>CM045917.1:7875458-8559591 GCA_025169955.1 Salix arbutifolia | reverse complement strand
CAAGCGCACGCGCCCTTCGGGCGGCCCATGCGAAGCGTTCAGACGGTCAAAACTTTACTTCCGTTGTGTCACCTGGTGCACCGCCCTGTCCTTTGTCTACTTGTGCGGCGTGTTCCGGGCTTCGGTGTTCAGGTAACCGTCGCCGAATGGTTTTTTGTCTTTTATCCGTTTTCTGTCCAAGTCCTTCGTGTATGTATGGTGTTAAGTTTAGTCCCTGAGGTTTTGATTTTGTTTTTATTCTTGATTTTTTTAATTTAAAGTTTGATTATTTTCAATTGTGCCCTTTAATTAAAACAAAGTATATATGGTGATTTTATTTCAGTCCTTATTCTTTGATTTTTGATTTATTCTTGTTTCCTTTAATTTTTTTGGTATAAAGGTTTTGATTTGTTTTAATTTGTTCATCCAATTGAAATTAGTCATATATATTATTTTTCATTTCAGGCCTCCTTCTTTTAATTTTTTTTAATAAAATTACATAGCAATTACCTTTAGAAATGCCATTATTTATTTCGATCCCAAGGTTTTTATTTGTTTCAATTTTATCCTTAAGTTGATATTAATTATATATAAGTTATTTGAATTTGTTTTAATTGTGTCCTCCAATTGAAATTGGTCATATATGCTACTCTTCATTTCAGTCCTTATTCTTTTAATTTTTTAATAAAATTAAATTGCATTTTTTTTTTAAATACCTTTATTTGTTTCGATCCCAAAGTTTTTATTCGTTTTAATTTTATCCTTCAATTGATATTAATTATATATATTTTGTTTTAATTTGTTTTAATTGTGTCCTCAAATTGAAATTAGTTATATATGTTACTTTTCATTTTGATCCTTATTTTTTTAATTTTTGTAACAAAATGACATTCTAATTTTTTTTAAATACTTTTATTTGTTTCGATCCCCAGGTTTTTATTTGTTTCAATTTTGTCCTTCAATTAGAAGTAATTATATATTTTATTTTTTATTTCAGCCTTTATTCTTTAAATTTTTTTTTTGATATTAATTCCTTTGGTTTTTTTTGTCATTCTTGGACAATCTTTATTTTTTATCCATATTTATGCATCTATGCTTTTAGTTTTAGTTTTTAATTTTTGTCTTTTTTATTGGATTTTATTTTTAATCGGTTCAATCCTGAAATTTTAATTTATGTTAGTGATCATTTTAAAATTAATATTGCTCCCTTTTCCTCTTTGTTCTTTTTTTTTTGTGTTTTCTGTTATTTTTATTTGTTCTTTGGATTAGATGATTTTTATGATTTTATTATTTGCACAATAATAATGATAATTTTATAAAAATCTTTTGATTTTTTTTAATAATTTTTCAGGGCAATTTAATAATTTTAATTGTTTTGACAGTAATGTTGATAATAATTTTAAATGTTATAGCAATGATAATGACAATAGCGTAAGGATGAATTTTCAATTTATGTTTTCGTCTTTTTGTGGATAGAAAATTAACTACTTATTTTTGTTATTTAATTATTGCAGGTATTTTCACAATTTATTTTTTGTTTTTGTTTGATTTAAATTGAATTATAAAATGAACTAATCTTAATGCAGTGAATTCAATAATTCAAATATCCGAATCTCCTTGCTTTTTAATGATGATGATAATTTTATGTTGGTTATTTCGTTGAAAACTACTAAACAAATAAATTTATATTGATTTAAAATTCATATATTTTATAGAAAACTTGCACTTGATAGGAATTCTGCATAGATTTATTATTTTGGCTAAATTTATAATATAATAAAAAAATGCAAACAATTAATATTTTTTCCATTGAAAAAAATATGGTGCCCCAAGCGACGAGGCGTAGGGGCATTGGCTAGTATTAATCTACTCCACAATAAGTTAGTAAAATAATTAAGTTCCTTGTGATGAGTAGATAGCCCTCCCAATAATTAAGTTAGTCAAATGTCTGTTCATGATTGAAGAGGCATGTTCTCATTTAGAGTAATGTTTTCTGCAAATTCGATGGCCTCTGCCTTGTATATCATTAACTTTGTCAATTCTTATTTTGATTATTGTGGGTATCTGGGTCAATATGCATGTACTTTAACTAATTCCATAGGCTCTGAAGTTAACAACTATAAAAATCTCTAGTGACCATCATATTAACAACTACGAGACCATTATATGAACAAACACTTGTAACATCCTGATATCTTGAATGGAATGATATTTGATTTATTGCAACACTTTCTGAATTTAGTTGGCTTATTGTAACATCCAAACTCAATTAATATCCCTGCTTGGAATCGACTGATTCCTAGAAATTATTAAAATTTTCTTTATTCTTCATGAAAATCAATAATTCAGGTCAACCCCCCGCAGTTGCAAATAATATTGGATGTCCAGTCTCACATAAACCAAGCATTCAAGCATTATTGATTCGGAAGCAGATTACGTAATACAGAATGGTTTTCTAACTTATCGTGGAGTAGATTAATATGTCTGGTTTTCTAGATTTGACTTATTCGCTGCATGACATGGCCATGGTGGACATTGTAGCAAATTACGTAATCAAGTACCTCAAGCTACTTACTCTTTTGTCTTCTTCTATTCTATAATATATACAGTATTGTGGATCTTTCCATGGAGATGCTAGAAGTGGACTTTGTGAAAGTTTGGGTAATTACGTTCATTGGACCTTGAATATTTTAGTGTTTTTGGCCTAGTAATCCTATTTTTAATATATATAATGTTTTGAGATAAAAAACATTAAATCTAAAAACTTGTTTTGTTTACTTAGTAATACAAGATTTGATCGAATCAACTTAACTTAGATTAGATTATAATAAAGATTTTTTTATTTATTAATATATTGGTAATTATTAGTAACAACTCTGGCAAGAAATAACAATTGCAAAGAAATGAGTATCTACTTTACTTAGAAAATGAGTGTGTTTGCAAGTCACCATTAGCTAAAATTAAATATGTTGTCAACCCTATTTAAAAATATATATTTGCAAAGAATCTTACAATAAATCATAGAAAATTTCATGTCTCTTCAAAACTTTGAAAAAACATTCAATTTGTGTGTATTGACTATTTGAAGTTGGATTCCATACAGAGCTAAAGCCCTCCTCGTTTTGTTCCTCGCTGAGCAATCAGTACCAGTGCTTTTTGCGCATATTTTCACAAACTAAGGTAATGAAATTCCTATTCTCATCCTTTCAATGCCTATTTTACTTGTAATGACTCACTCTCACCGTCGTAATTCTTATTTCTTTGATTTTTGAGACTGGTGGAAAATGGCTATCGAAAGTGTTGGTAGACCCCTTGTATCTAAGGTAGCAGAACTCTTGGCAGAACCAATAATAAAGCAGTTCAGTTACATGTTCTGTTTCAACAATTTTGTTCAAGAGTTCAATGAACAAGTGAGGAGCCTGGCTTTGGCACTTCATCGTGTGCAAGATGCTGTCGACGTTGCTATAGGAATGCTGAAGAAAATGAGATTTATGTCAACAAATGGCTGGAAGATGCAAAAAGGGCTTTGGCAGTTTATGGTCTGCAAGATGGTGTCGATGTTGCTATAAGGAATGCTGAAGAAATTGAGATTGATTTCAACAAATTGGTGGAAGATGCAGAAAACAAAATGGAAGGTGTGAATCGTTTGGAAAATGAAAAAGGAAAAAATGGAAAATGCTTCACTTGGTGTCCAAAATGGATTCGCCAATTCAAGTTAAGCAAGGCACTGGAAAAGAAGACGGAGACTTTGAGAAAACTAGAAGAAGAGAGCAAAAAGTTTCAGAAAGTGATCCACAAAGTACCTCTTCAAGACATAGAATTTCTTCCATCAAAGGAATTTACACCCTTAAGATCATCAAAAGAAGCTTTCAAACATATTATGAAAGCTCTCAAAGATGACAACGTCAATATGATCGGACTGTACGGCATGGGAGGGGTGGGTAAAACCACCCTGGTGAAAGAAGTAGGAAGGAGAGCCAAAGAGACGGAGCTGTTTGATGTGGTTTTATTGGCTACAGTGTCCCAGAATCCAAATGTGATGTACATTCAGGATCGAATGGCAGAGAGTCTAGGTCTGCATTTTGACGAAAAGACCACAGAAGGGAGAGCAAATCGATTATGGCAGAGACTGAAGACAGAAAAGAAGATGCTTCTAATCCTGGATGATGTTTGGAAAGTTGTTAACTTGAAAGAGATAGGGATCCCAGTTGGCGATGATCACAGGGGTTGTAAAGTTCTTCTAACAACACGTCGTAGAGACATATGTTCTTATATGAAGTGCCAGCCAATAGTGTTCTTAAGTATCTTATCAGAAAATGAAGCATGGGCTTTATTCAAAATCAATGCAGGTTTACGTGATGAGGACTCTAACTTGAACACAGTGGCAAAGAAGGTTGCGAGAGAATGTCAAGGATCGCCAATAGCACTTGAGACAGTGGGAAGGGCTCTAAGAGATAAATCTGTTGTTGAGTGGGAACAAGCGTCTAAAGACCTCAAAAACTCTCAATTTCAGCACATGGAACTAATGGGTGAAGGAAAAAAAACATATTCATGTCTTAAGTTCAGCTATGATTATTTGAAGCACGAGAAAACCAAGTTATGTTTCTTGCTATGCTGTTTATTTCCAGAAGATTACAACATTCCAATTGAGGACTTGACGAGACTCGCAGTTGGCTGCATGCTGTTACATCAAGATGTGGAGTCCATTGAAGATGCAAGGAAACAAGTTTATGTGGCGATAAAGACCCTCAAAGATTGCTGCATGCTGTTAGGCACTGAATCTGAAAAATATGTGAAAATGCATGACTTGGTTCGTGATGTTGCTATTCAGATAGCATCATCTAAAGAACATGGTTTCATGGTAAAGGCTGGCATTGGGTTGAAGAAGTGGCCAATGAGCAATAAAAGCTTTGAAGGTTGTAAAACAATTTCATTAATGGGCAATAAACTAGCAGAACTTCCTGAAGGATTAGTGTGTCCACAGCTCAAATTTCTATTAGTAGAACTAGATAATGACTTGAAAGTTCCAGAGAGGTTTTTTGAAGGGATGAAAGAAATTGAAGTCTTGTCTCTAGAGGGAGGGTGTTTGTCATTGCAATCACTTGAATTCTCAACGAACCTTCAAACATTGCTATTGATCCGCTGTAAATGCAATGACCTCATTTCGTTGAGCAAGCTGACAAGACTTAAGATTCTTGGTTTTATAGGGTTGATTTCCGTTCAGGAATTACCTGATGAAATTGGGGAGCTCAAGGAGTTACGGTTGTTGGATGTGACAGGTTGTAGGGATAATCTAACAAGTGTGGAAATTGAAGACTGTAAATCATTGGAAAAGGTATTTGAATTGGGTGAAGGAAGCAGTGAGGTGAAGGAGTTGCGGCTGCTGTCATCTTTAACAAGGCTAGAGCTGAAATTGTTACCTGAGCTCAAATGCATATGGAAGGGGCCCACCAGACATGTCAGCCTCCGAAGTCTTATTCATCTGGAGTTGCGGTCTCTTTACAAGCTGACATTTATCTTCACACTGTCCCTGGCTCAAAGTCTTGATCATCTAGAAACACTGCGGATAGAATATTGCAGTGGATTGAAGCATCTTATCAAAGAAAAGGATGACGAAAGTGAAATAATTCCAGACTCTCTTGGCTTCCCAAAATTAAAAACTCTCTCTATAAGATGTTGTGATGAACTGGAATTTGTCTTCCCTGTCTCCGTGTCTCCAAGTCTTCTGAACCTGGAAGAGATGGAGATTGTATTTTGTGACAATTTAAAGCAGATATTTTACAGAGGAGAAGGAGATGCACTCACCAGAGATGGCATCATCAACTTCCCTCAGCTAAGCAAATTGACTCTTTCAAGTTGCAGCTTTTCTGGTCCAAAGAATTTTACTGCCCAGTTGCCTTCTTTGCAAGTGTTATACATTGAAGAGCACAAAGAATTGGGTGATTTGTTGGCACAGCTCCAAGTAAGTCCTTTATATTTCTCCATTGATTAATTGAAACTGGCAAATTCAATACATAGTGATAATTTTTGATTTATTCCTTCAGATTTCTAAAACTAAAGTAATGGATAAGTGATATTGAGGCTCTGCTGCCAATAAATGTAAAGTAAAAAAAATTAAATCTCCATCTATTATTGAGATGTTCAATTTATGATAAAAGTTAAAGAAATTGGGTTATTTTATCAAAGTTTCTAAACAAATTTGTATTGAGTTTGAAAAACATATATACATATATTTATATGTCATGTTTGTCTTTTACAATTTTTTGACCTTTTTCAGATGAAAAAAATAATTATAAAAGATCAAGAACAAATCATTTTTATTTTATATACACATACAAGAAGTTTTAGTAAGGCTTAAAATTAAAAGTATTTTTTTTGGTGAATATCATAATTTGTTTTTATTATAAATAAAATATAAAAAACTATTTTTCTAGTTATTAAGTATGATGTCTTTCATGATTGCTTTTAACTTAACTAATATAAAATAATAATTTATATTTAGATTATCGTTATTTATTTTTCTTTTGATGCAGGGGCATACAAATTTGAGAGAAATACACATTACAGACTGCGAAGGAGCACACGAAATAATGCAGGTTGGAAGTTTTGTAGCTAATAAAAGAACTGGGCATGAATTTTCACTCTTGAGTTTGGAAAAATTAGACCTGAGCTTCTTGCCTGACATGAGGTGTATATGGAAGGGTCTCGTGCTGAGCCATTTGACTATTTTGGAGGTGTGTTATTGTCAGAAATTGACACATGTATTCACAAGCAGCATGGTTGCTAGTCTAGTTCAACTGCAATTTCTAGCTATATCAGCTTGTGAGGAATTGGAGCAAATCATAGCTAAGGATAATGATGATGAAAAGGATCAGATATTGTCTGAAAGTGATCTCCAATCTTTATGCTTCCTCAATTTGTGTAAAGTTGAAATCAAGGGATGCAATAAGTTGAGGAGTCTGTTCCCAGTAGCCATGGCTTCAGGTCTCCCAAAGCTCGAAACACTTGATGTAAGACATTCCTCTCAATTACTAGGAGTATTTGGGCAGGATGATCATGCTTCACCTGACAATGTTGAGAAGCAGACGGTGTTTCCTAATTTGGCAATCCTGAGGCTATATAATCTACCAAGTATAGTCTGCTTCAGTCTTGGATGTAATGATTTACTTTTCCCTTGTCTGAAGGATTTGATGGTGGATGAATGTCCAAAGCTGACCATAAAATTTGCTAGAAAAACAAATGGTTCAATGAGTGCTCAGTCAGAGGTGATGCTGATTCGACTTGATTTCATGCCTCTCTTTTAGTGTTTTTGTTTCTTGTTTCACAGTAGCTGAGGATTCAAGCACTGGTTGCTCCGAGCCAATTAAAGTGGATAAAAGGAAGAAGATGGAGGTGAAGATGGTGTGGTGAGAGCTGTAGGCTGCAAATATGTCATTGGCAATGGGATACAATTCGGCTTCACATTGAATTCGATATGGACTTATCTATCTATGCGTTTGTCATGTGAACTTCAAAACATAAGGGTATCTGTGTTGTTTACCCATGCAATGTTTCATGGTTAGTCATTAAATATTGTGAGAAATAAGTGCATGTGTTTGTTTGCCCATTTGTGTTTCTTTTCAAGTGTCCGAACCTTAAAAAACTAAGGGCATAATGTTTGCTTATTGTTTATTATGGTTTGGATTGTGGGTTTTACAGTCTAACTTATTTGATTCAATTTTTTTTCTTTATCATTTAATATTGTGTTCTATTAAAAATTAGAACTCATGATTTATTTTAATTTGTTCTTACAGTAGATTAACCTGATTTATTTTAATTTGTTCTTACAGTAGATTAACCTGGTCTCATGACATGTGAATAGGGCTTAATGGTTAACCTAGTTTGACAATTAAGAATAAAATTTCTTAATTTATTTTGGCGTACTCTCTATGAGGTTATTTCAGTCTCATAATCAACATCATGAATTTAATAGATTAACCTGAGTTAAATCAAATATTTTGTATGATTTTTTATGGGGTTATCTTGATTTGATAATGTAGGTTAATTAAATTTTATTTTTTCTCATCATTTGATATTGAACACATGATTCATATTTTATTTTGATTTGCTCTCTCTCTGGAGTTATCTTAATCTTATGACTAGGGTTACAAGTTCAATAGGTTAACTTTTAGGTCCTTTAACATTAGATTGATTGAGAGTTAGGCTTCATAATTCATTTAGATTTGTTTCTACATGGTTATAAATTTCTTATAACCTAGATCGTTGATTTAACATGTTAATCCATGTTGACCAAGTTCAATCAAATATTTAGTTATCTTAATATTAATAAAAAGATATTATCTTGAAATTGTTCTAATGAAGTTATGTTTTTACGAGTTTCTATAGGTTGTTTTTAAACTTTTATAGTCATTTGAGTTATATTTGGTAAATTCTCTAATAATTAATTTTTTTCTCTAAGAAAAATATTAGTAACATTTAAATATTTTTTCCATTAAAAAAATTAATTCAACCTGTAGATTTTATAATATACTACTATTTTTTATTAAACCCGGTAGTGACAATGTAAACAGATATAATTATAATTAACAATCCATCTACCATTACGAAAACATAATTAATCTCAAACTTTGAGGAAAAAACTGAATACTGATTCCTAAAGAAATCAAGTATTTCATCAAACTTGGTCAAAGAAATTTCCCCTCCCCCCTTTTCTCTCCTGCATGCCAAAGTACCTGTCAGCCCGCTTTGTTTATTGACTTTTCATTAGAGTCTCTCATTTTTCGATTGTGTTTTATTGACTTTATTTTTGTTATATAAGTTTTGATGTGTTTCAATTTGGTCCTTAAATTGTAATTGATTATATATCGAAGTTTCATTTCGGTCCTCCGTCTTTTAATTTCCTGATTGGTTTGAAATCCTTAATATATTTCGCTATCAGAGTTTTGATTTGTTTCAATTGTATCCTTCAATTCAAATTGATTATATATTTTAGTTTCATTTCGGTCCCTAGTCTTTTAATTTTCGGTTTTGTGTTAGATTCTTTAATATTTTTGGTATCAAAGTTTTGATTTGTTTAAATTTTGTCCTTTAAATTAAATTTATTATATATGAGTTTTTCATTTCGGCCCTTATACTTTTAATCTTGGACTTTATTTTAATTCCTTTATATTTTTATATAATTTCTTAAATGGTTCCTATTTTTTTCTATGTTTATATGTACATGCTCTTAGTTTTTATTTTTATTTTTTATTATTTCCACTGTTGTTAAGGTTTTTTTTATGTGATGTTTAAATTTTAATTTGTGGTGGTGATCATTTGAAAATTGATACTTATTATTATTATTTTTTTACTTTTATTTATTCTTCAAGTCAAATAATTTTTTTAAATCTAATAATATTTATTTTGTTTTTTAATTTCTTTTTTGTTAATATTGTTAGGTGTTGAAACTTCTAATTATTATAGATAAGACATTCAAAAAAATGATAATGATTATTTGTAAGTTTTGTTTTCTTATAAATATGTGAGACTAATTATATATTTTGATATTTATTTAATAATAGCGCCTTAATGTATATATATGTATAAAAATAAATGACCTAGGTTTTTTTAAGAATAAAATTAATATCAGTGTTCTGAAATACTTTTAATATAATAATATGAGGAATAAATCTTATAAAATACAAAAATAATTTAATTTATTTTTATAATAATAATTATGATGTCATCGATAGAATGAGCAATAATAATTAGAATATGAATTATTTATAATGACATCTACAATAATTGTGACAATTTAACAATCATGATACTAACAATGGCAATAATAATCGAAATTATTCATCAGTTGATGTTATTTTTCTTAGAGGTTGAGTTTTGTAGTTTTTTATGTATAATATCTATTTTTCCATCACTTAACCTTTCCTCTACCCCTTTTCTTTTCCTCATCAATAAGCACCAAATTGTTTCTTATAGTTTAATAGTTAGTTAAAATAATTATTATTTTTTTGGTAAAATGTAAGTATATTAAATATCAAAGAATGAACAAGACCGAGAAACCTCGGAAAGAACAAAACAACAAAACAGACGAAAAGGGAACATGCTCCCTAATCGCAAAACAAAAGCCTTAGGAAAGCAACAAGACATTAAGGCCCAGCCTAAAAGCCCAACCCAAACAAGACTCTAAAATGGGCTGTAGCGGAAATAGCCCAAAAAAGGGAGCCTGATAACAGCCCAAAAACACAAGCCCAAATTCAGCCCAGACTTAAAAACCATAGCAGGGATTGGACGGAAAGTCAATCCCACTTAGCCAAATCAGCAAAGGCTGTCCACGTGGAGAGACAGCACACCACAGCAAGTCCAAGAATTTTCCCGCTCATGGGAAGTCCTCGGAGGGAAACGGAGAAGCCGAGCAAAGCAATTCAAAATTCAAAACCAAATGCATCCCACGTGGAGAGACACCAGCCTTCTGTCAAGCCATCAAACTACTTCACTTTAGCAAGAAGGTCAAACGAAAAGTCTGCTACACACCACATTAACTTCGCCCAAAGCAGCTGAAAAGGGAAAGTCAGCCCCCAAAATGCTGACAGAACTCTCTCACACACCAGCCGCCTGAGAACAAATTAAAAATGGAAAAAGGGCTGGAAGCCAGCTAGCCAAAATCCCTCCACACGCCAGCTCTGGAACACGGCACCAGCTGACAGACCAGCATAGCCCCCAAAAGGCAACTTCCAGCCATGACTCTAGAGAACCGCAGCATCAACCAGCCAGCTAAAAAGATCAACAGGAGACAAGGTGATGCAAATCAGGAGCTGATTATTGACACAAGTCAGGAGACAAGCTCACAGCAAGACCAAGAGGCAGAGCAAGGGGCAATTGGAGCAGAACACGGGACAACTAACGTGCCAGACATGGAGACAATTGATACATTACCTTAATCAAACACTCTACCGTTACAAGAAGACACATATGGCAATTGCAACATCAACACAGCTGCTGGAATCCCACCGTTGCAAGGAGTCCAATTCTTAGCCAATTTTATTAATTAGTGGATTGCTTTTATTTATCTGCATTTATTTAATTTCCTAATTTGTTGCTTTCCTAGTTAAGCTTGGGTTATCATACCTATTTAAGATGAAGATTGTAAGAGAAAAGGGATAGAACTTTTTTTTATTATCTTTTGATTGAATACAATTCAATTGATTTTTGGAGAGATTCCAATACAATTGCAAAGAGATTTTGCACCAGCCTAATTGCGTTTTCTTTGAGATTTTGAACCTGCAATACAAGGCACCAATTTGGTATCAGAGCTTCCCTTCATGCCAGCAACAAGAAGTGGAACTTCTTACGCCATGGCTACCACCCAAAACAGAAACAATCCCCCCAACCCAAACAACCAAACACTGACCAATTCCAGTCCTACCAGCCACAACCCGAACACCCCAAACCCACTCAACCAAGACACAAACAACTCCAATTCCAACCACCAAAATCCAACAAACCCCCAGAACACAAACAACCGAGAACCCGAGCAGCCACAACTTCATTATCAGCTTGATCAGATTGCCACGGCTATGGCACAAGTGATTCGTCGCTTGGATATCATGGAAGAAAGATATGCGCGAGAGGAGAATGACCCCGTTAATCAGCAAAGATTCCATAGAGCAAGGATGGAATATAATGCTGCAGATGATATTCAGGAAAATGTGGAAGAGGATGTGTACGAGGATCATGAACCACGAGTTCATCGTCCCAGGCCAAACGTATACAGGAGGCATGCAGATCATGATGAAGGTTATCAACCTTTGGATGAATTAACAAAAAGAATGAAAATTGATGTACCAGATTTTTCTGGAAAATTAGACCCCCATGCGTTTGAAGATTGGCTGACAACTATTGAAGATTACTTTGATTGGTTCGCTGTTTCGGAGGACAGAAAAGTGCGCTATGTCCGGATGAAGTTGAGAGGACATGCACGAGTTTGGTGGGGAAGTGTGGAAGAGCAACTACGACGCACTCGACGTCCTGCAGTTGCTAATTGGGAGGAGATGAAAGAGCGACTCAAGGAAAAGTATCTGCCCATAGATTATGAGCAGATGATGTTCGAAGAAATGCTGTAATTAAGGCAGGGCTCATTGACTGTGGATCAATTCATGGATCGATTTCACGAACTGACTGTTCGCAGCAAAATAATGGAGACCGAACAACAGACCCTAGCTCGATATCGTACTGGCTTGCGGGATGAGTTACGGAAGGAAATGTGGACCTCTAGACTGATCAATGTAGAGGAAGCATATCAGCTGGCCCTCCGCATTGAAAAACAAACAAAGTTCTCGGCTGGGAGGAGAGTGAATATGGCAGAAGCAAGGACTGAACCTACAACAGCAAGCACCTTCCAGAGAACACCACCACAGAGGGACCAAAACAGGAATTTTGGCAGTGGAAACGTAAGAGTGACGAGACCTGCCAATGAAGGACCTCAATGTTACAAGTGCAAGGGCCATGGGCATTATGCAGTAGTGTGCCCAACACGAGATAAGAAATTAGCCTTTATATGTGAAAAGGAATTATTGGCTATGGAAGGAACCGAAGACGCAGGAGAAGAGGAACTCAGTGATGATGCTCACAGTGATGAGGAGCACCTTGGCGCGTCTGATTTACCTAGCTGCGTGATTAACAGGGTATTAACAGGAACAAGAAAAGAAGTGCAGGCCAATCCTGAGTGGCTGCGAACCAACATTTTCCATACCCGAATGGAGCATAAGGGTCGTGCTTTAAACGTCATAATTGACAATGGGAGTGGCATGAACGTGATCTCCAAGACGGCTGTTAGTAGATTGGGCTTAAAGGCGGAGAAGCACCCCAGCCCCTATCGGATTAATTGGGTAAATGATGCTAACTCAATTCTTGTTAAGCATCGTTGTTTAATTAAATTTTCATTGGGGAAGACATATGTTGATGAGGCTTGGTGCGATGTCATCCCTATGACCGTATGCCACATGTTGTTAGGACGACCATGGCTTTACAATCGTAAAGTGCTGTATGATGGGTATACGAACACATATTCGTTCAGTTTTAAAGGAAAGAAATTTGTTCTTGACCCATTGCAAATTTCAGAATTTGAGACGAAACAAGAGGCGTGGCCAGTATTGACAATGCGTCAATTTACTCGGGTCATGCATGAGGACAACATGGTGCTCATGTTGGTTACACGGGAAGCAAAACAGGGAGATAGTAAGGCACCCATTGAATTAGCCGAACTGCTGACTGAATTTCAAGACATGATGTCGGCTGAAAAACCAAGTCAGCTCCCACCAATGAGAGACATTCAGCACGCCATTGACTTGATTCCAGGTTCTTCTTTGCCTAACATTCCACACTACAGGATGAGCCCCACGGAGAATGAGGAGCTTGGTCGGCAAATTCAGGAGTTGCTAAACAAGGGATTTATCCGGGAAAGTTTCAGCCCCTGTGCTGTTCCAGTTTTATTGACGCCAAAGAAAGATGGCAGCTGGAGAATGTGTGTGGATAGTCGCGCAATTAACAAGATAACAGTGAAGTACCGATTCCCCATCCCACGACTTGACGATATGCTGGATGTATTAAATGGTTCTGCTGTTTTCACCAAGATCGATCTTCGCAGCGGGTATCACCAAATTCGGATTCGTTTGGGCGATGAGTGGAAGACGGCGTTCAAAACAAAAGATGGTTTGTTCGAATGGTTAGTTATGCCTTTCGGATTAACTAACGCACCCAGCACTTTCATGCGCGTTATGACCCAAGTACTCAAACCATTTTTGGGCAGATTTGTTGTTGTATACTTTGACGATATTCTGATTTTCAGCCGAAGTGTGCAGGACCATATTAGCCATGTTGAGCAGGTGTTGACCGTGTTAAGAGCAGAGAGGCTTTTCATCAATAAGGAAAAGTGTTCATTCATGAAGGAGAGTGTCAATTTCTTGGGATTTATCATTTCCAACCGAGGTGTCAAAGCTGATCCGATGAAGGTCCAGGCGGTTCAATCATGGCCTACGCCCACAAGTGTGTCAGAAGTCAGGAGCTTCCATGGTTTGGCTACCTTCTATCGGCGATTCATAAGGCATTTCAGTACCATCATGGCTCCGATCACTGAATGCCTCAAGGGCAAAAGTTTTATATGGGGTAATGCAGCTGACAAAGCCTTTCGGGAAATCAAGAAGAAGATGGGAGAAGCACCAGTACTAAGGTTGCCAGATTTTTCAAAAATCTTTGAGGTAGCATGTGATGCATCCCATGTGGGAATTGGAGGCGTTTTAAGCCAAGAAGGTCACCCCATTGCCTTCTTTAGTGAGAAGCTTAATGAGACGCGCCGACGATATTCGGCCTATGACATGGAGTTCTATGCACTAATGCAAACATTGAAGCATTGGAGGCCGTACTTAATCCATAGAGAATTCATCCTCTACACCGACCATGATTCTCTAAAGCACCTCAACTCGCAGACTAAAATGAATGCAAGGCATGCTCGTTGGATGGACTACGTGCAGCAATTTGATTTCCTGATCAAACACAAAGCAGGAACCAAAAACAAAGTGGCAGACGCCTTGAGCAGGAGGCCTCACCTGCTACACATTTCCTCAGTTACAGTTACTGAGTTTGACAGCGTGAAGAGTGCTTATTCTGATGATGAAGATTTTGGCAGGTTATGGCAGGAATTATCAAGTCCAGACGCGCACCAACAGGATGATTACATGCTGCGTGATGGGTTCTTGTTTTTCAAATCACGCCTCTGCATTCCACGCGGATCATTTCGGGAATTTTTGATTTCTGAATTGCATGGTGGAGGCCTAGCTGGACATTTCGGATATGACAAGACTTTCGCAATTGTGGCTGATCGGTTTTATTGGCCAAAGCTACGAAGGGATGTGCACACTGTCATTGACAGGTGCAGGATTTGTCAAGTTAACAAAGGTACCAAGCAACCAGCAGGGCTGTACACACCCCTACCCACCCCCGACAAACCATGGCAGCAAGTTAGCATGGATTTTGTACTTGGGCTACCAAAGACTAGTCGGCAGAATGACTCAGTCATGGTAGTAGTGGATCGTTTTTCCAAGATGGCGCATTTTATCCCCTGCCATAAAACATTTGATGCATCCAAAGTGGCAGCTCTATTTGTTCGTGAAGTAGTCCGTTTGCATGGCCTCCCACTGTCAATAGTTTCAGACCGCGATGTGAAGTTTGTCAGCTATTTTTGGAAGACTTTGTGGGCTAAAATGGGAACGAAGTTGATGTTCTCTAGTGCTTTCCACCCACAAACGGATGGCCAAACCGAGGTGACCAACCGAAGCCTAGGGAACTTGCTACGCTGCCTTGTGGCAGATCATGTCACCAGTTGGGATCTTGTACTTCCCCATGCTGAATTCTCTTTTAACAACTCTGTTAATCGATCTACAGGATGCACTCCATTCGAATTGGTGTATGGGTGTCGGCCAAACACTCCATTAGACATCAACACTCTGCCACTCCCAACAAGACCGAGTGAGGCTGCCTTGGACTTCTCCAGTTATATGCAGCACATTCATGAAGAATGCAAGCGTCGCCTTACGCTCAGTTCACATTCTTATGCAGCTACAGCAAACGCCAAACGGAAAGATCGTCAATTTCATGAGGGTGATATGGTTCTTGTCCGTTTACGACCAGAACGTTTTCCTCCAGGAAGTGTTTCAAAGCTTCATGCTCGCAGAGCAGGTCCCTTCAAGATTATTAAAAAAATGGGCAGTAATGCATATGTGATCGAGTTACCTTCTGAGTTTGGGATTAGCCCCGTGTTCAATATTGAAGACATTACTGCATTCAGGGGCGACACATCTATCCTACCAGTTCCAGCCACATCAGCAGACGGGCAGTTTCCAACAAATACAACACCTCGGGATGAAATTGCTTCAATCCTTGACCATCAGTTTGTATCAACTCGACGGGGAGGCTATTACAAGTTCCTAGTCCACTGGAAAAATCGCCCAAATTCGGAATCAGTATGGCTACAAGCATCAGAATTACAACGACTGCACCCCCACCTCTTCACTACCTACCTCCAGTATAACTTGCCGGAGTCAAGTTCTTTGGGAGAGACGGCAATTGATGCAAATCAGGAGCTGATTATTGACACAAGTCAGGAGACAAGCTCACAGCAAGACCAAGAGGCAGAGCAAGGGGCAATTGGAGCAGAACACGGGACAACTAACGTGCCAGACATGGAGACAATTGATACATTACCTTAATCAAACACTCTACCGTTACAAGAAGACACATATGGCAATTGCAACATCAACACAGCTGCTGGAATCCCACCGTTGCAAGGAGTCCAATTCTTAGCCAATTTTATTAATTAGTGGATTGCTTTTATTTATCTGCATTTATTTAATTTCCTAATTTGTTGCTTTCCTAGTTAAGCTTGGGTTATCATACCTATTTAAGATGAAGATTGTAAGAGAAAAAGGGATAGAACTTTTTTATTATCTTTTGATTGAATACAATTCAATTGATTTTTGGAGAGATTCCAATACAATTGCAAAGAGATTTTGCACCAGCCTAATTGCGTTTTCTTTGAGATTTTGAACCTGCAATTCAAGGCACCAATTTGGTATCAGAGCTTCCCTTCATGCCAGCAACAAGAAGTGGAACTTCTTACGCCATGGCTACCACCCAAAACAGAAACAATCCCCCCAACCCAAACAACCAAACACTGACCAATTCCAGTCCTACCAGCCACAACCCGAACACCCCAAACCCACTCAACCAAGACACTAACAACTCCAATTCCAACCACCAAAATCCAACAAACCCCCAGAACACAAACAACCGAGAACCCGAGCAGCCACAACTTCATTATCAGCTTGATCAGATTGCCACGGCTATGGCACAAGTGATTCGTCGCTTGGATATCATGGAAGAAAGATATGCGCGAGAGGAGAATGACCCCGTTAATCAGCAAAGATTCCATAGAGCAGGGGTGGAATATAATGCTGCAGATGATATTCAGGAAAATGTGGAAGAGGATGTGTACGAGGATCATGAACCACGAGTTCATCGTCCCAGGCCAAACGTATACAGGAGGCATGCAGATCATGATGAAGGTTATCAACCTTTGGATGAATTAACAAAAAGAATGAAAATTGATGTACCAGATTTTTCTGGAAAATTAGACCCCCATGCGTTTGAAGATTGGCTGACAACTATTGAAGATTACTTTGATTGGTTCGCTGTTTCGGAGGACAGAAAAGTGCGCTATGTCCGGATGAAGTTGAGAGGACATGCCCGAGTTTGGTGGGGAAGTGTGGAAGAGCAACTACGACGCACTCGACGTCCTGCAGTTGCTAATTGGGAGGAGATGAAAGAGCGACTCAAGGAAAAGTATCTGCCCATAGATTATGAGCAGATGATGTTCGAAGAAATGCTGCAATTAAGGCAGGGCTCATTGACTGTGGATCAATTCACGGATCGATTTCACGAACTGACTGTTCGCAGCAAAATAATGGAGACCGAACAACAGACCCTAGCTCGATATCGTACTGGCTTGCGGGATGAGTTACGGAAGGAAATGTGGACCTCTAGACTGATCAATGTAGAGGAAGCATATCAGCTGGCCCTCCGCATTGAAAAACAAACAAAGTTCTCGGCTGGGAGGAGAGTGAATATGGCAGAAGCAAGGACTGAACCTACAACAGCAAGCACCTTCCAGAGAACACCACCACAGAGGGACCAAAACAGGACTTTTGGCAGTGGAAACGTAAGAGGAGTGACGAGACCTGCCAATGAAGGACCTCAATGTTACAAGTGCAAGGGCCATGGGCATTATGCAGTAGTGTGCCCAACACGAGATAAGAAATTAGCCTTTATATGTGAAAAGGAATTATTGGCTATGGAAGGAACCGAAGACGCAGGAGAAGAGGAACTCAGTGATGATGCTCACAGTGATGAGGAGCACCTTGGCGCGTCTGATTTACCTAGCTGCGTGATTAACAGGGTATTAACAGGAACAAGAAAAGAAGTGCAGGCCAATCCTGAATGGCTGCGAACCAACATTTTTCATACCCGAATGGAGCATAAGGATCGTGCTTTAAACGTCATAATTGACAATGGGAGTGGCATGAACGTGATCTCTGAGACGGCTGTTAGTAGATTGGGCTTAAAGGCGGAGAAGCACCCCAGCCCCTATCGGATTAATTGGGTAAATGATGCTAACTCAATTCTTGTTAAGCATCGTTGTTTAATTAAATTTTCATTGGGGACGACATATGTTGATGAGGCTTGGTGCGATGTCATCCCTATGACCGTATGCCACATGTTGTTAGGACGACCATGGCTTTACGATCGTAAAGTGCTGTATGATGGGTATACGAACACATATTCGTTCAGTTTTAAAGGAAAGAAATTTGTTCTTGACCCATTGCAAATTTCAGAATTTGAGACGAAACAAGAGGCGTGGCCAGTATTGACAATGCGTCAATTTACCCGGGTCATGCATGAGGACAACATGGTGCTCATGTTGGTTACACGGGAAGCAAAACAAGGAGATAGTAAGGCACCCATTGAATTAGCCGAACTGCTGACTGAATTTCAAGACATGATGCCGGCTGAAATACCTAGTCAGCTCCCACCAATGAGAGACATTCAGCACGCCATTGACTTGATTCCAGGTTCTTCTTTGCCTAACATTCCACACTACAGGATGAGCCCCACGGAGAATGAGGAGCTTGGTCGGCAAATTCAGGAGTTGCTAAACAAGGGATTTATCCGGGAAAGTTTCAGCCCCTGTGCTGTTCCAGTTTTATTGACGCCAAAGAAAGATGGCAGCTGGAGAATGTGTGTGGATAGTCGCGCAATTAACAAGATAACAGTGAAGTACCGATTCCCCATCCCACGACTTGACGATATGCTGGATGTATTAAATGGTTCTGCTGTTTTCACCAAGATCGATCTTCGCAGCGGGTATCACCAAATTCGGATTCGTTTGGGCGATGAGTGGAAGACGACGTTCAAAACAAAAGATGGTTTGTTCGAATGGTTAGTTATGCCTTTCGGATTAACTAACGCACCCAGCACTTTCATGCGCGTTATGACCCAAGTACTCAAACCATTTTTGGGCAGATTTGTTGTTGTATACTTTGACGATATTCTGATTTTCAGCCGAAGTGTGCAGGACCATATTAGCCATGTTGAGCAGGTGTTGACCGTGTTAAGAGCAGAGAGGCTTTTCATCAATAAGGAAAAGTGTTCATTCATGAAGGAGAGTGTCAATTTCTTGGGATTTATCATTTCCAACCGAGGTGTCAAAGCTGATCCGATGAAGGTCCAGGCGGTTCAATCATGGCCTACGCCCACAAGTGTGTCAGAAGTCAGGAGCTTCCATGGTTTGGCTACCTTCTATCGGCGATTCATAAGGCATTTCAGTACCATCATGGCTCCGATCACTGAATGCCTCAAGGGCAAAAGTTTTATATGGGGTAATGCAGCTGACAAAGCCTTTCGGGAAATCAAGAAGAAGATGGGAGAAGCACCAGTACTAAGGTTGCCAGATTTTTCAAAATCTTTGAGGTAGCATGTGATGCATCCCATGTGGGAATTGGAGGCGTTTTAAGCCAAGAAGGTCACCCCATTGCCTTCTTTAGTGAGAAGCTTAATGAGACGCGCCGACGATATTCGGCCTATGACATGGAGTTCTATGCACTAATGCAAACATTGAAGCATTGGAGGCCGTACTTAATCCATAGAGAATTCATCCTCTACACCGACCATGATTCTCTAAAGCACCTCAACTCGCAGACTAAAATGAATGCAAGGCATGCTCGTTGGATGGACTACGTGCAGCAATTTGATTTCCTGATCAAACACAAAGCAGGAACCAAAAACAAAGTGGCAGACGCCTTGAGCAGGAGGCCTCACCTGCTACACATTTCCTCAGTTACAGTTACTGAGTTTGACAGCGTGAAGAGTGCTTATTCTGATGATGAAGATTTTGGCAGGTTATGGCAGGAATTATCAAGTCCAGACGCGCACCAACAGGATGATTACATGCTGCGTGATGGGTTCTTGTTTTTCAAATCACGCCTCTGCATTCCACGCGGATCATTTCGGGAATTTTTGATTTCTGAATTGCATGGTGGAGGCCTAGCTGGACATTTCGGATATGACAAGACTTTCGCAATTGTGGCTGATAAGTGGCAGCTCTATTTGTTCGTGAAGTAGTCCGTTTGCATGGCCTCCCACTGTCAATAGTTTCAGACCGCGATGTGAAGTTTGTCAGCTATTTTTGGAAGACTTTGTGGGCTAAAATGGGAACGAAGTTGATGTTCTCTAGTGCTTTCCACCCACAAACGGATGGCCAAACCGAGGTGACCAACCGAAGCCTAGGGAACTTGCTACGCTGCCTTGTGGCAGATCATGTCACCAGTTGGGATCTTGTACTTCCCCATGCTGAATTCTCTTTTAACAACTCTGTTAATCGATCTACAGGATGCACTCCATTCGAATTGGTGTATGGGTGTCGGCCAAACACTCCATTAGACATCAACACTCTGCCACTCCCAACAAGACCGAGTGAGGCTGCCTTGGACTTCTCCAGTTATATGCAGCACATTCATGAAGAATGCAAGCGTCGCCTTACGCTCAGTTCACATTCTTATGCAGCTACAGCAAACGCCAAACGGAAAGATCGTCAATTTCATGAGGGTGATATGGTTCTTGTCCGTTTACGACCAGAACGTTTTCCTCCAGGAAGTGTTTCAAAGCTTCATGCTCGCAGAGCAGGTCCCTTCAAGATTATTAAAAAAATGGGCAGTAATGCATATGTGATCGAGTTACCTTCTGAGTTTGGGATTAGCCCCGTGTTCAATATTGAAGACATTACTGCATTCAGGGGCGACACATCTATCCTACCAGTTCCAGCCACATCAGCAGACGGGCAGTTTCCAACAAATACAACACCTCGGGATGAAATTGCTTCAATCCTTGACCATCAGTTTGTATCAACTCGACGGGGAGGCTATTACAAGTTCCTAGTCCACTGGAAAAATCGCCCAAATTCGGAATCAGTATGGCTACAAGCATCAGAATTACAACGACTGCACCCCCACCTCTTCACTACCTACCTCCAGTATAACTTGCCGGAGTCAAGTTCTTTGGGAGAGACGGCAATTGATGCAAATCAGGAGCTGATTATTGACACAAGTCAGGAGACAAGCTCACAGCAAGACCAGGAGGCAGAGCAAGGGGCAATTGGAGCAGAACACGGGACAACTAACGTGCCAGACATGGAGACAATTGATACATTACCTTAATCAAACACTCTACCGTTACAAGAAGACACATATGGAAATTGCAACATCAACACAGCTGCTGGAATCCCACCGTTGCAAGGAGTCCAATTCTTAGCCAATTTTATTAATTAGTGGATTGCTTTTATTTATCTGCATTTATTTAATTTCCTAATTTGTTGCTTTCCTAGTTAAGCTTGGGTTTTCATACCTATTTAAGATGAAGATTGTAAGAAAAAAAAAAACACAGAACTTTTTATTATCTTTTGATTGAATACAATTCAATTGATTTTCGGAGAGATTCCAATACAATTGCAAAGAGATTTTGCACCAGCCTAATTGCGTTTTCTTTGAGATTTTGAACCTGCAATACAAGGCACCAATTTGGTATCAGAGCTTCCCTTCATGCCAGCAACAAGAAGTGGAACTTCTTACGCCATGGCTACCACCCAAAACAGAAACAATCCCCCCAACCCAAACAACCAAACACTGACCAATTCCAGTCCTACCAGCCACAACCCGAACACCCCAAACCCACTCAACCAAGACATAAACAACTCCAATTCCAACCACCAAAATCCAACAAACCCCCAGAACACAAACAACCGAGAACCCGAGCAGCCACAACTTCATTATCAGCTTGATCAGATTGCCACGGCTATGGCACAAGTGATTCGTCGCTTGGATATCATGGAAGAAAGATATGCGCGAGAGGAGAATGACCCCGTTAATCAGCAAAGATTCCATAGAGCAGGGGTGGAATATAATGCTGCAGATGATATTCAGGAAAATGTGGAAGAGGATGTGTACGAGGATCATGAACCACGAGTTCATCGTCCCAGGCCAAACGTATACAGGAGGCATGCAGATCATGATGAAGGTTATCAACCTTTGGATGAATTAACAAAAAGAATGAAAATTGATGTACCAGATTTTTCTGGAAAATTAGACCCCCATGCGTTTGAAGATTGGCTGACAACTATTGAAGATTACTTTGATTGGTTCGCTGTTTCGGAGGACAGAAAAGTGCGCTATGTCCGGATGAAGTTGAGAGGACATGCCCGAGTTTGGTGGGGAAGTGTGGAAGAGCAACTACGACGTCCTGCAGTTGCTAATTGGGAGGAGATGAAAGAGCGACTCAAGGAAAAGTATCTGCCCATAGATTATGAGCAGATGATGTTCGAAGAAATGCTGCAATTAAGGCAGGGCTCATTGACTGTGGATCAATTCACGGATCGATTTCACGAACTGACTGTTCGCAGCAAAATAATGGAGACCGAACAACAGACCCTAGCTCGATATCGTACTGGCTTGCGGGATGAGTTACGGAAGGAAATGTGGACCTCTAGACTGATCAATGTAGAGGAAGCATATCAGCTGGCCCTCCGCATTGAAAAACAAACAAAGTTCTCGGCTGGGAGGAGAGTGAATATGGCAGAAGCAAGGACTGAACCTACAACAGCAAGCACCTTCCAGAGAACACCACCACAGAGGGACCAAAACAGGAATTTTGGCAGTGGAAACGTAAGAGGAGTGACGAGACCTGCCAATGAAGGACCTCAATGTTACAAGTGCAAGGGCCATGGGCATTATGCAGTAGTGTGCCCAACACGAGATAAGAAATTAGCCTTTATATGTGAAAAGGAATTATTGGCTATGGAAGGAACCGAAGACGCAGGAGAAGAGGAACTCAGTGATGATGCTCACAGTGATGAGGAGCACCTTGGCGCGTCTGATTTACCTAGCTGCGTGATTAACAGGGTATTAACAGGAACAAGAAAAGAAGTGCAGGCCAATCCTGAATGGCTGCGAACTAACATTTTTCATACCCGAATGGAGCATAAGGATCGTGCTTTAAACGTCATAATTGACAATGGGAGTGGCATGAACGTGATCTCTGAGATGGCTGTTAGTAGATTGGGCTTAAAGGCGGAGAAGCACCCCAGCCCCTATCGGATTAATTGGGTAAATGATGCTAACTCAATTCTTGTTAAGCATCGTTGTTTAATTAAATTTTCATTGGGGACGACATATGTTGATGAGGCTTGGTGCGATGTCATCCCTATGACCGTATGCCACATGTTGTTAGGACGACCATGGCTTTACGATCGTAAAGTGTTGTATGATGGGTATACGAATACATATTCGTTCAGTTTTAAAGGAAAGAAATTTGTTCTTGACCCATTGCAAATTTCAGAATTTGAGACGAAACAAGAGGCGTGGCCAGTATTGACAATGCGTCAATTTACTCGGGTCATGCATGAGGACAACATGGTGCTCATGTTGGTTACACGGGAAGCAAAACAAGGAGATAGTAAGGCACCCATTGAATTAGCCGAACTGCTGACTGAATTTCAAGACATGATGCCGGCTGAAATACCAAGTCAGCTCCCACCAATGAGAGACGTTCAGCACGCCATTGACTTGATTCCAGGTTCTTCTTTGCCTAACATTCCACACTACAGGATGAGCCCCACGGAGAATGAGGAGCTTGGTCGGCAAATTCAGGAGTTGCTAAACAAGGGATTTATCCGGGAAAGTTTCAGCCCCTGTGCTGTTCCAGTTTTATTGACGCCAAAGAAAGATGGCAGCTGGAGAATGTGTGTGGATAGTCGCGCAATTAACAAGATAACAGTGAAGTACCGATTCCCCATCCCACGACTTGACGATATGCTGGATGTATTAAATGGTTCTGCTGTTTTCACCAAGATCGATCTTCGCAGCGGGTATCACCAAATTCGGATTCGTTTGGGCGATGAGTGGAAGACGACGTTCAAAACAAAAGATGGTTTGTTCGAATGGTTAGTTATGCCTTTCGGATTAACTAACGCACCCAGCACTTTCATGCGCGTTATGACCCAAGTACTCAAACCATTTTTGGGCAGATTTGTTGTTGTATACTTTGACGATATTCTGATTTTTGTAACTAGTGCAAGAAAAACAGCCATAACAAAGAGATATGGCTGAAATTGCCTGGAAGAACACTAACAAAGGAAACACATAACCCCAACAAGGATGGGCGTATTGAGCATTCATGAATCACCAAGAGGGGCATCACACTTGCCAAAGCTGAAAACATCCTCATAAAACTAACAAACCCCCGAGAGTAAGAGGACACAACAAAGAGGAGATTGAGAACCTAAGATCCCTACTCAACAAAATGGAGAAACCATCTGGGTCATGCACTCTTTAGCTCAAAATGGTAAACTCTAAATCTCCTGCATTATTGTGCCTCACACCAGACCCATCCAGCACCTGGGTCATGACTCAGGTCTATAGATCAATGAACCCCTTCTGTAGATGCCCTCAAATCCTATCAACCTTGTCATGACAGTAAGAAAATTACAGTGGCAGATGGGTCTGTAACCTTAGTTGCAGGCCAAGGAACACTTTCTTTTAATCCCTCTTTATATTTAAAAGAGTAATACATGTTCCTAGACTCACTACAAATCTACTGTCTATTCGAAAACTCATTAAAGACATAAACTGCAGTGTAACTTTCTTCTTTGATTACTGCATATTTCAGGACCTAGCTATGGGGAGGATGATTGGGCATGCTAGGGTCAAGGATGGGCTGTACATGCTTGAAATGCAAGGCAGCAGTAGCAAAGGTAGTAGTAGTAACTCTCATTTCCTAACATTTATTTCAATATATTCAAATAAAATTAATGTTTGGAATCATCATCGTCGTCTAGGACATGTACCTTTTAAGACTCTTAGGAATATGTTTCCATCTCTATTTGAAAACC
The DNA here is from genome assembly GCA_025169955.1 of Salix arbutifolia. Lineage (NCBI taxonomy): Eukaryota > Viridiplantae > Streptophyta > Magnoliopsida > Malpighiales > Salicaceae > Salix > Salix arbutifolia. The sequence continues at coordinate 8,534,573 of CM045917.1, read as the reverse complement.
TTGATGTTCAAAATTTTCATTGTGAAATTTGTGAGTTTGCAAAGCACCATAGAGTGCCTTTTCCTTCAAGTGAATCAAGATCTATGTCTCCATTTTCCATAATCCATTTTGATATATGGGACCATATAACATCCTAAATATTTCAGGAGCAAAAGGTTTTGTAATATTTATTGATGATTGCACTAGAATGACTTAGGTTTTTCTAATTAAAAGAAAATCTGATGTAAGCCACATTTTGCTAAACTTTACAGCAATAATAAAGAAACAGTTTGGGGTTAACATTAAGGGATTTAGGACTGATAATGGTAGAGACTACTTTAATCAGAATCTATCACGATACTTTGACAAAGAAGGAATTATCCATCAATCATCTTGTGTAAACACTCCCCAACAGAATGGTTTGGCCGAGAGGAAGAATAGACATTTACTTGAAATTGCTAGGGCTTTACTTTTCCAACATAAAGTCCCAAAGAATTATTTGGGAGAAGCTGTGTTAACAGCCACCTATTTAATAAATAGAATACCTTCAAGAGTGATTGGCTTTAAGAGTCCTTTAAAATATTTGTCAGAATTCTTTCCAACAAATATGTTTTATTCAAAACTCCCTCCTAGGATCTTTGGATGTGTCTCCTATGTCTACATTTACAAACACCAAAGGGATAAACTAGATGTTAGGGCTCTTAAATGCATTTTTATAGGGTATTCTATCACACAAAAGGGTTACAAATGTTATCATCCTTCTTCAAAAAAAACCTTTGTGTCTAAAGATGTTAGTTTCAATGAAAATCAGTCTTATTTCAGCACCTCTTCTCTTCAGGGGGAGGAAAATATAGAAGAAAAGGCTATTGTTTTTTCTATGGATGACATGTTTTCATTCCCTATTTCCTCTAGACAGCAATCATCATCTCCTATGTTACAAACACATGAGTCTCCAACATCAAATTCACAAACATGTGAGTCCCCAAACACTACAAATCCACAAGGAGAAACTACTACCGCTAACAAACCATTGCAGGTGTATAAAAGAAGAGTGCAACAGCCCGAATTGACCCCTCTGCAAGCCCAAGAATTTGAACCTGAACAAGGTAATGAAATCTCTCCTGCTCTCCATGAATTCTCTCCAAATATATATCAGCCAATTGCTATTAGAAAAGGAAAAAGAGAGTGCACTAAGAAACCCTTATACCCTATAGCTAACTATATGTCATTCCAGAAATTCTCACCTTCACATAAAACATTCCTTTAAAAAATAAACACCATCTCTATCCCAAAAACCCTACATGAGGCCCTAAATAATGAGAATTGGAAAATTGCCATGAGAGAAGAGATGAATGCACTAGAAAGGAATTAAACATGGGACATAGTTGAACTACCGAAAGGAAAGAAGGCAGTAGGGTGTAAATGGGTTTATACCTTGAAATACAAAACGGATGGCAACCTAGAAAGGTATAAAGCCAGGCTGGTTGCAAAGGGGTTTACACAAACATTTGGGATAGACTATGAGGAGATATTTGCTCCTGTTGCTAAGATGAACACCATACGAATTCTATTTTCTTTATCTGCTAATCTTGGATGGTGTATGCAGCAATATGATGTTAAGAATGCCTTCTTACATGGAGTGTTGGAAGAAGAAGTGTACATGGATCCACCACCAGGATTCAGTCATTCCTTACTGCCTAATCAAGTTTGCAGGCTCAAGAAGGCACTCTATGGTTTGAAACAGTCTCCTAGAGCATGGTTTGGAAGGTTTACTAGAGCCATGATTCTTATGGGATATCGGCAAAGTCAAGGAGATCATACTTTGTTCATCAAGCACTCTAATTCAGGGGAAGTAACTATTTTAATTGTCTATGTTGATGACATTATAATAACAGAAGATGATTTTATGGAAAGGGATAAGCTAAGGAAGAGGCTGTCAGAAGAATTTGAAATCAAAGAATTAGGAAGGTTAAAATACTTCCTTGGGATAGAAGTGGCTCATTCAGATAAGGGGATTTTTATCTCCCAGCAGAAATACATCCTGGATCTTCTAAAAGAAACAGGAATGGTGGATTGCAGACCATGATGAAGAAGGAGCCACGACTGACAAGGGCCAATACCAAAGGTTAGTTGGTAAGTTGATCTACTTAGCACACACTAGACCTAACATCTCTTATGCTGTGATTGTAGTGAGCCAGTTTATGCACAATCCAAAGGACTCACACCTTCAGGCAGTATACAGACTTCTCAGATATCTGAAGACTACTCCCGGAAAGGGAATTTTGTATAAAAAACATGGCAAGCTAGAGCTAGAATGCTACACAGATGCAGACTATGCAGGAGCCATAACAGACAGAAGGGCGACCTCAGGTTATTGTACACTCCTAGGGGGAACCTTGTGACATGGAGGAGTAAAAAGCAGAATGTTGTTTCAAGATCAAGTGCAGAGGCAGAATTTTGGTCAATGGCACTTGGAATTTGTGAGTTATTATGGATGAAGATCATTCTAGAAGACTTAAAAATCAGGTGGGAAGGACCAATGAAGTTAAACTATGACAACAAGTCCGCTATATCAATAGCACACAATCCAGTACAGCATGACAGAACTAAGCATGTGGAGGTTGACAGACACTTCATCAAAGAAAAAATAGAGAGTGGACTGATATGCACCCTTTATGTGCCTACAGGAGAACAACTTGCAGATATACTCACTAAAGGAGTTTAGAATCCTACATTCAAGAACACACTAGACAAGCTTGGAATGAAAGACCTCTTCCATCCAGCTTGAAGGGAAGTATTGAATGAATTAAACAAGGGCAGATTCTTAGGAAATATAAAAGGAATGTCAAATATACTCTCCTATAAGTTAGGATCTAGAAATAATAGCTATTTATGTATAGTTAATTAGTATCCTAAATTAGAAATGTAGATGTTGTATATATTCTAAGTTCTATGCAGAAACATAATAAGAATTACACAATTTTCCACAGAAAGGCATGATGTATTTTATTTCATAGAAACAATAAATAACAATCTAGGCACAATGCATATTATTCATATCAGAATTAAACAACAATCTAGAAGTCGCATACCTGTTAACTAGGGAAGACAACCTAACTGTATATTATTTCACTATTACCTTTCTCAACAGACTCTCAAGAAACAAAAGACATAGAAGTTAGTGAAAATATAACAAGACCATTAGTTTAGGACCAAACATGCTTATATAGTAGTGAAGTATTCCTCACAAATTTCAGTAAAACCATCCCAATACCTAAAACGAACACTAAAAATTACTATAAACCAATTTACTGCCATCATCTCCTTCCAGCCATTAAAAATGGAACAAAGAGATGACTGCACAAATAAACTAAAAAATAAAGATATTGTAACCTTAAACTAAATGTCAGAAAAATATACTTTTAGTGTGAGATGGATAGTCATTGTTTTCCATAATGTGAAAGCAACTTGTGATATAAAAATTAAAAATTGAAACCATTGCATCACAGCCACACGATGACAATAAAAATTAAAAAAAGCGCGAGTGCAAACCTTAAATCCATGTCTCTGTTCTGAGTATATTATCCAACAATGTGACAATCTCCTGGAAAAAAACTGCAGCTGTACAGTGCGGCACCATACTAAACAATAAAATTGTCACAATTATTGAGGAAATACACATGGGCAGAATAGGTGGAGGAGGGTTAGATTTTTCATCTTTGTAGGAAATCCGGGATCCTATTAACCACCAATTTCCTTGTCGTTAAGTCCCATTAAGATTGAAGAAAAGTTGTGATTAGATACATGGCTCTACATTCCTTGAAGAAGCTCATCGATCTGAACTAGAAGAAAATCATTAAGCATCTCAACAAAACACAAAATAAACTGCCAAAATACTTAAACATATAAAACCCACTTATATATTTTGTTTGATAACTAACCTGGATACATCTTCTTAAGATCAACTCAATTAGCAATATGATTTGCTAAGTCATAAAACCCTGTGTAGGGCCTCAACATAAAAAAATCAGCAATCTAGAAGTGCCAGAGCTAGTAAATGTGGAAGAAAGACATAATGAATATTATTTCATAGCAAAAGTAAACAGCAATCTACAAGTGGCAGAGCTGGTAAATGTATTTCATTTCTGTATTACCCAATTAAATTGAATCTCACTAATAACGAAACAAATGATAGTAAAATTATAGTAAGACCAATAATTTAGGACTAATATTAGCGAAAGGTAACCTAGGAAACATTAGACGGCCTCTTGCATCAGAGCAAAAGCTTCTAACCCTCCAGTTATCTCACAATTTTCATGCAGTCTGACGAAATTACTAGAAAACAATGCAACTACTATCTCGGGTTTAGAGATTATCAGCAACCTTATAGAACTCTATTCATCTCTTGATTTATCATGACTAACTTAAGACAACATAAACGCTGGTTAGTGTAGTGTATCACTATCTGCTAGTGATATCTTTCGGTTGATTTTATAAACACCAGACTTTTCCCCTCAAGGTTCAATGATGGATGATGGAGACTAATTATGACCAATATAAAACAAGATGAGACAAATGGTATGATTATGCAAGAACAAATATGCCCCCTAAAGGCGATTATTTAATTCAACTCACATGAGGAGGGGGTGCGGTAGGAGGAGGAAGTTAAACACGACAGAAGATCGAGGAACAAAAAGAAAATGGTGGTAACTATTGATGAAGTCCGTCTTCAAGATGTGGGTGCAAAACCAGACTTTAGAGCTTGAATGGTGGCAACATCAGTCTTGAAAGCCTTAGCCAAGATGTTATCATCAATGCCAGCTGCGAAAAGGCTGGTGGGAAGCGATACAGTCCCTGCACTAGCACTCACGAAGGCAGAAATTGGCAGAGCTGGTGAGCATCGACCCTGTATTGGAAGTGAACATATCACCACCCTGTAGTGTCTGGGTGAAGAGCTTGTTAGTTGTGTCAGCGAGTCCTACTTGAAGAGAACAAGAAAAATACCCTCATTTGAGTGTGAGGTGGATCAGTAAATATATCATAACCTTATTGAAAGAAAATCACTGTGGTTTTTATCAACTGAATTCATAAAAGAGACGAAAAAATGGCACAGTAGAACTCTGAAAGTTAGCATGACGTTTTCTGCAGGACATGATGAATGCCTCGGCTAGAAACAAGAAACAAAAGATTAGAAGGGAAGGAGAGGATACTTGCCAAAAGCGAAAATGGATTTCATAAAAAAGATGAAAAAATGACACCTTCCAATAATAGAACTCTGAAAAATATTAGCAACCGGTTCATACAGCGAAGTTCAATAATAAAAGAACTAATCTTGATATTCAAATTCACGAGACCCGCCAAGTATCCATTTGTGAGGGTATTTGAGAAGAAGGGAAAATTCATGACGGTGTTTTTCAATACCTGTTCACCCAAAATAAAAAGAGTTGATCAATGGCAGCAGGTCTGTAGACATCTCCCGCAATAAGCATGCAAGACTTCCCCTGTTGTTTCCATCACACACTGGTATCAACAACATAATTAAGCATACAAAAAGCTTATCAACAGCCAAGCACGAACACCCACAAACCCCAGAGGAAAGGATAAAAGTTCACATGAAGTTAACAAGAAACGTCAAGTTTAGTATTTCATCTTGGAGTACGAAACATGGATAGCCTTTGCCTTCACAAAATTAGCATCACTATATTTAATTGCACATCTCACTTGACAGCCTAGGCCAAACCCAAAAGATAGTAAAATTATAGTAAGACCATTAATTTAGGACTAATATTAGCGAAAGGTAACCTAGGAAACATTAGACGGCCTCTTGCATCAGAGCAAAAGCTTCTAACCCTCCAGTTATCTCACAATTTTCATGCAGTCTGACGAAATTACTAGAAAACAATGCAACTACTATCTCGGGTTTAGAGATTATCAGCAACCTTATAGAACTCTATTCATCTCTTGATTTATCATGACTAACTTAAGACAACATAAACGCTGGTTAGTGTAGTGTATCACTATCTGCTAGTGATATCTTTCGGTTGATTTTATAAACACCAGACTTTTCCCCTCAAGGTTCAATGATGGATGATGGAGACTAATTATGACCAATATAAAACAGGATGAGACAAATGGTACGATTATGCAAGAACAAATATGCCCCCTAAAGGCGATTATTTAATTCAACTCACATGAGGAGGGGGTGCGGTAGGAGGAGGAAGTTAAACACGACAGAAGATCGAGGAACAAAAAGAAAATGGTGGTAACTATTGATGAAGTCCGTCTTCAAGATGTGGGTGCAAAACCAGACTTTAGAGCTTGAATGGTGGCAACATCAGTCTTGAAAGCCTTAGCCAAGATGTTATCATCAATGCCAGCTGCGAAAAGGCTGGTGGGAAGCGATACAGTCCCTGCACTAGCACTCACGAAGGCAGAAATTGGCAGAGCTGGTGAGCATCGACCCTGTATTGGAAGTGAACATATCACCACCCTGTAGTGTCTGGGTGAAGAGCTTGTTAGTTGTGTCAGCGAGTCCTACTTGAAGAGAACAAGAAAAATACCCTCATTTGAGTGTGAGGTGGATCAGTAAATATATCATAACCTTATTGAAAGAAAATCACTGTGGTTTTTATCAACTGAATTCATAAAAGAGACGAAAAAATGGCACAGTAGAACTCTGAAAGTTAGCATGACGTTTTCTGCAGGACATGATGAATGCCTCGGCTAGAAACAAGAAACAAAAGATTAGAAGGGAAGGAGAGGATACTTGCCAAAAGCGAAAATGGATTTCATAAAAAAGATGAAAAAATGACACCTTCCAATAATAGAACTCTGAAAAATATTAGCAACCGGTTCATACAGCGAAGTTCAATAATAAAAGAACTAATCTTGATATTCAAATTCACGAGACCCGCCAAGTATCCATTTGTGAGGGTATTTGAGAAGAAGGGAAAATTCATGACGGTGTTTGGTTCAATACCTGTTCACCCAAAATAAAAAGAGTTGATCAATGGCAGCAGGTCTGTAGACATCTCCCGCAATAAGCATGCAAGACTTCCCCTGTTGTTTCCATCACACACTGGTATCAACAACATAATTAAGCATACAAAAAGCTTATCAACAGCCAAGCACGAACACCCACAAACCCCAGAGGAAAGGATAAAAGTTCACATGAAGTTAACAAGAAACGTCAAGTTTAGTATTTCATCTTGGAGTACGAAACATGGATAGCCTTTGCCTTCACAAAATTAGCATCACTATATTTAATTGCACATCTCACTTGACAGCCTAGGCCAAACCCAAAAGATAGTAAAATTATAGTAAGACCATTAATTTAGGACTAATATTAGCGAAAGGTAACCTAGGAAACATTAGACGGCCTCTTGCATCAGAGCAAAAGCTTCTAACCCTCCAGTTATCTCACAATTTTCATGCAGTCTGACGAAATTACTAGAAAACAATGCAACTACTATCTCGGGTTTAGAGATTATCAGCAACCTTATAGAACTCTATTCATCTCTTGATTTATCATGACTAACTTAAGACAACATAAACGCTGGTTAGTGTAGTGTATCACTATCTGCTAGTGATATCTTTCGGTTGATTTTATAAACACCAGACTTTTCCCCTCAAGGTTCAATGATGGATGATGGAGACTAATTATGACCAATATAAAACAGGATGAGACAAATGGTACGATTATGCAAGAACAAATATGCCCCCTAAAGGCGATTATTTAATTCAACTCACATGAGGAGGGGGTGCGGTAGGAGGAGGAAGTTAAACACGACAGAAGATCGAGGAACAAAAAGAAAATGGTGGTAACTATTGATGAAGTCCGTCTTCAAGATGTGGGTGCAAAACCAGACTTTAGAGCTTGAATGGTGGCAACATCAGTCTTGAAAGCCTTAGCCAAGATGTTATCATCAATGCCAGCTGCGAAAAGGCTGGTGGGAAGCGATACAGTCCCTGCACTAGCACTCACGAAGGCAGAAATTGGCAGAGCTGGTGAGCATCGACCCTGTATTGGAAGTGAACATATCACCACCCTGTAGTGTCTGGGTGAAGAGCTTGTTAGTTGTGTCAGCGAGTCCTACTTGAAGAGAACAAGAAAAATACCCTCATTTGAGTGTGAGGTGGATCAGTAAATATATCATAACCTTATTGAAAGAAAATCACTGTGGTTTTTATCAACTGAATTCATAAAAGAGACGAAAAAATGGCACAGTAGAACTCTGAAAGTTAGCATGACGTTTTCTGCAGGACATGATGAATGCCTCGGCTAGAAACAAGAAACAAAAGATTAGAAGGGAAGGAGAGGATACTTGCCAAAAGCGAAAATGGATTTCATAAAAAAGATGAAAAAATGACACCTTCCAATAATAGAACTCTGAAAAATATTAGCAACCGGTTCATACAGCGAAGTTCAATAATAAAAGAACTAATCTTGATATTCAAATTCACGAGACCCGCCAAGTATCCATTTGTGAGGGTATTTGAGAAGAAGGGAAAATTCATGACGGTGTTTGGTTCAATACCTGTTCACCCAAAATAAAAAGAGTTGATCAATGGCAGCAGGTCTGTAGACATCTCCCGCAATAAGCATGCAAGACTTCCCCTGTTGTTTCCATCACACACTGGTATCAACAACATAATTAAGCATACAAAAAGCTTATCAACAGCCAAGCACGAACACCCACAAACCCCAGAGGAAAGGATAAAAGTTCACATGAAGTTAACAAGAAACGTCAAGTTTAGTATTTCATCTTGGAGTACGAAACATGGATAGCCTTTGCCTTCACAAAATTAGCATCACTATATTTAATTGCACATCTCACTTGACAGCCTAGGCCAAACCCAAAAGATAGTAAAATTATAGTAAGACCATTAATTTAGGACTAATATTAGCGAAAGGTAACCTAGGAAACATTAGACGGCCTCTTGCATCAGAGCAAAAGCTTCTAACCCTCCAGTTATCTCACAATTTTCATGCAGTCTGACGAAATTACTAGAAAACAATGCAACTACTATCTCGGGTTTAGAGATTATCAGCAACCTTATAGAACTCTATTCATCTCTTGATTTATCATGACTAACTTAAGACAACATAAACGCTGGTTAGTGTAGTGTATCACTATCTGCTAGTGATATCTTTCGGTTGATTTTATAAACACCAGACTTTTCCCCTCAAGGTTCAATGATGGATGATGGAGACTAATTATGACCAATATAAAACAGGATGAGACAAATGGTACGATTATGCAAGAACAAATATGCCCCCTAAAGGCGATTATTTAATTCAACTCACATGAGGAGGGGGTGCGGTAGGAGGAGGAAGTTAAACACGACAGAAGATCGAGGAACAAAAAGAAAATGGTGGTAACTATTGATGAAGTCCGTCTTCAAGATGTGGGTGCAAAACCAGACTTTAGAGCTTGAATGGTGGCAACATCAGTCTTGAAAGCCTTAGCCAAGATGTTATCATCAATGCCAGCTGCGAAAAGGCTGGTGGGAAGCGATACAGTCCCTGCACTAGCACTCACGAAGGCAGAAATTGGCAGAGCTGGTGAGCATCGACCCTGTATTGGAAGTGAACATATCACCACCCTGTAGTGTCTGGGTGAAGAGCTTGTTAGTTGTGTCAGCGAGTCCTACTTGAAGAGAACAAGAAAAATACCCTCATTTGAGTGTGAGGTGGATCAGTAAATATATCATAACCTTATTGAAAGAAAATCACTGTGGTTTTTATCAACTGAATTCATAAAAGAGACGAAAAAATGGCACAGTAGAACTCTGAAAGTTAGCATGACGTTTTCTGCAGGACATGATGAATGCCTCGGCTAGAAACAAGAAACAAAAGATTAGAAGGGAAGGAGAGGATACTTGCCAAAAGCGAAAATGGATTTCATAAAAAAGATGAAAAAATGACACCTTCCAATAATAGAACTCTGAAAAATATTAGCAACCGGTTCATACAGCGAAGTTCAATAATAAAAGAACTAATCTTGATATTCAAATTCACGAGACCCGCCAAGTATCCATTTGTGAGGGTATTTGAGAAGAAGGGAAAATTCATGACGGTGTTTGGTTCAATACCTGTTCACCCAAAATAAAAAGAGTTGATCAATGGCAGCAGGTCTGTAGACATCTCCCGCAATAAGCATGCAAGACTTCCCCTGTTGTTTCCATCACACACTGGTATCAACAACATAATTAAGCATACAAAAAGCTTATCAACAGCCAAGCACGAACACCCACAAACCCCAGAGGAAAGGATAAAAGTTCACATGAAGTTAACAAGAAACGTCAAGTTTAGTATTTCATCTTGGAGTACGAAACATGGATAGCCTTTGCCTTCACAAAATTAGCATCACTATATTTAATTGCACATCTCACTTGACAGCCTAGGCCAAACCCAAAAGATAGTAAAATTATAGTAAGACCATTAATTTAGGACTAATATTAGCGAAAGGTAACCTAGGAAACATTAGACGGCCTCTTGCATCAGAGCAAAAGCTTCTAACCCTCCAGTTATCTCACAATTTTCATGCAGTCTGACGAAATTACTAGAAAACAATGCAACTACTATCTCGGGTTTAGAGATTATCAGCAACCTTATAGAACTCTATTCATCTCTTGATTTATCATGACTAACTTAAGACAACATAAACGCTGGTTAGTGTAGTGTATCACTATCTGCTAGTGATATCTTTCGGTTGATTTTATAAACACCAGACTTTTCCCCTCAAGGTTCAATGATGGATGATGGAGACTAATTATGACCAATATAAAACAGGATGAGACAAATGGTACGATTATGCAAGAACAAATATGCCCCCTAAAGGCGATTATTTAATTCAACTCACATGAGGAGGGGGTGCGGTAGGAGGAGGAAGTTAAACACGACAGAAGATCGAGGAACAAAAAGAAAATGGTGGTAACTATTGATGAAGTCCGTCTTCAAGATGTGGGTGCAAAACCAGACTTTAGAGCTTGAATGGTGGCAACATCAGTCTTGAAAGCCTTAGCCAAGATGTTATCATCAATGCCAGCTGCGAAAAGGCTGGTGGGAAGCGATACAGTCCCTGCACTAGCACTCACGAAGGCAGAAATTGGCAGAGCTGGTGAGCATCGACCCTGTATTGGAAGTGAACATATCACCACCCTGTAGTGTCTGGGTGAAGAGCTTGTTAGTTGTGTCAGCGAGTCCTACTTGAAGAGAACAAGAAAAATACCCTCATTTGAGTGTGAGGTGGATCAGTAAATATATCATAACCTTATTGAAAGAAAATCACTGTGGTTTTTATCAACTGAATTCATAAAAGAGACGAAAAAATGGCACAGTAGAACTCTGAAAGTTAGCATGACGTTTTCTGCAGGACATGATGAATGCCTCGGCTAGAAACAAGAAACAAAAGATTAGAAGGGAAGGAGAGGATACTTGCCAAAAGCGAAAATGGATTTCATAAAAAAGATGAAAAAATGACACCTTCCAATAATAGAACTCTGAAAAATATTAGCAACCGGTTCATACAGCGAAGTTCAATAATAAAAGAACTAATCTTGATATTCAAATTCACGAGACCCGCCAAGTATCCATTTGTGAGGGTATTTGAGAAGAAGGGAAAATTCATGACGGTGTTTGGTTCAATACCTGTTCACCCAAAATAAAAAGAGTTGATCAATGGCAGCAGGTCTGTAGACATCTCCCGCAATAAGCATGCAAGACTTCCCCTGTTGTTTCCATCACACACTGGTATCAACAACATAATTAAGCATACAAAAAGCTTATCAACAGCCAAGCACGAACACCCACAAACCCCAGAGGAAAGGATAAAAGTTCACATGAAGTTAACAAGAAACGTCAAGTTTAGTATTTCATCTTGGAGTACGAAACATGGATAGCCTTTGCCTTCACAAAATTAGCATCACTATATTTAATTGCACATCTCACTTGACAGCCTAGGCCAAACCCAAAAGATAGTAAAATTATAGTAAGACCATTAATTTAGGACTAATATTAGCGAAAGGTAACCTAGGAAACATTAGACGGCCTCTTGCATCAGAGCAAAAGCTTCTAACCCTCCAGTTATCTCACAATTTTCATGCAGTCTGACGAAATTACTAGAAAACAATGCAACTACTATCTCGGGTTTAGAGATTATCAGCAACCTTATAGAACTCTATTCATCTCTTGATTTATCATGACTAACTTAAGACAACATAAACGCTGGTTAGTGTAGTGTATCACTATCTGCTAGTGATATCTTTCGGTTGATTTTATAAACACCAGACTTTTCCCCTCAAGGTTCAATGATGGATGATGGAGACTAATTATGACCAATATAAAACAGGATGAGACAAATGGTACGATTATGCAAGAACAAATATGCCCCCTAAAGGCGATTATTTAATTCAACTCACATGAGGAGGGGGTGCGGTAGGAGGAGGAAGTTAAACACGACAGAAGATCGAGGAACAAAAAGAAAATGGTGGTAACTATTGATGAAGTCCGTCTTCAAGATGTGGGTGCAAAACCAGACTTTAGAGCTTGAATGGTGGCAACATCAGTCTTGAAAGCCTTAGCCAAGATGTTATCATCAATGCCAGCTGCGAAAAGGCTGGTGGGAAGCGATACAGTCCCTGCACTAGCACTCACGAAGGCAGAAATTGGCAGAGCTGGTGAGCATCGACCCTGTATTGGAAGTGAACATATCACCACCCTGTAGTGTCTGGGTGAAGAGCTTGTTAGTTGTGTCAGCGAGTCCTACTTGAAGAGAACAAGAAAAATACCCTCATTTGAGTGTGAGGTGGATCAGTAAATATATCATAACCTTATTGAAAGAAAATCACTGTGGTTTTTATCAACTGAATTCATAAAAGAGACGAAAAAATGGCACAGTAGAACTCTGAAAGTTAGCATGACGTTTTCTGCAGGACATGATGAATGCCTCGGCTAGAAACAAGAAACAAAAGATTAGAAGGGAAGGAGAGGATACTTGCCAAAAGCGAAAATGGATTTCATAAAAAAGATGAAAAAATGACACCTTCCAATAATAGAACTCTGAAAAATATTAGCAACCGGTTCATACAGCGAAGTTCAATAATAAAAGAACTAATCTTGATATTCAAATTCACGAGACCCGCCAAGTATCCATTTGTGAGGGTATTTGAGAAGAAGGGAAAATTCATGACGGTGTTTGGTTCAATACCTGTTCACCCAAAATAAAAAGAGTTGATCAATGGCAGCAGGTCTGTAGACATCTCCCGCAATAAGCATGCAAGACTTCCCCTGTTGTTTCCATCACACACTGGTATCAACAACATAATTAAGCATACAAAAAGCTTATCAACAGCCAAGCACGAACACCCACAAACCCCAGAGGAAAGGATAAAAGTTCACATGAAGTTAACAAGAAACGTCAAGTTTAGTATTTCATCTTGGAGTACGCAACATGGATAGCCTTTGCCTTCACAAAATTAGCATCACTATATTTAATTGCACATCTCACTTGACAGCCTAGGCCAAACCCAAAAGATAGTAAAATTATAGTAAGACCATTAATTTAGGACTAATATTAGCGAAAGGTAACCTAGGAAACATTAGACGGCCTCTTGCATCAGAGCAAAAGCTTCTAACCCTCCAGTTATCTCACAATTTTCATGCAGTCTGACGAAATTACTAGAAAACAATGCAACTACTATCTCGGGTTTAGAGATTATCAGCAACCTTATAGAACTCTATTCATCTCTTGATTTATCATGACTAACTTAAGACAACATAAACGCTGGTTAGTGTAGTGTATCACTATCTGCTAGTGATATCTTTCGGTTGATTTTATAAACACCAGACTTTTCCCCTCAAGGTTCAATGATGGATTATGGAGAGTAATTATTACCAATATAAAACAGGCTGAGACAAATGGTACACTTGTGATTTCCTTGGCTCTGTTTATGCCTGGTTCCCTTTGTTTCTTATGCTGTTTCTATTTCCCTGCTCGCCCCCCTTCTTCTTTTTTGCCTTCTTTAGGCTCAATCTATTTTCCTTATATAAAAAAAAGGTTACATGAGACCTTTGTGTATATCCAACCTGCCAGAAAATTGAGGTGCAAAACAAATTTTTGAATTACGAAAAACTACTGTTTTACTTACCTCTTCAGTTGCTGCCTCTAAGGTTGTTAGTTCTACTAATGAGTATTGTCATGTTTTACGGGGTAGTTCGCACCACTTCCTCGCCACTTCGAAGAGTTATGGCACTAGCATTCTCTCTTGGGTTATTCTCTGCATGAGATGGAAGCTCCCCTTTACTATTCTTAATTTTATTTAATGGATGTTAGTTGTGTCAGCGAGTCCTACGAACAAGGAAAAGGACCTCATTTGAGTGTGAGGTGGATCAGTAAAGATATCGTAACCTTCTTAAAAGAAAAGCACTGTGATTTTTATTAATTGAATTCATAAAAGAGACGAAAAAATGGCACAGTAGAACTCTGAAAGTTAGCATGACGTTTTCTGCAGGACATGATGAATGCCTCAGCTAGCAACAAGAAACAAAAGATTAAAAGGGAAGGAGAGGATACTTGCCAAAAGCGAAAATGGATTTCCTAAAAGAGATGAAAAAATGACACCTTCCAATAATTGAACTCTGAAAGAAAGGCATCATGAATATTAGCAACTGGTTTCATACATCGTAGTTCAATAATGAAAGAACTAATCTTGATATTCAAATTCATGAGACCCGCCAGGTATCCATTTGTGAGGGTATTTGAGAAGAAGGGAAAATTCATGACGGTGTTTGGTTCTTCACTATACGTACCTCATCTTAACTCAATCTACCAGCATTGCATATTCCCTCAAAAAGTTCTGCTGCAGCTGTATATTTCATTACTATGGCTAAATGAGTTGATGTTAGCGAAACCTGCTCAATGAATTCACCTTTTATATAACCTGCAAAAATGTAAAGACTAATCGAAAAGCTAAGGCAAGGCTTTGGTTTTCAAAATTGATATCTAAGAGTAGATTGGAGTTTGGACTTGAAAATCCTTTCCAAGAGTAAAAATCTTGAAGTTCTTATAATTCTTGACATCAAGAATGAGTTTCATATTGGCAGAATGTAGATTAAGCAATCTAGGCTTGGAAAGTGCAGGTCTAAGTGCAATCTCATATATGTAAGCCTCCTTTTAAATGAAAAAAAATGGATCGCAGCAATGAAAACTTAACGTCCCTATCAATTCTGATTCTTTCAAAGTTTCTGAAGCTTGAGAGAAGTACCAAGACCTTCTAAATCCATCTTTACATTGAGTAAAGACCTAGCTCACTCGAAATGCTTTTACATTTCATAATCTAATAAGAAGGAAATACAGGATGCCTCTTTGAATTTGATTATATTGGGATGCTTCAATGACCTGCGGTTCATAATTTCTCTCTGAACATGCTCATCAATCTGCAAAAACCAAACAAGACCTCAAATCACTACTACCATCAAATAAAAGAAAACACCAAGTTGAGGGAAAATTAAAAAAATGAAGAAGAAGAAAGCTCCCAGTCCAGATTGATTAATTCATAGATAAAAAGAAACCAGCACACCCAGATAAGACCATAAAGAACGAGATATACAAGTGTAACATCTACGAGACAAAATCGTGTCTTCAACTCATATTTAACATCTTTACGAAATTCCACCATCCAACTCACCTCAGAAAAAAACAAAGAAAGAACATGCGCAGTGAACAGGACAAATTCGAAGATGAATAAATAGAGAGAAAGAAAAAACATGGAAGTTAAAAAAAGATCACCACACGACCCAATAAAAGAAAAGGCACAACAATTGATAGAATTTGAAACAATCAAAGATATGCTGTTTTTGTGAGAAGAAAAGATACCTGAATGTCCCCGCCCCAACATACAAGATCACTAACAACGTTTTCTTTCATAGTTTCAGAAGAAGGATCATACCGATTTGGGCTTCGGAAGATGGAAAGTTTTCTTTCTTATTTTTCTTAATTCATCGCAAAACCTTCTTTTATACGGAGTCTTTATGTCCGTGAGAGGAGAGGAAAGAAAATTTCAAAAACAATTCGACCGTTTTAAACAACGCAGCGTTTTTGTTTATTCGGCTTTTACAAGTTTTGGGCTTCGAAAGCCTTTTTGTTACCGACTGCTATTTTTAAATAGTTATGGTTTTTATTTCTATTTTTAAATGGTTTCTTCAAATATTTTGATTTTAAAAAATTATTAAATTAATGTTTTTATGATTTTGAAGTATTGATGCTAAATGTATAAATATAAAATTTTATATTATTATATTTATAAGCAAAAAGTTATTTTGATAAATACTCTTAGTGTATTAAATCTGACACGAGCTACGTTAATAAAAATATATTATTATTAGTTTGAGAAATGTTTCATCTAGAATCAAGAAGATTATTGTGTTTTTTTTAATAAAAAAATATATTATTATATATTGAAACTAATAAAGAAAGAAGTTGAAGATGAATATATGGAAGGGATAAAGATTAAAGTTTTAGATTCATTTTCAAGTAAAAGAATTGAGTATGATATTAGATAGGTGGTTCACGTTTCGTTGTAAGTTCGACGAATTTTTTTCTAATGCGCACACACATATATATAATGTTAAGGTGATGTGTGTGTTTTTTTTATAAAAAAAAAAAAAAGATCTATGTAATTGATTCAACTTGATTTGATAAGCATGATTACTTTAATGATATGATTAGAAGAAAAAAAGACATCACCAACAAATGAAAAAAGTAAACGATGATTTAATGCATAAAAAATAAACATGTCAATATGCAGGAAATTTATCTTTTCAATATTCTTAAAAGGTCCCTATGATTTTACTTGTTAGCAAAGAAATAATTAAATGAGAATGGGATGTTAGCATGGAAAGCAAAATAAAAATTATGAACCTTGATTTTTTAAAAATAAAAATATTGAATGATAAAATAAATAAATATATATATATATATATATATATATAAAATTAACTCAAGTCTATCCGAGCCAACAAGTCAAATTTTTGACCTAGTTGTGAAACTAGGATGACTCCATGAAAACCTTAATGAATAAAATAATAAAACTTAATTCTCAAATGAACCAAGTGTTGAGGTGAGAAATAAATAAAATAATTTAAGAAAAAGTGAAGAAATTTTTTTTTGACTTTACCCTCGGTAAAAACCCCAAATCCATGTCCCGAGATATGAGATGAAAAAAATAAATGGGAATAAAATAATAGAATTAAAAAGAAAATGAAAACAAATATAAACTTTAATCATAAGAAAATAAAATGTTGAATGACAATAATCTAAAAGCTAAATACTTCAGTTCTATTAAAAGTGTTTTACAAATTAATAACTGAGTTTATATTTGATGAGTTTGTGTTAAGAATCAATATTGCATTTGAGATAACACAATTAATAAAATAAAATAAAATAAAACGTGTTGAACTTTGCAAGCTGAGTAAAACCCTGCGACTGGCAAAATCCTGTTGCAAGTCTGCAGTAACCTCTTTTCAGTGTTCTGTCACGAGAATCAAAATCTAGAGGTTGCTTCACCATACACATATCTACGCATTTTACTAAAGTATAAGAAAGGAAATTAAGAAAAGAATTAGCGTACAAATCAAATCACATCAGTACAAAATGTCTTGTGATAAGAAAACAAAATGGTATTACAGTTCCACGTAAAGAAATGATAAGAAAACAAAATGGAATTATACAATCACACTTGTTTGATCAAGCCTGCAATAGGTACAACTGCATCAGTTCCAGAAATGCATATATCTTCGACAAATGGAATGGTTTTCCTTACAGTCAACCTCATTGGAACCCTCATCGCAACATCACTTGTTTTGTCTTTTTCCATGCATACGGAAGCATAATGAGAGCTGGCCAGTTCAAAAAGTCCAAACTGCCAGTTTTTTGTGAGACTCTCAGGGTGGTCGGAAGATTCCACAACTACTTCAGATGCCTGATTGCAAGATTTGAATGAATCGTTAATCAAAAGCTTGCTTAATATGATTACTGATAATAAACAGGTAAAAAAAAATCAGGAAGATACACAGATTAGAAAAACGGAAATACTAGGAAAAAGAAAAGAGTGGACCATCCAAGGTTAGAATGCTCTGTTCTATTTTGTTTGCATAAACCTTGAAGAACTAGCATTTTAAAAGTGACTATACAGTATCCAACTAAAGGAGCTTGCAGAAGAAAATAAAAAGGCTTCCTATGCTATACATAGGACAACTCGAGTATTACTTTCAAGGTGACCTTTATTTGTTGGCCAAAGCTCAAATCACAGCCATGAACTTACCAAACTTGATAGAAAAGTCTATTTCCTTAACATTGGCTATGTGCTTAGGCAGTATACGGTCCAACAATGTGTTAACATGGACATAGGACTCTACAAAATATTTTAATCTCTTTGAACACATTTCTAATTTGCATCAGTGCTTTCTCAGAGAAATTCGAAGATTTAGGACATACCCCAGAATTGGTTGCATCCTTCACGCGAATTGTGAAAGTCTTGAAAGGTGCAGCAGAGAAGCCTCTTCCCAAAGCTTTCACATATGCCTCCTACAAATAAGATCCATCAATGACAGGTTTGAGGAAAGTATACTCAACCTGTAACTTCCCATGAGAAATTGTTTTCTTGGCAGCATGTAAAGCCTTCAAATTGAGCATAACTTAAAACAAAATGCATGCTAAACTCAGTCAAGCTTTGAAATCGCTTGTATCTTCTTCTTTTTAACTTTTTATGTGAGATCTTAAAAAAAACTTAAGTTTTTTATACAGAAATTGAGATGGTGCATATGGGAGTGATTCGTATAAATGCATATTTCAAAGGTTATGATTAACAAGTCTATTTGATATCCATTAACATGAATGCAACTACCTGTAGGATAGAGGTCAGGATGTAACTTGTAACTAACTATAGGACCATCTAGAAACATGACAGGAGTGCATTCATAAAAAATAAAAAAAAAGACAGTAGTGAATCCCATTATCTAACTGTTTAATCAACTTTTACACCCTCCAGTTAAATGCAATTGAAACTTATACAGGCTACCTGATTGGAAAAATGTTTGTCTAATTGGACTGGGGCATGAAAGAAATAACTTACATATTTCTTTGACTGTATATCTACGAGTGAAAGGAGAATTGATTGGTAAAAGAGAGAAAATATGTTGAACATAAGACTTAATATATTACGTCCTGATAAATTGACATGGAAGTAGATTTTACTGCCAAATACAGAAGCAAGGAAAACACAAAATAAAAACAGTAATGAAGTTTTACAAGGGATCGTGCATAATTGACTAAAAGGATGAGTAAAATACCTCATGCATCTTGAAAATTTCAATTTAAACAATTAGGCTGACTGATAATAATTTCACATGAAAATGTACAATACAAGACTGTATTCTTGCATTTTACCAAAAAAAACGGAAAAGAATTGAATATGCAAAGAAGTGTGTAGTAGCTTTGCAAATAAACTAGCATGCAGTTTTACAGTAACATAGCACCAAGCTCACCTTCAGAGTCCATAATTTTATGAATTCCTGGCGCTGAACTTCAGAATCAGAAATCATACTTAAGTGTTCCACTTCATATAGAGAGAAATACCGCCGTGCAAAAGCTAAGATATTGTTTTTAATTTTTCTTTGCTTCTCTTCTACATCAATACCAATCTAGAATTGCAAATCAAAACAGCTCTAGTCAATTTATTACAAACCAGCTGAAACTTTAATAGAGGCATCCAAGGCAACCTGAGGCATCATTATCTGAAAATATAATCAAGAGAATAAAAATAATCAGAGTACATACTGGCGAATTCACAGTCACTCCACAAGCTATCAAAGATGATGTATGTGAGATATTGAAATGTAATGGAGAAGGGCACTGGCCATCACCACTTTCCCACACTAGCTACACCATGAAAAGCCATAAAAGCAGTTTAATAAATGAAAATGAGCTTCATAAACAAAAACATTACACAAACATGTTCCAAAAGAAAATAATAGTATCCTATTCTGAATTAACAAAACAAAAACCAACCTCTGGTTTTCCATGAACGTTCTTCCTGAACTTCAAAGATCTTGGATCAACAACATGATTATTTATCTGATCTAGTAATAAAACAAACATTATTAAAAAAAAAAAAACTCAAAATCTTATCTATCCATTGCATGGTGTGAAACAAACATCGTGGAATGTGTTATGTTATTCAGGTTTCAGAATTACCACCCATCCTACAAAAATCTCATCCCTTTCTCCAGGTTTGGTAAAAAATGATAAATAAATTACTTCAAAGTGAAATGAGAGCAAGATCTCGCTAATCTTTTTTTTCCTCGGAAAATTATATAATCCAACTTCACATTCTAAGATATTACATGTACCGCACATACAATCTTTCTCCTTAATTATAGCAAGATTTGTCATAGATCAAGTAACCTTATCATCAACTGATATGGGTCTGAATTAACAAAATACAAATTGATAACTCTTGGAAAAGCTTTAATTTTTTTACCCCAAAATGCAACAATGGCATCTTGAAGCACAGATGCTACAGCCACTGTAACAGTGATGGATTTTGATATGGTTGAGCCTAGTAATGAGATGTTTTCATTTTTTCTAGTTTGACTCTGTAGATTCCTTCAGATTACCATTCACAACATTTATGAAATGAATAAAGAACAGTTCATTCCATTTCTTCAATTGGTTATCTATTTTCTTTTTAAACCAAATCTGATTAGATTGCCTCTCTTCAGGATCAAAAACCCTAAACTGCAAGCCAAATATATCAGTTCAGTTACTACTATAACTAATTTATAGATTACTCAACTAGTAATGCTACATTTAGCCAAATTACACCTGCTTTTAATAGACAAAATGCTAAAATGCTGCAGCGAGCAAGGTTTCGTAACAATTCATATGGTGACAGATTTTCTGTAGTCCAAAGGAGCATTAATGTTTGTTATGTGGAAACGACATTCACGGGCAAACCAATCCAAATTTGAAAGATTCATTTCATCAAACACCTATCGAAATCAGAACTAAATCCAAATTCACAGCCCATTTATACATTCATTAACATAACGCTAATGAAAAATTAAAAGTTTGTAGCAGTAAAGAAAAGGGCATTGATCAAATATGTAAAAGTTGAACTAAAACAGGAATAGCTAACAAAAAACTTACATCTTGCAATAGTAGCGCGAACCAAAGTACGAACAAGCAAGGCTCTTTTCTGGAGCTGGTCTCCACGCATAGTCAAAACATTCTCTTTCTCACATGGAGATAGAAGTTCCATGTACTGATTCAAAAGAGACACACTCTTGAATTCATCAGGTAAAACAAACCAAACATGGGTTTCCCTAAAACAATAAAAAAGAACAACATAAGCAATCATTCAGTCCAAATGTATCTAGGAGAAAGAAAAAGACAATAAAATATGTAACAACGCCCACATTGGAGATGGAAGCTGTAAGGGAAGTAGAGGAAAGGAGGGGGAAACAGAGAAATTCCTTTGAAAGCTACGCATCTTTTGCATAAAAGATAACATGCGGCTGGCTTTGTGTTCTATACCATCAGTTTTTTGTTTCAAGATTCAAAATGGGCTTACACAGCTTGTGTTAATACTGTGATGTGATGTTGTTGTTTTTTTAATTATTTTTTTCTTAAAAACAAAATTCAATATTTTTTAAAAATTTATTTATGATATTAATGTTTTAAAATTATAAAAAATATTAATTAAAAAAAATCTCATTTTTTTAATTAAAAAAAAAAAAAAACAAGATTAGTTCTATCCGCGAGAAATTCACCACATCCTTGTATGAATATATTAATTACTTAAATTAAGGTTTTCGGTACTAGAGTAATGCAGCTTAATATTTATACCATTTTAGCCTCCAAATAAAATTATATTTTTTTTATTTCTTTTCCTTTTTCTCTCTCAGGGACTTAACTTGTAATTAATTACCTTTTACCAATCATTGTTAGTAATTTAACTATTTTCTTATATTTTCACTGACTATACAAATCTTTATTTTATAAATACAACAACATGCTTAAACATTTCTCTAATTCAATCGTTCTTTTTGTAACAATTCGTGTAAAAAATGTCATTTAAACGATGATAAATATATATATATCCTAGTTTGCTATGCATGATTATGCTTATTGAGAATGTAGAATTCATTGATTTAACTTCTTCTTTTTTCTTTTTAGAGCCTGTTTGCCTGGCGTTTAAAACGCTGGTTTGCAGTTTTTTTTTCATTTTAAATGAATATGGTTTGGTGTTTTTATATTATTTTGATGTGCTGATGTCAAAAATAATTTTTAAAAAATAAAAAAAATATCATTTTGATATATTTCGGCACGAAAAGCACTTTGAAAAGCTATAGCAACAGCTCTTCTAAACACCCTCTTAGTATAAGAAAACTGAAAGATATGTTTGGTTAAAAATAACTTTGAGTCAAAATAAAAATAAAAATGATTTAAATAAAAATTGAGTTCAAAATTATGCTTTAAACTAAAATTTTGACTTTTGATTTCTCTTTTTTCTTACAAAAAAAAAAGGATTGTTGAGTCTAAATATATTTCTAATTTATATTATTTTTACTATAAACCATTTTTTTAAATCACTTTTAAATTATGATTTAAATTTCAAAGTCATTTTTCAACAATTGGCAAACAAACTTCTTTATCATATTGTCAAGAGAAATCTTTCTCTCACCCATTTGTTTGCTCGCTATCTAGTTCGAGATAAATAAAATCTTTTGGTATGGATTTTCTTTTAAGTAAATAAATTGTTCTTAACATAAAACTTCCAACAGTACTAGGCCGCAAACATATATATTATTTGTTCATAGCAATCACACAACCATATATGGATCTTACAAGGGACTCGATAACATAGCATGTTATGTTCTCAATTACATTCCATCGTTTATTAAACAAAAATCCCGTGGATAATTTATTTATTCAGGACAACATGCTATCATTCATCATCTCTGCCGTAACTTCTCCTTAGGGTTTCGTAGCTGCCAAGGTATTGCCAATGTCAATGACGAATCTGTATCTAACATCGTTTTTAGCTAAACGTTCCATTGCTGTATTAAGATAGTCTGTCGAGATAACTTCAATATCTGCTGTGATGTTGTGTTTTGCTGCGAAATCGATCATTTCCTGGGTCTCTTTCATTCCTCCAATGCCACTCCCAGCAACAATCTTTCTTCCTGTTATTAGAGAATAGTCTTAGCTAATAATTTAAGTGTTTAAGTAAAATGATTTCTTAACATGGTATCAGAACCTTGTTGACCTAACGGTCACGAGTTCGATTCCAATCACCCTCATTCTATTTAATAAAAATCAAGCACAATGTAGTGTATATCTATGCAAGTTTCAAGCCCAAAGAGCTTTCACTTGAAATGGTATGTTAAAGAATAATATAAATGAGACTTTAACTAACAGCTTAAATTTTTAGGTGAGATGGTTCCTCAACAGCTGTTACGCCTCGACTTATTATCTAAACGATCACAGTTATTGAATTGAGTAACTAAATTTACAGGAATCAGGTTTTTATACTGACCAGATATCAAAGGAAACGCAGGTAGTTCAAGAGGCTTATCTGGTGCACCCACCAAGATAAGCTTCCCGTGAGACTTCAGCAATCCCAACAATGGCAGGATGGGATGAACTGCAGAAACTGTATCGATGATTCCATGTAATGTTCCTGCAGCAGCCTGCACATTCCATCATTTATATTAGCTTATCTCAATCTAAACGAAGCTAGAAGATTTTTTGAAATTTTAAGGGAAATGGAAATGAAGTTACCTGCATTTGCTCTTGGTCACGACTAACCAGGAATGAGTCTGCACCTAAATTCTTCAAAGCCTCCTCCTTCTTAGATGGGGAGGTGCTAATTACTGTAACTTTAGCTCCAAAGGCCTTGGCAAATTTGACAGCCACATGACCAAGTCCACCCAAGCCAACGATTCCGATATGCTTACCGGGTTCATCGAGTCCGAAATATTTCATGGGACTGTACACTGTGATCCCGGCACAAAGCAGAGGAGCGCCGCCATCAAGCGGCATGTTATCGGGGAATCGAATGATGTAGCGTTCGTTGGCGACCATGTGATCTGAGTAGCCTCCATAATTGACGGTTCCATCGTGGTAGACGGAGGAGTATGTCAGGATCATTTTTGGACAGTAATTTTCAAGATCATCGGAGCAACTCTCACAGGAGTGACATGCACCGACCAAGCATCCCACACCCACTTTGTCTCCCACCTTAACCTTCTTCACCTTGCTCCCAACTTCTGTCACTTCCCCCACGATTTCATGCCTGCAGACCATTATTTTGAGTGTCCACGTAAATTAAACTTCAAACCTAATTCTTTGCAGATGATCGCTGCTTAATTTTAGCAGCACTTGCCAAGTTGAGGCAACACTAATTTTAAATGTTTGTTTTTTCTGTAGATTATACTTTCTAATGTGTTTTTTAAATTGATTTTTATTTTAAAAATATAAATGAATATCTTTTAAGGTGGTTTTAAGTAGTTTAGGTGTGCTAATACAAGAAATCTAAAAAATGTATATTTTTAATTGAAATTATTTATGAAAACGTGCTGCCCTACAGTATCTTATACATTTTCTTGAGATACCTACCCCTCACCGAATTAATTAATTAAATAAATAAATAAATATACACGTAACATCATTTAGCTAAATTAAATCTGACAAAAATACCCAATACGGCCAACAAATAGTTGATCAACACATGCAGTCGAAGAGATGTTCTTTGACTGGATTTGTGTCGGGTGCCATTTTGGGTCATTGAAATAATAATATCCAACAATAAGAGATTCAAGTTTGGTAATGATATTCTAACCGAACTTTTAAATTATAAAGGTATTCCTATAATATAAGACTTATGCTACATACATGGCTACTATTATAACAAATGTGTCCGTCAAATTAAATAATACTAATTATTATTTATATTTTATTGCATATAAAAAAACAAATAAAATTATATTAATATTGTCGGTCAATTGGTAATCCTTATCCTTTTCGAAGAAGTGATTATTTTTTTGCTCAAAGCCCCAACCATTGTCCAATCGTTCCAATTACTTTATGGGAGGCATTATTGAATAGAGCACCTTGGCAAGAACAAGAGGTCAAGGCCGGTAGGTAAATTTCTTTTCCATGAACAGCACAAGATTTTTGTATAGTCTTACACCAACGGTAAAAATTGCTCCTAGGGTCAACATACGAGGGCCCAAAGGTCGAACTTCATAGCTTGCACGCACTTAAAAATGATTAAAAAAACGCAGGTGGAGAATAAGGATATATTTTGGAGTTAGAGTGATATTTTAAAAATATTTTTTATTTAGACATATATTTAATAATATTTTTTTATTTTAAAATAATATTTTTAATATTAGTACAATAAAATAAATTTAAAAATGAAATAAAAAAATTAAAACATTTGGTAGCTTATCGTCAAGGGTTCAAATAGACCTTAACATGGGTTATTTTTAGCTTCAAATCATGTTTAAGAATGTGGTTTGGGTTGTTTTAATATTTTTTTATTTTTAAAAATTTATTTTCATATAGTTATTCAAAATAATCTAAAAAAATTAAAAAATTTAATTAAAAAAATAAAATAAAAACTCTTAATGTCTTTCAAAAATAATTTTAAAATACAATATGAAACAATAAATTAAATTGCTTTCCGAAACCTTGGATTACTAGAAGAGGTCAACGCTTATCGTGAGGAATCATACTAAAAAAGCACATGAGAGATGAGGGAGAATAACCACAATCTCAAGACTGACTTATCGTATTTTTTTATTTTAAATAAATAAATGAAACATCGCAGTCGTACAACATTGTTGAAAGAATCGAACTAAGTTTGAAGTTAAGTTCGATGTCCCACTTTTATTCACTTTCAGTCCACAGCGGTAGGCTTCGTAATTATCGACTATTTTTAAAATGTCCTACAAATTTATAGTTTTCCTCTTTCCAGTCGATGGGGGGGGAAATTATTTTCCTTGAAATTATTTTAAAACTCATTTCTCATTGAGTTTTAAAATAAAAATTATTATTAATTTAAATTAAAAAATTTAATGTTTTTAAATTATAATATCTATTATTTTAAAAAAAATAAAAAATATATTATTTTAATACATTTTTAACTAAAATTAATTTAAAAATAAATTCAATCACACGGCACTAAGTGTATGTAGGTGAAACTTTGACACGTTTAAAGAAATTAGGTGGAATGAAAATATGATTGCAATGGTCATTTCATAGAAAATGTTCAAAATTAAATAAAACAAAGTAATTTTATTACCTTATATAAAATCTAATATTTTGAAGACTTTTAATAAACTCATGATGGCTAAAAATAAATGGATCATCACATCAAAATCCGACTTTTAACATTTTCTTACAAGATAAAAAAAATCACCAGGACCAGAAACAATTCCCATCATTATTCTAATCCATAAACGTGTTTGTTTCCCCTTCTTTTAATCAAGACAGATCTAATTTCTTACTATTTTTTATGAACAGATCTAGTTTCTTACTCTATATTGTAGTAAGATCTACAACGGGAAGAAATGAGAGAGGGATACGGACTTACCCAGGAAGCAGAGGGTACATGGAGAAACCCCAGTCATTCTTGATGCTGTGAAGATCAGAATGGCACACCCCACAGTACAGCACCTTCAACCTCACATCCTCTTCGCCGGTGCTCCTGCACACGTGCATATACACAGTCATCATCATCATCATCATCATATATATATATATATTGGAGATGTATATATTGGAGATGGGGATGGGGAAATAAGAAACAAGAATCACCTCCTGGAGAAGTTGAAGGGAGAAAGATGACCAGATGGATCCCTAGCAGCCCACCCGAAGGCCTTCACAGGGTGTTCTTCTTCTGGTGACGTGGACATGGTGCTTCAGAGAGAGAGAGAGAGATATTTCACAGAGAGAGAGAGAGAGGGACTGTGAAGAAGGAGAGCTTGAAATATAGAGAATGGTTTCTTGGGCAAGTTCTTTCGTTATTTTATATAGCTTGGGACAGGGACGAGAGCACTCATAGGTAGTGTCATTGGTGAGCCAGACGGAGGCATGAAATAAGCCACTACATTTTGTGGGAAATGTTACTCGCATGGATATTTTATACTAATTAGTATTCAATAAATTAAGATTGAGTTTTTTATATATTAATATACTTAAATAAAATAAACGACTTGAACCGTCGCATTATGGAAGAATCATTACCATTTAAATCATTTTCATATAATAATATTAAAATAATTTATAAAAATAAAAAATATTATTTTAATATAATTTTAAACGAAAAATACTTTCAACAATATGAAAAAAACTATCAATCTCCTGTAGACTAGGATAAAATCTCCTGTAGACTAGGATAAAAGAAACAAACCAATGAGAGCTAAAAAAAAACAATTGACAGTCAAAGTAAATCTCCCTTGGATTCAAATTTTTTTTTTTTTCTTGATTAACTCTTATATCTTCATTTATAAAATAAGCACTAAATACAATTAAAGTAAAAGCAATTATAGAGTGCAAATATTTATCATTTACCGCCATCATGAAAGTTCTTAGAATAGTCTTCCAAGCTATAGCTATAGGGACTTGTTGTCTCTTTCGACTTGGGACTCGCGAGTGCCCTCGAAATGGAAGTTTTCGTCAAAGAAGATATGCATGGAACTGGCCGTGTCTTTTTCCTAGTTTTGGTACACGATGATGTTGATTTCCCCGACTCCATTTCTATGTTGACGTACGAGGTTTCCAACACCTTGCCCAGGGCTCTTGTCTGAAAATATTCGCCCTGAAATCAATTATAAATGCCATATGAGTGTGTGTATAATTAGATATTGTCTTGAGTTGATCGTGATTGCGATCCACGCCCAAAAATTGCATTTTAATGATATCATGCATCCATCATAAATATTTTTTAATAACCCCATAATTAATATGTGATTACCTTTCTCATTGCTGGGCACAAATGGGGGTTAAAGCACTTTAAGTTGGGTCGACCGGGACAATTTATGGATTCGCCATGTTTTCGTTACAAAGATAAGCCAGTAATTTGATATTTGGTAGCCACATTTTGAGATGAATAAAGAATTTCAATTATTTTTGGGTTTTTATTATGAATTGAATTAATACCATAAAATCAACTAATTCATACCGACAACAAAAATTTCATTAGTAATTGGTTGTGAACATTACCAACAATAAGTTTTCGCTGGCATTTATCAACGGGTATTTCTATCGATTTTTTGCAGACACTATTATCGATGAAATGGTTCGATCAGTAAATATCGATAGTAAACACCAAGATACAGTGGGATTCAAAAACCTATGAAGCATAATAAAGTGACATTTTTTTATAGGATAATCGACGGATATAGTCTGTTGCTAATTTCATTGGTAAACACCGATGGATTTGTGGGTAGACTTAGAATGAAATTTAAAAACCTATAAATTACAATGTCGTGATAATTTTACAAATAGTATCATCATCGGATATATTTTGTGGTTAAATTCATTGACAATATTTTAATGTATGACTTGATCATCGACTCTCATTTTCCCTTTCTCTTTTTTTTTCTTCTTCCTTCTTCATTTTCTCCTCTGTAACCCCAACCACCACTTCCCTCAAATTTCAACACAGTTCAATCTCTCCCAACAAA
This sequence comes from Salix arbutifolia, assembly GCA_025169955.1. NCBI lineage: Eukaryota > Viridiplantae > Streptophyta > Magnoliopsida > Malpighiales > Salicaceae > Salix > Salix arbutifolia. The sequence goes on along the minus strand of CM045917.1, from coordinate 8,505,835 downwards.
TCTAGCAACCACAACACTAAGTTTATGAGCATTTTTTTCTGATTTGATTTTTTTTAAGATTCTCTACTTCAAGTATGCAAATCTACCATATTTTTGTGATATTTAATTTTAATATGTTAATATTTTTTCATTAGTATATTGATTTTGATTAGGTTTTGTTGTTTGTTTTATAGTTTTTTTATCATATAAATTTATTGTAAGGATTTATGACGTGTATATGTTAGAGTTTGTTTTAGATTATATAAAATTGTATTTGTTTAGTTAATGTATTTAATTAATTCATGATTATTGTATATAGGTTTGATATATGTAATAGAGATGTTCATGGATGTATCGTGAATCACTCCAAGGATTGCGTACAATGGATTATTGCAATGGGGTTCAGGGTTTTATTAACTATACAATATTTAATCTAATAAATATTAGTAGAGGTGGTATTAAATGTTCATGTAGAAGGTGCAAAAACAAAAAAGATTTTCGATCCAAATTTTGTCACGATGCATCTTCTACAAAAAAAAAAAAGGTTCATGGAGGAGTATCTGTGTTGGTATGCACATGAATAAGAATTTGTTCCTTGCTAGATCATGGTAAAAAAGATGTCTGAGTCAACTTTTAGTTTCAACAATGTGCATGGAGTTGTAGATGTCAATAGTAATCCTTATAAGAATATGAGTATGGATGCGGTGAGAATAAATCAAAGTGATGCAAGTGAATGTTTAATGAAGAACCTAATGCAAACGTAGCCAGGTTTTTTTATCTTTTAAAAACTATGATGAACCATTATGGGATGGTTGCACAAATCACAGTAAATTACCAGTCATGACATAAGTGTTCACTATCAAGTCAGATAATGGGTTGAGTGAGGTTAGTTATGATAGAATTGTCGAATGTGTAAGAAGCATTTTCCCTTCCCTTAAGGGAACATACTGAAATAGAACTTTTATGCTATCAAATCCATGATGAAACCCCTCGAGCTAGGATACTACAAAATTGATATGTGTCCAAACTTCTACATGGTGTACTACCTTGAAAATATAGAGTTGACCGAGAGCGAAAAATGTGGGTGTCCTTGCTTTAAACACAAAACTAGCAGAGAATGGACTTTTATCGCACATAAAAGTTTTAGATACTTCTCAATCACACTTAGACAACAGGTTATTTATGTCATCAAAGACTATTTAGCACATGACATAACATTGTTTATATAATACAATTGATGAAGTGATGGTGCATTCTTCCGATGGTGAAGCTTGGAAATACTTTAACCATATGCATCCTCAAATCTTAGTGCAATCAAGCGACGTGCATCTTGGTTTATGTACAGGCGGTATCAATCCATTCGAGTCATTTGTCGCTCCTTATTTTTGTTATCCGATAATACTCAAGGTATACAAATTGCCACCAAGAATGTGTATGAGATATGAGTTCATGTTTGTATCAATGATCATACTTGGTGCTTATAGTCCATACCTCAACACCGATGCATGTCTTTGATCATTGATTAATGAGTTGAAATAGTTGTGGTCATTTGGAGATTTGACTTATGATGTATTGAGAAAACAAATTTTCAGATGAAGATAACTTTGATATGGACTATAAATGATTTTCTTGCTTACAGAATGCCTTTTGGGCAGAGCACACATGAAAAACTAGCATGTCCATTCTGCATGAAAAATAACAAAGCATTCACGCTGATGTACAATGATAAAATATATTTTTTATTGTCATTGGTGCTGCTTTCAACATATCACAAGTATAGAAAAACTAAAAAACTTTTTTTATTGGAAGAGTTGAAAGAGATATTGCACTGCCGCTACCAACAAGTGAAGAATTGCATCACATGACGTTGAAGTACAATGACATTGTGTATGATTTTCAATCTCATGAGCAGAAGTTTCATGGTTTTAGTTTAACCCATAATGGGGTAAAGCAAAGTATTTTATGAGAGTTTCTTTATTGGAAGACCAATCTTCTCCATCATAATTTTGATATCATGCACATAGAAAAGAGCATGTTTGAGAACATTTTCAACACGGTTATGGACGTTAAATGGAAGACCATGAACAACATGAATGCTAGAATGGATATAATGTTGTTTTATCACCATAAAAATATGAATTTGGTTTATATTGTGTGACAGGTTGTGACCTAACGCTCTAGATAAGAAGTCACAACTACTAGTGTACAAATGTCTTAAAGTCTATGTTTTCCTTATACACATGCTCAAACATATCAAGGTTGGTGATTTTAGAGGATTTCAGATTGTATGAAATGAAGAGTCATGAATATTACATGTTTATGCAAACACTCATGGGATTTATTGCCAAAAAGGATATGAGATGCACTTACAGATCAATAATTTTTTTAGAAATATATGCTTCAATAAGTTAAAACACGACACTTGGAGAAACTTCAAACGATTATCATATAGACAATTATCAAACTTGAGATAATATTCAGTTAAATGCTGTCGTAGAATAGGGATATTTCAACTGATCAGGAGTTGTACTATGAAAAGACTACGTTAGAAGAGGTTAAGGAAGTATAAACATGAAGCACCATAAGGTTAATGAACACCCAGAAGCACACTGAAAGCCATGCAAAACATATCAATAGGAAAACACATAGCAATACCAACTTGTTCCATTGATTGCCAAATTCCCCCCCGTCTCCTGCACAAGTTGGCAGCCTGGTACAGAACTCACACCCTTCAGCGCCAAGCTTCAAATAGTTCTGTCTTTGGATTTATGCGACCTGCGATTGCATCTCCCTTTCCCTTCTCTATAAATCCTGCAGCTCTAAGTACTGGTTGCTCCTTCACCTTCCCTGTTTTGAAATATGAATTACTCGATTGACCAGATTGGCTCTTGCAACTTCTTGCTTGGACCCCTCCAGTTTTATATGCAAGGCCACCCTCATGGTGTTCATTTTTAAAGGCATTCACTTGAGATACAACTTCACAAGGACAATTATCAACCAGAGATTGCTTTCCTAGAGGAATGTTCTCAATACAGCTTAAGAAACTAGCAGATCCATCCACAGAATTGGAATCATCTTGAATAGGTTGAGAAGGGCTCTTGAGAGCAGGCTCTTCAGCAACAAATGACTTCTCCCATTCATTTTCCTCAGTGTCATCGTCGTCATCCTCGCAAGATGGTTGGGCAGCGCTCTGGTGCCCATTTTCATCAATAGGCTCAAGGCGGGAAGCGGGAGCTGATTCTATCACAGATTCTTCTCTTTCTCTAAGTGTCCTAATTATAAGATTCTTGAGAAAATTCATCACTTGAACAGCGTACATCAAAGCGGTTAAAGGATCAGACATCTGCAGTCAAAGAAGTCAGCTTTCATTAAGCTATACATTTACCAAGGCTACAGTTTATTGGAGAATATTTGGCAGCTAGACTGAAAGAAGATTTTGTGTTTCATAAAGACAAAGCTAAAGACCAAACAGTAATTCAGCATGAAATTTTTTAATATCATAACCGCTGCTGTTGTCTGATAAAGATGGTTTTGTCATTGGTCTGGAGTTGCTCAGGTCAAAAAGTGGACCGTTGCATGTGAAGTTGCATCAGAATGCCAAATAAGTAGCTAGATCGTTCATGTATGCAGTGATTCTAATCATATATTTTCATCAACTCGTATGAGTTTTCCAAGTAGAAAACAAGTACATAATAAGCCTTTCACTAAGCTAAGGGATCCTCTATTTAAAATAAAATTTGTATTCTTCAACAATCTGGTGTCAGTGCAGGATGGTCCAGGAAAGATGGTGAATGCATATATCACCACATACCTTGTACAAATTGTCTAGGAAACAATAAAAAGTCAGTTTATTGCATGGAATTGACTATTTGTATTTCCATGTAGAAAAATGGAAAATTTTTACTCACTTGAGTCATGTTTGGTGCGAACACCATAGCAACATTGCGTGCATTCATCTTGTTCAGATTTTCCATATGAGCGACATCAGCCATTAGGTTTATTGCCCAGTCAAGTAAAGCAGCTTCTGTTGGGGGAAGGAGCCTTGCAAGCTGAGCACACTCCTCTTCTGAATGACATTGCATTACCTGCTCTGGTGAAAGAAAGTCCAGGACACCAGTTGGAAGTTCTCTAAACCAAGCCTACAGAATCACCAATACATAGAATTAATGCAAAATATCCTGTCAGCTGGGGAGAAGAAACACACAGTTCCTTAGAATCAATGGATGTGCACAGGGGTTTGGGTAGCAGATGACCTTCAACGGTTTTAAATTTCATTCCGAAAAAAATCTGAAAACTCAACTCAACTCAACTCAACTCAACCAAGCTCAAAGCCAAACTGGTTGGCATTGGAAAAATAAAAATGTTGGAAAAACACCAAAAACCTAGTTACAGAATCAAAATCAGGTAGGAATATTGAAATGGTAGGTCACAACCTTATTCTTGCATGGAACACGATCTCATAGAATGAAAAACAATAAGCAAAAAGCCACAATGCACCTTTATAAGGCCCGCCAAGCAGTGCACATCGATGCCCTCTGGGATCACCCCCTTGTTTAATTGGTCCCTGACATACTCCTCCTGGCTGTTACCTGCAGTAATTCTGAAAATTCCTTCTGCCTGCGCAGTCAAGTTTGAGGATCTAATTATTCCAGATCTTTACATGGGCATCTAGTTTTCATATAACAAAAAACCAAAAAATATGCCCAGAAGTTGAGCCACTACACCAGTTGATTCACGCTATATGTGCACCTAGCGCATAGTTGGTTCCACTATAATTCATCTGGCAAACATGGAAGAAATGTACCTGCAAACCTCCTTGGGCATACAACTGTCTCTGCATCATCAAGAGTATTGTAGGCACGCTATTCCCTCTAGAGTCATATGAAAGCTGCATGGACTCTGTCGAAACCCCAAAAACAGTTGCACTACAAATGAAGGATGCTTAATCAGTATTTAAATATTAGCTTAGACACTGTTACAATATCAAACAGGATAAACTAGCTTCTAATCAAATAATTATGAAGATGGATAACAAAGTCCAGAAACCCTGGTTGTTTTTTTCCATGAAATTTGACACATCAGCAGCACATATACAAGTTGAGATTACTTTTCTAGATAGGCATACTGCTAACATATAAAACTAAGTTTTTGTTATATTGGGTAAGAAAATGAAGGAATAAGCTGACAGCTAACAACTCAACAGAAAATACCAAGAAACTAATCTGTTGTAGGATAACTTGAATCACGGACTGCACCATATTAAGGCATAAGCATGGAGATCCTTTTTTACTTGGCCTGGTAGCTTGATAAAGGTTCAGCTTAAGTCATCAGCAGCAATTCATCACTTTCACATTGGCAAATGTTGGCCAATCACCCAAGTCTATGAAATGAGTAAAATAACTCTTGGCTTTACATGTCTGAGAAATAACTAAACAATATATATTATCTCGGAATGGTTAAAATGTTTTATACATAGCAGAATGGATAATGGACAATTAATGAAGCCACAAGCCATGGGCAGAACACTATCAAGACTCGCAACTCCACAGGATCTGGCAACAATAGTGCTAGCACAGATTTAAAGCGGCCAATTTCGATTGGTCAACACAAAGGCAACATCAGTATAAAATGCTGAGGTTTCTAAAAATGAGTTTACAGACCAGGCAAAAGATGAAAATTCTGTATGACTGACAAATATAGAGAAAAGGTGCAATGCAAATAACTTAAAGGGCTAGCATGGAGAGACAGTATTTGAATTCAAAGGTTGATGTAAGCGGAACTCTACGTGGAACATGCAACAGACTTCCCAACAGAAAATCATTGGCATATTCCACCAATGCTCATCCAGTTACGCCTTACAGTTCAAAGAACTCCAACATTATGCACATGCAGCGGCCTCAAAAATAAAAAAAGTAAAGAGGTATTCACAAAACTAGAAGCAAAGTAACCCCAATGTTAAGCTAAAGGAATTAATGGAGTCTTTATAATTAATTATGTTTCGTAAATCTTGTATCTACTTGCTTTTCTTTTCTTTTCTTTTCTTTCCTGGAGAAAGAAAGGATTGACACCAAACAATAGGCGAACCAGAAATTTAAAGACTGTACTTCGAAAAACTGAATAGCCAACTGTAAGACTAGAGATCTCTGCAATGTCTAAGAGCCTAAGAAAATGATTAAACATGGAAACAATTAATTGTCACAATGCCAGTTGATAGGTGCTAATACAATTTGACTTGCTACAGTAATTCAGAATTTAACCATGCTAGATTGCGACTTATACTTAGATTAGTGGGATTGTTCTCTGCTGGTTTTTGAGTCACGTGCACTCCATATTCCAAATATTTTTTACTAATTTACTTTTCCTAGTGAAGTTACCATCTGCAGAAACCAAAGTTTTTTCTTTTTAGAAAATGAATATCAAATTACACATATTTAACAAAATAATAATTTTACACTACAAATAATGAAACCCGTATCAAAAGTTTCTCCAAAATCAACCATCAACTAACAACATAAGATTAAACATCCAGAAGTTATACCAGCTGTATGTCTAAAACCAAGCAAGCAGCCAAATAATTTAACATTAAGGGGAAAACAAAACCCAATAAATTTCTAACCTGGCACTAGGGGCTCTCCTGGGAACCTCAGGCTCAAACTCAACAGGCAAGCCAAGAAACCCATTAAACCTATCAAACGTAACATGAGCAACATGCCTAACATTAGTTGGCACCCCAATCTCCATTTTACAAAGGTCTTTACACGCAGTACTAGCAGTAACACTACACCCAGCAATAGACCTCCTAAACGCAGCCACCAAAAGTTCCACGAATGAAACTTGATCCCGTTCTCTCTCCCTCTCTTTGCTCTCTTCTTCTTGGTCTAAAATTTCACGGGGTCTGTTATGAGGGCCGTGTTGTTGTTGGTGAAGGTGTGGGATATCAAAATCATTGGTGCTGACAACACATGGTGTAGAGGTGGAGCTTGAAGGAGAAGGGAAGTGACGAGGAGGGGATGATTGGAGTACTTCAGTCATCGTTGTTAATTTGAGAAACAGTTGGAATTTTTTTATCAAAAGAATTCAGTAAGAAACAAGAAAAAGGACCAGTCTTTATTGTTTTTTTCATGGAATATATTCTGAGAAGGGTTTTTTTATGAGGGGTCAAGCCAGGAATTTTGCTGTAGAGTTGGATTGAAGGAAAGGTTTTGAGTTGTATTATTGCAAGGTAAGACGTGACTATCATCGCTTTTGGATTTTATCGGTTATTCTATCTTTCCACTCTTGTTGCCTGGCTGGCTCCCAAGTATCTTCAAGCTTGAAATAGTAACAAAAGTTCCCTTGTGTGGATTTGTTCTTAAGAAAAAAAATATTGATGAAATATCAGGAATAAAAAAACATGATATTTATAACTTATTATTATTTAAATATAAAAATATAAAAAATATTGAAAACAAATCATTATGATATCAACAATGTTAAATTTAATAATATAAAAAAATAATAAACAATGATGTGTATGAATCATATTTATCGTTAAAAATAGGTGAATAATATTTCTTTTATTAATATAGGTTTTTGGGCAACTTTGGGCGTATCTTGACTAATTTCATGGATCATAAAATTAATAACAATGTATGTTTTTAATGATCATCATATTACCGGAGAAAAAATCTTTTAATTTCAAACTCATACTACTAGATCACATATTATATGGTTGAATTACATTTAAAATTTTGATATACAAAGTGTTTCTTCTTCTTTTTGTCTTCCCTTTCTCTTTCTTATTTAATTTTTTTTATTAACAAGCTATAAATATCATAATTTACAATTTTGCTGTTTCACAAATATATTTTTAAAAATATATTAATAACCAAAAATAGGACTTTAAAACCTTGCTACTATATTTTAGAGAGAAGGAGAAGATGAAGAGTTTTGGGTAGAGAGAGAACGGAGGCCGGTCAGTCTTGTATAGTCTCCATCCATAGTTTAATTAAGATGGAATGACAGGTGTGATGTGATCCAGCTTTCAAGAATGAGAGAGGTTTTAAATTATTATAATTTCTATATTTTAATTAAAATGTGACGTCAGTGGGTCATCTCTACTAAGAAGGCTTGTCTTACGTAAATCCAAAATGTTCTGACAAGTGTGAGACCAAAGTAAGGAAAGGACCACCTAATTATTGTATTTTACTATAAAAATGTCAGCAGTTAGGTCCCACCAGTTACCTGACATGATACGCCACCAGGGTTCTAACCGGAGCTCGTCCCATCCCCGGGCTCACCATCCGTGGAAAACGCCAGAGCAATCTGGCAGGAGTGGCTTAGCAGGTCGAAGATGCACGCATGTTTTATAGTCCGTCAATGTAAAATATTATTATAAATAATATAAAAGAATTATGTGTTTCCCAATGCCCGATCAATGTGTATTTTAACAATAAAAAAAAAATTACCTCTCATTCCACAAAATTTAACCCTCATCTCCATGGGAGGTATTTTGAATATTTTCATGAGCTAGCATGACATTCTATATTTATTTGCATGGTAAAACTACATATTTATTCTTGGGAGCTCACAAAAACATGAGAGCTAAGTGGGGGTATTTTTGATTTTTTGTTTGATATTGAACAGTAAAATATCAATTTTCCCTCAGGTGGGACAAAGGTAGGGGGATGGAAAAGAAGGTAATTGAGGTTTTCACATTTTGTGTATAGTAAAACCCCTTAAATATCCTTAGAAACGACAAAAAAGAAGGTCTAACGCTGAGGCATGATGGTGCTTTCACATCCGGTTTTTTTGTGGTTATCACTGGGTCCAAGGGTATTTAAGTAATTTCACATTTTTAATTATTTTTTTTTTCAAAGTTACTTTAGACGCGTCGTCAATTTTTGTGTGTACACACATTCATACAACACATATCATGTCTATCATCGGTGTAAAATGTCTAGTCATCATGTCTACGGGTCCACCACTATATCCTCTTCCTCTTGGTAGTGCGCGTGTCGTTTTACGGTAGTCAAAGGATCGTTGGCAAACGATTTTTCTTTCTCCCCCATACTCTCTCACGCAAAGGTAAAATCCATGTTGGTACCCTATGTTTGGAATTATTTCATTTCAGTCCCTAATCTTTTGATTTTTTCTCTCCTAATTTCTTCAATATAAGTTTTGATTTTATTCAATTATACCCTTGAATTAAAATTGATCATATATGTTATTTTTCATTTCAGCCTTCTTCTTTTGATTTTTGATTTGTTTTTTGTGCCTTTAATTTTTTCGGTTTTCAAGTGTTAATTTGTTTCAATTTTATCATCCAATTGTAATTGATCATATATGTTATTTTTTATTTTGGACCTTATTCTTTTGATTTTTTTAAAAAAAAAATATGCTGCTATTTTTTTAAAAAAAATCTTTTAATTTTTTTGGGCCCAAAGTTTTGATTTGTTGCAGTTTTGTCCTTCAATTGGAATTAATTATATATTTTATTTTTCATTTCAGCCCTTATTTTTTTAATATTTTATCTAGTATTAATTCCTTTGGTTTTTTCGGTCTTTCTTGGACAATGTTTATTTTTTGTCCGTATTTATGCATCTATGTTTTTAGTTTTTGTTTTTAATTTTTATCATTTTATTTTTTGTTTGGGTTTTATTTTTATTCAGTTCTAAAATTTTAATTTATTAGTGATCATTTTAAAATATTTCACCCATTTTCCTTTTGTTCTTTTTTTTAGTGTTTTCTATTATTTTTATCTGTTCTACGAATTAGATGATTTTTAAAATATTTATTCTAGTTTTTCTTTTTTTGTTGTTGTTTTTATTTGCTATTTTGTTAAAGTTTTTTTTACCCTTCGATATAATTTTATGATTTCATTATTTGCACAATAATAATAATAATTTTAGTGATTGTTTTTTTTATTATTGTTTTCTTGCTTGCTTTTTTTGTAAAAAATGTTTTTTTTATTCTTCTGGGTAATTTAATGATTCTAATTATTTGGACAGTAATGGTGATAATAATTTTAGTTGCTATAGTTATGATAATGATGATAATGTAGCAATGGATTTTCAATGATGTTTTCTTCTTTTTACAGGTAAAAAATCAACGATATATTTTTGTTGTTTAGTTATCGTAGATGTTTCCACAGTTTATATTTTATTATTATGTTAAATTTAAATTAGATTATGAAATAAACTAATCCTAATACAATGAATTTGATGATTCAGGTATCTGAATCTTCTTCTTTTATTAATGACAATAATAATTTTATACTAGTGATTTCATTGAAACCCATTAAACAGATAAATTTATATCGATTTAAAATTCTTATTTTTTTGGAAACTTGTCCTTCGCGGGAATTCAGCATAAATTTATTATTTTGCCTAAATTTATAGTATAATAAAAAAATCTCATAATATTAATATTTTTTGTGTTAAAAAAATATGATTCTGGCTGCGATGAATTGCATGGAAATAGCTAATAGATACATAATTCACGTCTTTATAATTTTGAAATATTGATGTTGAAAATAAAACTAAAATTAAAAAAAAACTATTTTAATATATTTATTAAAAAAACAAAAACATATCAAAACACGCAATGAAGCTCAGCTGAGAGTAAAATGACTTGAAATCTACTAATCTATTTCCTGTGAGAAGAATACCAGCACTTGTTACTAGGGTTTGAGGAAAAGGCATCCTGATGCTGTGACTCAGAAAGGTAAATGTGATTATCTTTACTTTCTTGGTTGGTCAAGCTAGTGATCACTCCAAGTAAAGATAATAGTGTAACTAATGCCGTTTACTTTTCGTGAATATTTTTGAGTTTATTTGAAATTGTTTTGTAAGATATTTTTTATTTAAAAATATTGTAAAATGATATTTTTTTTATTTTTAAATTGCATTTCCTCTGACTCATCTATCATAGCTAAACTTGTTTTTTTTTCTTTTTTTTCAATGCATTAAGAGCTTGTTTGGGAGAGTGGTTGTGGTAGCTTTTCAAAGTGTTTTTCGTGCCGAAATATATCTAAATGATGTTTTTTTATTTTTTAAAAATTATTTTGACATCAACACATCAAAATGATCTAAAAACATCAAAACATATTTATTTAAAATGAAAAAAAAATTGAAAAGCGGTGGCGCGGCGGGTGAAACACCGCGCCAAACAGCTTCTAAGAATGATTTGTGCTATCAGCACGTTAAAATGATATAAAAATATTAAAAATTTAATTTAAACCAAAATAAAATTTAATTTTTTCAAAAATATTTTTAAATTGATTTTCCAAACCCCTCTACCCTCTAATGATCATCCTTCACCAATATCAGCCCATGTTGATTTCCCACCCTGCTGGGTAATCCTGCATAAGTATTCAACTTCCATGTCCCTTTCGGAAGTATACCAAAATATCATGAATAGTAGAAAGAATAAAAAGGAAGGGCAATGATAGTGTTTGGTTACTGTTTGATACATTAAAATATAGACGGTACAGTTGCTAGAGAAAGATATAAAAAGTTTAATTAACATTTAATATTATATATATATGTAGATGTATATTATCATACATACATATTTTAAAAAATTAATTATATTGATTGTTGAATCTAATCATATTATAATAATATTAATTATAAAATTCGGATTGTTATGACAAGGTTGACCAAGGATCTAAAATGGTTCGAATTTAAGAAAAAATAGAGAATGATGACATGACTTGTGATCGAAATTTAAAATTATATTAATTGTAATTTTTATTATTGTGTTGACCTATGTCAACCTGATTGACTATATCAACATATAATTTGGGTTTTGCATCTATTTACCCAAGAATAATATTTAAAAACTATAATAATAATTATTTTTATTTTTATATTAAATCAAGTCAATCTATGTTAGCCCTTTTAACCTATTAATAGAGTCTTACCCTAGATCAGTCATCGAGTCAGATTTTAAAACTATAATAATCATTATTTTTATTTTTATATTAACCCTAGTTAACTTAGTTTGACTCTTTTGAGGTGGGTATTGCCCCATGTTGAACCTCTAGTTTTGGTTTAAAATGATAATAATAGCTATTTTTATATTGACCCTTTCGATTAGTGATCTGACCTTGCTCTAAATCGACTCCAAAGTTAAAATTTTAAATATGGTAATAATATTTTTTTTATGTTTATGTTAACTCGGGTCAACCTGGTTTGATCCTCCTAACTCGTGAGTGCTCATGTCTTGGGTCAACCCTCAAGTCAAGTTTTTAAAATATTATAGTAATCACTTTTATTCTTACATTGAATCAAGTCAACTTGAGCTGACTCTCCCAATCAGGTCAACCCTCAGTAACCATTTTTATTGTCACGTTGGACCAGGTCGACCTGAGTTGATCATTTCAACCCATGACTTGAGTCTTGCATCTAGTTGTTTTTTAAAATTATGATAATGATTATTTTTATTCTTACATTAACTTTAATGACCAACTATATACTATTGTCTTAAGTGGACCTCAAATTAAGTTTTAAAACTATGATAACAACTATTTTTATTTTTATATTGACTCGAGTCAACCTAGGTTAAATGTCTCAACCCATGGCATTAGTCTTACCCTGAATCAACCCCCACATTTAGTTTTAAAGCTATGATAGTTTAGTCATTTTGGATTTGAGAAATTTTTGCAATGATATTTTAAAAATAAAAATAATTAATATTGTCCTAGAAACACATTCTTTTGATAAATTGTGTTTTGGAAATAAATTATATTTATTTTTACATTTAAATATTTTTTTCTTTAATAAAATATATTTTTGTTTTTACTGTCTCTGTCTGTTCTGCCTTGAGATAATAACCAAATACTACTTGAGAAAAAGGAGGGAGGGGAAGCAAAATTAATTTTGGCATAAAAATAAGGTATTTTTCATTTCTAATGCACTTGGTCAAAAGTTTTGACAAAATAGAATTAAAAAATAAATTATTTAAAAAATAGCACAATTTTAACAAATATTATTGGTAATAACAACTTTAACAAGAGATGCGATTTAAAACATTAATAATGATCAAAAAGTCAAACCACAAACTAACCTTAACTTTAATCCAAAATTAACCTCAATATATAAACCCTAAACAATACCTTCCGCCAAACTATAACCATATATCTCAAAAACAAATTTTAAACCCTACAAACTAATCGTTAACCCTGAAAACAAACACTAATTAAAATCTTTTGTTTTTTTTCCAATTCCATGTGGAGTTATTGAATTTCATCCTAGAGTAATTTCAATTAGATAGTTGTTTAGTGGAACTCGAGAAATTCCATTTTGGGATGTTGGCTGAGTAGCGTGCAGGGAAGCCACGTGATTAGTCCTACCATATTTTGACAGCCGATTGTGTCATCTAATCCGAGACACAACGAGAAGGTAAGAACTTTTCCTTGAAAAAGAACCTTGAAAATCGGTTTTGTTATGTCAAAATCTTCGGTTTGTGTTCCCTGATCTCAGATAGCTTCATTCCTACATTATTCCACAGCCAAGAAGCAAAAACTTCTCGAGGAGAAAAAAGGACCTCTAATGATTACAATCTCTTGAAAATATTAGAAAGCAGTAGTTGAAATCAAACGTCCCTGAAGCCTCCATAGTAGCAAATCACCCACCATTACCACCAAACCAAAAACCTATTTGGAAATAAATACATTAATAAATCATTTTTAAGGGTACTGCATTGTCTACTGTAGGAATAAAAACTGCATCTTCTAAAGAGAAGGAATTCTTCATAATACCAAGTGCTGATACTACAGAACTCAAGTGTTATGCCAAGGTGGAAATTACTAGAATTTTCAAGATTCATGCAATCCGCCCTTGTCTATATGAAGGCCAACATTTGCTAATGTGGGAGCAATCAAAGAATGACAGGCAACCAGACTCGTAGACATTATAGAATGCTTCCTTCACCAGCTAGCACAAGAGTTCACAGCTGTCCAGAATTCTGACAGATTCAAAACAAGGATAAGAGTTATAGCCATCCTAGATCGCTACATCTAATTCAAGTTATAGCACATGGGGGGACAATAGGAATATCTGGTCAAATAAAGGATTCATATGACCTTCATAGCGTCATAAAATATTAAACAGCTTCATCTCATTCAAGTGTAACCATCTGAGTAAAAAAGCATAAGAGTTGTAGCCATCCTAGATCACTACAAGTACAAAACCATTCATCACTGTGTTCTGGTCACGGGTTCCAAAGCTTCAACGGTGACAACACTATTGCCTCTGATCACCTGCCGCAAGAAAGTGAAACTTTAAAAAAAAAATGCCAATAACTGGAGAAAAAAGCTTAAGTAATGATTTAAATACCACTGGAAAGAAAAATAGTGAACGGTGACTCACCACCATGCCTATGTCAGTTTTCTCATCACCATTCACCTCCACAGTGTTGTCAATCACCAAATTCATGAACTGGTCAAACCCACGGAGTGTTCCGACCACCATCCTATTTGCATTCAGCTTGACTTCATTTGAAAATAGAAAAAATCAGCTTCTTCAAATATCATGAAAACATAAATACACAGACAAATAGCGCATTAACAGGTAACTTAAGAGCTAGAAAACCAGTAGGAAAATAAACCAATTAAAGATGGAAATCCTCAACTGAGCACACGGCTGTTTCCTCTGTAAAATAGTTGTTTATCAACGATTCTTGCACATGGTCTCTAATCCATGTGCTTTATTCCATTTTACATCAATGTCAAACTCCTTATGAGTGGAATATCAGATCAGAAGAACTTTAAGCAGCTCTGAAACTTGCTTAAGAACATGATTGCCTAGGCAATCCCGGGGGTGATGCTCAGATTTTATAATTATTCATTTAATTTTGCACGCAATTTTACATTTTCACTTTGGGGTTTCATAGTTTCAAGATGCTGAAGCAGGCATCGGAAAGCTAGCAGCCCAAAAGCTCTACTGTCCTACACTGGACATCCAGATACAGTATCCAAATCAAACACCATAAATCTTTCCTTCAAAAACTACAGCACATACATTCATCAATATAGTACCAGTAAAACAAATATACCTGCTCTAATAAGCTGATTTCCTGTTCTTAAACCAATTCAAAATCTTAACCAAATTTCTAAGCCCTGCAGGCTTCCAACGGCCAGCCAAAAAGTAACTTCAAGATTATTTCTGCATATACCGGGAGCTGATTCACGCACGAGCTTTTCTTATGGATTCTAAATTAAAATAAGTAGCTACTAAATAATTATAATAAAGTACAAAAATTAACCACAGCAGATACAGCTACAAACCAACTTCTTTGTCTCTTACAAACTTACCAATTACTTACCGCATTAAACAAGGAACATCAATTCAAGACAACAAATTTTATGGTTGTTATCAACTGGCTCCAACAACAAGAAGTTCACACAAACATTTCAAAAAACTAAAGAAGCAGAAGTCTTTTATGTTGCAGAACAGATACTTTTCCAACAGAAAAACACTAAAACACACACACACACACACACACACACACACAACATAAAAGGATATAGAATTACACATAATATTAAACCTAAAATTCTCCATCTGAATTTTTTTATGATTTACCAGCACACAAAAAACTGTGAAAAAACTGAGAAAATAAAAGGGAGTTGAGGAGAGCTTACTTTGAAGCTTCTTATCCATGTACCTGCGAAAAGAAAACAAAGAACAATTAGAGAGAGACAGAGATGCAGTCACGAAACGAAACTAGCCAATATAAAGAGGGCTAAAAAACACAGCTTACTTCTTGAGATCTGGTGGCTGGCCCGATCTGCTCATGACTGAAACTAAGACTTTGATACTCTCTTTCTCTGTTCTTTTTTATGTGTTCGTCGCGATCGAAAGCAGAAGAATGAGCGCTTCGATTGAAGGGACACTGTATTTGTTTGCCTCTTTCTGTAAAACCCTAAAAATTTGAAGCCCAGGATTGGATTCAGTGCTGCCAAGGCCCATGATGATGGTCCAGTAGAGGAGTGACAGCAAAACGGCCAAGAAACAATTGAGAGGGGTGTTGCGAGAATCGAACTCGCGACCTCTCGCACCCGAAGCGAGAATCATACCACTAGACCAAACACCCAAGACACTTATATTTCCCAAACTATATTTTAAACACTTTTCAAAACAAGAAGGAAGACAATGCAATTAATTTAAACAAAGGAGAGTTTTGCGTGCTCAGTGCTGCAGGCTCCATGGTATTATAGATAGTGATCTTGATGTATGTTGATTATATTTAATCTATGGTGTGTACTCATACCTTTGTAGCTATTCTTCCTCGCTCTTATTACTAATGTTTTAATGTACATAATTATCTAGTAGGTTGTTCAATGATGATGATCGCTCTTATTTAATTTATGAGTGTTAATTTTAGGATCCATGAAATTAATTAAGATATATGCAAGTTGATCTGGACATCCATGTTAATAATAAAAAAATTTACTATACACATATTATTATTGTACGTTGAAGATTATGAATGATTCATTAATTAGAATTTTATAGGACATTCTAATACATTCATGTATTTGCTCGCTCGAGGTTCTTTGGCCTATAATCTAAAAGCTTATTATTATTTTTCTCTTTCTCTCTCTTTTCTTAATGGAAACACTATGAGGATATATCCACAACCAACACTACTTTGAAGGGATTTCATGTTTTGTCTACCTTTAAAATATAATCCTCGAATTGTTTTGTCCAAGGATGGGTACAAACATGGTTTGTGGCTTGCAAACTTATTCTATAATCAGGTCAGAAAAGTTACTGGTAAGAAATTTGGGAGCACTACTTATTATTGTTGACAACCTATTTGACTGTTTGAGAGTGTAGTTGACGTTGTTTTTTTAAGTTTTTTTTTCCAGAAATACATCAAAATAATATTTTATTTTATTTTATTTTTAAAATATTTTTGATATCAAAATGAACTAAAATCACCAATAAAATGTTATTTAAAATAGAATAAAATAAATCAAACCCCTTAAGCCATTAGTAAAAATGTTATTTAATTATCTTTTTTTCCTTCTTTTTTTGGAGCTCTTAGTAGGAAGCACGACTTAAGAGAGAAAGTAGAGAGATATGCTCTCTATTGAGAAGATTTATCCCCTCCGATGGTGCTACTCAATCTCTGAAGTTCCTAAACATCTTCTAAGTAATCTATTGTTCTTCCTTGTGTGATTCTTGATTGGATTAATGGCCAAAAACAAGGGAAAAAAATGTTGTTTCTAGGTTGAAGAAGCAAGAACGGTTGCGACAGGAGCTTGTTCTTGCCCTTGCAACCCTAATTCCAGCCACTCCAACCCATTCTTTCTCCTCTAGTTTGTGAAAGGATTCTAAGTATAATAGTAGTGGTTCATGTCCTACCAAGTCTAGTCATTCTCATGACAAATTTGGTCCCCGTTCTGAAGATAGTGGTGAGGAGGAGGAGATTCTGGTTAAGACATGTGCAAGGAAGATGAAGCTCATGCTTCCCAGTTTTTCTTTTCTTCTCCTATGTCAGTTAAGGTGTTGGATGATGGTCTTGCGATGTATGACAGTCATGCTCATCTCAACTTGCAAGGAGAAGCAACAGCAGTAGCCTTGGTAGGGGGTTGAAAATGTTCATGGTGTCTTCCCCCCTCTGCCCTTGGTGGTGACAACCTTCATGGCTAAAAATTTTCTCCTTTTCATTTTATTCTAAGTCCAAAGATATGGAACATGGTGGCTCTCATTCCAGCTACAAAGTCAAGGTTACGACAACAGCGGTAGCTAAGGATTCCGGGGAAGTAAAAGTTGTTTCTCTCCCCCTGCTGTAGGCAGCAGCAACCCTTAAAGGCAAGGATGTTCTCTCTTCTTCTCATTCCAAAGCTAAGGAAAATGGTGGTTCCAAAGTTAGGGAAGATCCGGGGAGCATGGCTGCGAAGATTGACTTGAGGGATGGCCATGCAACGAATGGTAAATGGAAAGATTTATTTTCTTCCAATCGTAGTGCTGAAACTAAGACTAAATTGGTACACTTTTCTGAACTCAATCATGCCACATCTTGTTCTTTGCTTGAGAATGATCTTGGTAGTCTTTAGGATGTTTGGAAATCTTGTGTTGTTGGGAAATTTCCAAGATTCAAAGCTCTTAATAATATCATCACTAATTCCTGGAAGTGTAAAGCTTCATTAACCATTCATAAATCGGGTTGCTTAGTTTTTAGATTTGTTCATAAGGAAGACAAACTTACAGTTCTTAGCGGAAGTCCTTATCTTGTGTATGACCGACCCTTGATATTGAAATCCATGTCGGAATACTTTGATTTTTCGTTCGTAGATATGACTATTGTCCTAGTTTGGGTTAAGTTTCCCAATCTTCCACTCAAATGTTGGTCTCCTTCTTGTTTATCAAAGATTGGTAACGTTTTTGGTATGCTTATTTAGAGTTATATATTAACATCTTCTATGTCTCAGTTATCATATGCTAGAATTCTTGTAGAAATAGACTTGCTTGCAGATCTCCCCCATACAATAGTTATTGCTTTACCTAATAGTACATCTCTGAAGCAACCTATTATCTATGACACATTGCCCAAGTTTTGTAAACATTACAAGGTTATCTTTTGTTCCCATGTTTTGGATAAGAATGAGCCAAAGGCCCCAATATTAGCCAAGGAGGTCTTAACAATTGAAAAGATAATGATGAAACGGTGGGTTCCAATTAAGGAGATGATTCCTGAATAGAAGATGCCAGGTGTGCAAAACTTGAAAGAAGTTCCCTCTCGGCCTCATACTAATGAAGTGCAGGGTTCCTCCATTAATAAATCTTTGGATGAGCAGCGATTTAACCCTATGCAAATGGAATCTAATGTCGACAAATGGGCGGTGGTTAAAAAGAGGATTGGTAAGCCAAGGGTGGCTAATGACCCAAACCGAACCAAAGGTCTCCTTCCAGTTGTTGACAAAGAATGGAGTATTAATATTGTTAGTAATGTTAGGATGTATGAGGATATCTTGCATGGTGTGACCACCAAGAGATGTATTTAGGGGACAACTATTCTTCCTAGAAGCAAAGGGTCGAAGGCTCTAGCCCCGACAGAGTATTTATGTTAATCTATTACTGAAATATTAGGGGTCTTAACAGTCATCTGAAGCAGCATGAGGTGGTTAGCCTCATTAGGAAGAAATGAGCAAATGAGAATTTCTAATTTGAAGTCTTTGTTTTTGGCAACAAGATTAAGACTCGTATAGTGTATTTCCTCTAACAAGGAGAGTAGTGACATATACTCTTTGTCTTTAGAAAAGAAAAAGAGCACGCTCCACTATAATATGTATTTCATACTACATGTACTGATGACCATTACAGGAGTAAAGAATGGATCCCTGCTTCTTTATTATGTGAGTCCTGGAGATCATATCTAAGATCTTAAAATCTTACCCTTTATGACTTTTGACAATATCATAAGGTGATGAATAAATAATCACTACTTTAGGAGTTTATCCTATGGTCATGGAATGATTCGACTTAAAAGAATACTCTTAGGAAAGCAAGTTAATTTAGATTTAAGTGATGTGAGTGCGAAAGAAAAGGTAATTTTAGTTCTACACTTGTTACTTGTATTCACTGGTTAGGATCATATCATTTGAATAAATTTGATATGATTTAAAATACATGTAATTGTCATGATGGATTGAGTATGAAATTCTTGAGGGAATAAATTATATTCATTCATTTGTAACTAAAAGTGCTTGGGGTATATTAGTGCACTCTAAAGAATAATTAATTATAAAATAGATGTCTCTTATATGGCCTATATTAGGTTTATATAGATTGGAGCTCCTTTCTTTGTGTGTTTTAGATCGCACGGTCTGTTCGTCAAGTATGAAATTTATGTGCAAGTTTGAAATATAATGTATTAGATAAATCTAGCCCTTCATGGGTGAGTTAAAGATGTTGGTTATTGGGTTTTGGCCTGGTTCGTTCATGAGGGATGAACCTGGTCTATTTATCTGGAGAAGTTACTAAAAATAATCGCTTCTCTATTTATATAAATAGGAACATAACCCCTGGGAAAAGTAACGGTTTTCATAATTGAAAGAATATTGTTCTCTCTTTCTTTCCATCTCAATACTCTGCATAAACTTGATAAGATCTACAAAGACATTCGTACTGTAGAATATCACTTTGATTCTAGTAATTGAAGTGACCCTGAAATAATTGATCCAGGAATAAGAAAACGGAATATCACAAGTAAGTTTTCCTTATCGAATCTACAGAGTCGAAATTCATCAAAACCCTAGCGGACTTTTGCATTTTCTTTAAGTTGGTAATAAAATTAATTTAACCCATTAAAAGTCTAATTAAATCTGTTTACTTAATTAGTTTTTTTAATTCATACCCAAATTAATCCTTAAATTTAATTAAATCCTTAATGAGGCCCATAAATAAAAGTCCAATTAAGTCTTTACACTTGGTTTTTATGCAAATTCACATGATATTCACTTAAGCTAACATTGAATCTGCTTTGTACTTCACATTGAGGTTCTTCAAGGATGCAGTTGAGTTTTCAACCTAGTTTTGTTTCTCTCATGTCTTATTTGTGCATTTAAATCCCTATTCAGCATGTCATTTCCAACCAATTTGTCTCTCTCTATGATTTTTATTTATTCTTAAGGAAAATAAGAGTTCTGAAGAAGTCAAAATTGAGTTATTACATGTAGCTAGTTATCATGAGGTACAGCCGAAAACTAGAAACAGAGCATTTAAGGTGTTTGCGATTGTGTTTTAAAAGTATTTTTTAAAAAAAATTATTTTATTTTAAATTAATTTTTTTGATTATTTTAATATATTAATGTCAAAAATATTTTAAAAAAATAAAAAACATTATTCTAATATATTTTTAAATAAAAAACATTTTAAAAAATAACTTCAAATACACTCAGAAACAATTTAAAACAGAGGCCATGTAAAGTCTCTCAACTAGGCTAGGTAGAACACACAGAGCACAGTTAAAGCAGAACATGCAGGGTCATGTCTCTCAACTAGGCTAGGTAGAACATGCGTTCTTAAATGAAAAGTGCTGCATTAGGATTCAGGCATCGATGGACCCGTCACATCGACAGAACCTGATTATCTCAATTCAAATAAACACGAAAAAGCTGAATTGTTTTTTTTTTTCTCCAATTATTTTCAATTTTAAAATACAAAGACATTGCAATATTTTAAGTTTAAACTAATCCTTTACGCAGCAATGCTTCACTATCATGTATCAGAAAATCCAATTTAATTGATGATGAGTCTCTTTCAATTTTACTGGCCATGTTTCCAGTAAATTAGTATTATATACACGACAGGAATGCTTCTCAAGTGTCCAGGACTTGGACATGCAAATCCCACAAGATTTATTGAATGCATGAGGGTGCTTGGAAAGCATTTAAAAAATGTTTTTAAAAATTTGAGATTTTTTTGCTATAAATAAATTATTTTAATATCTGATATTAAAAACAATTTTAAATAAAAATCACTTTAAAATAAAATCAATTACAAGTTATAAGTGATCAACCAAAATTTACCTGTTCATTTCCCGGTTGACACCATTATTTCAATGAGAGAAAACACCTTGTTTAATATTGTGTTTTAAAAATATTTTTTTAAAAAAATAATTTGTATTTTTTAGATCATTTACATGTATTGATATCAAAAATAATTTTTAAAAAATAAAAAATATATATAATTTTGATAAATTTCTAAAAATTACTTTTAAAATCAATCTCAATTACACTTTAAGCATCACGAAAAAAGTGTTTGGGAATATGTGTTTGGAAAGCGTTTTCGAAAAAAATAAAAAATATATTTTTTTATTTTTTATTTTAAATTATTTATTTTAGCATTTTTAAATTATTTTGATATAATAATATCAGAAATAATTTTTCAAAAATAAAAAAAATATTATTTAAATATATTTAAATAAATAATATTTTTAAAAATAATATCAACTACACACGAATAAGAAAAAGGAAGCTGGTGGGATCAATTAATATATTTACAGACAAGCTTTCAATGCGGTCGGTGCTGAAATAAACATACGGTTGGTGGGAAAACACCATCAGCTGTTAAAAAGAGATTTTGGCAGCAGTGTTTTTAATAAGGAATCGATGGCAGTTAGGAATTGGTGACATGCTTGACACCATGGAGGTTAAGTTTTTTTAACGTAAAAAATATTATGGTGAGCCTGGAATTTCTAAAAAAGTTATAAAACTCGGACTAAAATTGGTTCAATAAAGTTAATTGATTTAATCGTATAATTAAAAAGATTAATAAATAAATTGAACTAAAAAATATAAACAATGATAAACTCAATATTGAAGGGAGAAACTGGAAAAAAAAATTACTCGGATAGAAAAAAAAATCCGAAATAATCATGATGTCAAATCTCTAATCAATAAAATATTGATAAATAAAATAGAAAAAATCAATAAATAAAAGGGCAAAAAACAAAACAAGTAGCAAATAAAATAATGAGATCAACTTCAACATATAAAAAAAAATGAAACTACAAGTCGAGGGAGAAGTTTAAAAAAATTAATTAAAAATTAATAAAATAATAACAATTAAAAAATGAAGATCAGATCTTATATAAAAACTAAATGAAACCAAACTATAAGGGACAAACTAAAAATAAAAATCAGAATAATAAGGATGATGTATTGAGGGAATTTTTATTATAAGAAAACTAAAAGAAACTACTAATTCAAACTCCAGATAAAACTAATGTGAAGAGATCAAGTACAAAAAAAAATAGAGGATAAAAAAAATTAAAAAAAGAAGAAGAGAAATTAGCCCCCCTGATAGTGAAATCAGCCTCAAAATCTTTCTTAACAATTCAAATTCAATCCTTAAAGCTCTAATTATTTTATATGAATTAAATTATTATTTTTTGCAAAACCAATAATTAACAGAGCTAGAGAGCATTTCCTCACATCTCCAGGCTCTCATATAAATGCATGAAAAACAAATTACTGTCCAGCTATAATTGAAATCAATTTTAAAAGAGAAGATAAAGAAATTAAGGAACAAAAGTGTAAAAAATCCCAGAGAATAAAAAAAGAAGCAACAATCTTTCTTCTCAGTCTATAGGTGAAAGCTCACTGTGAGGATTAGTGCCTGTTTGAGAGGGCGATTGCGGTAGTTTTTTAAAGTGCTTTTCGTGCTGAAATACATCAAAATGATGTTTTTTTATTTTTTTAAAATCATTTTTGACATCAGCACATCAAAATGATCTAAAAACACCAAAACATATTCATTTATAATAAAATAAAAAATTTAAATTTTCAGCAAACGCCTGTTGCAACGCACTCCCAAACGAGGCTTAATTTTTTGATTTTTATTTATCCAGGTCATTTATTCTCGCTACTATCATAACCATATTTTTTTCAATCTTAAAAGAAAAAGTGAGAGATTTTTTATATTATATTATAACTTTGTAAAAAAAAATCTACAGAATTTATGTGGAATATAAGTTTCTAATAAAATAAATAAATTTTAAATTAATATAAATTTATTTATTTAACAAGTTTTAATATAATTATTAACGTAAAATTATTATAAAATAGATGGAGAGAGTCATATATAGTACTTATGTACTCGTTGGAGTTAAATAAAATGTACGAGTTCATCATAAAACTATTGACAAATATAGATAAAAAACACACCTATATAATAAACATGACAGTCAATTCTATTGCTGCGGGATTCATATTTTACATTATATTTTAAAAATATTTTTGAAAAAAAAAGAATTTTTTTATTCTTATTTTTTTGTCTTAAATTAAAAAAAAATAGTATTTTTAAATTATTTTCTATACTAATATCAAAAATAATTATTAAAAAGTAAAATATTATTTTAAAATATTTTTAATTAAAAAATATTTTAAAAAGTAATTACAAGAATGCTGTCACCAAGTACCTGCACCTTTATCACGGCTGTGAGTATAAATTGTTTATATTCATAAAAAAGCTGTTTATTAAAGTTAAGATGTTAGCCAAAGCGTCGGGCTTAAAATGGTATGATTCCTCTTAGGATACGTTTCAAATTATCTTGGAACATAACTTTTTAGTGTAAGAAATTAATGATTTGATCTATTTTTATATGAAAAAATTCTGTGAATACGGATATATAAGAGTGTTTGGGAGAGCTGTTGTTGTAGCTTTTCAAAATACTTTTCGTGTCGAAATATATCAAAATGATATTTTTTTTATTTTTTTTAAATTATTTTTGACATCAGCACATCAAAATGATCTAAAAACATCAAATCATATTCATTTTAAATAAAAAAAAGAGTAAACAAACGTTTGAAACGTCACCCAAACAGGCACAGCTCGGAAAACTAACTAGGATATCCTGTTTCAAAAAAAAGTTTATAAATCAAAATATCAGAATACTCTCAATTCTATAACGAGAAAATTAAATCATAAAATAAAAAAGAAACAACAAGAGCGCAAGCATTAGGATCTGTTCATCTCAGTAGTTGGAGTACAGTTATACTTCTGACAGGCTGTACTGACGGTCACTAACTTACCGATTTTCTTTTTTTTTTATTTTAAATTAATTTTTTTAGATTTTTTTAGATTATTTTTCTATATTTATATCAAAAATATTTTTTTAAAAATATATTATTTTAATATATTTTAATTTTTTTTAAAAAAAACAACTTCTTCAACCCTTACAATCAGACGCTCGGACGCTCACAATAGACTTCAGCTACCATAATTATGGGCAAGAAAGCTAGAAAACTTGTAAAGTTGAGCTTTCAAAAAGGAAAAAAAAATTGGCTTCTGGGTTTTTGATACGATTCCTATCTTGATCTCACGAACAACTTTTGCTCAACCAAATGACTGTTCGGTAGTGTAATTATGGTTATTTTTTTAAAAAAAAATTATTTAGAAATAAATTAAAATAATATTTTTTTTATTTTTTAAAAATTATTTTTAACATTAGTATATTAAAATTATCTAAAAATATCAAAAAAAATAATTTAAAATAAAAATAAAAAATAAAAATAAAAATAATTTTTTTTTTCAAAAACATTTTCGACAAACTCTCCCGAACACTCTTTGATTGGTTGATCTTTGAGCTGAATATTAAAAATAAAAATAGCAAGAAGTTAAATTTGAAACCGAAACGAGTAGCTAAACACTGTTTTGCATTATGTACTTTTAATTATTATTTTTATATGAAAAAACACTAAATTAATGCTTATTTTGATTTTTTTAAAATAAAATCATCTAAAAATTGATATTTTTGGAGTGTAGGAATGTGTTTGAAAAATATTTTTCAAAAAAAATTGAATTTTTTTTATTTTAATTTTTTTTGTGTTTTTAGATTATTTTAATATTTTGATGTAAAAATAATATTTTAATGTAAAAATAATATTTTAATATATTTTTAAACAAAAATAATTTCAAAGAAATTTCAACATAATTCCAAAACACAAAATAGTAATTTTATTTTGAAAAAACTGTCAACTAAACACCCACTTAACCTGGGGTAACCTAAGTGCTCGATCGCTTCGACTATATAAACTCCTCCTGGAACCATATACTATCGTACCTTGCCTAACTTAATTTGTATACCAAACACTACAAATATTTCTACTGTTGTTCTACATTGTTTACATGTCTAGCCAGAGGTCGACCAGTCCAGGAATAGTCGAGCCCAAGGGCCGGGCTGTGGGCGGCACCGAGCGTAGCTGGTGCCGAGCGGTGCCTGGTGGCACCGGCATAGCCGTCTTGGCCATCCTCACCTCTAAGTTCCCTCGAAACTCAGTTCTAGAGAGTGCTCTCCACAAACTCCAAAAATCTCATCCGATCCTCAGGTCAAGACTCCATACGGGCAGCAGCACAAACACATTTTCCTTCATTACATCTCCCACTCCTTTCATTAAACTGAAAGCATTCAACCTCTCGTCGACTTTCGAAATCCTCGAAAACCCATCGAACCCAAAAACCCATTCTGTCTCACCCCTCCATCTGATCCTCGAGCATGAACTTAACCAAAACTCGTGGTGTAATAATAACAAGGCACCATCTTCCAAAAATGACATTCAAGACATTTTTTTCGCTACCATCTATGCCCTCCCTAACGCAAAGTGGGTGCTGGTTCTCAGGCTGCATGCCTCGGCGTGTGACCGAACGACGGCTGTGTCCTTGCTGCGGGAGTTGGTGGCGCTGGTGAGTGAAGAGGTGAGAGGAGCTGCGCCGAAGGTAATAGCAGATGAAGGGGAGGTTAGTTTAAGCATTGAGGATCTTGTTCCTAATAAAAAGGTGAAGAAGGGTTTGTGGGAACGTGGGGTTGACATGCTTGGTTACTCGGTGAATTCACTTAGGCTAACAAATCTGAAATTCAAGGATTCAAGATCACCAAGATCTTCTGAGGTGGTCAGATTGCAGATGAACCAGCAGGACACGGAGAAGATCATTGCTGTAAGTACTAGCTAGGACTTTGTGTTATTACGATATATGCCATTGTTTATTGCTTTGTATATAATCTTTCTAACAAAAATGCTAGTTACGTATGATTAATTTATCTTCTGTACAATCCTTACCTCAAATCTCTAATTTATTTGTAGCATGATGGTAAAACCTCAAAAAACTTATATCTGTACAGCAGCTCTCAAATTTAAATTTAAATATTTATATTTTATAAAAATCTAAAATAACCAGAATTTTATATAATCGCTCATCTCTTTTCGGGAATAATGTTTCCTAGAATCCAGTATGGACGCCAGAAGACATGTGCGTACCATATTTAACATAGGATTTATATTTATGAAGATCAGGTGGGTTGTATTCTGAAACTCTGTATTTTCATCACAGACAAATTCAACTAGCTGTCTTAAATTTTGCAGGGCTGCAAATCAAGAGGAATTAAGCTATGTGGGGCGTTGACAAGTGCGGGAATAATAGCTGCTCACCAATCCAAGAATGGTGTGGATAAACAAAGAAAGTATGCAGTCGTCACCTTGACTGATTGCAGATCAATTCTTGAGCCATCTCTTTCTAATCACCATTTTGGTAAGCGATGGTCCCTCTTTACTGTTCACATGCTTGCTTGAATTTGTGCTGCTATATAGACATGTAATTAATATAATTTTTCCATCAAAATTTAAGAATGGAGCAACGCATGTAAGAGTTGTATAATTCTATACAAATAAAAATTAAATTGTTCTAGTACGAAGATACCTATATTTGTTTATGCTTAGCTAATTATTTAATATTTCCCAACCTACAAGATTTTAAGTGAGTTGGCTTTCAATGCATGTTTTTAATGTTTATTTTTATATTTTAAAAAAAAATTGAAAAAAAATAATTATTATTTAATTTAAATTAAACCTCTTTAATATTTAAATATATTGTTTTGATATACTGATATTAAAAATTAAATTTTGTTATTTTTTCATGTATTTATAAATAAAAATAGTTTATAAAATAAGTGGTACTATAATATTAAACGGGCTGGAAATGAAAAGGTACGAGCACTTCAAAATCCATATAAAAATTAATGACATCAACTATATTAGGTTTTTTGAACTTCTCATTTTCTAACAATAAATAATCAATTGATGCCATCCATATATATATAATAATTAATACGTGCCGTTTGAATAATTGTAACGATAGAAATTGATTAGAATGAAGCTACAAATATTTTATAAGTATTTGGTTGAAATAGATGAAATTAAAATAAAAAACGGAAATAAAATTCAGATATAGGTTTATTTTCATGAGAAATTATAAAAAAAAGAATAAAAAAAATACTTACCTCCCCCCCCTTAATAATACAAAAATCAAACCCAAATAAGTGAACTTGAGCTAGTTTATTTTAAATTGGTATTCATAATTTGTTTATTTTTTA
Source organism: Salix arbutifolia (assembly GCA_025169955.1). Lineage (NCBI taxonomy): Eukaryota > Viridiplantae > Streptophyta > Magnoliopsida > Malpighiales > Salicaceae > Salix > Salix arbutifolia. Next base: position 8,477,989 of record CM045917.1, on the reverse strand, counting down.
TGGAGTTATAAATATTCTATTAATTTTATAAGTATTTATTTTATTTATATGTTTAATTTTTTCTCCATGCATTTAAGCTCTTGTATTTTGCTCTTTGGATAGTACTACTTCGCTTCACTATGTTGTCGTGTTTTGGGCCATGAGAGAGCATTATTCCACCAGATAAAAACAACAATGTTGGTGATAATTAAAAGAACCGACAGAAAGCAACAGGAGTAGCTGGATTGAGTTAATTTATTTATTTATTTATTTTATATGAAAGCAGAATAAGTAAATTACATGTTCTTACAGCCACCACACTCGTTATACTAACCAAACCATTGCTCTTGCCAGGATTTTATCACTCTGCTATTCTGAATACACATGTAATGAAAGGAGGAGAAAAGTTATGGGAGCTTGCCCAGAAAGTGTACGCTACATTTGCCAGCTACAAGAACTGCAACAGGCACTTCTCAGACATTGCGGGTCTCAACTTCCTCATGTGCAAGGCTATTGATAATCCTGGCCTGACGCCATCATCTTCTCTCAGAACAGCTCTGCTATCTGTGTTTGAGGAGTCTGTGACAGATAATCACGCCGCCATGCAGAAGGAAGTGGGAGTGGAGGATTACATGGGCTGCGCCGCCGCTCATGGTATAGGGCCTTCGATTGCAATTTTTGATACTGTCAGAGATGGACGGCTGGATTGTGTCTGTGTGTATCCATCGCCACTGCACTCAAGGGAGCAAATGCAAGAGTTCATGGACAACATGAAGAGTGTTCTTGTGGAGGGATGCGGCGACGTCGTTTAGAAATTAAATATTTTAATAACGAGCTTGGAAGATCGAGGGATGCGGAAACCTCGGCTGTTTTTCTTTACTATCATTATCTATGTATCTGCTGAAATCAATCCATCGAATTTAATATTATAAAATTAAAATATCATCTCGTATTATTAATTATTAACTAAAATATAAACTGCGTGGCCTAAACACTGTAGCTTTGTTTACTGTAGATTGTGAGTAATTTAACTATGGATTGTAATAGTGATTTTTGGGTCGGTTCAGTTCTCGGTTCGGTTGGTTTGCCGGTTTTCCCTTTTTTTATTGTTTTTTGCACATTGAAATAGCGATTTTAGCTCTCGAAAAAGACAAAAAACCAGTTAAGGGTGGAGGGGTTCCGCGGTAATTGCACCCTTTCGGACCGGACCAGACCGGTCCAGTCCGGTCCGCCTACCTTTGCATTATTTTATATTTAACCGGAAATTGCTAATTACCGGTTTGGCCCCTAATAAGACAAAATAGATGACTTAGACACAGGGCTACACCGGTAATTGGCCATGCTTTTTTATTTTTTTCCTTTTTACTGTCTGTGCGTGTGTCACACGCGACCGACAGTATTCCGCCTCATGCCCTCTTTGAGCGGCACGTGCGGCATGATGGAGTCGCCGGAGATGAGCTACCGGCGTTTAGGTCGATGCGCCTCAGCCTGGTCTTTCTCCCGGTGCGGCGTGTTCTGGCCTCCGACGTCCATGGACGCGGCGGTGACCGGTTAAAGCCGCTGCAACCGTTTCTCTCTCTCCTGCACATCAAAGTGCAGGAGAGTCCCCCGAGTTTGTTGCTTTTTCACTTAGGTCCCTATACTTTGAGTTTTGTTTATGGTCCTGATTTCAGTTATATAAGTTTTGATTTAGTTCGATTGGGTCATTCGATTGAAATTAATTGAATGTGCAATGTTCACTTCGATCCTTCTTCTTTTAATTTTTGGATTGGGTTTAAATAACTCAATAAATTCGGCACAGCAGTTTTGATTTTTGCAATTTTATCCTTTGATTGAAATTGATAATAAATTTGATTTTCATTTCGGTCCTTATACTTTTAATTTTGTATTTTAATCCCTTAATATTTGATTTTCCTTTCGGGCCTTATACTCTTAATGTTTTTATTTTAATCCCTTGATTTCTTTTTATGATTTAAATTTTCTTAAAGTTTTTATGGTTTTTTTTATCTTTCATTTATTTTGTTTTTTTTCATTATTAACACAATAATAATAATAATAATAATAATAATAATAATTTAATTGTTTTTCTTGCTTACTCTTTTGTTAATGTTTTTTTGTTATTTCTTCCTCGGGATAATTTGATAATTTTTATTGTTTTAGCAGTGATAGCAACGATAGTTTGTTGTTTTTTGTTTTATTCTTCTGTATGATCTTCTGTTGAAGTTTTTGATATTTTTTTTCCTTCCATTTTTTCCCTTTCATTATTAACACAAAAATAAAATAAATAATGATAATGATAATGATAATAATTTAATTGTTTTTCTTGATTACTCTTTTGTTAATTTTTTTTAGGGGTTTTTTCCTCGGGATAATTTAATAATTTTTATTGTTTTCACAGTGATAGCAACGATAGTTTTTGTTTTTGTTTTATTCTTTTGTTTGATCTTTTGTTGAAGTTCTTAGGATTTTTTCTTCTTCCATTTTTTCCCTTTCATTATTGAGACAAAAATAAAACAAATAAATGAAAATAATAATAATAATAATAATAATAATAATAATAATAATTTAATTGTTTTTCTTGCTTACTCTTTTGTTAATGTTTTTTAGGGTTTTTTTCCCTCATAACAATTTAATGATTTTTATTGTGTTGACAGTGATAACAATGATAATTTTTAGTTTTTATTTTATTTTTTTTGTTTGATCTTTTTTTGTAGTTTTTACAATTTTTTTAATCTTTCATTTATTTATTTAATCTTTCATGATAATAATGATAATAATATCAATAATAATAATAATTTAATTGTTTTTCTTGCTTACTATTTTGTTCATGCTTTTTTTTCCCTCGGTATAATTTGATATTTTTTATTGTTTTGATAGTAACAGCAATAATAATTTTAGATGTTAAGACTTCGATGTTGCTATTGTTATAATATTTTAAATTAATATTGCTTCATTTTCCCTTTTATTTTATTTTTATTTTTATTTGCTCTTTGTATTAAATGATTTTTATAATTTTACTAAAAATTACAATGATTTTAGTGATTAATTTTTTTTTCTCATAAAAATATTTTGCTCTTTTTTTAATGTTAGTTTGCGCTCTTTTGTGATCATTTATGACGCAATATCTACATTCTAAAAGATGTAATTCATGCTTGCGTAACAAAGTCTATTTAAAATTTTATACATTTTATCTCCTAATCTATAACTTTTATTTAATTATATCATATAAATTTATCGTTGTCAATTTAATTATGTTAAATTATATACACAAGAATGCCCGCGGCAAAGAGCGGGGGCACTTGGCTAGTAAAATATATATGACGTAAGTAAAGTTTTTTGTTCAAGACTCCACGTACGGCATTATAGTTTAATTTTAGGAATATTTTCATTTTAAAGAGTTCATTTTATCTAAGAAAAAATATATATATATATATATATATATTTATGTTACCTTTGATCGTTTCATAGTGACATGATTTATCAGAAGATACAACGTTGGGACCTAGAATAACCTAGAATATATTTATACAAGTACTTGAAGCCTTACATAATTTCCTTCTGCAGATGTCGAATTAGAGGCCCCCAGTCATGTGGCGACATGTTTATGGTTGACAGGTATTTAAATTTCCTACCTGTCCTAGACTCCTGGAATAAGGTATCTGCATCCGGCTGCTAAAATTAATAGAAGTACTCTGATCTGTCTTTGTGTGGGGATGAATTCTGTCCTTTGAGTGGTTGATAAATGAAAGCTCGAGGCCTTGCTTTGTACTCTTGGTCAATTCATGCTCATAGGTCACGTCTCATTCTTGCAAGCTCGCTCTTTTATTAATTGTTTTGTTCAAAGATTTTTTTTTTTTATGTTATGAAAGTGTTTTTTAAATGATTGTTTTTATTTGTTTTAAATTAATTTTATTAGTATTTAAAAAACTTTTGAAGTGTTGATGTTAAAAATATTTTTTTAAAAAAAAAAATATTATTGTAATATATATTGAAGCAAATAATATTTTAAAAGTTATTGTTGTTATAATAATAAATGTGTACAACTTTCTCACGCATGTATTGAAAGGGACTCTACACTTTTCAGGTTCATGCATGTGGCATTTTTATGTCTCGGGTCTTCTATTTAAAGCTTGAAAATGATGACTTAAGTCATCATACAGACACCTTTCAAAATACATTAAAATCATATATGAATGGTTTGCAATTTTATCCAATAAGAATTTATCTTGAGTACTAAGTTATATGCAATGATCACCTTCATTATATTCCTATAAGAAATACGAATGAGTAGTATAAAATCACAACAAAGTTGATCAATCTTTCGAAGGGCTTACTAAATGGTTGTTGACAAAGTCCATAAGTCCCTAGTCTTTAGGAAGTTATTCACAGTCAACACATGGTTTAGGAATTTCTATTATTTATTTTTTCTTGTTGCATTTGCCACGTTATTGTGAACGTGAGCTGTTTTCTAGATAATCTTTTTATTCATGTAATGCTATATATTAGTCATTGTTATTCAATAAAGGCAGATCATTCAATTCAGTATTATGAGCTCTTTGTTTCTTGTTCTCATTCTCAACAAACTAGTATCAAAGCCACACTAACCTGAGAAAAAAAAACACATAGTGATTTATTAAGTGATTTCCAAAACACAGAGTGAGAGAGTAAACAAACAAAAATGGCAACAGAGTCAAGTAATTTGTGCAACCTTGCATCCCGAAATTTGATGGGGATTATGAGCATTGAAACATGTTAATGAAGAATCTCTTACGTTCAAAAGAGTATTGAAGTGTTATTGAGACGAGGTTTGTAGAGTCTTAACCTGGAGAAGTTTTAACTAGTGCACAGAGAAAAACTTTGGAGGAGACAAAGTTGAAAGATTTGAAGGTAAAAAATTATCTCTTCCAATTCATCAACAAATCCATTCCGAAGACAATTACTCAAAAAGACATGGAAAAGCAGTTATGGGATTCCATGAAGATCAAATACCAAGGAAATGCAAGGGTGTACTGTGCTCAACTTCAAATCTTTCACAGAAATTTTAAGGTACTAGAGATGAAACCTGAAGAATCTATCACAAACTACATTGGAAGAGTGATGCTGGTAGCAAATGACATGAGAAATCTAGGAGAAAACATGTTTAATATGAAGATTGCAAAACAAGATTTTGTGCACACTTACTGAAAAATACAACTACATAGTTTGTTCAATTGAGGAGTCAAAAGACATCAATCATCTTTTAGTGGATGAACTGCAAAGTTCATTACTTGTCCATGAATAAAAATTTAAAAGGAATGACACAGATGATAAAGCACTGAGAATCTATGATGAGAGAATCAGTGGCAAAGGTCGCAGAAGAAGTAATTATAGAGGAAGAGGTCGTGGAAGAGGATCAATATTCAATAGGGACATGGTGGAATGTTTCAGATGTCACAAATTTAGATATTTTCAGTATAAATGTCCAACTATGAACAAATAAGCTCATTATTTAGAGCTGAATGAAGATAATGAGCTGTTATTGATGTCATATGTTGAATTATATGAGGCAACACGGAATGATGTATGGTTCCTTGACCCAGGATGCTCTAATCATATGTTTGGATACATAGGTATGTTTACCTATTTGGATGAAAGTTTTCAACATTTAGTTACGCTTTGAAACAATAGTAGGATGGTTGTAGTTGGCAAAGGAAATGTGAAGCTATTATTGAATGATGTTAATCATGTTGTCAATGAAGTATAGTATGTTTCAGAACTCAAAAATAATCTCTTGAGCATAGGCCAACTTCAAGAGAAAGGTTTAGTAATTTTAATTGAGAGAGGAGTTTGTAAGATTTACCATTTAGAGAAGGGTATAATCATTCAAACCCAAATGAGTGCCATCGGGATGTTCATCCTCAAGGCATAAACCCAAGCTCCAGTACCTGCACAAACTCAGCACGAAAGATGTCTCCACACAAGCTCTCACGGTCCCTCTTACCTTTGGCATTGACATTACGACCACTTGAGCTATAAAGGTTTAAGAACCTTGCAATGGAAGCATATGGTACATGGCTTTCCCAGATTTTCTGCCTCGATCGTGGCCTACATAGACTGTCTCAATGGGAAGCAACCTAGAGAGGCCATGCCAAAAAGCAACACATGGAGAGCAAGTCAGAAATGGGAACTAATTCCCGCTGAATATTTGTGTTTCTATCTCACCTAAGTCCAATAGTGAAAAAAGGTACACATTATGTTCATTGATGATTTCAGTCAAAAATCATGGGTATTTTTATTTGTTGCGAAGTCGAAGGCACTGAATTATTTTAAAAGATTCAAAGTTATGGTGGGAAAGGACACATTGATGCATGTAAAGTGTTTACGGACTAATAGGGGAGGAGAATTTACCTCTCACGATTTCAATGAGTTTTGCAGACAATAAGGAATTAAAAGACAGTTAACCACAGCATACACACCGCAATATAATGGGGTAGTTGAGAGGAAAAATAGAACCATGATGAACATGGTGCGATCGATGCTCTCTGGCAAAGGGATTCCGAAGACATTCTGGCTAGAGGCGGTGAATTAGACCTTCTATATTCTTAATAGGTGTTTGACATTCGCAATGATAGATATCACACCCCAAGAGGCATGGAGTGGGATAAAACCCTCAGTAGACCACTTCCGGGTCTTTGGTTGTTTAGCCCTTATACACACTCTGGATGTCAAGAGGGGTAAGCTTGATAACAAGAGTTTTCCTTGTGTTTTATTGGGAAATAGTGAGGAGTCAAAGGGGTATAGGTTGTTTGATCATATTAGCAAAAAAATTGTAGTCAGCAGGGATGTAATTTTTCAAAAAAAGAAAAACAGTGGGACTGGGCTGTGTCATATGAGGAACAAATTCTATTAGATTTAGATTGGGGTGAGAATGAGGAAAATAATGAGGGAAACATGGAGAATGATGGAGGAGAGACTGGTGAGGGTGGAGAGGGATATGGAGGAGAGACTAGTAAGGGTGGAGAGAGATATAGTGGTCTAGAGACTTGTGAGGAAGATAGAATTGAAGATGCAGAGAGGGAAGAGGTTCAAATGAAGTAGGTAGGAATGGAGATCCTATGGTAAGTATAATGCCAGATGGAGGAGTAGGTGAGACTGCAGATCCTATAGTGAGGATGATGCTAGATGGCGAAGTAGGTGGAAATGCAGAGAATGCAGATCCTTCGGTGAGGATGATGCTAGATGGAGGAAGAGAAAAGGGTCCTTCAATGAGGATAATGCCAGATGGAGGAAGAGAAAGGGGTCTTCCGGCATGGCTGCAAGATTATGTTACTGGAGAAGACTTATCAAAATATGAGTCAAACATGACATTAGTTATGTCAACTGATCCTGTTTGTTTTGAAGAGGCAGTAAAAAATAATCACTAGAGACTTGCTATAGACAGTGAAATCAACGCCATCGAGAAGAATAAGACTTTGACACTCAATATGTTGCCAGTTGGAGCAAAACAAATTGGAGTGAAATGGGTCTATAATAAAAGACAATGAGCATGGGGACATTGATAAGCACAAGGCAAGGCTAGTTGCAAAAGGGTACTCACAACAAAATAAGATAGATTATATAGAGGTTTTTGCACCAGTGGCAAGGATGGATATAGTAAGGATGATTATTGCTTTAGCAGCTAAAAAAAAATGGAAAATTTTGCAGCTGGATGTCAAATCAGCCTTCCTTCATGGTGAGCTGAACGAAGATGTCTATGTTGAACAACCAAAAAGGTATGAGAAAAAGGGCAACGAACATCTAGTTTACAAGTTGCATAAAGCTTTATACGGATTAAAACAAGCTACGCGAGCTTGGTTTAGCCGAATCAAGGTACACTTCATCAATGGAGGTTTCCTAAGGTGTGAAAGTGAGCAAACATTATTCAGTAAGAGTAGCAGGGAAGGAAAGATCATTATTGTAAGTGTTTATGTTAATGATTTAATATTTACTGGTGATAATGAAAATATGTTGTCTGAATTCAAAATTTCCGTGATGAAAGAGTTTGACATGTCAGATTTATGGAAGATACGGTTTTTCTTAGGGATTAAAGTACTACAGAAGTCAGATGGTATGTACGTGTGTCATAAGAAATATGCACTAGAGGTTTTGAAGAGGTTTGGTATGATGGAGTGCAATTTAGTTAATAATACAATAGTTCCTGGATGTAAAGTCAACAAAGATGAAAATGTCATTCAAATAGATGAAACGTATTATAAGCAGTTGGCGGACAACTTAATGTATCTCACAACTACAAAACCAAACATGATGTTTGTCGCTTGTCTCCTAAGTATATACATGTCTTAACCCACATAGCTCCATCTATAAATAGCAAAAATAACACTTAGATATTTGAGAGGGACTGTAAATTTTGGAATACATTACAAGAAACAAGAAAATGGTGAATTACTTGCATTTACAGATTGTGACTATGCCTAGAGACATGGAGGATAGAAAGAGTACAAGCGATATGTATTTTTGCTGAGCTCTGGTATGGTTTCATGGAGTTCAAAGAAGCAACCAATAGTGACTTTATTAACCACCGAAATAGAATTTATGGTAGCTGCAATGTGCACATGTCAAGCTCTCTAGATAAAAAGGATTTTGAAGGAATTAGGACATTCTAATGGAGGGTGCACACAAGTGAGATGTGACAACAACTCAACTATTAAGTTGTCTAAAATCCGGTGATGCATGAGCGCAAAAGCATATTGATGTGAGATACTATTTTCTGAGAAATCTTACTAAAGAAGGTACAATTGCATTGGTCCATTACAGAAGCCAGGATCAGGTGGCAGATTTAATGACTAAGCCTCTAAAGCTTGATGTGTTTTTGAAGCTAAGAAAACTATTGGGTGTTCAAGAGATTTCTAACGTAAACTAAATGCAATTTGCAGTAAGTTTAAGGGAAGGAATGAAGGGTTGTTGACAAAGTTCATTAGTCTTTAGGAAGTTGTTCATAGTCAACAAATTGTTAACAGATTTCTGTTATTTATTTTTTCTTGTTATATTTGCCACGTTACTGTGAACGTGAGTTGTTTTCTAGTTAATCTTGTTATTCATGTAAGGCTATGTATTAGCCATTATTATTAAATAAAGGCAGATAATTCAATTCAATATTGTGAGCTCTTTGTTTCTTACTCTCATTCTCAACACTTACAAGTTCATTTAAGAACTTTGTATAGGAATCACTCAATCACAAAAAAGATAGCAAGAATATCAATGTCTTCATTAAAAATATTTTTTTTCAATTTTTTTTTACAAAAGAGTATTTATACTAGAAATAATCATAAGTCTAATAAGATATTTATAATGACTATAAATAAAACTAATAATCACGTGAAACTACATTTAAATAACATCTTTTACTAAAATAGAAATAAAAAAAATCCAATTTCTTTAAATAATACTAAAATTATTTTTATACTTTACAGACAAAATCAAAGCCCAATTTCAAATATATGGTTCTGTCTCGCTTAATTGATTAGAAGATATTTTATATAGCAATGGAAAGCTATAAATGTTTACTTTCTAATGTAATTGGAATCTCATTCTTGTGGATCCAATTATGACCAAAATAACACATAAAAATAAAAAAAAATGATAAATTTAAATGTCCATTTACCAGCCCTTCTTGAGCATGAATTAAATTAATCAATGCTTCTAATTCTTTATTTTATTTTGTCTTGAAGCCCACTTTAACTTAATTGAGATTTATGCTACTTGTGTCACTTTTGATAAGATTTTCTTAGTAGAATTTTTTTATTGTTGAATTTTAGTACTTTAGGGTTTAAAACACATAAAATCCCACTTATGATGTTATCCTATAATTTTTCCATATAGCATTGTGATTGTTTTATTAAATGCAAATTACTGAATTACGAGATATAATAACATGAGCTATATTCATGATAGTTGGATTATATTACTGATTTTTTGCATGATAGAAGTTATGAGTAATTTGGTATTATCCAAAAGTAAAAGTAGAATATACCAACAATTTGATAGATATATTGGCAAGATAAGTAATTAAATGCTACACTAAAAGTCAATAAGAGAATAAACAATAAATAACAAAAATGAATGGTTTTGCTTAAATTGTATGACCAATTGGATTTATAATTGGAAGTGGTCGACGACTGGTGAAATTGAACAATTATTTTTGCTATTGTCTCAATTAGTTTATGACCACAATAAACTGATTTTTTTTTATGCAAGTACACTCTCTCATTAGAAAGTGTATTTTGTAGACCCAGGTGAGATTGTAAAATCCGGACTATTCTATGCTGTTATAAGGAATACACATTCTGACTCGAACACGTCCTGACTTGAACTCAAGATCTATTGTGCAGATCGCAAACTATTTGTCATCACGACATATTTTTGGGAACACAATAGACTAATTGATCAACCATTAAAAGAAATGTTAGGTTGTGGGATGAACCAATGACTAATTAGATTTGGAGAGTGAATATGTCGACCGTGATATATCATTTCTCTTATTTCTCATGTGTTTGGTATTATAGCGTGTAATAATTTTTTCAAAAGTATTTTTCATTTGAATATTTATTTTAGAGTGCGATGTAGTATTTTTTTGTGGAACTCACGTAAAAAAACATGTTTTTCGTGGTGGAGTGTTGTTTATTAAAGGGGTTGTACATAAAAAAGTTACAGCACTTGATCACACCACACTCCTAAAAAAAATACATCAAAATAAAATAAAAATAGGCTTGTTTTATTTTTTATATTTATATATTAAAATTATAAAAAAAACATTGATATTTTTAAGCAAGCACATCTAAAAATAAAAATTATCACACCTCGAAGCACTCATCAATGAACACTTTTATATGATTATAATTCAAATGATTATATGAATGAATAACAAAAAATAGAATCTCAACTTTTAAAGACCAAAGCGAGGAGTTAACTTCACTTGCGTTGAAGTAATAAATTCAATTCGGACTATCAAAGTAAAAAACTATTGGATGATAAAGTAAAACTATTTGACAGCAAAATTAAATAAATAAAACTATAAAGCAAAAACATAACACTAGCAATAGACTCCTATCTTGTATGTGATATTGTGGTAAATAATATTTTAATTTTTTTTATTTGAAAATATATTAAAATATTTTTTAAAATTATATTATATTAAAATACTAATATTAATATAATATTTTTATAAAATTAAACATATTTTTAAAACGGAATCAAATATATTTAAAAATACAAAAACATATTGTGCCGTTTGGCACCCTATGAAAACATCTATAATATTCCATAAAAATAAAATACAAAGAGAAGACACAGGGACACAACCGTCAAAGTACAAAACCTGAACAGCTACCATATATAAACAATGGAGGCCCCGATCAATTTCAAACCGTTGGATTTCATTTTGATTTCGAAAGCGAGCGGGTCTCAAAATTCAAATCGCATCCCCATCCCCATCCCGCTCTCACTCCACATTTGCACACCAACAAAAGACAAGAGAGAGAAAGGAAGAGAAGAGAGATCGTCAGATCGATTAAGAGATTGATCTCTCGAGAGAGGCTGGATCTAGCACAAGAAGCACGCGCGATTCTCTCTCCACCAGGAAGACAACCAAAAATGTCAGGTCGCCACGACAAAGAGAAAGGCGTTAATGTGCAAGTCCTTCTTCGTTGCAGGTAACGATTTTTATTGGGGTTTCTTATACTTATTTTCTTTGTTATTTCTGCTAACAAAGGTATTCTTTTTCTGCTTTCGATGAGTTAGGCCGTTTAGCGAGGACGAATTGAGGAGTAATGCTCCGCAAGTGGTAACTTGCAATGATTACCAGAGAGAAGTTGCGGTTTCGCAGAATATCGCTGGGAAACATATTGATAGGATTTTCACTTTTGACAAGGTAAAATTTGGATTAAAATTTTTTGTTTTCAAATGTTGTTTAATTTAAATTTTTGAAGTTGGAAAATAACTGTAAGTGGATTCTACACCTCCTTTTGGTTTTCGTGCTTTTGGGGCTGGTTTTGTAAGTGGGTTATTGCGGTTCAGGGATTTTAGTGACAAATTTACTGCCAGGGTTTTTGATTGAGTTCTCTCTGCGCTAGTAGTTTTGAAGTTTAAATGGCTACGTGAATAATGTCTAATTGTATGTGAATTGTTATAGGTTGGGTTATTTATGCTGTTGTTGTGGTTTGCAGAATTTCTTTTTCTGATATTGAATTTGGTGGGTTGCTTTGATTTCCTTGTATGTGGCGAAGTCTGATAATTTGTTTAATGCTGAATGTAGGTTTTTGGTCCTGCAGCGCAGCAAAGAGATCTTTATGAACAAGCAGTAGTGCCAATTGTTAATGAAGTTCTAGAAGGGTTCAACTGTACCATTTTTGCTTATGGTCAAACTGGTACAGGCAAAACTTACACCATGGAAGGTGAATGCAAAAGATCAAAGGTATAATATGGGACGATCTAATTGACATGTTGGATTGATGTTCTAAATTTACTATTGTATAGTTGTCAGTTGATGATTTATTTATGTGATGTAAAATGTGACAGAGTGGGCCTAATGGAGAACTGCCTCCAGAAGCAGGGGTCATACCTAGGGCGGTTAAACAAATTTTTGATACTCTTGAAAGCCAAAATGCAGAATACAGTGTGAAGGTCACATTCTTAGAACTATACAACGAGGAGATTACTGATTTGCTTGCTCCTGAGGAAATTTCTAGAGTCACATTGGAGGAGAAGCAAAAGAAGCAGTTGCCTCTCATGGAGGATGGGAAAGGTGGGGTTCTTGTAAGAGGTCTAGAGGAGGAAATAGTAGCAAGTGCGAGTGAGATATTCACTCTTCTAGAAAGAGGTTCTGCGAAGCGCCGAACTGCAGAAACTTTTCTGAATAAGCAATCAAGGTAATGGTTCCTTTTCTTTTCTAATGCTCAAAGGGTGATTATAGTGTTCTTGTTGTATAAAGAGTCCGTCTTCTTTTTACAGTCGGTCACATTCCCTCTTTTCTATTACAATACATATCAAGGAATCAACACCTGAAGGTGAAGAACTGATCAAATGTGGCAAGCTGAATTTGGTGGATCTAGCTGGTTCAGAAAATATATCTCGGTCAGGTGCTAGAGAGGTACACAATTCTATTATGATTTTTTTTCTGGGATGCCTCGTTAAATTTAAATTACATCTATCTGATGCTTCGTAATCCTTGTTATTTAATAGGGTCGTGCAAGAGAAGCTGGTGAAATCAACAAAAGTCTACTTACTTTGGGGAGGGTCATTAATGCTCTCGTGGAGCATCTTGGGCATATCCCTTACAGGTTTCTCCTGCTACCCCGGTTATTATGTTATATCCTAAGTTGATTTTTCCTTCGACATCTATTTACGTTCTTGAATTGCTCCAGGGATAGCAAGCTTACTAGGCTACTTCGTGATTCACTTGGAGGAAGAACCAAAACATGCATTATAGCAACTGTATCACCAGCTGTTCATTGCCTGGAGGAGACCTTGAGTACACTGGATTATGCACACAGGGCTAAGAATATAAGAAATAAACCGGAGGTTAGTTTAACTGTTTTAGTTATTTCAAATATATTTCTTTAATTGCTCTCAAGTTTTATATAGCAGTATATGCGCACATGACCATTGGCCATGCATATAATAAGACCAGAAAATTGAGAGTTGACAGAATTTGGGTGGGTGACTGTCTTGTGAAGTTTAATAGTTTTTATGTACCATTGTTGACAAATGTAATTCCTGAAAGAAATATTCTGTTATGCAAGCTAGTGTATATTACTGCATACCTATTTGTTTGAGTGGGTTCTGCACCTGGGATTTTTTTCAACTTCAAATTTTACTTTGAAGAATGATGCAAAGATCTTAAAAGGCATACCTTTATGTATATCTTAGAAGTGCTTTTTAGCTTCTTATTTGTATTGTCAACCACAGGTCCTTATTGGAGCCCTTTATATTATTGAACATTTAAATATAACCCTATTAGTTCGTAGTTGTTTTAGTCAGTTATGCTATGACTGTTTGCAGGTCAATCAAAAGATGATGAAATCAACTCTTATCAAGGACCTTTACGGAGAGATTGAAAGACTTAAGGCAGGTGAGGTGGTTTGAATATTCCAGGGGCGATAAAGAGAAAACATTACACTGTAATTTATGTTGCCTTAGTTAGCCAAGTTGAAATAATTGTTGTCATCTTGTCCAGAGGTTTATGCTGCCCGTGAGAAAAATGGTGTTTACATTCCGAAGGAGCGGTATTATCAAGAGGAAAGTGAAAGAAAGGTATTACTTCCTCGTTTTACACATTAGCTTTGTTGCTGAAAATATGTTTATGCCCTCATTTGGCCATTGAATATTTCACTTGTATTAAATCAAATTTTTTGCTCTCGTCATGTCTTTACAATAATCAGGCAATGGCAGATCAGATAGAACAAATGGGAGTTCTGATAGAAACCCAGCAGAAGGTTAGTGTGTGGCGTTTTGTTCTCTACACGTTAATTCATATTTTTTTTGGTTTGAAACTGAAATTTACAAGAAAAAATTGTGTTATGCAGCAATCTGAGGATTGGCGAGACAAATATGATGCCCAGGTTCATCAATGTTATGATTTGAGTACCAAACTTAGTGCCACTGAGGTGAGTTGGGTTGATTTGGTGTTTAGCGTGGTTCTCATGTTTGAATGGACTCTTATGAACTGTTAAAAACGTCCAGAAAAACTTCAATCAAACTATCAAATTGCTCATGAGCACTGAAGAAGAATTGAAGAAGTGTCGATATAGCTTGAAGGAGAGGGATTTTATCATATCTGAGCAGAGAAAAGCAGGCATGGTTAACTATCTTTCTTACATTTTATTCATTTTTTAATGTATTAATATTGCTCTTGAATTTTCAAAACAGAGAATGCTCTGGCTCATCAAGCTTGTGTTTTACGGTCTGACTTGGAGAAAGCACTCCAGGATAATGCTTCTTTGTATCAAAAGATTGGTATGTTGTCTTTGAAGTGGTTTGAAAGAGTCAACTTTATGGCTATGCAATTGACAGCTGTGACTATCTACGAGATGCTGTGCAGGTAGAGAAGATAAGCTGAGTTCTGATAACAGATCAGTGGTTGACAATTTTAGAACGGAGCTCTCCCAACAGATTGTTTCTCTTTGTAACATGGTAGCTACATCAATATCTCAGCAGAATGAACATCTTCAGTGTGTTCAGGACCTTGGCAATTCTTTCTTGGACAGGCATCGTAAGGTATGAAGAGTATCTGGTTACAGTTTTCCAGTCTTTGTTTTTCTTACTGTTTTTGTTATCTGAATTATTGTCGCGTTGCTTTAGTGTACTTTAGATATGGATTAAGTTGATATGGTTTTGGTTTTCTTAATAATCTCACCATCCATGCCTGGCTCCTTGTTTCAGTCAATTGAGGAATTGAAGAAAAAACTGTCATCTTCGAGGGCTGTGTATATTTCTCACATTGAGGCAGTGCAAAATGTGGTCCGTTCGCACAAGGCCAGCTCTATAGCTGGCTTAGAGGAAATTTCTTTGTTAGCTTCTTCCAGTGCACAGACTATTAAAGATGTAGGTTGCCATTATTTGAATCTTTTGTTTTATCATTCTATCTTTTTCTTTAATCATTCCATCAACATTGATGTATTTGTTTGATTTTCTTTTCAATTCAGCATCTAGCATCAGAGGCTGGACAAGTGTCTTCCATATTCGATGAGCTTCAGAATACTCTATCAACTCACCAGGGGGAAGTAGCTCTTTTTGCTAGGGAAATGCGTCAGGTTTGATCCTTGATCTTGCCTTGTATTTTTTTAATTTTTATTTTGGTTTGGGCATCCAGTCCTAATTTCTTTGATACTCACTGCATTTAGTTTTTTAGTTCTTAATATTATCCCAAAACACTTAATTTATCTGTAACTTGGTTTTGTACTTTCTTCATTATAAGCTATGTAAACCTGCTTACCGTTGTCAAATGTGTACTTGTTTTACCTATCGTAGTTGGATCTTTCAATATAACTTTTGCTGTTTCTTATTTCTTGTTACTTTGCTTTCATTTGGATCAAACAGCGATTCCATGTCAGTAGCGAGCAAAGAAAGGAGGTCTCTGAATACATGAATGGATTTCTTGATAAGATTTTGGAACAATGCAAAAGCCTGGAAAATCATGCGGTTCAAGCTGATGCGGTACAAATGAAAAATATTGCTGATTTTCAGAAGGCTTATGAGGTGCGAAATTGTAAAGTAACTAAAAATATGAGTGAATATGTTCTCTTCTGCCTTGCCAATTGAAAGCTTGAACCGTGCAGGAGCAATCAAAATCAGATGCAGAGAAGCTTGTTGCTGATATCAACCATCTTGTTTCCAACCACCTTCAGCGTCAAAAAGAGCTGGTATTTTCTCTCTCATCTTTAATTTCCTTCCAGATGAATTATTCAGAGGCTGATGGTTAAGTTATTAGGTGGATGCAAGGCTTGTTGATCTCAGAGAAACTGCCACAGGAAACAAGGCAGTGCTGGATGGACACGTTTCTTCGATGGAGTATGTTTCAACAGATGCAAAACGAAAATGGCAGGAATTTTCTATACAGACAGAGAATGATGCTAAGGATATTGCAGATTATTCAGTTACCAAACATTGTAGAATGGAGTCGCTCTTACAGCAATGGTCTGTATATTCTTCTGCTTGTAGTCGGAATCGGTATCTTTGATTCTTTGGTTGGAATTGATTAAGTCTGTTCCCTTTTCTTTGCTGTAGTGTAAGCACTGCTGGATCAGCTTTCAAGCACTGGGAGAAGACACTTGACTCTGTGAATGAGATGGGAAATAATCATGTTTCAAAATTGGTATCTCTTACAAGGTAGAAATGCCATATTCCTTCTACATCTTTAATATTTAGTTATTCTCAACACATTCGCTGTCTCATTGAACCTATATGTGCATCTTTATAAGGATTGTGGTTTTGGCTGGGGTCATAGAATGCACAGGCCAACATATGATTGCAGCTTTCCTCTTGTTCTGTTGTTGCATCTCATTTTCGCAGCTGTCTCATTAAGTTAATTCCTCATCCTGTCTAAATTCATCCCTTTTCCTTTTCAATGCCTTGGTGAAGAAATGCATCTGACAGCATAGACCAGCATGACACGGAGGTTGGTTATGCACGGGTTACAGCTGAGCAAGATGTGGCGAAGAATAGTGAAGATGTCCTCAACCACATTGACGGTAAGTTATATAACTTTCCTTTTTTTGTTTTCCTGGAGTATAATAATCCCAGCCCTTCACATGGTGGTCAAAATTTCATTGAAATATTGTATGATAGGTAGTTAAATATGCATGCAAATTTAGTCATGAATAGTTTTGCTGAGGATAAGTGCATGTTGACATACATTCACATTGAGTTTGTTACTTAATGATTAGGGATGTGAATTTAATATTCATGTGGATCTGTTTACAGGATTGTCAGAGGAGGAGCAAGGATCTGTATCTAAAATCTTGGAGGCTGTTAAAGCTCACTCAAACACACTGGAGACTTTCAGGGAGGATCATTCTGGTGAAGCTGCAGTTATCGATGATAGAGCAAAGGAAACATTTGAGCAGCAATATATGGTAAGTTGGTTCAGCACACCTGCGCCCCTACTCAAGTAGTGGACGGGGAAATAAATCAACTGCAAGTTATAGTAAATCAATAAGAAAACTTAGTTTGATCTTCTTCAGTCTTAGAAATGCACTATTCACGTCATAGCAATTTAAGTGGTGGATGGGGTGGTGTGTTGAAATTAGCCAATCAATACTGGAATTGACTGATGTGTTTTGAAATTTTTAAATCACATACTCTAGCCTCAAAATGTCGAGTTGCTCTAGGGGGGCTAGTCATTTTCATGCATTTCTCTACTGCCGCGTTGAATTACCAAATTGAACCCCATTTAGATGCAAAAATGCATGAGTCATGTTATGAGAATACCTGTTGTTTCAGCATATTATCGACTGAGTCTTGCTTGCTGAGTTCTGTTGCCAGACATGTAATAAAATTAACAAATGCATGAAAGTTTAGGTGACGAATAACTGATTAACTGTTTAAGTCATTATTCCGTGTTAATTAATCCATGGTAGGAGAGAGTATCTAATATAAAACAGCTTCGTTGTTAATGCTTTCGTTTAGCAAAATCTAGTGAGGGATGAATTTATGGCCTCTACAAAATAAAATTACACTCAGTCGATACATCTGTTGATCCAACGTGCAGGATTATGAACCTACAGGCGCAACACCATCGAGAAGTGAGCCGGATGTTCCTAGCAAGGGGACCATTGAATCGCTCCGAGCAATGCCAGTGGAAAATCTTCTCGATGAATTTCGAGAAAATAATTCATATGAATCATTTGAGGTCAAAGAACTGAAACCCTCTCTAATACCACGGTCACCCCTTGTTCAATTGAATCAGCAATAGAGTGGCTGTGTTCCATTTATGTCTCTCCAATGAAAGCCTATTTGTATACACATCTTCGAAATTTGTAAGGCTGCAGGAAAGGTTGTGGTGGAGGGTGTATTGCTAATTTCTCGTCTAGATTAATAAATCCCATCTTGGGATTTAGTCATTTGTAGCCTAGCAAGAATGAATATTGTAAAGTGAGGCATAAAACTACACATTTGGGGTTCAAGTTTTACTTTCACAGCGGTGGTTCCGTTCACTTCTGCTAATGTAAAGTAACGTATTGGATTCTTTGATCACTCAAGCAGGAATTGAAGCTTTGTTTATGGATGTTTTCAGGTCGAGTCCCTGTTGCTTTTTCTGTTGAATACATCAAATTTTACGACCTTTTCTTTTTGGATCAACTAGGTTATCTTTATGATGGGGGGGAGGAAACAACACAAATGAGGTGCCTGGAGGTAGATACTAATAGAAAGTAAATAGACGATCAATCTGTTGCTCTAGCCACCAGGTTCCTTGAAAGTTGAAAGAAACAGCAATGCCACAGGGGAGCTCTCACTAGCCTGTAATCTCAACTTGGGTACATAAAAGGTTCAACAAAATATTTCTATCTTCAACATGTTGTAAAAGTTACATTAAAATCTATTTTAAATATCTATATTATATTATTGAAAAACATAATTAACCTTTTGAGTATAAAGAATATATATAAAATTTATTATCCTATATTAAAAAAAAAATTCATCAGGTGTTTATATGATAAAAATGAGTTGAGTTAGAGAAAAACTTTTGATTTGCTTTGCTCTTGAGGTAACATCTGTACTCTCTAAATCTTTTTTTTTTATTAAAATATTTTTTGATAATCCTTAAACTAAAATCATAATATTTATAATGGTAAGAGGAAAACCTCGTTTATTTTTTACAGCAGCTATAACTGTCTCAATTACTTAATTTTTTAATAACTATATTTTAAATTGTTATAACAATTATTTTAATTTCATAATAAATTTAAACATGACTATTATATAATAACTCTCTATAAATACCATAAAGATTTTTCAACAAAAATACTGCTTTTTTTTGGTTAAAAAAAATTGTTGAATCCTGAAAATTAATATACTACTAAGAAAATATCCTTTAAAACAGTTGTCCTTCTTCTCAACTTCTGTCGAGGAAGAATTTGTTAAATCCATCACGTATCAAGTTTTCTTTTCCGTTACTTACCTTCAATTTTTACAACACAACCTGTCTCCCTTTTCTTTCCTACTGCTACAGAGCTAATGTTCAAACTAGAAAATCAGGCCACCCTTCTCTCTAGCCACGGAATACTTCGTTTCTTCTCAGCTTCTGCAGCCGCCGCAGCCATCTCTGACACCATACCGCAACCTCAACAATCCACCTTAGGTTCCGATGCCCAATAAAAGACATGAATCCCGAATTTTTTATCTCCACGCTCTTCAAGTGTAGAAACATACTCCAAATTAAACAAGTCCATGCCCAAGTAACTACCACTGGTATTATTCATGACCTCGTTGTTGCTAACAAACTCCTATACATATGTGCAAAGCACAAAGATTTAGTTAGTGCTCATCTTTTGTTTAATAAAATGGAAGAGAGAGACCCGGTTTCTTGGAGTGTTATGATTGGTGGGTTTGTAAAAAATGGTGATTATGATCACTGTTTTCAAACTTTTAGGGAGCTTATTAGAGGAGGGTCAAAACCGGATAACTTTTCACTACCATTCGTTATAAAGGCTTGTAGGGATACAATGGGGTTGATTATGGGCACATTGATTCACTCTACGGTTTTGAAAAATGGGTTACACTTGGATAATTTTGCGTGCTCTACTTTAGTGGACATGTATGCCAAGTGTGCCATGATCGACAACGCTAAGAAGCTGTTTGATAAAATGCCTAAGAAAGACCTTGTAACTCGGACTGTCATGATTGCTGGGTATGCTGAATGTGGACAACCAAACGAATCATGGGTTTTGTTTGATCAGATGAGAAAAGATGGTTTTGTGCCCGATAAGGTTGCGATGGTGACCGTTGTAAATGCTTGTGCTAAATTAGGTGCTATGAACAAGTCTCGTTTAGTTCATGATTATATATGTGCTAAGAGATATTCTTTGGATGTTGAATTGGGGACTGCGATGATTGATATGTATGCCAAGTGCGGTAGTATTGATTCTGCTCGGGAAATTTTCGATAGGATGGAACAAAGGAATGTGATTTCGTGGAGCGCGATGATTGGGGCTTATGGGTACCATGGACAAGGCAGGGAAGCTCTGGATTTGTTTCGTATGATGTTGAATAGTGGAATAATACCTAATAGGATCACGTTCATTTCCTTGCTGTACGCTTGCAGTCATGCAGGTTTGGTCGATGATGGTCTTCAGCTTTTCTCTTTGATGCCAGTTAGTTATGGTGTGAGGCCTGATGTGAAGCACTACACTTGCATGGTTGATCTCTTGGGGCGTGCTGGGAGGCTAGATGAGGCATTGAGACTGATTGAGAGTATGAAGGTTGAGAAAGATGAGGGGATATGGTGTGCTTTCCTTGGAGCATGTAGAATTCATAAACAGGTAGACTTGGCAGATAAGGCGGCAAAATTGCTTCTCTCGCTACAAACTCAGAACCCGGGGCACTACATATTGCTTTCAAATATTTATGCAAATGCTGGGAGGTGGAAGGATGTGGCAAAGATTAGGAATCTGATGACCAAAAGGAGGTTAAAGAAAATTCCTGGTTATACATGGATTGAGGTGGATAACATTATATATCAATTTGGTGCAGGAGATAATAGTCATCTTCGATCAAAGGAGATCTATGAGATGCTGAAGAGTTTGACCCAGAAACTGGAATCGGCTGGTTATGTCCCTGATACAAACTCTGTGTTACATGATGTCGATGAGGAGGTTAAGCTTGGGATTTTGTACGCACACAGTGAGAAGCTGGCAATTGCATTTGGCCTTATTGCCACCCCCGACGGAACTCCTGTCAGGATTACGAAGAATCTGAGGGTTTGTGGCGATTGTCACACATTTTGCAAGCTGGTGTCAACTATCACACAGAGGGATATCATTGTACGCGATGCTAACCGATTTCACCACTTTAAGGAAGGGATTTGTTCTTGTGGAGACTATTGGTAATTGCTTCAAGAATATAAGCTTTTCTATACAATTTACAGAAAGGTAATTCTAACATGCTGAGAGGGCTAGCATTGCTTTCGGACTGCCTCCAAGTAGGTCGCCAAAAAAAAGAAAACGACCATTGCTGACCTTCTGTATCGTGCAGGTTTTATTTCTACTGTTAGCATTTCTTCTACTTAGAGAGTATAGTTTATTTTTTCGTTAATGATAATCTTTTTTTTTTTGTTTGTGTGATTGCAATGAGAAGTTTTTCATTATCTCAATTAGATACGATGAGAATAATATAAATTATATTTTATTTAATAACTTAAAACAATGTTAGGTTGATAATCCAGTGACGTGTTTGGATTTACTGTTTTATTCAAAGCTTTCTGAGTGAACTGATAAGATATTATTTAAAAAGTTCTCAAATCTAATAGATTGCATGGAGAACTTTTTGAATGGGCAACTTGCTTGTTTTCTATCGCTTCTATAAGATAAAAGTGTCGGCTCTGTTAATTTAATGATGATTCAACTCAATTCCAGGGGAAAAAATGCATGCTCTTCATTTGCTGAAACAGAAAGTTGCTATTATTCTGTGCTCTTAAGTAGCTGGATTCTAGGTCTATTAAGCAGTCAATTTTGCAACAGCAAGCGATCACTTGAATCGCGAAGTGATTCCAAACAAGAATAATTAAGGTTGTCGGTTTTGTTGCGTGTTGGCCAAATAGCCGAAATGTTTCTTACCAGTTAAAAAAACAAGATAAAACAGTATTATTTTTATTTTGGTTTAAATTCTAATTTTTTCTGGATTTTTCGGCCAAATACCTGCCGAAATGTTCTGGTTTTGTTCCACCTATTCTGTTTTGGCCAAATAGTGTTTTTTTTAAATAATGAATAATTTTACAATATTAATCATATCTCTTAATCTGACCGTTAGATTGAGATAAAATTTTACGAGGAGTCTCTTGACATATTTATATATATTATGTTAAAATTTCAGAGCAATCAAAGAATGTAATGACCTTGCGAGATTGATAATGATATTCTCGTAATATTACACATGTTCAAAATTTTGTTATGAAAAATTATTTTATTGTGTCTTTTTTTCTTAGATTAGATTGTACAATTTTAAATAATTTTATTTTTAGATTTGAACTATTTTCTTATATATAAACAATACAATCTCAAAACAGCGCGCTGAAATGTTCCAAAACCAAAATATTTCATTCTAATTAAAAAAATAAAGCACCAACCGAAACATTATTAACAATTTTAAAATAATACACTGCATGTTGTGCCTTCGGCAGAGATCAATGGCAGAGCTGGTGATTGCAGCAATGCACTTCAGTTTTGCGGTTGTGTTAGCCGTCATTGGTATCTAACATTAATATAGCTACGGTAAACAGCATCAAAACCTTGCATGCAATGGCTTCCTTGAACATTAAGAATTTGCTATCGGTTATTTTTTGGAGTTTAAAATTAGATTTATTAAGAAAAATCAATAAATTAAAGATTGTTAAATTGTGGGTATTAACGTTTATATGCAAAAAAAAAAAACTTGAAAAAATAAAATAAAAATTGATTCCAAATATATCGCCAATTCAAGGAGAAAGAGTTTATTTTTATAATAAAAAGGAAGAAAAAAAGAAGCTATTTCAACTAAAATTGTTTATGGCCACGTTAATATTGATAATATAATTACTATATTTATAATCATTTAAATGATTGTGCTTTACAATCCATATTAACCTTGCAAATATCAACTTGAAAATTCAATACATCCCGAAGAGACCTATTTTTTGTAGCCTATAAACCTCTCTCTCTCTCTCTCTCTCTATATATATATATATATATATATATATATTCATTACAAGAAGAGAAAAAATCACATCCTTCTCAGTTCTCTCTGGATTTCTCTCTTGGATGATTGTCAAATATCAATCATGGCGATGCCAAATACTCTCTCAAATTTCGCTTTCTGCAAAGTAATAATGAGGCCGGGGCTTAAGATTTATTCGTGATATCATACTATTAATAATGATAACATAAATTATTGTTCGTGGTCGAGGCTGATTGTTTTTTAAATTATTTTTAATTTAAATTATATTAAAATATTATTTTTAACATCAATACATTAAAATATTTAAAAACATAAAAAAAATTCAAAAATATTTTTGCAACATAACACCCACGAAATTCTAAAGAATTAGGTGCCACTTCCTAAGAATTAGGTGCCACTTCCTAAGCTTTATCTCCTTTTTTTTTTCTTCTCTTAGACAACGTAAATCTACAATATATTTCTAAGAAAATAAAAAAATAATACACGTTGCGTTTTTAACCTTCTCCGGAATTTACCTTTTTGGTTTGCTTGTCCTGGATTTTCAAGTGTATTAGGGCTCCATCTCCTTCCAGTTCTTCTTCCTAAAAGAAACTGTTAATGAATGACTTTCTTTTTATTGGACTTTCTTTTTTTTACTAATGTGGTGGATATCCGGGTCAGAGAAGAAAATTTGGATGGTTTGAGAAACACAGAATTACTTATAAAGAATTGTATTATCCCGCAACTTCCTTTTACAGCATTGTGTCACCCGTTTTTATAGACTGATACATCTGTTTTTACAGAGGGGAAGAACAAGAAGGAAGGAAATAATGATTCTACTAATTATGTATCGGTCAATGAATTTACTAATTGTTCTGCTGTCATTTGTTGACTTTCCTTTTTGTGTTGATGGAGATTTTGTTGCCATAGAGAGTCATTCTCACCAACCACATTTCCTTTGATATCACCGTGAATTCTTTTTTACGTTCATTCTGTATTTACATGATTGGTGGTGATTTTCAGATTATTGTTATTGGTGTTGCTAATAGTCAGTTCACACGCATCTCGATTAATCACATGGACCTAGTCATGAGATTAACGACCATGCAAGTCTCTAGTGGTTTTTATATTTAGCAATTACAGTAAAGTCACATAAAAAACAAATCACCAGGTCACAAGCTTATACCATTGTACCTACTAAATGGTTAAATGCCGACTGTAATTGTTAGTCAAGATACACTTACAACAGCTTAGATGTTTTTGTTTTTATGTCTCTGTTATAATGAACGAGAGGAAAACTCCTTGGCTACTATATCACCTCGTCAGACAAAAGGACATGGCGAGTGTCTTTGTCGAATCACTCTTAACACGACCCTATTTGTGCATGGAGTTTTATTTTATTCTCTATAAAAATATGAATGTAAAGCTTTTTAAAAACAAAATTGAAAAGAAAAAAAAAAGAGTGCTACAACAGCACTTTCAAATAATTAATTCCTAAATATTTGAATTACATTGCCAGTTTTACATTCAAAGATAGAAATATAATTAGTATATTTAATTAGCGAATAAATAGCAAACCCACGAACTAATCCTTGTAAAGGTCAGCATCATCTCCATGGAGGCTCTTATCCTTTCTAATCTCTATTAAAGAGCCGAAGAACCTCTATATATATCCACTCTCCAAGCACTTGAACTCTCATTCTTAGCTCTTTTATTTTTATTATTATTACTAAACAAAATAAAAAAAAATAAAAAAAAGAATTGTTCTCTCTCTCTGTGATACCTGGTTTCTCTCTTGTGGATGATAATCAAATATCCATGATGGTTCTTCCACATATTCTCGCAGTTCTTGCTTTGGTTTTTGTGCTGAGTAAAAATGGAGTCGAGGCTTCTCATAAGATTTATCCTCCATTTCAAACTCTCAATGTTGAAAACGTCAAGCAGCTCCATCGAACCGGGTATCACTTTCAGCCTCCTAAACACTGGATCAACGGTACACAATCATCTCCCTTTTATTTCTTTTTCTCACACGACTATCTATGATATATTCTTAAGAAAATACAAAACAATAATACGCGTTGTGTATTTGATCTTCTTTTGGTATATATGGCCTTTTTGTTTTGTTCGTCGTGGATTTTGAAGGGTGGTGGGGCTCCGTCTCGATCTAGTTCTTCTTCCTAAAAGATTTTCTTTTTGTTGGTTTCCCTGAGGTTTGATTTGATCTTTCCAAATATTGACAAATTTATTCTAGAAATCTCAATGTTTTTTCAGTCTCTAATCATAGTTGAAGTAAGATTAATTGCGGTGGATTCTGCTTTTCTAATTTCTCTTTGCACCAAGAAAGAATGAAATCCTTCTTGTGCGGGTGTGATTTGATTGTTAGTGTAGGGTTATTTCAAATTTAAATTGTTAGTCAGGATATACTTACACATCTTGACTCCACATGCGCTTTTCATAAGAGGTGTATTACTTTAATTCTTAGTAAAGTTTTCAAATTTACTTGTGAGTTATTAATTTCATTACAAACTTATTTGATAAAAGTTTTTAATCTGTTTTTATGAATGAGATGAACTGAATTTGATAGCATGGTTCACGTTAATTTTGAAAGTATTTTTTATTTAAAAATATATTAAAATGAAATTTTTATTTTATTTTTAAAAAATTATTCTTATATCATCACATGAAAATAATCTTAAAATAAAAAAATATTTAATTTATTTTAAAAAATAAAATAATTTTTTTCATTTTTTTCATTTTTTTTTTAAATACAATGTAAAACAGGACATTCGAATGGGGGTTAGTGGTTAGGCAAACTACTATTAGCATTGCGAATTGACGTGCTGGTTCGTGGTCCTGACTTTGAGGCACTTTATTTACTCTTTAAATAACACTAGTGCTCGTATATACTTAAAAAAAAGTTGAACAGATTGTTTTTTTTTAATATATATATTAAAATAATATTTTTTAAAAAATCAATCAAAACAAAAAAATCATTTTTTCACAATAATTTTAAAATATCAAAACAGTCACTTCATAAAAATATGTAAAGAACTGGGGCATACATTATGAAGAGAAGTAGGGGATTTGGTGGGATAGATAATCCTCTATTAATCATTGCCAGGACAGATTGTGGCAAGAAACTACTAAACTTTCAATGACATGGCATGAGGTTTTGACGTTTTTGTTTTTCTTGAAAAAAGGTTGTCCCATTTACGTGCTCGGAACTTTTTTCGCTGGATCCATTCTGATGTCGTGTCAAACACTGTGCTTTATTCTTTTTGAGTGAAAATTGACTCCAACAATGTTGGCTAACTTTTTTTTTTTTTGGGTCCATAATGCTCTTGGGCGCGGCTCATATTGATTGGAATGAACTGATTAACCATAGACCCAAATGGTAAGCCAATTCAACAAGAACATGATCGGTTTCATGGCCTCCAGTTTTTTGAAATCAATCCTGATTTTGATTGTTTTATGTGTGCTAATTTGTTTGTATGAGCAGCGCCTATGTACTACAAGGGGCTCTATCATCTATTTTACCAGTACAACCCCAAGGGTGCGGTGTGGGGTAACATTGTTTGGGCTCATTCAGTTTCGAAGGATTTGATCAACTGGGAATCCCTTGAGCCTGCAATCTATCCTTCTAAATGGTTTGATAACTATGGATGCTGGTCTGGTTCAGCAACAGTCCTCCCAAACGGCGAACCTGTTATATTCTACACGGGTATTGTGGATGAACATAACAGTCAGATCCAAAACTACGCCGTGCCGGCAAACTTGTCGGATCCGTATCTTCGTAAATGGGTTAAGCCCGATGATAATCCGATAGTGAACCCCGATGCCAGCGTCAATGGCAGCGCGTTCCGTGATCCGACGACTGCTTGGTGGGGTGACGGCCATTGGAAGATTCTGGTAGGCAGCCGGAGGAAACATAGAGGGGTTGCGTATCTGTACAGGAGTAGGGATTTCAAGAAATGGGTCAAGGCTAAACACCCGTTACATTCAGTTCAGGGCACGGGTATGTGGGAATGCCCGGATTTTTTTCCGGTTTCATTATCAGGTGAAAAAGGGTTGGACCCTTCAGTTATGGGACAGAATGTGAAGCATGCATTGAAGGTTAGCTTAGATATGACAAGATATGAGTACTATACACTGGGTACTTACGATAAGAAGAAGGACAGGTATTTTCCCGACGAGGGCTTGGTTGACGGCTGGGCTGGTCTGAGGTTAGATTATGGAAACTTTTATGCTTCCAAGACATTCTATGACCCGAGCACAAACAGAAGGATCTTGTGGGGTTGGGCTAACGAGTCTGATGCTGTTCAACAAGATAAGGACAAGGGGTGGGCAGGAATCCAGGTGGTGGAATTTATCGTTGATTTTTTAAAGTCATTTTTTTTTTATTGGTTAATAACGTTTTATAATATATATTTCTTATTGCTTTGTTGTAGTTGATTCCAAGGAAGGTGTGGCTAGATCCTAGTGGAAAGCAACTGCTACAGTGGCCTGTTGCAGAATTGGAGAAATTGAGAGGGCATAATGTTCAAGTGAGCCATCAAAAGCTCAACCAGGGCGACCATGTTGAAGTTAAAGTCACCACTGCCGCCCAGGTTTGTTTTTTCACCATGAATACTACAAAGTAAAGCAAAGATTTCACTGATTATTGCTGGTTCTTCATGTGTTTTACAGGCTGACGTTGATGTGACCTTTTCTTTCCCGAGCTTGGACAAAGCTGAGCCATTTGATCCTAAATGGGGTAAGCTTGATGCACTCGATGTTTGTGCTCAAAAGGGTTCCAAAGCACCGGGTGGACTCGGTCCGTTCGGACTCCTGACATTAGCTTCGGAAAAGCTTGAAGAATTCACCCCCGTCTTCTTCAGAGTATTCAAAGCAGCAGACAAGCATAAAGTCCTCCTGTGCTCCGATGCAAGGAGGTTTGTGTTTCTCTCTAGATATCTAGTTTTGTTATCAGCCTCTGCTAAACATGGTCTAACTACCTGGATTCTTTGAGCAGCTCTTCCTTGGGTGAGGGGCTATATAAACCTTCGTTTGCTGGGTTTGTGGATGTTGATTTAACCGACAAGAAACTTTCACTCAGAAGCTTGGTATGGGAGTCCTTTCGTTGTTTTTGTCTGAAAAAATACCTTCTCTTGTTCTGTTCTCGTTGACTTTTTGTTTTTACTCTTTGTTTGTAGATTGATCACTCTGTTGTGGAAAGTTTTGGAGCTGGAGGAAGAATTGCCATCACATCCAGGGTTTATCCAACTGCTGCAGTCTTCGAGAAGGCTCGCTTGTTTGTGTTCAACAATGGCAGCGAGACCATCACAGTGGAGAGTCTGAATGCCTGGAGCATGAACAAGCCTGTGATGAATGTCCCTGTGAAGAGCTGAAGAGGGGGGAGAACCAGTCGATGAATAATAATAATAATAACAATAACAACAAGGAAATGAGCTAAGAAATAATAATTATTTTGGGTAGGATAGAGATATTTGAACACTGCGGTGTGCAGTAACACTGCAAAATAACAATCCTACTTGTTCTTATGTAATTCTCATGTGAATAAATAATGTTTTTTTCTTCTTTTTTTGCAATCAATTTTTAATTTCTGATTAATATTTTCGTAGATATTTCTTGAACACAAATATTTTGATGAAGACAACCTGTGCTTGCTTAGGGATCCTTTCATGTATCATGTTAGACATTAAAAACAAACAATCAGTTCAAGCCTCGAAAGAACATTGGAAAATTTGTGAAGGGGAAGAGATTTGAATAAACAAAAAAAGAGGAAAAATAAATTCTATTTTCACTTTCAAGAGGTCTTATAAAAAGACATATTTCACGGCCTAAGATTTTACGTTCGTGCAATTTTAGAGTTGCAAAAGCAAAAGCTTTTTGGGTCCATTTTCCAAACTCTTAAATATAAAAATAAAAATAAAAATATTTTTTTATTTTATTTTACAAAAGAAAAATTGATTATAGAGAACCTTTGCATGCTTATATCATGCCAAGGTATTATAGAAGAAAAGAAAAAGAAAACTTAATCCAATTAAATGCAATCAATTAGTTAACATGTTGGATAAGTATATTCTGAAACACGGGAAAAAAACACTTTGGCATAGAGTTAATACTATCTTTTTGTAGTCTTCTGCTTTAGCTTCCAAGGTAGGTTGCTGTGTCCTCTTCTGTGGAGCTAAGACTGAGAGGAGGAATTGAGGGAGGAGAGGAGATAACGGGGGAAGAGGATTTGATTAATAGGGTCTAATTTTTCTACACAACTTTACAACATACAACTTTACAAGCCAAATCACAATTTTGATAACAATGCTCATATCCATTAAGTTTTTGTGAATTTATACAATTTTTTTCCATACCATTCTTTGAACTCGGCTTTATCTTCAATTGCAAAAAATGAAAATAGCACTTAAAATCAAAAGGCGGTGTTAATCTAGTAACAGGTTTTGAGTTTGAATCACGAGACATATGCGATTTTACTTATAAAATATAATTTGAGAGTTGAGGTTTTCTCGCACACAAAATAGAAGAAATTACCATTGCCTTTTGATTTTAAGTGCTTGTATATTGACTGCTTTTTTTTAATGAATAATGTCTTTGGAGTTCTCAAGCGGCTTGATGTGATGTTAGAGTGATTTGTATAATAATTTTCTAATTAAAATTATATTATATATTTTTTATAAGAATCTGAAATAAACAAGGTTTTGATTTCTTGTCTGAACTATAAAAAATATTTTCTAGAGGATACTGTTTTCTCAAAAAAAAAAATTAACACCAACTTCTAATTTTAAGTGCTATTTCCATTTTTTGCAATTGAAGATAAAGCCGAGTTCAAAGAATGGCATGCACAACATCACACCACACCACACCACACCGCTTGAAACTACTTAGCATTATTCATTAAAAAAAGAGCACTCGGTATAAACAATAGAGAGGGATTTCTTCTTTTTTTTAATGAATTTTTATGAGCCATATAATATTTATTGAAGATGTAACAATAATATTTATAATATAACATCTTTCACAATCCATTAAGAGATTCAAACCATAGTTATTAATTATGTTCCGTTCCAGCCGAAATAGCCAGGAAATTCCGTTCCGTTAAGAAAACCGAGATGAAACGGAGTCATTTTCATCTCGGTTTTAATTCCGGCCCGTTCCGGAAATACCAGTTAAATTCCGGCTTAATCAATTCAGTACCGTTCCGGGTATACCGTTTCGTCTACATAAAAAAATCATTTTAATTTTTAACTCTTAAACCAGCACACATCTTGATGTAAATACATCAGATGTCACTGACCTGAGATCATCTCAGGTTAAATATTTTGCAGGCTTCTTGATTGAATTTTATAGACACAATAATATGCCTTGATATGTATTTCACCAATGTGGGATAACATCAGTATTTAAAGTCTTGAGATGTAAGCTTTTGGCCATTTTCAACGATGTGGGATTGGGACTAAGATATGAGAGAGCTGTTTGTCTCATAGTTGTTAATACCGTTCTGGTTTTTCGATTGAAACGAAATGTTCCGGTTTCGGAGCGTTCCGGTGTACCATTTCGGGGTTATACTATTTACATATAATTAATTAATTATATATATGAAAAAAATTAAATATAATTTTTATTTTTTATAAAATCAAAATTAATGCAACAATTTTTTTATAATATATGTTTTTTTTTATTTTAATTTTAATATATATATATAACTTACACATGTTTGTCCAGCCGGACAAATCAATTTTGCCCAGCTGGACAAACAGCTCTCTCATATCCCAGTCCCAATCCCACATCGTTGAAAATAGCCAAAAGCTTACATCACAAGGCTTTAAATACTGATGGTGAAAAATCACATAAAAAATAGATCACAATCACACAGAACATCACATTATCATCACGAGGGGCAGAAATCAGATGCAGAATATTTTGTAAATATCAAAATAAAGACAGCTATATCTTAACAATATTCATGGAGATGGATCACAGGTTGTCTTGCTAAATCCAGATTCCAAAAGTGTGACAAAAAAAACAAGTCCAAAATCTCACACTCGAATTCATCCCATCATGCACAAATGCAGTCGTGATCATCTACTTGATCTTCTTCTTGGGCCTCAGCTGCAGGAAGAAGAAACAGGGTTTCAGAACATGATACTTGGTGGAAATAACAAAAATATAGGCTACATTTTATCATATAAAAAAATAAAAACCTGATTGCTATGACCGCACTTCTTCTTCCTGCAGTTGACAGCCCTGGGATGCAGACGAGCATAGCACCTGTTGAAAAAAGGATCTATTAGCATGCTAGTCACCGCCAGCCAGACAGCAAATACAGCTACTTCAACGATATGTTCTTAGAACAACTTGAGCACATAAACAGACAGATCCCTATCATACCCAACATATGGGTGGGGGGAGGTAACAATGGAAGGAAAAGAAAATTTCATCTAAATTCAAAATGCAATTCAGTTGCAGCTCTCAGTTTGTACTTTCAAAACACAAACAGAAAAGGGCGGTTCTCTAAATGCAAGTTCAGAACTATAATTCTTATCATCATGAAAGCAGAAGAAATAACTGTGCTTTTGAAAATGAAATTGTAGACCAATGATTAGAGGAAGAAAAATGTTTATCACCGAATAGACCTTTGCTTGTGTCGAAGACCAAAATAGATCTATTCAGTAACACATTTACTGGTGTGGTGTAAGAAATTGCATTTTAAAAAAGAAATAGCAAGACATTGAATCTACACAGAAGAACAAAATGTACCAATCATGAAAATCAACTGGCTGTAAATCATCACCAGCTGATAAAGTTAAAGAATGGAAATCAATGTCGGGAACTTCTATAACCTCTTATGCACTGTAACAGCAGTAGAGGCTAAGTAAAGTCCCATAAGAAATAACAATATCTCAAAACAAAAAGACACTTTTAAATCCAAAATATTCATACATCAGAAGCACATTTTAGGCATACTGAATTCATATTTTGCAATCATACTTTGATTAGAAGCTAAACTAAGTATCAAAAGTGTTTTTGTTTCTTTCATTGATTATATATTAAGATAACACTTTGCAAAATAAACATTAATCGAGTCAGACATTAAACTTAATGAAAAAAATACTAAAGAGAAGAAAACAGCATACTTGCGGCAAATCATCTTCTCTTGGTTGTATTTGCGCGCCAAGGCCATCAAAGAAGGCTCGATAATTCCTCCTCTAAGCCTCAACACTAAATGAAGTGTTGATTCTGAATGAAAACAAAAACAAAAACAATTTAATTATCATTTCAGAAAAGAATAAAAAACCAAATCCCGCAAATAAAACTAACAATCAATTCAAAAACAGAGAGAGCAACCTTTCTGAATATTGTAATCTGCCAAAGTTCTGCCATCTTCCAGCTGCTTTCCAGCAAAAATCAACCTTTGCTGATCCGGTGGAATCCCTTTTCCAAAAAATACATTACTATTCTTACATTTACAGTTTTGAAAGACTCAGGGGTTATAAAGAAGAAGAAA
Organism: Salix arbutifolia; assembly: GCA_025169955.1. NCBI lineage: Eukaryota > Viridiplantae > Streptophyta > Magnoliopsida > Malpighiales > Salicaceae > Salix > Salix arbutifolia. Next base: position 8,445,111 of record CM045917.1, on the reverse strand, counting down.
AGTTGTACCTTCCTTGTCTTGAATTTTGGCCTTGACATTATCGATGGTATCACTGCTCTCAACCTCTAGGGTAATGGTCTTGCCAGTTAGGGTTTTCACAAAGATCTGCATCTTTCCTTTCTGTCTATCTTCCACTCTTGAAAATTAGATAGGCTGTGTTGTTGGATGTCATTAGGGTTTTATAGCGTGACAGTTAGGGTTTTCAAAGGGGGAGTCTGACGGCAAGAAGACTTCAACATGGTTATGGGCCATATGAGCCCTTTCCCACTGATTCGGTTTCTAGTAAGTCCAATGTAAAGGTCTCGAAAGCCCAGCTTAAACTTGTGTTTGGTGTTTATATTTAAACTATCTTTAACATTAACATATAAAAAAAATATAAAAGTATATAAAAAAGTCAAATAAAAACATTTAACTTTGGTAAATATTTATTGAGATCCAACTCCCAAACAAAATCTTAGTTAGGGTTGGCAATGGTATTCATAGATCCAACTTTTTATTATATTTATATTCAATCTATCATTCAATATATATATATATATATATATATTAGATTAGTTTTAATAATATACATCTATTATTTATAATTTAACAAAAAAATAACTATATAAAATTTTAATTGATATCCAATAATTTAGAGTTAGATTGTAATCCTACAAGTGCATTGGTTGGCAATTAAGATTAATTTATTATATGTGATTCCAAATTGGATTTTTTAAGAAAATACTATAAAAATTAGTTGAGAAATAACCTAAAAAAATCAAAACAATCAGGAAAAAATTAATTAAAGCATATTACTCGTATTGTGACACCCTCTCCTTCCTCGACAACATGGGGGGGGGGGGGGGGGGGGATTAGAATTTATTATAACAATTTATTAAGGTAAAAAGAAAAGGTAATGCATAAATTAACTCAAATAAAAATAATAAAAATTTAATTTGTATAAGACTTGTTGATGTAACCACATTTCTTTTTTTATTTTTATATATAATTTTTTATTTTAGAATATTTTTATATTTTAAAAAAACTACTAATTATTTTTTATTATATTTGATATGATTAGTTTTTCAAGAGATTAATATGATTCATGTGTTATTTTTTATATATTAAATTTATTTTTAGAAATAAAAATATTTATTTCTTATAATATTTTAATATGTACAGTCTTGCATAATATTTGTTTATTTTATTTTATTTATTAATCTTATATGTGTGCCTATTTCTATTTCAAGTTGATTTATAAAAAAAATCATTAAACATAACAAGTTAAATGATCTATATAGTGATACTAAATAACTTGATCCGTTTTTGTCTCTTAGTTTTTCCAATCTTGTTTAAGAAAAAATTACGATTCCAAAATGGGTTTGGTTAGTTATTTTTTTTATCTTTTTTAATTGAACTTGATATTTTTCATCTATTTTTTTCTCATATTATAACAAAATAGTTTAAGATAAAATTCATATTATTAAACTTTATAAATTCTATAAACATGTTCACAAGTTTAGTTGGTTGACGTGTTTCACAAATATCAGTATTGAGTTGGAGTTTGATTTTGTGATCGTTTATTTTTGTTGTCATATAGTTAAGTAAAAAATTGTTTTGGAACAATATATTTTTTTTTTAATCCCACTACAGTCTACAACTCAGTTCATAGGTTTGATGTGCAAGCCCAGATTAGAATTTATTATAACAATTTATTAAGGTAAAAAGAAAAGGTAATGCATAAATTAACTCAAATAAAAATAATAAAAATTTAATTTGTATAAGACTTGTTGATGTAACCACATTTCTTTTTTATTTTTATATATAATTTTTTATTTTAGAATATTTTTATATTTTAAAAAAACTACTAATTATTTTTTATTATATTTGATATGATTAGTTTTTCAAGAGATTAATATGATTCATGTGTTATTTTTTATATATTAAATTTATTTTTAGAAATAAAAATATTTATTTCTTATAATATTTTAATATGTACAGTCTTGCATAATATTTGTTTATTTTATTTTATTTATTAATCTTATATGTGTGCCTATTTCTATTTCAAGTTGATTTATAAAAAAAATCATTAAACATAACAAGTTAAATGATCTATATAGTGATACTAAATAACTTGATCCGTTTTTGTCTCTTAGTTTTTCCAATCTTGTTTAAGAAAAAATTACGATTCCAAAATGGGTTTGGTTAGTTATTTTTTTTATCTTTTTTAATTGAACTTGATATTTTTCATCTATTTTTTTCTCATATTATAACAAAATAGTTTAAGATAAAATTCATATTATTAAACTTTATAAATTCTATAAACATGTTCACAAGTTTAGTTGGTTGACGTGTTTCACAAATATCAGTATTGAGTTGGAGTTTGATTTTGTGATCGTTTATTTTTGTTGTCATATAGTTAAGTAAAAAATTGTTTTGGAACAATATATTTTTTTTTTAATCCCACTACAGTCTACAACTCAGTTCATAGGTTTGATGTGCAAGCCCAGATTAGAATTTATTATAACAATTTATTAAGGTAAAAAGAAAAGGTAATGCATAAATTAACTCAAATAAAAATAATAAAAATTTAATTTGTATAAGACTTGTTGATGTAACCACATTTCTTTTTTATTTTTATATATAATTTTTTATTTTAGAATATTTTTATATTTTAAAAAAACTACTAATTATTTTTTATTATATTTGATATGATTAGTTTTTCAAGAGATTAATATGATTCATGTGTTATTTTTTATATATTAAATTTATTTTTAGAAATAAAAATATTTATTTCTTATAATATTTTAATATGTACAGTCTTGCATAATATTTGTTTATTTTATTTTATTTATTAATCTTATATGTGTGCCTATTTCTATTTCAAGTTGATTTATAAAAAAAATCATTAAACATAACAAGTTAAATGATCTATATAGTGATACTAAATAACTTGATCCGTTTTTGTCTCTTAGTTTTTCCAATCTTGTTTAAGAAAAAATTACGATTCCAAAATGGGTTTGGTTAGTTATTTTTTTTATCTTTTTTAATTGAACTTGATATTTTTCATCTATTTTTTTCTCATATTATAACAAAATAGTTTAAGATAAAATTCATATTATTAAACTTTATAAATTCTATAAACATGTTCACAAGTTTAGTTGGTTGACGTGTTTCACAAATATCAGTATTGAGTTGGAGTTTGATTTTGTGATCGTTTATTTTTGTTGTCATATAGTTAAGTAAAAAATTGTTTTGGAACAATATATTTTTTTTTTAATCCCACTACAGTCTACAACTCAGTTCATAGGTTTGATGTGCAAGCCCAAATTAACTAGTTCATAAGTTTGATGATTTCACCCACTTATTATATTTTTATTTCTCATTAAATTTTGTTTTCTTGGTTTTGTCCTAAAATATTGGATTTGTTTGGAGATAAACTATCGGATTTATTTGTGTTTTTATGATATAACTAAAAAATAGTTTATAAAAATATTATTAAACTCAACGGAGCTTATGACATAGGCTGCTAGGAAATTGGGATCGGTCTAATTTGTCATTTTTTTAATGATGTTTTTTAAAAAATTGTTATCTTAAAGTTCTTTTTAAAGTTAAGCCATATTTGTTTTATTAGTCATCAAGATCGCATTTCGATCAATAAAATCAATTAATTTAATTTAGACTAGCTCCCCCATGATTTAGTTGAAAACTTGAGTTAGCAAATAAGTTGTGGTGTTTCAAGATTGACTCATTAAGCTAGGTTTAATAACACAATTAAAAAATTATTTTTTGTTAATATTTTTTATATTTTACAATATAGTCTAACTTGTGGCGAAGCGTTGACCAATGGACTAGTAAAACACTAAAAGGAGTAGTGTGTTTTTGCATGCATTGCGGCATGTGAGTGAAAATACTATGGATTTATTTTGGATTATCTTTTTTTTTTCTATGTTGATTTTTTTATTCAATTTCATCCCTGTACATTACATTGATTGGAGACTCGACTTTATAATGGCATGAGCCATTACACCATGAACATCATACATGAGAAAATTGAGAAGTTTAATCCTCAACAAATCAAATATTGAAAGGAAAAAAAAACTACATGCACGAAAGGATTTGAAATTAAAAAAAATAGAGTGAAAATCAAAACAAAAACAGTAAGATAGAAAGAAAGAACAATTATTTGATCAAAATGCTAGATTGAAAAAAAAATTACAAAAAAAAGAGAGTAGAAGAGCCAAATTAGAAGAGAAAAAACACACAACAAACTTGGATTAAAGAATGAAATTGAAAACCACCCAAACCTTGACAAAAAAGCCAAGGGGAAAAAATTATATATGACAAATTAGAATTAAGGATAAAATTGAAAATAAGAAAATAATAAGAATCGAATTGAAAAAAATAATATATGCCAAATTAAAATTGAAGAACTAAATTGAAAAAATAATAATTATAAAATGGTAAAAAAAGGACTATAATTGAACTAGTGAATAAAAAAGGACAAACCTGAAGTTTTTTTAGGAGGAGATAAAAAACAAAAAAAAAATGATTAGTGATAAATCATCAAACTGATGACAACAGATACCACACCTATAAAATAAGAAGACATGACAACACATTCAATGACATGATAAAAAGACTTGTTTGGTCATTGAGAGACACAACATCTCTCACGTTGACACGTGGTTACCATATTAACAACTTTATTTATTAAAAAATAATTTTTCAAAAGAAAATGACCAAATTACCCTCACATGTTTATGAGATTTACCATAAAATCTATTTCAAATTTCAAAAGACAAGTGATCCATGTTTCATTTCTCCTTTACTACAAGAATAAAATTATTTTTTACAATATTTTGAGAACAAAACGGACCTAAATACCCTAGTTAATCGTTATTTTTTTTTTAAAAAAGAGAGTAAATAAGTATTTAAAAATTATAGAAAAAACATATCTATCCCAGTACAATTATTAAGGCCCCGTTTGTTTGCTGGAAAGTGGTTTTTTTTTGGAAAGTGAATTCCGGAAAAGTGAATTCCTGAAAAGTGAATTCCGATGTTTGGCAGTGTTATGGAAAATGAACTGGAAAACACTTTCCAGTGTTTGTTTATGTTATGGAAAATGAACTGAAAAATAATTTATTAATAAATTAATTTTTTTTCAAGTTTATTAAAATAATGAGGAACAAATCTTACAAATTAAAAAGTTGAATGAGAATGAAATTGAAAAAAAATATAATTTCATAAATTATCTCAAATAAAATAAATAATAATCAAAATAATAGATATCAAATCTAAAAATTAAAAAAAAAATGAAAGGTGAATAAATTAAAATAATAATAATTAACATTTCATAAATTATTTCAAATAAAATAAGTAACAATAAAAAAATGAGGACCAAATTTGATAGATAAAAAATTTCAATAAAAAAATGATAAGAAAAAAGCAAATAGCAATTATAAAAATAAGGACCAAAATTAATATAAAAATTAAATTTTAAGAGATGGAATTGAAAAATAAATATTCAAAAACAAATTATATATAGCAAAAGTTTGAGGATCAAATTTGATATAATCAGCAAATAATGACATTTTTAAATTTTTCACAACTTCTGGAAAGTGTTTTCCGCCCAAATTTTCCGGAAAACACTTTCTTGAAAACCAAGCCAAATTTTTCTTTGACTGGAAAGTGTTTTCCGTTGACCGGAAAGTGTTTTCCGTTTGACCAACTTTCCGGAAGGCAAACAAACACAGAAAAGTTTGGAAAGTGGTTTCCCGAAAAGTGAATTCCGGGAAACAAACACAGCCTAAATGACTATTGGACTATGTAAGACATTCAAAATAACCTAACAAAGCAATAATTAAATAACTATTGGACCATGTAAAAATTCTAATAACCTAACAAAGCTTGTGATTTTTTTGGGAAGAGCAAAAATATCTCTACTCTATAGCCATAAGTAAAAAAAATGCATCTATGGCTACAAGGAATTTGCCTTGAGTTTTAGTTGTGTTTTTACAAGGCAATTAACCATTCCAAAACATTTACTTGCGAAGAAAAGATCAATAATTCTTATTATTCAAGCATGACTAGAAAAAATCAACGTGTTGCATCACAGTGGAAAAAAACAGTACCATCTGAATGATATGGAATACTGGTAATTTAATTATAATTTTGTACCAAATCCAACTCTTACAAATCAAAGCTTAAAATCCATACGATTATGTTGAAAGGGAAGAAATCTTGGGAGTCAGAATCTCAAGAAGTCCCTTTGGATTGTCCATATGAACCCAATGCCCTGAATTTGGAAGAACATGAAGCGAGAACTTCCCCTCAGATTCATCTCCAGTCCGGCTAGAAAGGCTTTCAAGTCGCTGAATTAAATCTGGATCCCAGCGGTCACTCTTCTCTGCAACTACCAGTCCTATCTCCATTCCTTTTGGTGGATGTTCCAGCAGAGACTGGTATGAAGTCTCCCTACATAATTTTTATACTCACTATTTAGACCGTCAATGCCATTATTTATATTCCGCAAAGGAAGGCATTTAAATTTGATTGATTTTATAAATAAATTTGAGGTTGACCTGTAAGAGTTGAACATCTGGATAGCACCTTCGAGATTAAAAGCCCATGTCTCTTGTTCTCCAGATTTCTTGAGGTTGCTTCCAATCCATTCTGACAATAATTTTGAGAAACCAAGTTGAATCATGTGGTTCACAAGCCATCTGAAACCATAATCATCCGGGAAAAAAGAAGTTAATTTACACTCTGAAAAAACTGGGAGCCACAGAGACACTGAACCTAAAGCATGATATAATCCTGTATCTGCTTGCTCATCCTTCATGATTGATATACATTGATTTACTCTTCAAGATGATATTTTCCAATAGAAATCCCATTTCAAGAAATACAAACAGCTTGTGCATTTTATGTGACATGTGGTTGGATTTTGGGCTTAACTGAAAGCTTCAAGCAATTACTTGACCATGCAATCTCACGCCAACATTACATTGTCTAGGCTACAAAGTGGAGAAGGGAATTAAATAAGCAGAAACCAAGTTTGTGCCTGGTCTTGATTAAAAGTGACATGTGGAATGGCACCTAATTAAATAAATAAAAGATAGGGATGACAATGAATACTCACTGGTTGGATTTCTAATATATTCACACTCATCCAAAACAAATAGCCAAACTCTATCCATCACCCATAACATAAGAAAATTTATTATTCATGCCCAATTCATCAAGATGATTCTTATGTAGTAATCAATATAAAATAAAAGAGTAAAATATAAATATATGAGATGTATACCTATATTCAATGGTGAAATTATATATATATATATATATATATATATATATATATATATATATATATATTACTAACATATATATTTTGGTTTGGGTTTGGATAATGTTTTGTCGAGTTTAACAATATTCATACCCTATATATTAGCTACTGATTAAAATCTTTGATATTCATGCCCAATCCAAAATTATAACTATAACCCACTCACTCGAGTTAGTGAGTTTCCATCATATTTGAGTTAGTTTGTCATCCCTAAAAGAAAGTATTAAATAAAAAAAAATTCTCTCATCTTGATGGAAGGATATCATCACATAATTATCTATGATTGTTCGTGTTGTAGCAAGACCTTTTCATTAATGTGGAGGGACGTGGCAGGTAATATTAAAAGGATTTCTGTTTGGATAATAGCTATTGTAACTGGTATTTTCTTATGTGGCAAACATCTATTAAATTGTTTGATGTTGTGAATCCTGCACTTCTACTGGAGTTCATATTCATATCAGAGATGAGGGCCCTTTATTAACATATTCCATATGAATTTGAGCTCCAGAAAGTAGAGTAATTTCAGGCTTTAAATAATGGTCTATATCAAATTAGCGAGTACATGAGAGCAGCATGAGCACCTATTTATCATTCCAAGGTTCTGTCTATGACGAAGATTAAGAGCTTTAATTTCCACCATACCTATAATAATTATCATATATGAGAACTAATCCTCATTTTGGAAATTGGATTACAGAATAGTAATCTAGTGCCAACAGCAACTATGCCAATGCCTGCATCTATATTTCTTAAACTAGGTGACACTTGGCCCACAAAATCATGCAAGTAAAACCAAAAATAAAATGTCAGATCAATAACATGATAGGAAAACTTACCGTCGTGATGGGATCGGTGAGGGTAAACTCTGCAAGGTCTTCAAAACTTTTTCAACTTCTCCATCACTATATTCAAGACTTACTTCTACAGGCACAGAATCCAGTACCCACAGCTGTTCTGCACCGGGGAATTAAACATAAAAGCACAGGAATGACCTCATACCCAAACACATCAAGAATTTATCAAATAAACCCAGAAAAAATTATTGACCAGTATAAGATTCTCAGAACACACATTCATCACTGATGACAGCTCAAAATAACTACAAGAGCAGAAGTGAAAGCCATCATTAAAAATCCACTTCACAAGATCAACTTAAAGACAGCTAAAACAAACAGTGAAACTATACAAACATCATCTCTTCAAGGATCAAAACTGATTCAAATTTTATTCCTATATATAGCTTACAGTGCAGCCAATTATTGAGAAATGCATGCAAGAAAAAAAAAAGAAAATGATCCGTCAATTCATTTCACAAGAATGATAAAACGCCCACATCAATTTCCACAAGAGAAAGAGACCACGCCAATTTGATAAAAAGATACTACTGAATCTTCCAATGAAAAAGAATACCTGTTTAGGAAAAGAAACAGAATGACCATAATCACCACGAGTGCAGCTCTCAGCAAATTGCAAAGCAACTTTGCCTCCCATAGAATGGCCAATAACAACATCAGGCCATCGCCAACCTTTCTCTCTCACCAAATTAGCCACATCCATAGCCGCATTAAACATATTATGAGGTGGGTCGAATCCCTCTATATCAGCAGATTTTCCATGGTTCCTCATATCCACAAGCACCATCCTCCACTCTATAGTAAATAACCAAATCAAAATCAAGATTCCAAAATATATAAAAAGAGCAAAGAAAGTAAGAGAGTGATGGAGTGTACCAGAAAGAGAGGAAGCGAGATTGCGAGAGAAAGAACGCCAGTTGCGACCAGAACCTAAGAGCCGTGGAGAATAAAAGCTGTAGGCGCGTCAGGTTTGATGGGTGAAGATTGGATTTCTTCGAAAGCTAGGGTTTGGAGAGTGCGGGTATTTTTGTAATGAAAAGATGGAGATCGAGAGTTGATGAATCGAGTTACGAGGTTTAGGCACTGTTTAGTCTTAAGAGAAGCCATCTTGCCAGAATTTGAGGTGAGATCCGCCCTTTTCTTGGAGTTTTTTTAATTTTCTTCTCTCTTTCTAAGGCTCTGCCAGTGGGGGAGGGTGGTTTCTCCTCCTTGAACAAATCAGAGAAGTTTAAACGATGTCGTATCCTTATAAAATTGGAATTGGATGGGCATCGGAAACCGTTTGGTTCTTTTATACCTTTTTTTTTTGTCTTGTCAAACTACATGAAAAAATATTTTGGTTAATTAAATAGTTTATATTTTAAATCTTAGTTTTATATAAATTAAAAATAACATGTTTATAATTATGAAGATATATATTTTTTTATAATAGTTTAAACCAAACATTTTTTTTTAAAACCATAACTAAAAATAGTTTTTTTAACCTATTTTTTAAACTTATAATTATAAAAACTACTAAAATGTCAAACACATATTAAATTGAGATTCTATTTATCCAAATGAAGATAGTTAAAAATGATAGATTCAATTGGACATGGAGATGAAAATGGTTTTTTTTTTATCCAATAGATTTTTAATACTATATTGTATAAAAATCTTACATTTATAATTCTTTAAGATATGTTTTAAAATAATTTATGTTTTTTTAAGATCATCTTAATTAAATTTTGTTTGATAAATGCAAAGTATTTTATATTTTTATGATTCATATACTTTATTTAATGAAATTTTGTTATAAAAAATCATGTTTAATCAAGTGGTTAACCTTTGTTTCATATGGCAAGGATCCCTTAGTGTATGAAAAATACAATATTTTCTATAATATGTATAATTAACCTATTTCTAACTTTAAGGGATTGCTCTGATGTTTAAGATGGTAGGTTTTTGTTAATACTTTGACATGCAGAAGTGACAATACATAGCTAAATAAAACAGGGTAAAATGAAAAATAAAACAAAAAAAAATATTGTTCATCCAATTAAGTTACATCCACGAGAAAATATAGAAGGACTTAACTAAGAAATATAGGAATTATAACCATTCTTTATTAATATAAGAACAATTAGCAAACTCTTTACTAATAGGAGTACACACCTCACACAATCTTACAATATTCCTCATAATATGTACCACTCAATTTTATGGGATTGCGCTCTTTTTTATTCATTTAATGTATGAAAGGCTTGGGATGCGACCTCTTTATAAGTTGGGCATCATATTCCTCTGTATTTTCAAAGGTAGACACCTAATTGGTTCCTAGCATTTATGGTTGCACTAATTTAGTGCTTAACATTTCTTTTACGTCAACAAATACAGTTGTTCTATATTCTTTTAGTTGTTTTATATTCTCTCACTTAAAGACTTTGATTTTTAATCATGTCTACACACCTAACCATTTGTGATTCTTCTATCCTTTTTATAGTTACCATCTTCATGTTGCTTATATTTTTGTTAGCTATAAGAGGATTTATATTAAAAGTACTTTTTAATATTGACTGGTTTGGTTAAGAAATTTGCTAGGATTTCCTTAGTGTGAATCATCCAAGGTTATCAAAATCGCGAGTTGACTCGCAAAATCGTACGATTTTACGAGTCAACTCATCAAACCTTGTCAACTCGGGTAGAAAAATCGATTTTGATCAAACTCGGTCAAAATCGGTTAAAATCATAAAATTAGACCGAATCGGTCTGATTTTACGATCTGTTCATTCTACCGCCGGTTCAAAAGCTAATTCAAAATTTCAAACGGAGCCAAGAAAAAAAATGGAGAAGAGGATAAGGAGATGAGGGTGGGCGGTGGCATGGGAGAAGGGAATTAGGGATTTAGGGTTACATTACTGGGGGGGGCTTTTATACTAGTTATAATAATAATAATAATAATAATAATAATAATAATAATAAAAAGTAGGTTTCTATGGGGGGTTATAAATTAATAATAATAATAATAATAATAATAATAATAATAATAATAAAGTAGGTTTCTATGGGGGGAGGGGTTATGATGATGATGATGATGATAATAATAATAATAATAATAATAATAATAATAATAATAATAATAATAATAATAATCTGGGGGTTTATAATAATAATAATAATTAGCATAAAAAATAATTTTAAAAAATCCTATTAATTTAAGATAATAAATAACATTAATTAATTTCAAATACAACAACCATAAAATATATACAATTACTTGAAAAAGATAAAATAAGTAGTTTAAATTTCAAATCTAAAATACTATGGGTCTTTTAATTATATTTAAATTCATTTTTTTAATTTAAATATAATTAAAAATAATAATTTTATTATTGGAGGGTTTTTCGAAAGCAATTATTTAATTATATAACTTACTCCTATTAATTATATAATTAATTGTATAATTAAACTATATATAAAATAATTGAACTTTATTTAAAATAAGATAAAAAAATGGTTCTCCAAGATAGTTTTTATCATTGGAGAACACATTAACAAAAAAGTCATATATACACTATTTAATTTTTTGATGTTTTAAATCATTTTCATGTCCTGATGTCGAAATAATTTGTTGGAGTTGGAGCTAGTACTAGCAATATCGATGTTGGTACCAGTACTAGTACTGATAATCCTTTTAATAATAATGTTTTTGATGAATGTATTAAAAATAACAAGGAAAATGACGGTCATGAGACTGATTGTAATTTATATATCACATCAACAAAATATTTATTTTTAGTTTGTTAATTTTTACCTAATAAAATTCTATGGACATAATTGTTTTGTAATGTATTTTTCAATTATTTTGAATCATGCATAAACCTTAACTAATGAAGTTTTATGGCCATAATTATGTTATATTATATTCGAAAATATGTTACTTATGATTTTTCTACCTACACGATTTTAGCTATGATTTTACGATTTTTGTACGGAAAAATTCAGGTACAATTTTACGATCCGAGTTTTCGAAGTCCCTTCCGTGTCGTGTCAAAATCGCAATTTTGACAACCATGGAATCATCTTTATATCCACACTACCATCTTCCACAACTTCTTGAACAAAATAATATTCAACATCTATGTACATAGTCTTAAATATTTTGTATCAAACTCCTGAGCCACTCATATCTTCAATTATTAGACTCAATCTTTATTAGGATTTGCTACCAATATATCACAAACTATAATAACAGGCTAATAAAACCATTATTTTTATCAAATATTTCATATTATATATAATGGTCTAAACTAAGTCTGTTACATCTAGGCTAGTTATGAAGGTATAAAATCTATTATACCAACACCTAAGTTCTTGTTTGAAACCATATAGAGATTTGTTTAGCCTACAAACCAAATTCTCCCTGTTTATTTCAACAAAACCTTTTGGTTGGAGAGTATAAGCTTCTTCTTCAAGTCATTCATAAAAAATATAGTTTTCATAACTAATAACTCTAAATAAATATTAAATATAACACACATTGCCAAGATTACTAATTATTGTAAGTCATACCATTGGTGAAAAATTCTTATTATATTTTATTTATTTATTAGCATATCTTTATACCATAAATTTTGTATGATAATACTCCACCTGATATTTTTCATCATATTTTATCTTATAAGCCCATTTGTTATGGATGATCTTCTCTTCTTATGGTAGCAAAACAAGATCCTAAGTTTTATTCTTATATAGATCTTTAATATTCTTTTGCATTTCCACCATCCATATAAATACATTTGAACTTTTTATAGTCTCATATTCTGAATGTCAAGCCAATGACCTTTTTTATGAATTGATTATTGATTTTCAGAAGTTTCATATTTGATATATTCATGTTTTTTTATTTTTTAATACAACTTTAGAAGAATTTGAATCATTATGATCCTGAATATTTTCCACCTAAACTTTCATAGTCTACTTCAAAGTGCTATCATTTTCTTTTATTTGAATTTTATCTTATACAAATATGACATCTCTATGGATAACTATCTTGTGGGTAGTAAAATCCCATAAGAGATACCACTTCACTTCTTTATCATATCCCAAAAATATATATTTTCTAGATTTTGAATATAGTTCACCAACTTTTTGAGTATTGTACATCATATACACAAAACTTCCAAATATATATAAGAAAAATAACCAATTGGCTTTCTATTCCATCTCTTCATCAATGACTTTAGATCAAGGTAGTTAATTGAGACCGATTGATCGTATAATATGGGTTTTCACTATTTTTGTCTATAATGGCTTTCCTAGGACTATAGTCATCAACATTGTTCTTATTCTTTCTAACAAAAATTTCACCCACTTTACCACTCTATTTTATTGTGACGTGTAAGTCATTATGATATGAACCCCATTAAAATAAAAATCTATAAACTCATAGTCAAGTAAGATATTTCCCAAGAAAGCTAAATTTAAATTTGTAATTGAACTTGACATAACAAGTATTTATACCTGAAATAAAGTAAATCCTAGATGATCTAATGGGATAAAAGCAGCCTAAATTAAAAATAAAACCAAAGTATCTTATATAAATCCTAACACATGAATCATAATAAAGAAATAAAACCAATGTGTCATACATAATAGAGTAAAAAAAATCATTGTTAAACAAAATCCTTGCTTGAAAAAAATCTTTGGTTGAATATTGTGTTGTGGCTTCTCTTGGAGTACAAAACAAATAAAGAAAACTCTTCAATTAATTCTTTATCGGCCACCTATGTTTCCATACATAATAAGGAGTCCTTCTATAGTTTGAAATTCATAAAACACATGCAAACAAATAACCCTATAGTCATCAGATGTTTTTTCTATAGACAATTCACTATGCCAAAATTAATTAGGCCCAAGAAATAAATTGACTAAGATTAAACGTCTCTTTTGTATATATTAAGTTGACTAAAATTTGATCATCACTGTTAAAGTTATAACCATCTTAAAATTTATCATGACCTATACTTTTTTTTGAAAAAACTATCATGGCCCAAATACTCTAACTAAGTCTATTGAATGCCTATTTAAGCTTATTTGCCCTTGACTTAATTAACATAATTAGAACTAATGTGTCATTTGGCTTAGTTTCAATCATATCACATTATAAACTACATGTTAATATCATTTTATTTATAAAAGTTATCAAAATTATTCACTAATATACTCCCTCACATTATCAATCCTCAAACATTTAATCTTCTTTTCAAATTACTTGTGTTTTAAAGGTTTTAGAAATTGGAACATATCTATTTTTATGTTGACTAGATACACCTAACATATCCTAGACAAGTCATCTATGAATTATACAAAATATCTTGCTATTTTTATGGATAAAATTGATCATTGTCAAACATCTAAGTGAATCGAGTTTAAGATACATTTTCTCTTAGTTGTTGATATGCTAAACTTCAACCTTTATTGTTACTTGTAATATAATGTTCATAAAAAGGTGAATAATCCCTTATAAGTCTAAGGGGTAACTTTATAATTAAAGAGAATGATCATATCTTTCTCTAAGAGGTGACCTAGTTTCTTATACCATACAATCATTATCTTTTCTATAAAACTATATGATACAATTTATGCCTTTATCTTTGGACATGTTTCTCATATTAACATAAAATGTTTATAGTTATTTTTCTTATCTTTAACACCATTATCATTCATCTGATAATTTTTATGAAGTTATTGTTGATATGAGTCTTTAACAAGACTATCAAATTATCTTGTAGGTAAATGATTCTTCTTTAAGCCTTTTACATGTTTTTTTAAAAGTAATATAATCTTAATCATCATACATCTTTAGTTTGATGGTTTCAATGCTAATGATATTTAAGGCATAAACATTACTTATGGACATTGAGCCTTCAAAAAAGGGTTTATATGTATGAAACCAATGTTTATGAGGACTCATATATTATGTTGCTATTGAATTTATTGACAAAATTTTAATAAGATCTTTTTATTTATAAAGGTTATTACTACTTTTTTATATAAAATTCCCTCATCATTTGAAGTGTTTGTAACATATCCTTAAGGTTTTTATGATTCAAAGTGTTCTGTATACTCCTTTATACCAATAGTCTTTTTTAAATTTTCATTTTCTATTTCTAACATTTCACAATATTTGTACCTTTTCATTTACACCTTCTTTGTCTTTAACTTCTATTATAGCCATGTTTTATTGATCTTCCTTTTGATATTAAAAATGTTTTTATTTAGTGTGAACTATTATCTTGTTTTTATGCTTATTGCTATCTTTTAAAATAGTAGTTATAACATCATCAATGACTAAATAGTTTGTAAATATATTATTGCTAAAGTTTATTAAGTGTTGGTCATACAACAAATCAATAAGACTTTGAAGTAAAAGCTTTACATGTTTCTTTTTTAATTTGTTGATCCAACATAACGAGTTCTGAAAAATAAAATTCTTATTGTGTTAATATGGTCAATCAATGATTTAATTTCTCCCATTTAAAAGGTATAAAGTCTTATTTTAAATAATATATATTATATAGAGACTTGAAATCATATAGCTTTGTTAGAGTATCTTATATCTTCTTATAGTTTCCTTCCCAACCATACTTAATGATATGTTGTCAACTAATCATAAATGTTGTATATTACTAATAACATTTTCATCCATTTTGATCCATTTGGCTTATCAATTGTCTCTGCATATTATCTCTAAGTCTTGCTAATCAATTTGCTTTCCTTAAAATTTCCTTCATTCTCACCTTTCATAGTGAGAAGTTACTCTCATTGAACCTCTTAATCTCATATTTTACTGTCATTTTATTCACTATAGTTTGTTTAACTACCATTATTTCATTTATGAACTATAACATATATAAAAATAGTATCATTGAATGATAGTTCCACCAAATAAGTTTTCATGAAAGATTAAATGGATCATAAATGGCCTTACATAAAACCCAATCTCATTAGACATAACATCATAAACCATATATATTCATTGCACAAACTTTATATATGTGAACATTATGTTATATGTGAACAAAAATTCAGTCAAATGGTTTTGATACCACTACTAAATATTTGACATACAAAAGTGACAATACATAACTAAATAAAACAAGATAAAATAAAAAATAAGGCATATAAGAATTTACATGGTTTATCTAATGGTGCCACATTCACAAGCAAGTGTAGAAAAATTTCATTAGAAAAATATGAGAATTATAATCACTCTCTATTAATAAAGAAAAATTAGCAATCTCATTAATATATAGAGAGTGAACACCTCTCACACCACACACTCTCAATATACCTCACAAAGTGTATCATTTAATTTTATAGGATTACAATATTTCTTCTTCACTTGATGAATGAAAGGTTTATGATATAACCTATTAATAGCCTGAGGATCCTAACCTTCCTTTATATTTTCATAGGTAGGTATGAAATTATTGCCTAGCATTTATGGTAGCACAAATTTAGTGTTTGATATTTTTTGAAGAATAAATACTTCATTTAGCAATCTCTCTGTTAATAGAAAGTGAACATTTCACACACTCTCACAATATACTATACAAAGTGTATTACTCAAATTTATAGGATTACATTCTTTCCTTTTCACTTATTGAATGAAAGGCTTGGGATAGAACCTATTTATAGGCTTAGGATACTAACCTTCCTCTCTATTTTGAAAGGTAGGCACAAATTGGGTGCCTAACATTTCTTTTAAGTCAACACATACGACTTGTTTACAACTCTTTTCTTAGTTTTTTTAAACCAATGAATTAAATTGATTTTAAAAATATATTAAAGCATTACCAACATATTTTTTTTAAATAAAAATAAATAAACCATATTGAGATTGATTTAATCAAATTATCAAGTTCAAAAGCAATCTAAAAAAAAACATAGATCAATTAAACAACTTTCAAAACTAACATTTTTTTTAATATATATTAAGATAATCATTTAGCCAAATGATAGCCTAAAAGGGTTTTGTTAGCAACATTATAAATAAATAAAAAAGAAATAATTAATAAGGATATTGTCATGTGAATTGGGAAAGTATTGTTTTTTTAACTAATGACACCACAAAAACAATTATTATGCTTTGAATAAATAGATTATAGATATGAAAACACAATCTTTTCATCTTGTTCGACTATTTTTATTATTGAATTTAAAAAATAAGTTTTCATATAAAAATACAGTAATGCTCATGAAAAAACTTATAAAATGCTTTGTTTTTCATCGTATATCAAGACTAAAACCAATATGGATTGAAACAATGAATGATTATTTTGTCTTTTAAAGAAAAAATCACCAAGTCTTCTATATAGAGCAAAACAATCTTTTTATTATTATCTAAAAGTCATTTTTGAGTTGAACTAGGATAGAGAAGTCTTTCCATATTCTGTAAGCACAATAAAATAACTCAATCACCTTACATATATTTTTTTTAAAAAAATTTGGCTATAAGAGCTTCTTTTTTAAAATAATAGTAAAATAACTCGGCTACTTTTAAAACAAAAGGTTTCAAACTACTTTTTAAGGGCTTTTACATCTTTTTATCATTTTTTTTTTGTTGTAATAAACAAGTTGATTGAAAGATGTTTTAGTACGAGATAAATATTAGTTTTTTAAATGTGGTCGTGTGAGGTGATGTCATGCCATTTATATGGCGTGTGAGGAATGTTCTAAATGCTAAATAATTGATTATAGGGTGACATTCAAATTATCATGGCGCCTAATCCATTCTAGGATAGTGCGTGTGGTCAATGAACCATCATATTGACATCAATGATCTTTTTTCTCTACCCTCTCGATTTTCATATTCGCCCTTGAAAATTCTCAAAACAAATCGTTATTTTTTCCTTAAAATTTCATCCTTATTCTTTTGATTACTATGTATTTTATTTGAAATAATTTATAGAATTATATTTTTTTTCAATTTCATCTTCCTTTAACATTTTCATTTATCATAGTTGGTCCCTATTATCTTAATTTTTTTAATCCTTATCTTGATTTTATTTTTTAATTTCATCCCTCACTACTTTATTTCATATAATTTTTATACCAAATTTAATCCTTATTATTATATTTTATTTTCTTTTTCTTAATTTGTTGTACCTTTTAATTTCATCCCTCATGATTTAATTTTATACGAGGTTTTGTCCTTATTTTTTTATTGCTATATGTTTTACTTTTTCATTTTAGATGATTTGATATCTTGTTTCATGATTTTTTTTTAGATTTGTATTTTATAGAGTAACTTGGTCCACTCACGTCATAGGTTATGGAGATTAACCTAATTTTACTTCAATAATTTTTTTTGTTTTATTTTTATAATTAAACATTAAGGTATGAGGCCTTTGTCTTCATGAATTTTTTTTTTAGATTAAAGTGTATCTATTTCATATCCCAAATTCACAACCTATTTGAGTTTAACTCAGGTTTCTTTATAACCATTTTTGTTTTTGTTTAGTTTCTTAGTGAATTATTCAATTATATAATTTTTCTTTTGTTGCGTAATAATGTCAATTCCGTATTTAGCTAGAAAGCGGTGTGGTAAATACAGAAACAGAAAAACAAAAACAAAAGAAATAGGTTTGAGGCTTTAGCCCAATTGGTTATAACACCAGCCCAAATAAGTTAGGGTATATGGGGATATAAATGCACGTTCTACCCTTGTTCATCGCCACCCTAAACCCTAAGTAAGTTCGCAGGCGGCAGTCGACAGTCGACAAGCATGGTGCACGTCTCCTTCTATCGTAACTGTAAGTTCCCGATCTATCTTTCTTTTATTCTTCAGTCTAGTTACTTAATTTTTGAGGTGTTTCTGTTGATTATTGTTTTAATCTTATGATGTTTGCAAATTATGAAGTAAATGAAAGATGGAAAATCTGATGCGTGTTGTCTTACTGAGAGTCTTGAAATTTAGCTTTCATTTCTCTGTACCCGATAATGCTTATCATTTGGGATTTGTACATCGATTTTGATTTGATGAGTTGAATAATAATAGTGAATAATAGTGATCTTGGTGTTCTTTGTTTTTCTTTAGACGGGAAAACTTTTAAGAAGCCAAGGCGTCCCTATGAGAAGGAACGTTTGGATGCCGAGCTGAAGCTTGTCGGAGAGTATGGGCTCCGTGCCAAGAGGGAATTATGGAGGGTCCAGTATGCATTGAGTCGCATTCGTAATGCTGCCAGAATGCTTCTAACCCTTGATGAGAAGAACTCACGCCGTATCTTTGAGGGTGAGGCGCTTTTGAGGAGGATGAATAGGTATGGGCTTTTGGAGGAGAGCCAGAACAAGCTGGATTACGTGCTGGCCCTTACGGTGGAAAACTTTCTCGAGCGTCGCCTCCAGACACTTGTTTTCAAGGCTGGTATGGCTAAGTCGATCCACCATGCCAGAGTTCTCATTAAACAGAGGCACATTAGGTATGTATAATAACTCTTATGCAGATGTGTTGGGGTTAGATAATCAATGAAATTGTGTACTTTTCCTATTATTTGAACATTAGTTTCTTTTCATCCTCCTTTTGTTCTGGTTCTAAAGGTTGACTTCTTTTATTTGGAATTCGCATCCATGCTAAGGTCCTGTGATTTCAGAGGTTGAGATTTGCTTGGCAAGATTTCAATTCATCTATGCACATATATCATTTTTTTGACCTGATCTGCCCTCCACATTGTGTTTTTGGCATGCTACGGTTGGATTCTGGATTTGTATTCATTGATATTTCCCTTGGTCCTTCAGGGTTGGGAGGCAGGTGGTCAATATTCCATCTTTCATGGTGAGGGTGGACTCGCAGAAGCACATCGATTTCTCTCTCACAAGTCCCTTTGGTGGTGGTCGTCCTGGTAGAGTGAAGCGAAAGAACCAGAAGGCTGCTTCCAAGAAAGCATCTGGCGGGGATGGAGATGAAGAAGATGAAGAATGAGCTGTCATGTTCTGCGGCAGTGAAGTTTTTGTTAGTCTTTTAATGTTTGTTTATGACTTTCAATCTCTTTGGTGATAAAACAGGTTAATTGCGGATCTATAAGGTATTAGGGTGTTTTACCATTTTGAGATTATCTGTGAGTTGTCGTTTGGAGTTTATTGTTTACTTGAAAATCTAGCTAGTCCTTGTTTTACGTCTGAACTAAATCTGTAGTATTTTATCTTCCCTCGTGTTTGTTCGTTGAAAACTCGAATGTTGGTGGAGATCTCACCCCAACTTACAAGTCGTGTTATACAAGAGTTTCACATCTGAAAGAGGCGCATGCATAATCTTTATTTTTTTTTAAAAACGGAGTTTCACCAGGCAGCAGGAGAATTCCTGCCGCCAGATCATTAGGAAATCAATCTGCCTGAAATTCTCCGAATAACATCTTTCAAATTAGACAAGCGTCTTCTTTCTCTCAGGTGGGAACACCCAAAACTGGTACAAGAATCCAGTATAGTTTTCGGATAAAATAACCGCAAACAAATAATACGATCGATTTGCATAATTAGGAGAAGCGTAGATCTTAATGGAATAGAGGATCTGAAGAATGAGACATGACATGACCATTTTTCGTGTCTCGCTCTATTGTTCTTCACTAGGCTTCAAATTTGTACAATAAACAAAAATTTGCAAAGGAGTCAGCTTGCACAACACCAGAATAGCAGAACTTGCGATTCTCTCAAGGTTTTTACAAAGCCAGAGCTGGCCCATCATTCCTCAGAAAAAAGTGCTCCCTTTTTGATTCTCTCATTACGAGGAACATGCTTCGAGTTTTGGAAGAAGACTTCTCCAAGCATCTGCAATGCTATTTGCCAAACGTGCCTGTCCTTTTGCAAATTCATGGAAAGCAATCCCCATATCCAATGTTTTCTGTTCTTGAAAGCGCACAATCTCTTCGTTCATCAGTCTCACAATTGTCTCAAACCTTCCTGTCGCCTCCTCGCTCTCTGCTTTCAACTGCATCAAAACCAACTTTTTGTCAGAGAACTAAGGTTTCTAAGGTGTGAATGAATAGGCTACACATAAGACGACTTGCCTCCCTGTACTCATGCTCCGCTTCTCCCACTTTATCAGAACGTGTTAGCATGAGTTTGTCTCTGCAGTAATAGATATAAATAAGAAAAACTCCAAATATCATCTGGCTATCAACAAAAACTGACCACCTTGGAAAAAAGGGAAAAGCTAAACAATAAATGACCACATCAGTGATGCATCAAGCTTCAGGATTTCTGAGCGTTCCCAGTGGAGGAAATATGACTGCCATAACAAGTCATAAATGTGAAAAAATGTAACTACTCACTATATCCACATTGCATTAGATGCTAAAAGGCCATCTTTACTGCACTATCTAAATGCAGCCTTGTTAGCAATTGAAATATGATAACAGAAACTTATGAGTATGGAACTTAATCAAATACTTTCATCGCTGCTTCTTTGCTAGACGAACTTGTATTTACAAACTTAATTCAAGTAGCATCTGATAAATTGTAGCTTGAGTCATTACAAATAAAGATTTATCAGAGTATATTGATAGGAATAGAAAGAGAAGGCAAGGTTCTGTCTCTAGCAATGCTCATGATCATTCCACATGGTACCATTCAAATATTAGATAAAATAAAGTAACAAGAACAAGGAAAGGAGTAACCAGGACGCACAGATTAATCTCTTTCAACTTCATTGTTTCAGCCAGTTCACACTGATGCCTAAAGGCATTGGCCCGCTCAGTGATGGTAGCCTGTTAGAATACCAGGATAGCAGGATCAGCTTCTAAGACAAATCTACACTCACAAAAAAATAAGGAGGATACAAAATAGGAAAAAGTTGGGGAGAGAGAGGCAGCCAAACTTGCCTTGATAGATTGAACAGCACGGACATAATCTTTCAATGGTTCTTCAAAATTCATTAAGAGTTGATGTGCCTGTAAATATATAGAACAAGTTAAGGATTTTAAAAGAAGCTTTAACTCCATCAAAAGCCTATGCACACACAGAGCATAAAAAAAATCCCTTCTCTGGAAATGAAAGGCATGAATTGACTAAAGGCCTACCTCCTTCTGCAGCTTAACTGATAGTGCCTCTGATTTATTTCCAAGGTCAGAAAATGCCTTTCCTAGGATCTCTCCTTCACAAGCACCAAGGAGCTTTGCTGCCTTCCCGAAATCCGACAGAGATTGCCCCATTTCTGACAAAATACATGGACAATCACGCTATTAGAACTGACTGCATCATAATGTCTAAAAGAAGTGAAACATGAAAAAGACTTGTCATGGGCTAACATGTAGCAATAACATAAACCATCGTTACCTCTATGTCGCTTTACAAGACGGTATGCATGCTTCTGAGCTTCAGCCAAGTGGTTTTCAAGCTCAAAGATGTAATGTTTCAGCTTTTCATATTCAGGATTTGATTCTTCAACAGGTTTTTCCTTACCAAGAACAACATCACTCACTTTAGATTGCACGTCCTGCAAAACATTTGGACCATCATTGCCAAACTGACAGTGTGCTTGTTTGAATGGTGTATCCAGTAAATTTCAGTGCACAAGAGTAGACTACTTTCTCGTGTGCTAAACTTCAGCAACAGGTAGTGAAAGGGAATTTTAGTAACTATATAGAGCTGGATCTGAGGAGACCTGAAACCAGAAGTCTAAAAATCTACTAGCCCAACCAGAAAATTGTGCAATGGTAGTAAAAATTATCTTAAAATATCCACACAACAGAAGCAAAGCATCCAAAGAACTAAGAAGTGATCATCCAACTTCAGCGATATGGTTTCAAACAAGATGGATCTAATGTCTGATTAATTTGGTAATTAACGTATTACATCAGAGAGTTCATAATAAGGAAACAAGTGTTCAGATGTTACGTCACATTGTTCAAGCACCGGAAAATTAGTGCTGAATCTCACAGGAAAATCAGCAAAAGAAGACACACTAGCGCATCATACCTTGAAAATTTGCATCAAATCAGCAGGTTTCTTCTTAAATATACCAGTCTCTTGAGACCTCAATCTCTCCATTGTCTGAAAAATAGGAAACAAAATAATATTAAATTAAAAACTCGCAGTTGTACTCTATAGATATCTAACATGCATGAAAGAACACGATACATGTGCAACAGTGTTTGCTTCTGGTTGAGTGGTAAATTTGGGAATGATACAGGAGAAAAAAAATTGATCATCAGATAAGCAGTCTCAGCCACTTGACTCCTGATTAAAACCTTTAACCTGCCAGTGCGCCAGTGCCATTCACCATGCTTTCTGGAAAGATACTAGGGAGACGAATTCAAGTGAAAGAGTGTGGCAACTAAGCCATATTCCATTTTACCCGGTTTTTTATCCTATAGTTTCATCCCTCTTTCCCTAAACATGTATTGTACATTTTATCAATTAGGGAGAATATTTACCCCAGCAAAAGGATCTACTCCACGGGAAATGAGAAATTGAATGAATTATTGATAACTTAGGAACATACATGTTTATTCCTTTATAAGAAGTAACTCGGTTATTTCACAATATTGGATGAGTTATTGACCCTTAGTTTAACAAGAAAATTATGGAAAGATAATACAGAAACAAATAATAATTTCAATTGAGCATATCCATAAACTCTCACAATCAGAACCAATAGAATGCTAATGGCTAAACAGTAAGTGATAGAATCTCACCCACCTCTTCGTCTGCCTGCAAAAAGGTCCTTAAATCCTCACTTTGCTGAAGCTCTTGATGTGAAGCTATCCTATTAACAAATATATCCAGCCCTTGTCTCCTCATTTCAATGAATTCAGCACTAAACCGAAACTTCTCTGCATCGCCACCATCAAATAAATTTCACATTATTATCCACTGATTATTTATTTATTTATTTTGCAAATTAACGAGACCAATTCCTTACCTACAGCACTCTTTTCTGGAAGAGGAGGAATAAAAACACCTTTGAACTTGTCGAAAAGTCGATCACGCAACCAAACAAAATCGCTGTAACGCCGAATCACAATCTTCTCGTGCCCTTGGTATTCCGGTAAATTAGTCTACACGCCAAAACAATTTTAATTATAAACCCTAGGACCTCCATCAATTTACACAAGTAGAGGAATACCTTACCTTGGTGATAACGCGATAAGAAATGTAAGCCTGAACGCCATTCCCTAATTTCACAGGATCTGTCACCGAAACCGATAGATAAGGCTGCGATGACGGAGATCTAGGGCTTGGACTCCCCGATTGCTGTTGTTCCATTTTATTAATCTCAACAAACAAACACAAAAAATCGAGATGCAATTAATAAACCGTGAGAATATTTGTTAACTTATTGAGCTAAAGAGAAGATGATAAAGGAAGTGGCAGGTTTCGTAATTTACCGTGGAAAACATGGCCCTTAGTTAATTATATTTATTAGAGGAAGCTGGGGGTTAGTTAAGAGAACTGAACAGAAGCAGTTGTGTTTATTGATGATACTTAAATGCGCAGGGGTGCGTACCCAGCTGGAGGACCCGCTCGGTTAAAGAGAGAGGTCAAAAATGAGGGACACCTTACACCCAGCATGGATGGTCGGTTTGGTGTCGAGTTTTATTATTTATTGATTTTTAAAAAAAAAACTATATATTTTTGAATTATCTTGATAATATAAAAGAATTATTTTTTAATAAAAACATTTTAAAATACACGTCATGAATAACTAGAAACCGAGTCGTGATGGATGGTGCAAGGCGAGGCCGTTTTCACTTTGCCGATGGGATTTTTTCTTTTGGTCATCGAGGGTCGCGTGGCGTGTAGAATAGTGCTTGCTTCTATCATACGCCCAGTTAACGAGATGTGTATTTTACATTTTATTAATTACATCACGATCTCATTAAAATATATTTAATGTCATTAACCCATCGAACAACTCCAAAAGTCATAATTTCTTGTTTACGAGCTCATTGTCACGTGATTTCATTGCATTCAATACTATATTTTTTAAAATATAAAAATATTTCTTAAGAATGCAATTTTTCCCATAACATTATAAATAGGTTTTTTTTTATATAAAACACGAGTTTATAATAAAATATATAAACTTAACATCGATATGAATTTATTTGTTTAATAGATACAAACGAAAATTGAATGATATTTTTTTAAAAAAAACTAATGTTTAGCAATACAATTAAAAAAAATATATGACAAAAAATAAAAGATAACATTGAGCCACAAAATTTTTCAAACCATTAATCCGAGATATTAGATCTGAAATACTATACATAGACAAGTTGCAAAACTCAATTTTAACGAATACAACATCGAATGATGAATTATTTCAATTATTATTCTCATTGTTATTATTATGATTGTTAAATTATCACAATCATTATAGCTACCATTATTACCATTACTATAAATAATTAATATTCAAATTATTATTGGTATTATTATCATTGTCAATATCATTATTGTTATTATCATCGTCATCATTAGCACAATAACTATTACTAATCCAATCATCGTTAAAACAATGATTCTTATATGAGTTAAAACAATCAAGACACACGTGATATAATCATCCTAGTGAGTATTTACTGAAAGAATGGTATAATAATGATCTCATATGTCCATGTGTTTTTATAAAGAAGTCAAATATGATCTTGCTATCACTGTTATATATGTTGATGATTTAAATATTATTGGAACTCATCAAGTGATATCAAGGGCAATAAATTATTTAAAGAAAAAGTTTGAGATGAAGATTTGGGGAAAACAAAATTGTCCGTGCTTGCAAATCTATTATTCAGCAGATGAAATTTTCATTCATAAGCTAATTTACACAAAGAAAGTCCTTAAAAGATTTTATATGAATAAAACATATCACTTGAGTACCCTCAATGATTATTTGATCACTTGATATGAAAAATGACCATTTTAGACCGCGTAAGGATAACGAATAATTACTTGGTCTTGAAGTATCATACCTAAATATAACTGGTGTGCTAATGCATCTTACTAATAATATACGATCTGATATGGATTTTTTGTGAACTTGCTAGCAAGGATATTTATCTGATCCACATAATAAAGATATTTATTTGATCCATATAAAAGACAATCTAAAACATGTTATCTTTTTATGCGTGGTAATAATATTATATCATGGAGATCAACAAAGCAAACATTAGTTCTCACTTTATCTAATCGTGCTGAAATACTTGCAATCCATGAAGCACATTGAGAATACATATGACTAAGATCTATGGCTTAACATATTCATGAAATATATGGTTTATCCTCCACGAGAGAAACTCTAACCATTCTATATTAAGACAATGTTGCTTGTATAGCTCAATTAAAAGAAGGGTCATAGATCAAAACATATCTCACTTAAATTCTTTTTCACGCATGAACTTGATAGGTGTGGTGACATTGATATTCAACAAATTCACTCAAAAGATAATCTAGTAGATTGTTCACTAAAGCATTATTAACAACAATATTTGAAGGATTGCAACGCAATATCAGAATACGACAGCTTAAAAACTTAAAAGAGATACATTCATGAATGGGAGTTAATATGCATTGCACTTCTCTTTTCTTAATAAAGGTTTTTTCCCTTGGGTTTTCTTTATAAGTTTTTAATGAGGGAGTTTCCAATGCATAAGTCTATACAATAGAAATCCAATAAGGAGTGTTGCAAAATTATACATTGTATATGTGAATGTCTAGATACTTTTTTACATCCCTCTTTTATTACATTCATTCATCATTATTTCAAATTCATTTGCATCCATCCAAGTTCATTATAATCTACATTTATTATTATTTTTAATATTATCAATATTTATATACGTGTGCCTATAACTAGACGCATTGTTGAGAGGATAAATTAGTGACATGTAATTACAAAGTTATATGAAATAAAAATGTTCTCTCTCCATTACTTTAATTTTTTTATTGTTATTTTTTATTATATTAATTTTTTATGAAGTATATTGTTTATTTCTATATATATAGTTTCATAAAAATCCATTTTTTCTCATTTGTATCTCCCTTTTTCCCTATTATCAGCTAGCCACACCAAAATCAGCTTAGCCATTTAATTAGTGGTGTTTGGGGGAAGTTTCAATGGAATTTTTTAAAAATAATATATTTTATTTTTTTGGTATTTTTGAGTCATTATCATGTCCTTATATATATAAATATTTTTTTAAAAAAATAAATATTATATTTCCATTTTTTTTTAATGTAACATTTATCGTTATCTCAAACACTATATTTAAAAATATACTTTTAAATATGAATGCATCAAAAATGTTTTTTCCTATACATATAAATATTATTTTGATATAAATACATTTAAACTAAAAAAAACCCTGAAAAGCATCTCAATCATATGAGCCCAAGACACTTGTCGGGGTCCCTGTTTAGTCGATTGTCGATCATTCCCTTTTCAAATTGACATGGTATTAGATTTTCATCAAAACAAAATCGCTATGCAAACAGCAGCTGGCAGGGAGTCAAGATGGTGATGTTACCTTCCAAAATGAAAAGCTTATTTGGAAACAATACTAATGAACAAGGACAAAAACATCACTTTCCATTGTAACAAAAAAATTAAAAAAAAAAAACAGTCAATCTAAGAAAACTCTAATAATACAGAATATAAAAATAAAATAGTCAAAAGTCTAATAATATTAAATGGAAAAATTATGTCCTTTAAATAGGAAGAAAATAAAATTTCTAAACTAAATAAAAATAACCAAGAATCTAAGAAAAAAGAAAGCTCTCAGAAACCTTCCTCCTATATCATGACCATGTCTATGAACTCAAAAGATGGTGATCCAGCACATTGCAAAAAAAAAAAACAGGAATCATTGGAGAATGATATTGGAAGCACAGGATGGTGTACCTTGTTACAAGTAAAAAAAACCAACATGTTTGTTGCAAATCGAAACTCTCAAATACCAAGAACACTATAATAATATTATAGAGAAACGTGACGTTTAAGTTAGGATGTATTCACCTTGTAAGAGCCTAAGGCAGCTGGGGTTTTACTTGCTTAACTCAGACTTGCAAAAAATATCTAAAAAAAGGTAGGGTTTAGTCGAATCAAAAAAAAAAATAGAGTAACTCTAAAACAATTAATTTTTGTTATTCATGTCTCATTTGTCAAAAAGCTATTTCGGATAAGAGGAAGAAGTGTGGTGTCCACTAATTTTGTAAAACTAGAAAACTCTAGTCATACAAAATTAAAATTAAAATTAAAATAAAATAGAAAAACTAAAAGCCTAATAAACTGAATAGGAAAATAATTCCCCTACCCCTTCAAGCAACAAAAGACAACTGCTTCAATTCTCTAAGCAACAGCATCTCTTCATCTCCATCAAACTCAACATCATCATTTCCCTCAAAACTTACTATTCCTCTGCTTAACCATTGCAAAGCAATTACTTCATCCTCGGAACTGTGTTGCAAATGTCATCTTAGCTTTTCCTTACGCTATCTAATGAGGCAAATTAAGTGCAGTGTGTGATAAATGATAATTCCAGCTTGAGCGCAAGTGTTTCAACAGCTAGCAGCAATGGTCAATCTCATATCAGTTTCAAATCATTTCTCACGATGAGCTTCAGGCCAACACAGTTTATTTGAGTTGATTTCACCTATTTGCATTTCCTAAATTAAAAATTACAAATTTCAGCATGTTTGTTTAATTTCCGAAGCCATGCTCAGACCCTACATTTCACAACATACCAATCTAGAAAAAAAATAATCATGGAGGAAGAGATGTTTTCATCAGTCTGTCGGAGAAAGAACGGTCCCTCGCATTGCAGTAAGAACACTAAGGAAAAACAAGGAAAATCCTAATAGTACCATTTTGACAACAAGAATATACAAGAAAACAGTAATGGGGAAGCAATGAGAAACCAATCTAGCATAAGAAAATCCTACCAGTCTCTCATCTCATCTCATCAATTTACAGTCAAAAGGCAACTGATAATTCCCATATCCTGAAAGCAAACTTATTTTGAAAAACACACAAAAAAAAGCATTCACAAGTGAAACAAAATCAATTTCCATGGTGAAAACAAAGGAAAATTAATCATCCTAGCTTAAAGAAGAACCCATAGATTAAACAAGAAGCTGCTTTCCACAAAACAAATAAAATCCCTGTTTTGCAACAAGCATGGCAAAGCATAAATAGAGATAACTAAAATGAAAATGACACAGTAAGGATAGGCTAATGCTTGGGGGGGAAAAATCTAATTATCATCTTCCAAAATCTTTCACCACAAATTGTAACGACTACCATCCCCACCAAAGTAAATCAATACTACATCACCAATAATAATAGCAGTAGTAAGAATAACCAAAATCAATCAAGAAACCCAGTTTGATGCCAAACAGCATTCCTAACCTGTCTCAGATCCCTTCCTTTCAACGTCCTCCCAACCCCTTCAAGAACCGAAAATGTTGTCTTCGGCGACCGCCTCGATCCTCGTGCTACAATCTCATGAGGCGGTAACATCTCTTCGTCTCCATCAAACTCACCATCGTCCTCCTCCTTAAACCTGCTATTCCTCTGTTTCGCCATCGCAATCGACAACATCGGCACATTCATCGGGGCCGACTGGTTCAATTTCCTTATCGGTACCGACTGCGACGCGTATTCCGCCACGCGAGGCGATCTTGGGATTAATGGGATTGCTCTAGACGAAGAAGATGGAGATAAAGATGATGATGGAAGTGAAGGCTTGCGGTAGAGAACCGTGTTGTGGTTGGATTCTGGTAACGCCGCGAGAATTCCCGAGTTCTTAGGGAAAGCTGTGAGGTGGTTAGATTTATTTTGGAGGTTGTAAGCGGAGGTGGTTGTTGGAGCGGAGATTGGGGAATTGCTTAGGCTTTGATCGGTGTAATCGTTGGTCCAGAGAATGTCATCCTCGTTGAGCTCATCTCCGTTACCGTTACTGTCACCGTTTCCGTCGGCCGAGGAGGAGGAGGGGATGCCGAGGAAACGGTAACGGGAGGCGGGGTCCATCCGTTTTTTTTTTTGTTTCAATTGGTGGAGAATTAATAATTCGTTGTGATGCATACAAGACTTTATATGTGTATTTATAGATATGTTTTAAAATCGAATGGAATTGAACTAATTTTTTG
Source organism: Salix arbutifolia (assembly GCA_025169955.1). Classification (NCBI taxonomy): domain Eukaryota; kingdom Viridiplantae; phylum Streptophyta; class Magnoliopsida; order Malpighiales; family Salicaceae; genus Salix; species Salix arbutifolia. Next base: position 8,414,796 of record CM045917.1, on the reverse strand, counting down.
TTACAATATAACTCGTGAAATCTGAATTTAAATTTAACATTTAAAATTTGTTTTAATACAACTTAATTGTCTTGACTAAATTCAAAAATAATGTAGGCATCCATTCAAAGCATATGGAATGAAATGAAAAAGAAAAACAATCAAGTGTGTTAGCCATAAGTTTTTTAATTTTCACATATAGTTTGCTAGCAAGAAAAAGTTGGATAGCATTAACATAAATATACTTCTTACACTTTACACTATTTTTTATAGATTTTCATGGAGTTTCACCAAAAATTGGCAAAAATGCTAACCATAAAAGAATTGAGATATATACCACCGAGGGTGGTGATAAAATAAGAATGATATAAAGTAAAAAAAAAAAAATCATGTGTACTTAAAGAAAATCCTAATGTGATGCCTTACAACTATAGTTACATCTTTGATGTCAAAACCCACACTCCTTTGTTCTAAGCTAAAGTCAATAGGCTAACTTGGAGTGGTTGTACTTCACACTTGAAGAGTTGAGAAAAGTTAAGGGTAAAAAAATAACAAATTCTGATAAAGAACTTGAGGTCAACAAATTTGTGACTGAGAAAACGTTAAATGAGTTCTTTAAATTAATAAAGCATGATGAGTATTGCATAGTAAATCAGTTAAACAAAACTCTAGCTAGAATCTCCATTAAGTCATTAACACTTAACTCTAAACAACACCGAAATATCCTATAAAAAATGTTGAATGACGTTTATATATCTCAAGATATTGAGCAAAAAAAACAATTGGAATATTTGGTAAGGAGAATTCATATAACCAATTATTTGTACTTCACAAAAGATGAACTAGATACTGGGGGAACTTGACACAACAAGCCTTTGTATATCACTATCAGATGCAAAGTTAGGTAAAGTGTTTATCGATGATAGTTCAACCCTTATGTGCTATCAAAACTTTAATTAGAAGAAATGTTCATTAATGAATATATAAAGACCGGTATCATGTTGACAAGAGTATATGATGGCTCACCCAAACAAATGTTTGGAACTCTAGAAGTAAAGCTATATATAGAGCCACATGTGTTTTTAGTGACATTGAAAGTTATGGACAACCACCCTTCTTATAGTATATTGTTGGGAAAATCTTTGATTTATAAAGTCAGGGTATTAAATTTATCATTACATCAATCCTTGAAATACAACATGAATGAGATATTGGTGATTGTCGCGTGTGAGCATGCGATGTTGAGGGGTTGATGAATTCGCCACTTAGTTGTTTGATTTAAGAATGTTACGAAAATATAGGTGCATTGATTTTATCAGAGATTAAAGGGTAAGCAGTTGTTTAAGTAAATGGAAGGTATTAACATTTATGTTAAGTCTTACTCGAGGTAAGCTGTATTATGAGATTTAATATGGTTTAAAAGTTTTGATGAGTAATATTTATTCAAGTGGAAAAAATCTGTCTTTTTTTTTAAATCTTACATAAAAGAATCTATTTACGTGCCCTAATAGAGTTCACCTGTCCTGAAAGGCAGATTGTTTTTTCACAACTAGCGTGTCATGGTTTAAAATATTCCTAAAATGAAAATTGATAAAGACTCATATTAATTATAAGAATTGTTTAGTCACCTCTAGATATTTAAATATCATCCCTGCTTAAAGGTTTGATATTTATATTAGAATTTTTTCCATTAATTTTCATGAACTAAAATTGTGAATTATTCAAATATTGACCAAATTCTCATAGATTCAATAAATTGGTTATTAAATCCTAAAATGCATGCATTTTTTTTTCTTGTGTTTTTGTATGGAAGTAGTAAATGATATAATTTTTATATCTTTTAGAGACTTGGTCGCATGCAAATAAAATGTTTTTTGTGTTATTTAAAACTTTTTTTATCTTTTTTTCCTTTTTTATCATGTATTTGAAATGAAAAATAAATAAAGAACAACACACACATTCTCTTTTTATTATATTTTAATTACACAATTGGAAATTAAACATATTTATAAGATATCAAAAATTAAAAATCTAAAATTTTTTAAATACACATATTAACATCTCAAATAAAAAAAATACACCTTTTAAAGGTAAAAAATATCCGGAAATAATGGTTGAGACTCTAGAAAAATATTAGGAAGTTTCTTGGAAGGTGTTGGAGTTATGGTGAGGTGTGAACCCACACATCATTATTGGTGAAGCATGAAAAAAGGGGAGATCAGATAGATATCCTCCTTTACTCCCTTCCTATACCGACAATAAGGATCATCATCACCTGCAAAAAAAAAAAACCATAGTGCAATGTTTCAATTTTCTCTCTCTTTTTAGATCTGTTTTTCCTTTTCAATTTCTTTCTTTCTTTAAGCTCGGTTAGAAGAGAAGAGTGATTGTCAGGTTAGTCTTGGTTAGGGTTTGTGGTTGTACCTATTGGTTGAAAATGTTGGTGGTGGGATTGTTTGAGATGGTGGTTTGTGGTTGGTTCTATTGGTGGTTGGTCTGCCACGATTTTGGTACGAATAGAAATGGCAATGATTATTACTCTTTTGGTTTTAGTTAAGAGAGGGTTGTTTGGATCAGGATAAAGTGATTGTCTATGGTAGTTTGGTTGGCCTATAATGACTGGTAGTGATGGTGAAAAGGAAATAAGGTTGAGATTTTGGTTATTATTGAGGTTGAAGATGAGGCATGGTTTGTCTTCGTGGTACGGGTGCTAGCATAAGGGTGATTAATTATGCTGGTGTTTAGCCCACAATGAAAGGGGTTGGTATGTGTATGATGTAATTGATTATTAGTTTAAACCAAAGCCAAAAAGAAGGTAATGGATTATTGGTGATTCCCAAAGAAAAATAGAGGTGTTTTTAGGTTTAGGATTTTTGTGTGTATGTGAAGAGAGAGTTTCAAAAAATATTCTTGATCCCTCAAAACTTCTCCCTTAAATTGTCTCCCTTTTTTATGTGCATGTTTCCTTATTTATAGGTAAAAAAAAATTATTTGTGTCCCTTGTTTTTTTCCTTTTGAATTATGGTTTTTAGTCTAGATTTTTTTTTATCATGTTGTTCTTTTTGAAACATAACAACATCAATTAAAAATATCAATGATTTTGAAAATAACACATTAAAAGCTAAATGAATTGAAAAGACGTTTAAAATTTGAATTCTTATGATATGACGCTGAAAATACTGAAAACAGCGTATTATATCAAAAATATAATATTTTTTTGTTTCTTGTTGTTTTTTACTATTTTTTTATTTAAAAAAAATACTTAAAAAAGTCTAAAATTGGATAGCAAAATGACTATCAAGGATGAAAAAGCAATTTCCATGGTAAAGAACATGGACATACCATTTATTGAGTCAAAATATTTATAGACGGTAAAGCTCATGCTTTTGAAATTGTGAACACCAATTAGGTTTCTAAGTACAGTGTGTTGAGAAGGCCAAAAAACATTTAAAAGCATCAAGAATGACAACAAAATACTTCTTGGAACAAAGAATTTCATTTCTACATAACCCTAACACTAGAATGACAGGAAGGTCAATATGATAAAAGTGAAATGTGCCAATTCTGGACTTAAGATTGGATATAAGTCTAAAAAGAAGAATTTTAGAAGGGCTTCTGGTATGGACATGAAGACAATAATGGTAAAATTCGAGGGAAGAGAGCTAAAAGAAAAGGGGTTATCCATCTCTTATTAGGGTTTCATTTCAAAGTGCTACATATATGATGCAACCTAATGAATAATGAGATCCTTTGGTCAAATAATCTTTGCTATGAATATAAATACCTAAGAGAAGAGTAAGTCAAAAGAGATATCAAGAAAATAAATTCTAGAAAGGAAGATGAAGTGTTGTTGCAACCAACCATCCATACCCTAAAAAAAGTCCCCTAAAACCTTCATATGAAAGATGGATAATGGAAAACATTTTTAGAACTAGGTGACCCAAAAATATTTCATTGGTGTTCAAAATGTAACTTAGCATTATTGGTTTTAAAATGCTTTTGTTTGGTTTTTTGGGTTAACATTTAAAACTCTCAATGGAAATTAGATTTTTCCTTTTTAAAAACAAGATTATACATTTTTCAAATTGTTTGTTGCTTTATGTTGTTTCACTCTTGCATTTATACTAAACATTTTTCGCTTTAAGAAAATTTGAAAGCAAATCTTTTATAACATTAAATATGCCTTACACCAAGAATGAATGACCAAACCATAACAAATATGTAATAGCGATGGAAGAAAAAGAAAATGATGAAAACAATGACAAGGAATTCAGCAAATTAGTAGACCAACAAGAACACATTTAGAAGTCATCTGTAAAATGAGCTTAAACCCATAAATATAAGTGCTGATTGTTGTAGAAAAGAAATGGAAATAAGAGCATTGGTTACTCGTGAAGATAAAACAAAAACAATTGTCTTATCATAAAAATATAAAAATGTTTTTTTCCTGGTACTACGAAGACATGCTTGGTTTAGATATGGATATCATAGTATATAGGATACCATTGGTCGAATGATGCAAACCGCTCAAACAAAAATTAAGAAGAACCAATCCTAATATTCTAATTAAATTCAAGAATGAGATGAAAACACTAGGATGTCGGTTTTCTAGAAGTAGTCAAATACCTATGATTCGTATCTAACATAGACATCGTGCTAAAAAGGGAAGAGAGGGTCAAATTATGTGGAATTTAGGGATTTGAACGAAACCAACCCAATGATGACTTCTTTTGACATATAGAGATGTTTTAGTAAGTGATAGAGGAATAAAGGTGCTGATAAAATTAATTCCATTCAATTTATGTCATATCCTAAGATAAAGAAGAAAGAAAATAAGAGGTTTCTTAGGAAAGTTGAGCTGTATTGACTAGTTCATCTCCTAGTTAAAAATAACATATGAGCCTATCTTTCAACTATTAAGAAAAAAGAATCATGAAACTTGAAACGAGGGGTGTGAAGAAGCCTTTAATAAAATTCTACAGTAATTTTAGTGGATGCATTAAAACAAATCTTTATGCAATTCCTATTGAGGGTTATATCAAATTTCAAAACGTGGTTCATTTTTAGGGCATTTTTTTTTCCAGAAATGACCTTTTATTTGAAGTTTTTAGAAAGTTTTCAAATACTTCAAATATTTGTTTGATGTTAGAATTTGCACTTTTCTTGTATGGTTAAAACAAGTGGCTACTGTATTATCTCGTGTGAATAGTAAGGTCATCATTTATCAACCTAAGTTGTGTGTATTTGATTAGAAAAGACTTAAAAAGACACGTAATGCAGATTATGATCAATGATTATGAAATAAAAAGTGTTTAAAGGTTTAAAAAACATATGATCACCTTTTCTTTTGCCTTTTTCCCCTTGTAACCATTCTTTCTTTCTTTTTCATGTGTGGAGGAGCAAAAATATATAACATTCATAGGTAATTGGCCGCCATGGTGATCCATTGACTCTACTCTTAAACCAGGTTTGATTTCAAAGTAAATTGGGTTAGAGACGTTTAGTATGACCCAATTGACCTAACAGGTCTATCCAGCCAAAACCTTATACAACTTTAAAAAAACAAAATACAATATATATTTAATACTTTTTTATATAAAAAAATATTAGAGAAATGATATTTTAAACAAAAATAGGTTAAACTAAGTTAACTCACCTAACATGATTAGAGCATGATTAGAATCCATTATTGACTTAATTAAATAATTATAAAATTAAACATTTGCAAGTAATGAATAAAATATGCATATTCTAAATCTAACTGTTTGTTTAAAAAAAAATATTCTTTAACATCTTGTAGTTTGGTCCAAATTACAATTATTCGCTATTATTTGAAAAATTATACTTTGCATACTAAACTTTATATGCATGCTAACACCTAACATCAATTTTTAAGAAAAACAATTAGATCTTAATCCGGTTTAGTAACTTTGCATTTTGGAATCCATTACCGACTTAGTTAAATGATTGGGATCATAAACCACATTATGTACAGTGCAATTTGATGTGAAATTTTCAAGAGAATGAATGGGAGGAGGGCCTATGGGTTTGGCAAAAAGGAAATTGAAAAAGGAATCTCTCTCATATTGTAATGACCACTCATTTTAAAATAGAACACAATGCTAGCCAAGGAGATCAATAATGTGGAAGGTGACTTTCTCGTGCGTTGTCCATGATTATTGTCGACTACAGAACTTATTACGATAATGAAGCCTGTCATTCTCACTGTTCCGACAAGAAGAAGCATTCCAAGGCTTAACATCAAGGAACGAGAACAAAAGTATTTTTGGACCATCGTGGAATTGGATTGGATACAACTTTCATACGGCGTCTCCTACCTTTTCAATCTCGTAGTCAATATTGTAGCAATTTCGAACTGAAGCCGAACCCATTGTCGACACCAGCTACCACTGCCGTTAACCCGGCAAATTTTTCACCACGATTCGTTCAACTCCCCACCAAGAGAAATAGCTCCAAAATCCAACCAAAATAATCCCTAAAACGCACCCCCTTTCGTTACGAAACTTGTCAAATTCGACCAAAAACCCAGTAACCACAAAATTCAAGGTGTGATTGAGATCATCCTTTTCAATGACATTTGAGTTTCATCCATTGTTTAAGGCTTTAATTTTCCTAGCACTAAACAGTTCAGTTAGGGTGATCTTGTCTTCAGAAGAATCATCTGTTTTGATGTTTTAGAGTTTTCGAAACATGCTGTCCTTTATTGCATGTTTATTTATTTGACATGTAATTGAATGATTTAGGTTTCAATTCGAAGTGAGTCCACACGGTCGTCGGATGATGAAACATATAGTTAGGGTACAATACAGTTTCTTGTTTCAGACATCCAAGGAAGGATAAAGCAGCATACGCTCTCAAGCCCGGCGAAGGCGAAAGCTCTCAGGCGGCCACTGCGAATGTTTGAGAAACAAGCCTTTGGAGTTATCACCAACAGATATTTCAGACACAAACTACGAGAAAAGAAATATGAAAAATGAAGTTTCAGACACAAACTATGAGAAATGCAATAGGATAAATGAAGTTTCAGACATCCAAGGAAGGATAAAAGCAGCATATGCTCTCAAGCCTGGCGAAGGCGAAAGCACTTAGGCGGCCACTGCGAATGTTTTGAGAAACAAGCCTTTGGATTTATCATCATCAACAAGAAACTGAGGCACAATCAAAATTACATTTAATAAAAAAAATCAGGATAATGGGGTTGAATCTATGTTGACAGAACACAAAATGGCAGGCATTAAACTCATAAAGCTTGATTAAAATAGCACGACGAAGAAAAAATGTGAAACTAATGGAGAATGTGAAGTGAGATCTCAGACATCCAAGGAAGGATAAAAGCAGCATATGCTCTCAAGCCTGGCGAAGGCGAAAGCACTTAGTCGGCCACTGCGAATGTTTTGAGAAACAAGCCTTTGGATTTATCATCATCGACCACAAATCATAATAGCAAAATAATATGAAAAACATGGAAGTCAGACAATTAAATATGCCTCAAAAGGTTTGTGTTCAATATGGATAAATTCCATTCACACATCTAATTGAATCATCATCCTTCCCAAATTCATGAATCTTTTAACCATGTAAGAAATAACCAATCTCGAAAAATAAAAAGCGAGCAAAAAGTAATTAAGGGTTTGATTGCTTCACACTGAATTATGAGCCATTCATTCAAAAGGGTATCAGTAGATCCGCAGCTCCCACTGATTGGAACAAACATAGTTAAGAATGGAATTTAATTCTATCACGTACCTATCAATTCAAAAAATAGGAAAAGCCTTTAGATCCAAAGAAAGAAAGAAAAAACAGCTTCCGTAATATAATTCAGAAGGGAAGACGGAGAAACTCGACAGGATAATCCTATGGAGAGACTCCTAAGAAGAGGTTTAATTTGGAGCAGCTACGTCTCAAAACGCTTCCATTTATAAGGAATGCGATCTTAAGGGCTGCGCTTGATTAAAAGAAGGAAACCCTAAAAAGAGAGATTTCGAAAAGATGCAGGTGGAAAAACCCTAAAGCTACACTGCTATTGTTCGTCGAAAAGATACGTGGTAATTATAACCGTTCCTTTGTCTAAGTTTCTCGTTGGCTTTACGGGCCCTGGAAGCCCAACTAGAGGCTAACAATTATTGTTATTAATTTCAAGATATGCGCGCTTTATAAGGAAATACCGTGTTTCTTTATTATTAGCTAATTTAAAATATTTTTGGATGGTTGAGTATAAGTTGTACCAAATGAAAGACGAACAATCAATAGAGAATGAAAATAAATAAATAAAATTTTGTGAGAATGGTCGCATCGATAATCGAATTTAATTAAGTGAAAGAGCAATTATAAATGTTTTTCTATCGTTTATTCGAATTTTATTATTTTTCTGTAATTTAAATATTCAATAACTATTTACATCATGAATATTATATATATTTTTTAAACCTAGGAGGTAAGAAATAATTTATTTAAAGTATAGAAAAGAAATGAATTGTATGAGAGTTTTTATAATCATCCTTTTAATAAATTAACTATTTCATTTATATATGTATATAAAAGTATAATTTCCTTGGAATTGTTCTGAAGAATTTTGGGATGCCTGGCCGTGGTACTTAGGGCAAGAACATTTTTGGTGGTGGGCTTTGTGCAAGTGGTGGTTTCATGGGCCAACCTCCTTATGGCCTCCACTTCAGCATATCGTTTTCATTTTAGGGTTTAGTTCTACACCTAACATCTTAAGCCCACGGGCCACCAGGCTCAACATCCAAAGCAATGTTGAACAATAAAGAGAGAAAATTAGACCCAAAAACGATTTTGGGATTTTCTTGTTGTTCTTTTTTTTTAGATTATGACTTTAATTTAACTAGAGTCTTACTAATTATGATAATTTTTATGAATTAATGAGAAGATGTTTTCAGAGTTTTTCCTCCTGAACTTTAGGATTCGAAAACCCTAATCTAGAATAACGAGGATCACAAAACCTAGTATGCGTACTTATGATTTTCTCACCAGTAACAGGTATGTGAACTGAGAGTCTGAGACACAGAACATGCTTCTCTCTCGCGCAGCTGTATATACATACATATATATACATATACATCACTGGAATCAGCTTGGAGGGACAGCCTCGTACATGGCTGGCAAGGAACAATGTGATCTATGGCGTTCTCTGAAGTGGCATTTACAGGGAGTGGTGACATTTAAGAGTGTCTTTGACATTGTATTTTAAAGGTGTTTTGAAGAGAAAAAAAATTTCTAATTATTTTTTATTTTAAATTAAATTTTCAGTGTTTTTATATTATTTTTATATGTTGGTTTCAAAAATAATTTTTAAAAATTTAAAAAAAATGATGCATTTCTAAATGAAAAACACATTCAAAAGCAACTCAGTCACATTATCAAACAAACATTTAGTTCACCTTAAGCTAAAGGGGTGTTTGTGATTTCATTTCAAAAATATTTTTGAAAAATAATTGAAATTTTTTATTTTATTTTGTATTATAAATTAAAAAATAGTGATTTTATATCATTTTCATATGTATATATCAAAAATAAATTTTTAAAAAATATATTAATTTAATATATTTTTAAACAGAAATATTTTCAAAAACAATCTCAATCAAATTTTTAAACAGTCATTAGTCTCATTAGTCTAGAAACACATTCCTTTCTCTATCACAATTCATGCTTGCGAATCTCCTTTGTAGTGATAGATGGTTCAAATCATAAAGAAAACTTTAAATTGCTACGAAAATATTTTTTTCCATTAATTCCCTTGAAAATAAAACATCTTACAGGGCTATTTAAATGCAACAAGACATCCTAATCATTAAAACCCTCATTAAACTAAAAGTTCAAATTTAAATATAAAAAAATAATTAAAAAAGTGTCCCATGTCAATTTCCATAAAAATAAAATATAAATCACTTCATGCTAAAGTGGAAGGCCTTCAGAAATTTATAATTAAAGAAAGACTCGTCAATTTTCCCAAAACTTGCAAGTTGATTTGATGGTGTTCATATGGCCCCATGCATTAATGACGTCTAGTTCGAGAGACTTCAATTTTGGTTTGAACATTTGAAGAGAGGATGGTCCTTTTACACTAAAGAAATAAAATAATCTAATGCATGACCGTGGACCGAGACAAATGTTGATCTTCAAGTATATTTCTAGCTTTTAGCTTGTTGTTTTAATTATTACATGAAGTAAAAATCACGTTCATCCTATTCTAATTTTTTTGATGTATTGATATTAAAAATAATTTTAAAAAAATAAAAAATATATTATTTGATATATTTTCTAAGATCTATTTGGAAACCTTCAAAAGCACTTTTGAAAAACCATTTAATTTTTTTTATTTTTATGATTTGTTTTAAATTAATTTTTTTTATATTTTTAGATCATTTTAATATGTTAATGTAATTTTTTTTAAAATAAATAATATTATTTTAATACATTTTTAAGGGCTGTTTGGGAACCTTCCGAAAGCATTTAAAAAAAAAAACCTCTTTATTTTTTGCTTTAATTTTTTATATATTTTCATATTATTATGATACCATGATATTAAAAATATTTAAAAAAATAAAAATAAAATATTATTTTGATATATATTTAAAGGTTGTCCGAAACCTTCTAAAAACATTTTAAAAATATATATATTTTCAGATTATTTTGTTATATTAATATAAAAAATATTTTTTTATAAAACAATCCGACCCACACATCTAAACAAATATTAAATAAAATATACATTAAAAAAGGTAGGAACACAGGTTGCCTTGTTTATGCCGTCTACCGGTTAAGTTGACTTATTATTGACTTGATTCTTCTCACCTCTTTCCACGATGGATGATATCATGGAAATTTGAGGGAGATTCTGCTGTTTGAGGAGGTCAAGCTCAGGACCATCATTAAACACGGAGACTGACAGCTCATTCGGAGGCCCCACTTTCTTCTAACCTCGAAATATAAAACCAAATATTGATAAGTCTCGTGACTGAATGACAAATGACGTCTCTGTTCAGAGTGAGTGTTATTGTTGTTGTTTTTAAATGTGTTTTTATTTAGAAATATATTTTTTATTTATTTTAAATTATTTTTGATATAATTATATGAAAATAATCTAAAAATATTTAATTTAAAATAAAAACTAAAATTAAATTTCTTTAAAAATAATTTTGAAATACAATAACGAACGTTTAGAATTTCCAACTATTTCAGCTTATTCGATAATTCACACACTGTGTGTGAAAGACTATGTTCAAACTAAAAAGTTTCATAACTATAATTTCTTATGTCATGCTACTCTTTAAAACAAAGGGACAATGAAAACTTCTGTGAAGTTACAGATGTTTGAACTTGAAAGTTTTTGCTATCGAGAGATCGATCAACATTAGACCCTAACTCTGTAAGTAGATGATCTAATGGTATGAGTTTGAGACTAAAATATTTGTTTTCTCGTGGTCTTAGATTCGAGATCTTTGGTTGCTAATATATTGGTCACTGGAGGCTTACATGGTCGTTAGCTTCAAAGCATATGTATCATAAAAACATAGACTCTTAAATCATTAGTAAATAAATACTTATGTATTATTGTCTAAAATAATATTCTCTTTGGGCTTCTCTCTCTTAATTTATCATAAACTAAGTGTATATATTCTTACAGTGATAAAACAAAGATATATCCATTTTAGCCTTTCTTTTTATGCCCATCACTTTTTTAGAAGAAAAAAAATTAAACATATTTTTTTATATGCGTGACATCCGGATTATGACAGAGGATATTAGTCTTCTAATAAGAAAGCTTCTCAAAAATACTTTGTTTTATTTGATTATAGACCACACTAAAACTAGGAGATGTTTGCTTATTAGATTAAGAGCCCGTTTGTCATTGCGATCCCACCGGCTTTTGGCTGAAATTTGAATTTTTTTTTTCATTTTAAAAACAGGCGGTTTAGTGTTTTTAGATCATTTTGATGTGCTGATTTCAAAAAAGTTTTTTTAAAAATAAAAAATATCATTTTGATGTATTTCTGCACGATAAGCACTTTGAAAAGTTACCACAATCGCACTCCCAAACAGGTACTAAAAACATAACACAAAACCCATGTCCTAGGAGACCACATCATACAAGTCTTCAACTAATGATACCAACAATACAACATTTCTTTTAACTTTACCTATAATAAAGATTTTCCTATTATTTTTATACTTGTGTTCGATTGATAAAAACCTTTAGTGGTAAAAAAAAAATTATTTTACCACCATTTGTTAAGATAAAGGCTTTGTTATTTTTTATACAGTATATACACAAGCAAATTTTTCATGTGTCCTCTAGCTATAAATTATTAGTAGTCTATATCAAAATTGTTTTCATACGAGAATTTTGATTTTTAGAGATATCATACATTAAATTCTTGAAACCGATTCAACTCTTTAATCATTAGTCATATATATATAGATAGCACCATAACTTTATCCATCGTATCATGTGAATAATGTTATATCATATGCTTAACAGTCTTTGGAGACATGGATAATTTTTGCAGCCAAGGAGTGATTGAGAAGTGTCTTGGTTTTCTATGTGCGATTATAATTCTTTCCCTGCCAGTTTTAGGTTTATACCAATCATGCCTATGGGTTGTGCACTTGGTAAAATTTGAATTTTCATGATAGTAAGACATGTAAAAATTTAATATATCCAAGAATGATCATCCATTACCTATATGAAACTTATATAGAATATTGATGACAATATGTATTAATTAAGAATATGAACTAAATAAATTATCGGAACCAAATTAATTAGCTATCACTGGTTTAATTCAAACTTGATCAATACATTTTAATAATACCCTTTAATCATTATTAATTTTCTCCAAAAAACAAAATTCCTTAAAATCAAAAATTTCAGCTTAACAATAAAGAAATAACCCATTATTTGTTTTATTATAAAACACCTAAATTACAAAATCAAACTCAGTATCATCAAACAAATTACATTACTAAAAAAATACAAAAAAAAATAACATAAAAAATGAAAAGGTTTGTGCACTTTATGTGGTGAATCTTTATGAAAAAAATAATCCAGGATTGGAATACTCGTAAACCAAAGTGAGAGGTTGATTTTGTGAAGATGAGAGGATGATTTGTGACAACATAAGTGGGACAAGTTATTTTCTATAGAGAAAAAAAAAAGAGATGTAGGAAGGGGGAATTATATGACAAGTTATAACCTAAATAATATCAATGGTTAAAATTAGTGACAATAGTTTTTTTTATCGGTAATTCTGTCAACAATGTTGATATGTAAGATTTGCCAACAAAATCAACAAGAGAATACTTGCCTATTTTTTTCCAACCTTGGAATTCCACCAATAATTCTCTGTATTTACCGAATGAAACTTTTTCCACAAGTAAAAACTGATAGAAACAATGACGTGATGTTACCTCCAATAATTCTCTTTGTATTTCTATTAGTGTTTGATAATTTTCTATGTTCTCGAGATGTGGCGTAGTGATAAAGAACTTGAGATTTACACAGCAGGTCTTGAAATAAAAACCTGAAATAACCAGAATTTTACTCACTCATCTAAACCCATAAAATATATTTTCTGAAAAATAGAGTTTTGCCGTGGAACCCATCTCACCATGAGTTTGGGTGCTTTCTTTCAGAGAACATTCATGTCTGCAAAAGATAAGCCAGGCTCAATTTCTTGGTTGGTAGGTGGGAAATTAAGCACACGTGTCCACCTTGGGACGAATCAGTATTTACATGCAGCTTTGACAGAGATATCTTGCAGAGCAAGAAAAAAACACGAATTAATTCAAAAGCAAGGGGGTAGGGGCAAAGCTTCAAAGAAGGAGCATAAACGCGTTAACAAAACAACACGCAGCTTCTTCGAAACCATGGTGAGATTGACAACGTTGTATACGTACAGTCATTCGCTAGTGAGGTCATCCTGGTAATTATCAAACTATTTGCTTATCAAATTGAGTAAACACATAATTGAAACCAACTCGTTGTTTTAATTTCATTTTTTGAGAAGAAATCGAAACCAAATTAATAAACACGTAATTATGAAAATAAAAGTCAATGTGCATATATATATATATATATATATTGATGGAATATGATAGTACTTGCATCAGCTTGCATGCATTTTTTCCTAGAAGCCAATAGACTCACATTATCAACCCAGATATGTTGCAAAGAAACAAGAGGCATACGGCGACAGTACGGAGCAGCAGCACAAGAACTGGTTATATCAAGGGAAAAAAAAAAAACCTAAGGATATATAGCAACCCATTTTCTCCATTTAACCTTAAAACTTATACCTTTAGTTAAAATCCTAGAATATAATTTTCTAACACTGATCTTTGAGCTTGAAACTTGTATAGATTCGCATTTTATTGTATTTAATTAAATAAAATGAGAGTGATGAGATTCAAATTTATGATTATTAGATCAATAAAACTCTAATACCATGTTAAAAAATCATTTTATTTAAAAACTTAATATGTCAAGTGAGTCACTGTATTATCTCTAACACCCCTAACTCTTTAGACGGAAAGAGATTTGTAAATAGCAGACAGATGAAGTGCCTGCAAGAAATTAGTGGCGTAATTAGAACTTGAGACCTCACACGAATTGAATATTTCTCTAAACACTCGAATCAATCCGTCGTGGTTAATTATTGTGGTGTAAAATAAGCAATAATTTGCTGTATTTTGTAGAAGAAGAAAAAATAAACGGTTTGGGACAGCTGTTGCTGTAGCTTTTCAAAGTGCTTTTTGTGCCGAAATATATCAAAATAAATTTTTTTTTTTAAATTATTTTTGATATCATCACATCAAAATAATCTAAAAAAACCAAAACATATTTATTTAAAATAAATATTTTTTTTTTTTAAAAAACAACATTTCAAAAACTATCCCGAACAATTTCATATTTTACGCGAGCTCGTAGAAATAACAATTTCCAAAAGGAAGACGGGTCGCAAAGAAATAAGTCGTGATTTCGGAAAGAGAAGACGAGTGACATTGACTTATTCTAACGGGGTCATGTACGAACATATTTGAGCTATGGAAATTTCTCGGCATTCCCCCTGTGCCCCTCGCTTTCCAATTTCACTCTGCTCACATCCTCTTCTGCTCTCTTGCCTAACTTTCTTCATCTCCAAGGACTTATCATATATACGTGCCCATTTCATACCTGCTACGTGAAATTAACGTGGCATATGAAATAAAATCAGACCTATATTCGAGCAAATTCATTGATCTCTTCTTTCTTAATTTGTCTGTTCTTTATTTGTCTGTGAAGAAAAGAGATATTAAAATGGTTTTCCCACCAGGTTATCGTTTCTTCCCTACCGAAGAAGAGCTGATCTCATTTTATCTTCACCACAAGCTAGATGGCGGGAGTGAAGAGCTTAACCAGGTCATCAACAAGATTATACCGGTCCGTGATATATACGAGCACGATCCATGGGATCTTCCACGTAAAAGATTTTTCTTTTCTGATCAGTCTGGGTCTCATTCTTTTGTTTTGTTTTCACCCCATCTTTCTGTTCTTGTCATAGTTTTTTCTGAATTCAAGAAAGAGATCTGTGGGAAATGGTGTCATCTAATTTCTAAACACACACACGTGTGTGTGTTTCTGTGTGTTTTATAATGGCAATTTTTACTATTTACACATACCATATAATCATTTATAACACCATAACTTGGCCATAGATTGGTGGCGATTGTATGAAAGCAATTTCCCCCCATGAAATATACATATTCATCGTGATTTTGTTTTTTACTCTTCATCCATGCAATTTTAGGCCAGCAAAGACGTATATTTTGATTCCTATATATGAAAGATGAAGATCAGAATTTTTCCCAGTAAAGATTAAAAATGGAAAAAAAACATTTGTAAAATAAAAGGGATGGATTAATGTATTCTGAAAGTAAATTGAAAAGGAAATTCGAGGGCAGGTACAAGAGATCCTTAATTAATCATGGAATCCCATGAAATTTCATTTATTTTTTGCTGTCTTCTTGCTTGTCATTAGATATCTTTGTTTTGAGCAGAAATTTCTGGAGACTTGAACCCTATTAAAGATCCTGAGCAGTGGTTTTTCTTCATTCCAAGACAAGAGAGCGAAGCTCGTGGAGGGAGGCCGAAGAGACTAACAAACACCGGATACTGGAAAGCAACCGGCTCCCCCGGGTCTGTCTTTTCCAACAATCGAAGCATTGGCTTGAAAAGAACAATGGTTTTCTACCGTGGAAGGGCTCCAAATGGAAGAAAAACTGAGTGGAAAATGAACGAGTACAAAGCTATGGATCAAGGAGAAGCCTCCTCTTCAACTAGAGCAAATCCAAAGGTGAGTTGTCTACTTTAAATATCGGAAAACGAACATGGCGCTCTTCATTTTTGCTTGAAATGTTAGTGATTAATTAATGGAGTAACTGATTGACTCAGGGAGGAGAAAAACTCCATTTCTTTTTGAAGTTTTTGTGTGAGACAATTGGATAGCTGATCGATCATGATTTACAGTCAAAGAAAACCATATATTATGCAATCAAACAACGAAAGGATCTAGATATGTAGCTGCTGAAGTCACGGAATAATTAGCTTTATTTTATGTGTAAACCTTATGAATTTGTCTTGCTGATGATCATGGTCTGAAACATGGTTTTTTCTCTCCCTGAGGTAAAATTTCTACAAGAAAACTGATATACTTTTGCCGATGCCTCGTTTTGTTCCAAATTGAGTTTTATAACGCTGATTAAGATTATAGTATCTTAATGATAGAAATTTAAGTAATAAAACATGCATGTAATGTCAATAGTGTTAAGAAAACATCTCACCTAAAAGCTTAAATTTATAGGTGAAGTCCCATAATATGATTTATATCATTCTCTAACACACTCCCTCAAGTGAAAACCCTTTGGGCTTGAAACTTGCACACAGACCCACTCTACCTTGTGCTTGATTATTATCAAATAGAATAGAGGTGGTGAGATTTGAACTCGTGACCGCTGGGTCAACAAGGCTCTGATACCATGTTAAGGAATCATCTCACCTAAAAACTTAAACTTATAGATGAAGTCCCATAATATGATTTATATCATTTTCTAACAAATAGTTCTACTTTTGTTTTTCTTTTTTTGATGATAAATTGTTAATTTTTCTGATATAGACAGACAGACACACAGATATTATACAATTTTTCTGTGTGGTTTCAGTTGAGGCATGAATACAGTTTGTGCCGGGTCTACAAAACCTCGAAAAGCCTGCGATCATTTGACAGGCGGCCGGTGGGCCTTGAGGTAGCCGAGCCAAGAGCTCAACCAGCCTCTGGTGGCAATGAGCTGGCAGCACCTGATCAAAACCATCCAATAGTGGACAACACAGGCTCACCTGACAGTTCATGCTCCGGCGACCTAGGCGATCCTTCTAGAACCGGGGAAAGTAGTAGCATGCCAATGTCTATCGATAATGATGCATGGGATGTGGACTTAGATTGGTACTACAGCGTCGGACAGGATTAATCTGCAGCATATGTAAATGGTGATTCCATAAGAAAGGCCTGAAACCTGCTAATCTTCATCAAGAAAGAATAATAAATTACAGTCTTGTTTTATGTCTTTAAACAAAAGCCTGGCTCTTTTTTATAGAGTGTGTGCCTCTTTTTATTTTTATTTAAATTTGTTGCCCTTTAATTCTTCATGTGTTAAAGAGTTATATTTTAGTTGTATCCGCAGGAAATGTAAGAGTACTATAGACTAATTAATTAATTATATGACTCCATTTTATTAAAGAAAGCTAGAGTTAGAATACAAAGGAAAGGGTAGCCACAAAGAGAATGACTACTCCATGAACATTTGCGAGTTAATGGCCTCACAATATACAACTGAATATATTTATTATTATTATTATTATTAAAATGAATGAATGTCTAGATTAATTTTTTGTTTGTGTATCTCAACTAATTTTATAAATTTTAAAATTAATAATCATATAAATATTTGATAACCATCATATCAACGATTACATATATCGAAACTGAGAATATACGAGAGAGTAAACCCCCAGTCCCTGCAACTGAATAATTCTTGAAGGCACAAGTAGTAGCCATTCTTTTGCGGCTACGCTTTTCTTTGTGTGTGTGTGTGTAATTCTCCAAGTAGAATAATTCTTTCCAGTGAATTAAACACCAAACAAATCATAATTGTTGGATGTCATTGTCTTGATAAACCAAAATCAAGAAGGATAACAAAATCCAAACCCTAAAAGACAACCAAGAATCAAAGAGAACCAAGAAACCGAGAGCCCTTTATATATATAGGACTGATAAAAGAGAATCAAGAAACCGAGAGCTCTATGTTTTCAAGACTGATCAAGAAGAATTAAGAAACCGAGAGAAATCATTTTAAAAATTTTCGTTTCGAAGCTTAGAGGGAATTTTGAAAATCATTTTAAAAAGATTTTCAAAAGATTTTTTTTTTTGTTTTAAATTGATTTTTTTGTTTTAAATTATTTTGATATGTTAATATTAAAAAAATAAAAATATTATTTTAATATATTTTTAATGAATATTTCTAAACAATCGCCTAGTAGATAAGTTTGGTCGAGTTTGAAGAGAGACAGTGAATAGACAATACAGAATTAGGTTTTTCTTCCTTGTCTCTTAGTTCCCATAATTTCCGTCAAATTTCTTCTCTAGAATTTAATAACGTAAATAAAAACACTTTATTTATTTTTTGATAGCAAAAAAACTGAAGTCGTAATAAGTTTCCCTTCATGATTATTTAATTTTCTACTTTTTTTCTAACAATCAGTACATTCTAGGTGGCATTTTCTTTGAAATTTATGCTCTCCAAGAAGAGCTCCCAGCCAACTGCATTCCACTCTCTTCAATGATGTTACCCATGCTCAAGTTATTTTTAAAAATATTTTTTATTTAAAAATATTAAAAATTATTTTTAATATCAGAAAGATAATCTAAAAATATCAAAAATTATTAATTTAATATAAAAATAAAAAAAATAATTTTTTTTAATATTTTTAAAACACAATACAAAAACAGTTACTATATTAGCATGGATATGCATTATTATTTCCATTTTAAATTATTATTTTTTGTTCATCGTATTTGGTTGATTTTCCAATTTCACTTGCGACAAACAAAACCAAAAAGAAAAAGGAAAAGGACAACTCGGACAATTTAAGACAGGGCACCTGTTTGTGCCAGTAACGACGGAGGTTGATGTCTGAAAATAAGCCCATGACATGGATGCCTACGCTTAGGCTTAAGAATCCTGTCAAGAATTTTCCTATAATAAACAATCAATTTCCATAAATAATTTATTATTATTATTATTATTATTATTTTCAGATTAAACATCTAATAATCGAAAAAAATAAAAAATTATAATTACATTTAAAAACCATGTAAAAATTAGAAACTCTTTCCATCCAATAAATTAAAGCAGAACAAAATAATACAAAATAGTCTCAGTATACAACTAGTTATCGTTCCACATTGTATTGTTGGGAAGATTCCTAGTTCATATCTAACGCAAAAGAAAAAGTCAACAATATGTATAGATGATTTTTTATATCACAAAACTTATTAAATGAGGAATTAAAAGATGATATATAATGAATATGTGAATTAATAAATCTTGAAAAGAATAATAAACAACAATTAGTAAAAACATTAAAGCTTGTGAAAAAATAATATAGAAAATAATTGACTCACTAGGGATTGAAACAACTAAATTATTATTTTTACATTCTAATGATAATAATTTTAAAACTAAACTCTCTAGTAAGGGTAATAAAGTATTTCACATGATGTATTAATTATTATATAATCAATTTGGGTAGCTCGGTCTTTTCACCCTTTTTGCACAATTTAACTATTCAATTGCCTAAAAACAAATTATTTAATGTGGATTTTTTTTAAATGGCACTTTTCATGACGCTATTAAATGATTGTATTGCCTTAAAATCAGCATTTCTTTAGCTTGCCTACATATGATTATTCATGTTGTCATCTTGATTTTTTTTATATATATAATTACATGGTCCGAGGGGTATTTTTATATTTTGATTACGATTTGTCCTGAACTTCAAATGAAACTAATAAATAAAAACTCAAGTTAGAATAATAATCAAACAATTATGCAATTTATCTTAGACATGGTGTGCTAGAGGTGATATATTTTTCTCTTGCACAACTAGTTTTCTTATCTAGATTCTCATATACCATAAGGTTTTTTTTTACCTTAATACCGGGTGACAATACTCTTTAATCATAACTTTATGATATACCTAAACCTGCTTTCCACACTCAAGAGGTAACTCTATCATTTAATATCAAGTACACCACAATAATGTATAATAGATTACATAATTTTTATTCCAAAATGATTAACTTAACAAAGCCTTTAATGAACCTTGTACATGACTGACAAGTTCTTTTTTAGACCTAAACATATGAGCAAAATTCTAATTTTATAAGCCCTAATCTTAACACCACATCCATTTCACTTTGTATCTCTAATACTCGATAGTACATTCTACTAGGGGTGAGCATTTTCGGTTCGGTTTTTATCAAAAAAAGCAACCAAACTGAATTTTTTTTTAAAATACAAACCGAAACCGAACCGAACATATAAAAAACCGACCACTTTCGGTTCGGTTCGGTTCGGTTTTTATGATGAAAAAATTGAAAAAAACCGATTTTGGGTTATGGGCCATCTGTTGGGCTGTCTAATGGGCTTACAATTATTAATGTATTAAATTGAAAAAAAACTGATTTTCTTATATGAACCCAAAATATTTTTAATTTTTTTGGCAACTAATAAAAAATATTAATGTATTAAATTGTTAATATAATGTTTATTAATTTTTTTTAACCTTTCTAATACTTTTATTTTGTTTAATTTAGCATGAGACGATATAATTAAAACTACCCAAGTGAACAAATATAAATTTAAATTACAAGAAATGCCTTCAAATGGCTTCAAAATAAAGAAATAGAAACAATAACATAAAAAACAAGTACATCTGGTTTGAATTAATTATCATCCATTGCTAGATTTAGTTGTCCACCAAATTCTACAAAAAAAAAAAATAGAAATGTTAGATTGAAAATAAGTTGATTAATAAATAATAAAATAAAAAAGACAAGTGTATAAGAAAAATAACCTAATTCAAGATTTTCATATATTTCATAATCATTCATCGATGTTGTAGTGTCGATCGGGATTGATCCATATTGCAACCAATTTTGACAACAAACAAGTGCTTGAACAGTTGCTGGAGATAAAGAACTTCTCCAACTGCATATATTCATATATTCTGTAAAGAAAAAGCATGCAAGCTAATATACAGTATTTACTAACCAACTGACTATTATCCCAGTTAACATCGACTATTATCCCAACTGCATATATTCATATATTCTGTAAAGAAAAAGCATGCAAGCTAATATACAGTATACACTTAACCAACTGACTATTATCCCAGTTAACATCGACAAAATCTTGAACCTAATCTATAGATTATTATACTGCTCTCGATCGAGTTCAGCACAACGCTAACAGAATGGATGCATAAATCGAAGTACAAATTATACAATCATCTAGGAAGCAAAGAAAATGATTCCAAAAATCGATGTTAGAAAGCCTTCTGAAACTATTTCTCCCTTCTTGAGTCCCGCCATTCCTTTTCACCATTTGGACATTGGGATTTCAGACATTATATAGATTCCATATCTCTTTTATGTTCAAGAACAAATTACTAAAAACTATCCAGGAAAGAAAAGAAAAAAACAATAAATTAAAGAAAATGTACTGGAACAGTTACTAATTAAACCAATCACACATGGCTACGACAGAAGGAAGCATAGATAACAAGAAATAAAACAGAGGTTAGTTTTAATTACCTTTTAATTAACTTTAGATGACAAGAAATAAGCTGCAACCGTGTCGGATGGGGATGATGAACCTTGTCGAGAGACGAGAAGGTGATTTTAGTTGCAGAGGGAGGTGAGAGGGAGGGTGATTTAAGTTGCGAGAGGCGAGAGCCGAGAGCCGAGAGCCGAGAGGGAAGGAGATTTAAGTTGCTTAGATGCAGAGGAGAGGAGGGGAGGCGAGAGGCTTAAGAATTTAGATGCAGAGGAGAGGAGGGGAGGCGAGAGGCAGACGAAGTAGATTAGGGTTTTTTACGTTTCTATTTATACTAAAATTGTCAACCGAACCAAACCGGTTCGGTAAATCGGTTTTGTCCATACAAAACCGAAACCGAACCGAACCGGATTTTTTTTCAAAAATTTGTACTCGGTTTAATCGGTTTTTTTTTTCCGGTTCGGTTTGTTCGGTTTTTTTTCTCGGTTTTCTCGGTTTAATCGGTTGTTCGGTTTTTTTGCTCACCCCTACATTCTACAATGAAATTTATACCCTAAAATATTAAAATTTACAGATAAATCCTAATACTCCAAATATTAATTAAACAAAATAATTGTTGAAGAATTTTTTATATTTTGTTCAAACCTTGACAAATAATTATAAGTCGATTATGGTTTTCGTTTTGAGTTGTAAAACATGATAAATATGCATTTTTTTTTTATAAAACGAGTTTGGAAAATCTTTAGAATTTAGTTTATGTTATTTCAATACACAAGTTTTATTTTTTTGTTTTATTTTAATAAGTTAGACCCAACTTGACCCATCCATTTAGAAGCTGTTTGGAATAGCTTCTCAAAGTGCGTTTCAATTTTTTTTCATTTAAAATAAATATATTTTAGTGTTTTTAGATTATTTTGATGTGATGATGTCAAAAATGATTTTAAAAAAATAAAAAAAATATCATTTTAATATATTTTAACACAAAAAACAATTTAAAAAATTACAGTAACAGCTATCTCAAACAGTTCCTTATATTATCAGGGGGCTAGGGTCACAATCAAGCTTGTAAGGTCGGGCTCACTTAAAACTTTAACAACTTTTGTTCTTTCAATGGGCTAGACCTAGCCGTCACATGCTTCACTTGGGCGCAAATAATGATCGAATTGCATGGGCGCCACTCACATGCTAGAGAGCGCGTTGCACGCACTAGAAAAATTTTGAAACTAAAAATGAATTAATTTGTAGACAAATACTATAATACCCTCAACAGCATCACAACAACAAAAAACTATATTTAAAAAACCAAAAATAACCTTTGACCATAGAATTTTTATTTTTAACTTTAGGAGCATTTAAGTAATCTTACTTTACATGAAAGACATACAATAAATCGATTATCCAAATTAGCTGGACAAATGTTATATGATTGAGAATCAAAATAGATATTTTGCTCACAAAATATCTCTAGAGCAACAGTTAGGGCAGTATTTCAACCCCTTCCCTTTTAATATATTTATTATTTCCCAAGGAAAAAAACACACTCATCCATACCGACAGTAACCCCAGAAACCCACCCATTTAGCTGCCCCGTCAAAAGGGTGAGCCGTGCCCCGTGGACACCGGGGCTGCTCCATGCAACAGTAAAATGCAATTATTGAAAAAGAGGGCATAGAAAAGGAAAGCCCTAAAACATAAATGCAACACCGCAGCAGCAGTAGTAAAAACTACTGTTTGTAATTAACCACCGGACGCACCACACCCGGCAGGTGGCGCCTCCTCTTTCTCTCTGGTTTTGGGACACATCGAACTCTCTTTGTTGGAGGAGACCAGAATTAATAATAACCCACTAAAAACTAAATTAAAACTAAAACTCTCTAAAAATCTTGTCTTTGGACTCTTCCTTACAGAGACCAGCCTTAACCTGCACCCCGTTCTCTGCTTATCATACGCCACTCCAAGTAGAAGTCTCTTCTTGCATTACTTTGCTGTAGCGGGTTCTTGTTTTCTCGAATGTAAGTATCAAAAAACCTTATTATATGCCATTTTCATCTTGTCTTGACGGCTTTCTTGTTTCTTTTTGTGTGTAAAGGTGGTTAAAAACTCCCCATTTTTTTTTTAAGAGCTTCTATCTGTGTTTCACTGGAACTTAACGATTCATTTTTGATATTCCCTTTTTTGTGGCTTATTAGGGTTTTATTGATGATCAGCTGGGGTTCAAGCTTGTAGCTTTGCTTACTTAAGTTATTTCTTGAATCAGGCTTGACATTGTTAGGGTTTCCAATTGTGTGTTTCAATGCAATTATAATGATGGAAGAACAACTCTTTCTCTCTTTAAAATTGAAAAATCGGGTTTTCTTATGCTTTTAAGTCCTAGGCAAGGTGAAGTGGTTGTTCCAGTGATGTGAAGTAGAGAGTCAGTTCAATTCATATCTGAAATAGCTTGAAACTTTATGCATTTCATCAATATTATTAGTGTTACTGCTACGTTCCTGTTATATTTCATCTAAAGTTCAAAACTTTATGCCGAGCATTAAGTAAGGCCTTGCATTTGTAGTTTTTTATTGTGCGGTAGCTGTGAATGAAAAATTGATTTGCATTTGCTGATACTGTTATAGGAAAGGGAGAATTTCAATTTATCTGGATGGCGTGGACAGAGAATGATGCTGGTAGTGTGAGAGAGAAGGAGCTGATTGAAGATAACGGTTTCTTGAAAGGATCACAGCCTTCAACTGGCACTAGTGGCTCTCCCGTTGTTTCATCTCCAGTACAGAAGGGGTTTGAAGGGAAGGATGCACTCTCTTATGCCAATATTCTTCGGTCCAGAAATAAATTTGCAGATGCTCTTGCTCTTTACGAGAGTGTCCTGGAGAAAGATAGTGGAATTGTGGAGGCTTATATTGGAAAAGGAATATGCTTGCAGATGCAGAACATGGGAAGGCTTGCTTTTGATAGTTTTGCTGAAGCTATCAAGCTGGACCCACAGAATGCATGCGCCCTGACCCATTGCGGTATATTGTACAAAGATGAGGGTCGTCTGTTAGAGGCTGCGGAGGTATGCTCTTGCCAATTAATTCATATTCTTCACGAGAAAAAAAATCTGTAAATAAGATGTCCATGGTAATCAGACGCGAGTACACCCAGTAAGCTTGTATTATAATTTTTCTTTACAGGTTGGATATATCTCTGTACTATGCAAATTCTAAAGTATTCAAATTGCACATTACAAGTACTATTTCTCCTTTGTTTAGGTGTTTTACTCTTGAAATTATTTTGTAACTCATTACCATCTGCATATTAGATGCCTTGAAAATATATATTTTTGATAGCTGATACTAATTACTAGTTTCTATACTCATTGCATGATAAATTGGAATTGGGAGAGTTTATAGATTGTGCTCATAGCCCAGCTGTCCATGCATGTATATGGACTCAGACGGATGTCTCATCCTGCATGTGTTGAGTGTAAAGCTAAAAGTAAATACTGTTCAATGGAAGAAAATAGATAATTTACTTTTTTCTCTATTCTGTTGTGTGACACTAACTTTTAGTTCTCATTTTGAGTCTTGTAATGAAATGTTCTGGGTAGCAATGAAATTATGGTCTATCAAAGTCAGCTTGAGAACTGCAATGCATGTAGATGAATTGACCATGTTTTACCATGATATTGCCATGAATACCATTTTACAAGGTATTGAAACCGTGTCTTTGCAAATCATATGTGTTTATATACGAGTAGATCACACTCGGGTTTGTTTGGCTTTGCAGCTATTTATGTTAATAGTTGACTTGGAAGATTTTATTGATTTTTCTTGGTGTAGTCATACCACAAGGCTCTAAAAGCTGATCTTTCATACAAGCCAGCGTCGGAGTGCCTAGCCATTGTTTTAACAGATCTTGGAACCAGCTTAAAGCTCGCTGGTAATACACAGGAGGGAATTCAAAAGTACTACGAAGCTCTTAAAGTAGATCCACACTATGCGGTAACTTAATGTCTTCAGTCATCCCCACTCCCAAAATTTTTTGCTTCAATGTTTGTTTTCTACTCTTCATGTATAAATAGAACTTCTCATGTGCAGCCTGCTTATTATAACCTTGGTGTTATATATTCTGAAATGATGCAATATGACACTGCCCTTAGTTGCTATGAGAAGGCTGCAATTGAGAGGCCCATGTATGCTGAAGCTTATTGCAACATGGGTGTCATCTATAAAAACAGAGGTGACTTAGAATCAGCCATTGCCTGTTATGAGAGGTATCTCTACTGCTTATCAAACCATGCTATTGGGTCCTGCATGTAAGGTGTATATGCCTCTGGGTTGCTCTGCGCCTCTGCTGATGTTGTTGCTTAATTATATTTTTGCTACAGGTGTCTAGCTGTATCACCAAACTTCGAGATTGCAAAGAATAACATGGCAATAGCATTGACAGATTTAGGAACAAAAGTGGGTTTTTCATCTTTCATGTTTAGCCTTTTGATAGCTGTGAACTCCCATTTGCAAAGTCTTTCTTTAGATTCAGTTTGTTACCATGAGTTGTGTCATTGAGAAGCCCAAGTACCCTGTCTTTTCATGAAATTTTGCTGTAGAATGCCCTTTTCTTATATGCTTTTGATTTTGGATTTAGTCATTTGTGTATTCAGGTTAAACTGGAGGGAGATATCAGCCAAGGTGTGGCATATTACAAGAAGGCTTTGTATTATAACTGGCACTATGCTGATGCTATGTATAATCTCGGTGTTGCTTATGGAGAAATGCTGAAGTTTGAGATGGTGAATGATCTTTGGGAATTTTACCATGTTCTTATATGCATGCTTTTGTATTTCTGTTCCTCTACCACAATGAGATTCAGCAAATTTACAGCAGCTTGGAAACAAAGTTGAATTTGGAAATTATTTTTCATTGATGCTAGGTTATATGTATTGTCACACACACACACACACACACACACACACACACACACACACACACACACACATGTTTTTAGCTATTTTTATTTATTTTTTCATTACAGTAGTTTTGTCATTCAGTGATTCAGTAAATTCTATTCTATTTGAGCAGGCAATTGTGTTCTATGAACTTGCTTTCAACTTCAATCCTCATTGTGCTGAGGCATGCAACAACTTAGGTGTAATATACAAAGACCGAGACAACCTTGATAAAGCTGTGGAATGTTATCAGGCAAATTTTGATACTTGTGCAGATTCTATGTTCTCACTACTGCATGTCTGTGGCTGAAATCATATTTGCCGTTATTATTTTGCAGTTAGCTTTATCAATCAAACCAAACTTCTCACAGTCATTGAACAACCTTGGTGTTGTCTACACAGTCCAGGTCTGAGATGGAGTCATGCTTGATGCGCATTTTTTTATGTGATCATGTCTGTCATGGTTGCTGACCGGATCCTTTCTGTTTTGTAGGGTAAAATGGATGCTGCTGCAAGCATGATTGAGAAAGCTATCATGGCAAATCCTACATATGCTGAAGCATATAATAACTTAGGTCTGCCTGCCTCTCTCTTTCTCTCTCACTAACACATTTTTGTCCACATGCCCCCCTGTGAGAAAAAAAAAGAATTACACTGTAAACTCCAAAGAGTTTGTTTTTGGGATGTTTATCAACTTCTGATGTAATTATCTTACATTTTAATTGTACTGTGATGGTGTGACGGTTTTCCTATTTAAAATTTGATTCCTGTAATACAAGGAAACAGAACACCCAAAAAAAGGACTTGATTCTGTGTTTTTTTTAATATCATTTTGTTATCCTCTGTGCAGGAGTTCTCTATAGAGATGCTGGCAATATATCTATGGCCATTAGTGCTTATGAGCAATGCCTGGAAATAGATCCTGATTCTCGCAATGCAGGCCAGGTGCTTTCACTCTTTTGGTTACTCAAGTTAATGCTAAATGCTTGTGAGTGCCACCAATTGTCATATACATGCTCTTTTTAGCTCTCTATCATGGCAACAATGTCATTCCATTTGCTCGCACCAGGGAAAAAACCTCTTTTTTTTTTAACTGGCCCAATGACATGAATAAACAATCTATTTTAGATGTGGAAGGCTTTAACTATAACATCAAATGGACAAGGAATTGAACATTCTTTCTCAGAGTTGAAGGGGTTTGTGTGTTGAGTTATGATTGTTGTCAAAGATGAAAACACTCTTCATATGCTGTTCACCTGGTTTTATTTTTACATACACATGCTTTACATTTGTCAAATGGCCTAACAGTAGAAGCTTCGCCACACATGCTACTTTCCCTTTCCCTTTTTATTTTTTACCTGTTTTTTAAGAGAAAGGAATGTTAGTTGCCTTAACAATTGGGGGGGGATTGTGTGGAATTATGCCTAACAGTAGGAGTTTTGCTTCACCTTCTACCATCCTCTTCTTCCTCTTTTTTTTTTTAGGAAAAAACAAAAAGATGTCAAATGTTAATTGGTTTAGTTAATGAAATAGTGTTTCTCCTTGATAAACTAAAAAAATAAAGATGTGAAATTAATGATATGGTGTTTCTTCACATGTTTACTCATCAATGGAATTTTGTACTGTTTGAATGTCTTATCTTAGACACAGCAAGAGTTGATACCCAATCATCAAAAGAGTTCATGTGCTCATATGCATTGTCTATATGATAGATGTCAGATCCTCTCGCTGTCATTGCTGTCTCTTAACTGTATTTATGAACTTTCTATGGCAGAATCGGTTGCTTGCAATGAACTACATAAATGAGGGGCATGATGATAAGCTTTTTGAGGCTCATAGGTAGGTTTAGCTCCTATAGACTGGGCATTTATTTTCATTTCAATCCTTTTCAAATCTTATGACGAGCTAACTGCCTTAAAATCCTAATGAAGCCATTTAATGTGTATGCTCTCTTGGAAAATATTCTAAATACTGATGATGTTTGTAACACTACAAGCAAAATACCATCATGATCTAAAATATTTTTTTTAATAAAGAATTACATGAGTTGAAGCATTTGAGGAAGAACTTTTATCAGTATTCAATTGAGAATTTTCTTTGTTATGTCAGTTTTATACCTTCCGTTCATTGTAGATTTTGGCATTGAATGATATATCCACATCTGCAAGCTACTACAATTGTATTTCCATCTACTTTTTACACCACAAGACTGGACTTTATTCTTTCTGGCTTTAGAAAAGATTTTACTTTTGGCATTTTCATCAAATTACATGGCTCATGGTATTATATTTTGCTTGCAGTTGCTTATATATAAATTAAATGCAATAATCTCATGTTATGTTGTAAGTTCTTGACATTTCATTATAGTGCTGTTTTTTATTTTTATTTTGTACCTTTTACACTTAAAAATCTTTAAATTGAGTTTGGTGAGCCTTATCTGAAGTCAATTGCCTACATGCAGGGACTGGGGTAGGCGCTTTATGAGATTGTATCCGCAGTACACTTCACGGGACAACCCAAAAGCTCCAGATAGACCTCTTGTGATTGGATATGTATCTCCGGATTATTTTACCCATTCTGTATCTTATTTTATTGAGGCCCCTCTTGTCTATCATGAGTACGCAAATTACAAGGTGGTTGTTTATTCAGCTGTTGTGAAGGTATGCATACATTGTTTGTTTCTGCTACTTGTTTATTGATATGTGAGTATACTCAGATGAGTAGCTCTATGAATGCTGTTTGCCTCATTTAAACCTCGTGGTTTATTTTCTTATAAAAAGAATTTGGCTCTAAACATAACTGATGGTGAGATGAGAGATAGCTAATCTGTACAGTAGTTTTACTTGAAAGGGTAAAAGGAAATGGATGAAATGAATTTCCAATGGTAGATTATTTGAGACGTCCAGAAATGTCAAAACTCTCTCCCCCTTCTGCCATTATTTCTTTATTGCTCATGAATGAAATGTGCAATTATTGTGGGGCTGTTATGGATGGCACATTTAAGAACATGCTTATGCTGTACAAGGCACAGTGCTACTTCTGCTTTTAACTTTGATTCTAGGACTTTCAGTTTCGTGGTTATCACTTGTCACTTGTGCTGTTGTTTTTGCTGCCATTTTAGCACTTCCTTTCTACCACCATTGCTCAGCATTATTGCCAACCATTAGGCACTATCTTCACTTGCAATTATTTGCAAGTCCACAAATCTGTATCATCCACACAACTCTGCACTGGATGCTAATCATCACCATGATTCCACGTAGTCTATATCACTCAACTGGAGCATTCTGTAGCATGCTTACAAATACCACCAAGACATTTTTGAGCTACTTTGTTGATAATTTGGATTTTCTTTTCTTGTAAGTACAGCCTGATGCAAAAACCAATAGGTTTAGGGAGAAAGTCTTAAAAAAGGGTGGGATTTGGAGGGATATATATGGGATTGATGAGAAGAAGGTTGCAATCATGGTTAGAGAAGATAAAGTTGACATTTTGGTAGAACTCACTGGACATACAGCTAACAATAAGTTGGGAATGATGGCATGCCGACCAGCTCCTGTTCAGGTATGCCTCGGATTGTTATTATTATTATTTTTTTGGGAAAAATATTATTTATTTTTGTGTATGTGTTCATTTATTAATGCTATGTTTCTAATAATCCATTCATAGTATATCTGTGTTTAAGAAGTTGTATATGCTCAAGCTTTTATTTAAATAATGAGTGGTATATATTTTCTGTATAGGTTTTGGATTTATTGATGCCAGCATTTATTCTGCATTCGAAAACCAGTTGGTCTATTGATTGTATTTTTGCTTATATATATGGCCATTTCTATGGATAACACATTGATTCGTGAGTCCATATTGGCTCTACATGTATGAGCACTTGACATAGCTTGAAAAGGCCATTCTTTTGTCCATTCCATACCTTCCTGCTGCAAATATACTTCTATTTTATTTAAAATTGTAAAAATAGATACATGTGTAACTCATTTTCCTGAACCTCCAATAATGGGAATACTTTTTTTCCAGAGGTCTGATGATTGATGATGTGAGTATGAGGAACTTGTTAGATTTTCTCCCGTAGGTAGCATCTGCACAGTTTCTTGAAGAGAGATAATGGAGCAATCTTGGTCATACAAATGTGTCAAGTCTAAGATCCTGTTTGATTGGTTCATCGTTCACATGCCACTGGGATATGATTGAGGGTTGGATGATTCTAGAGACCATGAATAATTAGCTAGAAAATTATAATTATAAATGGATGCTAAAAACACAAAACTGTTATACAAGTCCCAAAAAGGGACAAAAAGTCAAGAAGCATATTCTTAAATGCTGACAATAATAGCACATGCCAAAAATAAAATAAAAAACCTGCCAGTGCTGTGAATGTCTCAGATCCTGTTCCTTTTTGCCCAACTTAGATTTTTTTTCCTATTTGAATTGTACTAGTAAACACAGCTTACTGCGGGACTTTGTCTCTGACCATTTTTGGTTTACCTTTATTTTAGGTTACTTGGATTGGCTACCCAAATACAACTGGCTTGCCTACCATTGATTACAGAATTACCGATTCATTTACTGACCCTCCTGATACTAAACAAAAGTAGGCTATCTTATTACTTTCTTAAAGTTGTTTTTTCTAAAATATAGCCCAGTAGGATGATTTATTAAATGTTGTTATCTGTGCATGGTATGCGTGTTCAATGAAAGACATGTCGAGGAGTTGATTCGACTACCAGAATGCTTCCTTTGTTATATACCTTCACCAGAGGCTGGGCCTGTTGCTCCAACTCCTGCCCTTTCGAATGGCTTCATCACTTTTGGTAGCTTTAATAATTTGGCAAAGGTATTGGTTACTTTTGTGATTAGACAAGTAAACCACTATCTATACTGGAAAAATTATCCAATTGCTTCTATATTTTGTCCTTTTCATTGTTTATTTCCCCCCCACAGATAACACCTAAGGTATTGCAAGTTTGGGCTAGGATACTCTGTGCAGTTCCAAACTCCCGCCTTGTGGTGAAATGCAAGCCATTTTGTTGCGATAGTGTTCGACAAAGATTCCTTACAATGTTGGAGCAGCTAGGGTTGGAACCACTGCATGTTGATCTTCTGCCTCTAATTCTTCTTAACCATGATCACATGCAAGCTTATTCTCTAATGGACATTAGGTACAATCGCATACTTGCAACCAACCACCTTTTGATGTTCAGAATTTTGGTCTCAAAACCACAAATGCGAATTTTGACATTTTAACCCCTGTTAAATCAAGTTAATTTTTATTTTTTATTTTTGTAAGAGGTTATTTCAATCTCATGATCTAGGTCATGGGTCCTTCAACATTGAATTTTATTTTTTATTGAATTGTTCCTATCTTATGACCTGAGTCATAGTTTGGAGGGTTAACCCAATTGACTCAATTTTTTTGATTGATTTTTTAATTTTATCATTTAATATCGTGTTTGATTGAAAATTATGTTTCATGGTTTGTTTTATTTGTTTTTTATTAGTTTATTCCGGTCTCATGACTTAGAAATAATGCTTAATAGATTGACTTCACTCATTTTTTGTGTTTTTTTTATTAAACTCTTACAAATTTCATTGTTCAATCAATTTATGATTTGATTTCTATGAAGTTTTTTTCAATTTCATGATCAAAGTCGTGAATTTGATAGGTTAATTTGAGTTAAGTTAAATTAGATCATTTTTTTTTTTATTTCTATGAGGTTATCTCAGTTTGATGACTTGAGTTATTGTTTTGGCGGATTGACTCATTTTTTTTTTTTAATTTCATCCTTTAATATTGGGTTGATTAAGGATTGAAATTCATAATAATTTTTTATTTGCTTTTATTGGGGTTATCTTGGTCTTAGGATCTAGGTTGCGAGTTTGATAGGTTAATTCTGGTTGTTTTTTCAGATCCTTTTTAAATTGATTTTTTTTTCAATTTCATTCATTAACATTAAGTTTAATTTGCTTTCTATGAGATTATCATAGTCTCATAACTCAGGTTGCGGATTTAACATGTTAACCTTGGATGATCCAAGTCAATTCAATATGATGTTTTCTTAATATTAAAAAAAGATTTCTTAATTTTTTTTAGTCAAACTATGTTTTTACGGGTTGTATTAGTTGCTTTTGAACCGGTAAAGTCAATTGGGTTATATAGAGTCAACTCTGACATGATTAATTGTTTTTTCTCTCTCGGAAAAACATTAGCAACATCTAAATATTTTTTTCGTTAAAGAAAAATTTAACCCGACTCACAGTGTAGCACAAGTCAATGATCCAGTATGCTCTATAAATGTTAAGTTGATGCCTCTAATTCTATCACCTGACTTCTGGGATTTATTTGAATTATTTAGATATACATACTTTTCTAGTACATTTCTGTTTTGGCATGTAAATCTTCTTTAGGGTCCTGTCTTATTTTATTTATATGATATAGCTTGGATACTTTTCCATATGCTGGTACAACAACAACATGTGAATCTTTGTACATGGGAGTTCCTTGTGTTACCATGGCTGGTGCTGTACATGCTCACAATGTCGGCGTTAGTCTTCTCAGCAATGTAGGTGAGGACCTCTCATTTCAAGCGAATCTTAAATTACTATTGTTTTTTATGCCTCATTGCATTTGGTGCCCTTGATTTTTCTGTTTACAGATTACTTTTGTTTTGTGATCGATAGTACAAAAGTAGGTTTTGAGTAAAAAATCTGCCCTGTGACAGTTGATAACCTCTTTAAAACCATGATTTTGTAATCTCAATACACTTGAAACCATGGTTTTGAAAGAGCTATGATATGATGCTTTTTCAAAACAATTGTTATGAAAACTCAAATCCTTAACAGAGCCAAGAACAGAAAGGGAAAAAAGGTCATCAGCATGTGTGCCTGTTAAATCGAAAAGGAAAAACCCATTGCCCTTGCTATACAGATGAAAGATAACTTTCAGATTTATACGAAAATTTATGGGATAAACTCTGTGGAGTGATAATCCAATGTCACTTTGCACTGTTGTGATTCTAATGGTGTCACAGTATGCATTTCTCACTGCATCTGTGTTGTTTTAAGTTCTCACTGTTCACCTACAAATTTCATCAATGCTGTTTTCTGATATTGAAACTGTCATGATTAAGATTGAAGCCACTGGTTTGGAAATTTTATTAGCTTCTATAATCTGAAGCATAATTAATTGAAATGAACTGAAATGTTTTTGTGCATACTTATGCCCATTGAAAATGTTCTTTTATAGCCTTTTTTAGCTTTGATTGAGGGTGTTCAACTTGTTTTTAATTACTGTGACTGATTGTAATGCAGGGTTAGGGCATCTGGTTGCAAAAGATGAAGAGGAATATGTTCAATTGGCACTGCAGCTGGCTTCAGACATTGCAGCTCTCTCGAAGTTGAGGATGAGTCTCCGGGATCTTATGTCTAAATCTCCTGTTTGTGATGGACCGAATTTTACGCTTGGTTTAGAGACAACATACCGGAACATGTGGCACAGATACTGCAAGGGTGATGTGCCATCTTTAAGCCGAATAGAATTGCTACAACAGCAGGGGATTCCCAAGGAGGTACCTATCAAGAACACTGATTCAACGAGGATTCCATCCACAAAAGATGGCCCTCCAGAATCTATCAAAGCAAATGGATTTAGTGCGGTCCCACTGCTCAAGGCCGATCATTCTTGCGGGGAAAATGGCAGCCCGATCAATAATACTATATAAACTCAGGCAAGACGATCTGAAAATAAATTATATGGCGAAACAAGTGTCGAGACCGCCTGGATTGCAGTGCTGCATGTATAATATCTGTAACTGTATCTGCTGGGATTTGAAGATGGTATTGACTGAGGTGGCAATCCCCCGTTCCTTTGCAGAGGGTCAATTTTTTTGGAAAAGAAGTGGTAATTGTTTGACAGTTCTTCATTTCCTTGGACCAGAAAGAAATATAGGCAATTGGGAAGAGATGATTATTAGGTATCTGTATCACATTTTTTTGAACCTTCAAGCATAGAGAAATTAATGGTGGCTTGGCTTCTTAACCCTCCCATAGCTCTAACCCCTGGGCTGGGCTGATCACCATACAACAGGGAGCTGTGGTTAAGTCCCAGCTGTGTATGGATGTCAGTCCTGTGATCTCTTAACTGTGAACATGGTGAAACACAGCAAAATATTAATACTATGATTTACTGATCCGAATGTTGCTGCCTGCTACAGTCAGATGGATGTCAAGAGTGGATAGTCCTTGACAGCTACTTGTCTGAGAATTTGAGTTCTTTTTGTTTCAGTTGAATCGATTGCAACATATGCTGTTCCATTGCTTATCTATTATTATGAATGCCTTGGAGCAAAATTTATTTGCCAAGAAACATTTTGCTCGGTTGCCTCTGGAATTTTTTTTTGTCTCATCCTTTTAGAGGAGGAATAGGAGGATTGAGTTATTTCTTGAACCTAAAAAAAACTTGTATCCAGAAACTTTTTGTTATTTGGTACGTGTTTAAAGTTAAATTATGCAGTAGTTAATTCAAAGTGATTTTGTTGATGATTTTT
Organism: Salix arbutifolia; assembly: GCA_025169955.1. Taxonomy (NCBI): domain Eukaryota; kingdom Viridiplantae; phylum Streptophyta; class Magnoliopsida; order Malpighiales; family Salicaceae; genus Salix; species Salix arbutifolia. The sequence goes on along the minus strand of CM045917.1, from coordinate 8,379,420 downwards.
TTTTTCCTGAAGCAAAAATAAAGGAAACAACTTGGATTAATCTTGGTCAACTTGTCAAATCTATTTATAATTCTGGTTAACTTTCTGAATTCATAATTTGATCCTTAAATTTCATTCGATTCAAATTTTTTTTATTATATGATAAAAAATTAATTTATAATTAAAAAAATCATGAAGAATAAAATTAAATGATATTTTTTTTTAGAAAAAACAAAACAAAGTGGAAAAAGCTAAAAAAGAGAGTCAAACATACATTCATGAGTGCTTCAATGTATTTATGCATTTTTAAAAAGAAGTTTATGTACGTGGGCCTAAAACAAACTTGCATGTTTTGACCAGTTTGTTTTTTCTTGTTTTAGGGGGCAAATCACTCATATGTGTCGAGTGTTTTGAGTAGTGGCCTTAAATTACAATCATTACTATGATTGATGTTCGAAAAAATAAATATATGTACATAGCAGATAAAGATGTCGTGTCTTTTGAGTATTGACCCAGATTACAATCATTGCTATGATGTTTGAAAAAAACAAGAATTGAATTGGGTTGAGAATTCAATTTCTTAACCTGTTTTCATCTTAAAACACCTCCCTCGTTATAAAACCCTTTACAAACCCACTAAATGATCTAAAACACCCAAATCACCTAAAAAACTCTATACTGCAGTCTTGTCTACAGTTACAATCCTTTCCATTTTCGGTCTGCAATTCCATGTTGATGAATGCTGGTGAATCAGCACATAAATCAAATGAAAGGGTGCCTAGCTTCATTTTACTAGTCTCTCAGTATATCCACCACAAAATTTAGGATCTCTGTGCATGAAAAGGAAAGCAAGAAATGATCCGGCGAGTGGAATAACTAACAGGGACTTTGCTACAGCTTATAAAATGGTACATTGTTGTAAGCTTAACATCATTAGTTTTGCAGAAAAATGGCAGCAGATAGTGTTATAAGGGGCAAGTAAATAAAAGGAAAATAAAAGGTCCTCCAGGACCTACATTTCATCACATTTCTGATTGCCAGCTTTCTTTCATCACTGTTTCTCTTCTTCTAATGTAAACAATCCAGTTGCTCCGTTTCGTCATATTTTTTATCGATACAAAAGGTACTGAAAAGAACCAATTGCTGCAGGCTTCTGATGTTGGAAACAGACCATCTTCTTTGATAATTGCCATGCAGTACTAATCTTGGACAGATGCCCGCAAAATCTTCACATCATGGATGGGCCTGTATTAGGAAAGTGTCATACATGGAGTAATTCAAACATAAAGTGGAGTGTGACCATTTACAGTCCCAAAGCAACGAAGAATTTTTTTTACATATAGAGTTGGTCTAAGTAGACCAAACCAGTCAATTGATCGACGACGATAGACCCAGTTTAAATTGGCAGTTGCAGTGGACCCGATCAGTTTGATAGGAATAGTATATACAAGTTATGTAGCAATTACACCAATGAAGATGGAATTACCAGGGAAATATTAAAAAATAATAACAAAGAAAGTTTTTACCTATCATTATTGTCAGTTTGGATACTACCGAGTCTCTTGATTATTTCGATTCCCCTGCATACTCTTCCAAAAATGGTGTGTTTTCCTGGATAATGATATAAAGCAGACGAAGAATTATAACAGCAGTAGGAAATTTGAGCCTGGACAAATAGGAAATAAACAATGGAAAAGTAAACAATGTGACCACTTCAATGTTCAAAATACTTCAATTGAAATCTGATTTCAGCCAAACCACAACTCATTGTCGCTAACTTGAACTTTGGACCATTCAGGATTCTTGGTGCCAATAAATGGAGCTTCAAAACACTTTCAAATACAAGAATGATGCCATTGTTTAGTTTCTGGGATCTTTGCTTTCCTACACAAGCTTAGAAACTCTTCTGCATTGCCTATGCGGTGAGAAGATTAAAATCATTGAAGGATATAAAAGTGATCCGAATTGGTACAAGAACATGTATAGAATTCCAATTAAGATTCACATTCTCTGATTAGCATCCTCAAAATTTGACCATGACATGAAAGGGATGTCGGGTGTTGATTTCACTACAATCCAAGTCCACAACTGTTGGATCTGGGATCTAAGTTTCACTATTCTCAAAACTATTCATTTGTCATATTATTGTGTAGATTACAAGCTAATCCACCAAAGTCCACATGTGTCTACAATTTTCTAAGAAAAAAAACAATATACATATAAAACCATTGTAACAAACAGAGGAATAATATTACCATCTAGAGATGGAGTCGGCGACAAAGTGATGAAAAATTGGCTTCCATTAGTATTTGGACCAGCGTTTGCCATAGATAAGATCCCAGCTCCAGTATGCTTTAACTCGGGGTTTATCTCATCCTCAAACTTATCACTATAATTCACAACATCATAATCCATTCTTTTTAGGCAATTGTGAAAAGGAATAGAGGATAAAAATATAAAGAAGAAGAAGGAAGCAAGCACATTATAACCAAACAAAGCCCTAGAAAATCAAACTAACCCATAAATGGATTTTCCACCTCTTCCAGTTCCTGTTGGATCCCCACCTTGCACTATAAAATCCTACTCCAAAAACCCAACAAGAATTAAAAAAAATAGAAGCACAAAAGAGACACGATGGCCTCTTAATTTCAATAAAAATAGAATTAAGCAAAACAAAACATGAGTCAGTTGTTATATTTATAGTACCTTTATAATGCGGTGAAATTTAACGTTGTCATAATAACCTCGACGAGATAATTCAAGAAAGTTCCTGCAAGTTCTTGGTGCGTGCTTGTAGTATAACTGTCAATCACCATAAAGAATAAAATTAAAAAGTGGTATGATACAATAAGAAAATAAAAAGGGTAGGGAGAGAGAGAGAGAGAGAAGCACCTCAACAGTGAAGGAACCCATTGATGTCTCCAGAGTAACCTCTGGAGCTCCACCTTCTGCATTCGCCGTCATCTTGCCGCACAAAATTCTCAGAGAGATGGAGAGACCGGAGTTTTTTAGTCCTTACTCGGCTATCCAGCTTTATTGTTCGGGTTCGGGCTATAAATTAATTAACGGGCTAAGCCGCAAGGGGACCAGCACTCCGATTTGATAAAAGATAGCATGATTTTTGGGCCCAATAAAGGCTGGTCTCTCCAATTATTTTTTGTTTTTTCACGAGGATTTTTTTTTTCCTAATAGCTTGACTAAGATTTACCTAGTATAACTATTATAATTTTTTTAAAATTGTTTAATAATTTTTTTTTCCAATATTAAATATATTTAGTTAAAAAAATATGATTTATCAACCATCCAATATAAAAAAACAATAACTTGATTTAAATAAAGAAATTGTTATAAAAAATATTCATTTTTTGCTGCAAAATTTAACATCTTTTAACTTTTTCATTGATTCTATCTATACAATTATGATTTTTTTTAAAAAATATTATATATAGAAATGATTTGAGGCATTATTTATCAACATGCTTTTAATTTAAATTATTAATCAAACATACAATAATATAGCAAACATTAGCCCTCTCCAAAGACACTATAACAAAGCTAAATCTCAAAAATAAATATAATTAAAAATATTATTTGAGTCGAGGTTAATAATATTTATGTTCTATTTAGTACTTATCAAATAAAATAAATGTAAAACAATTCTTTTATTCGGATCAATTTAAATAATATAACTATTTAAAAAAAAATCATTTTGGGTAACTATCTAAAAAAGTTACTCGTTTGACTTCTAAAATTATCATCCCCGCTCCGACAACGTATCACTTTCAAAAATTACTAATGTAAAAACGCAATTGCAACTAAAAACATAATACAGGATTTATATCAACACTTATATGAACTTGAGGGACTAGACTGAAATTTACAACAAATTGTGATTGTTGCCTTTCTCGAAATGGGCAGCCGAAGCAGCTCGAAGGTGGTGGTGTAATTTGTCGATGACGAGAGGAATAATCAGGCTACCATAAAACCCGCCAAGCTCAAGTGGGTTATTCAGGTAAGCCTGCAATGTTCGAAACTGGGTTCCACGTCTTCATAAAACGCGCAGTTGTAATTGGAAATGGATTCGCAGGCGCCGAGAACCAATGCATCGGCCTTCTTCGCGCTCTTGGCCTCTCCTCTCGCTATTCTCTACACGTAAAGCTCCAATCCCCTCACTCCTTTGATTCCTTCTTGTACGACTCCTCATGGAAAATAATTAACATCTATAATTTGTGCAGCGAGTTATGAGGCCACGAGGGGCAGTTAATGAGTGGTTGCATTGGCTGCCAGTTTCTGTGCACAAGAAAGTGGACAATGTTATAAGAAAAATCTATGATGACTCGAGGTGTATTCTAGGGAAAAAGGTGATGCCTGTTTTGGTTGAAAATGATGGGAAGAATGCAGGGTTGTTAGGTGTATTGGAAGCTGATGCAAATCAGATTGCCAAAATGGCTCGTGAGACATTTGATAGGTATGTATGTTATATAATTTTCTTGGAATCCTTAATTTATCTTAGATTTTTAAGTAGCAATGCACTTGAAATCAGTATATTTGATCGTTTTAAGGAAACCCATGAAGGGAATGGATTTTGTATACTCATAATATTAATTATTTATGTGATTAATATGCTATGTTGGTGTTTTTAGTGATTATAGGTTCTAGAAATGGTAGCTCATCATTCAATGATTGCTTATTGTTTTCTTTTAATCCAGGGATGGTCCATTATTGGTGGTTGCGTCTGGAAGGGACACCATTTCTGTTGCAAGCTCTATAAGACAGTTAGCTCCAGAGAGTGTTTTTGTGGTTCAGGTTGTAGCTTAATTTATCCATCATGGGTCTTTTTATTTGTTTTATATTTTGCATTCGATGATATTTGTCATGAAATAGAGCCATACTGTTTGGTGTTAGAGGAATTGATTTCATGGATCTCTTTTCCATTTTACTGTTCTATTTGGTTAGAATATTCGAAGGGCTCTCTTTTATATTTATTTGCTGTGATGTTTCATTTAAATTTTCACCGAAATGCAACAGATACAACATCCAAGGTTGAATCTGAATAGGTTCGATTTGGTGATCACCCCTTGTCATGATTATTATCCATTGACTCCAGAAGCTCAGGATCAAATCCCCTGGTTTCTTCGCAGTTGGATAACTCCACGAGAACCTCCAGACAGCAATGTGGTATTTGTTCTGGTTACTAAAATGCTTGCTTAGATGACTTCAGCACATGAAAATAAAATTGGATAGCTTTGGGCTGTTAAGTTACTTTTGTAGTTAGTTTTTAAAATTCTATACGAAACTTATGGATTTGGAATTTTGGATCTCACAGGTTCTCACTGTTGGAGCTCTTCATCAGGCTGATTCAGCTGCACTGAGGATTGCTGCTTCGCTCTGGCATGATGAATTGGCACCGCTTTTGAAGCCCTTGCTTGTTGTCAACATTGGAGGGCCTACTAGTAAAATGCTGTGCATATGTGTTTATTATTTGCATGCTCTCATTTTTGGAACATTCTTTTGGAATTCCTCATTTTTTGTCAATTTCTTCAGATAAATTTTGTTTAGTGTATGTTATAATATATCCAGAAATGATATGACATCAACTAATAGAATGGTTGACTTCTTTATATGGGAAGACTAATTTTCACCTTAGAAAAGCTATCTGTAGGTGCATTATTTTGAGAATATTCTTGATTTGGCATTCCTGCCCACCTCTTGTTAGATGTTATTGTTGTTATTCTTGTGGAACCAATAAAGAGATCAAAAGGGAGGAAAATACCATTCAACTGCAACAGTGATTAGAAAAATGGCGTTGTTGTGGTCAAAACTGCATTTTTCTTGTTGCGGTTCTGACCCAGAACGTCCTTTTGTACATGATAGAAGGACTTGTGCTATGAGATTATATCTTTTTTCTACTCTCTATGCAAATTGTGGTGCTTTACTACTTATACTTGATGTAAACAACTGATTTAGGTGTTTCTTCAGTATATCAAGAACATTGAAATAATTGGAATAAGTGGAGCAAATGATGATGATTCTTTGTTCAGCTCTATCCTGGTTAAATATTACACATGCAAACCCGGGTGAGCAACCCAGTTCATATCATTACATCTGATGTAACTTACAGTAGTTAGAGTTTGAGTGGAGCTTGTTTGGATAGATGGGTGATATACTGCATAGAAAGGGGGGTTTGGTGGTGTAGAAAGAGAGTTATGTGAGCACATGAAGGTTTGTCAGGGAATGCTAGTCTGCTTCAGAATTTTGTATTTGTGCATTGTTGCTCAATTTTTTTTCCTCATACCTTAAGTCATGGAATTTGGTTGGAATGTCTATAACTGTGACATCATGTGACACTTAAAAACTGAATTTTTGATATCATGGGAACTATGATATCTAGAGTCACTTATTTGTTTGAGTGAACTATATTTTCTTCACCATGTATTGGTTGATTCAAGTTTTTACTTGATTATTTAAAAGTTCTTTATTTCAGTTTCCTCTTTAATTAACAGGAAACTGTCAGTATGGTGAAGATCTTGCAAAGCAATTGACAGAAATGCTGCGAAATGTTCTTTGGAGTTGTGGGAGCCTTAGAATATCCTTTTCTAGAAGAACCCCTGAGAAGGTTTCAATTCTTCGAGCAATTTCTTTTGCTGATTCGTTTGATTAGTGCTAACTAAGTTGCTATATCTTGGCATGTATTGGCAGGTGTCCAAGATTCTATTGAAAGAATTTAGTGCAAACCCTAAGGTTTACATTTGGGATGGCAGAGGTAAGACCTGAGAGGATATCTTCAGTCTTCTTACACTTGGTGCTGTTATTAAAGTAGGCAAGAATTACTCATCCAATGATAACTGCTTAGGTTCAAATCCACATATGGGGCATCTAGCTTGGGCTGATGCTTTTGTTATCACGGCTGATTCAGTAAGCATGTTGAGTGAGGCTTGCAGCACTGGGTAATGGATATGGATGAATGTATAGGCATTGCTTATAGCACTGTTTTATATTGAAGTTCATGTGCTCTTATAATTTTGGTTTGTGCTGCAGGAAACCAGTCTATGTCGTAGGAGCTGAACGGTGTGCATGGAAGTTTGCTGAATTCCAAAAGAGTTTACATGAAAGGGGAGTGGTTAGACCATTCACTGGCAAAGAAAATGTATGTAGCCAGCTGTCTCATAATGACCATGTTCTCTGCTGCCGTTTCACTTGGTGAAAAAAGCAATTTTCACCTGATATCCATACCTCCTTACATTTTCTGTTCAGAAAACTAAATTTCATATTCGCTCCATTAGTAATGAATGCAAAATCATGTATCATAAGGTGGCGTAACATTTTCGTTAGTGGAGTGAGCCATCATGGCTGCTGCACAAACACTTGTAAATCACAACACACTAGTGTTGAACAAAGTTGACATAATTTTACCAATTCATCATTTTACAGATATCCGAGACCTGGAGCTACCCTCCACTGAATGACTCTGCAGAGGCTGCAAGTCGGGTGATCGAGGCAGCTGCCAAGCGTGGATGGATCACACATGCTTGATGGGTTTCCTAGTCTCAGGCATGAGCATAATGAAGTTCACACAGTGCATAGAATTGCCTACACAGTCCACACTTGCTCAATCTTTGAACTGCTTGTTTAGATACAACAGGCTACATTCACAGATAATTGACTTATTCTTTCAGCTGATTTTACTCTACCTTTGTCTGATAGGTTTTAGTTTTCTGAAGAGCCTTACGAGTCGCTAATGTTATTGCAGTAGAGAAGTGCTGCATGAAATACAAAAACAGTCACAGATCGATTGTACCACATTGAAATAAAAAGAAGAACACAAGTTTTTCACTGCTATAAAATCAATTCTACTACTCTGGATGGCTGATAGTGAACCTGATATTACTACCCCATTACAGTTCATTGCTAAACTTCGAACAATATCCATCACAGGTATGTGAAGCACAATAGAGCAGAAGGTGAATTTAGTGTAGCGTTTATGCAGTGAAATTACGGAGCACAACAGAGATTTTAATATATCAGAAGCATTTAGACACTTTTTCATTGTTCTGAAAATGCAAAGTTTCAGATGGAAATGGGTTGGATTCATGTCACCATACCATGCACGGCTATTGGCCTGACATGGCTCACGGAATTATTGGCAAAAAGATGACCTAATTTGCAGCAAAAATGGCTCATAATTTGACCTAACACCACAATTAATTTTATCCCACCTTTTGCAAAATCTGGTATAGCAAAAGGAATAATGATGTGAAGCGGGTGGCAAAGATCTGTACCTTCAAATCAAAAGGTTGCTGCACATGTGGTTTGGTTGAGTGATTTAAAGAAATTACTTAATAGTTATGGAAAATTAAGTACTTAATAAAAAATTATGTTATGTTATTTTACAAAAAAAAACTCTAGTATCACAATGGCTACCGCTGATTATCATGAACATCTTTAACAAACACTATGACAGTATGATGATACTCATCAATAAAGATATTTGAATTTAGAAAATATATCATTAGTGATGATTGAAGTTACTGTAAAACAATCTATTTTGATGGGTGCCTGTTTGGGAGTGTGGTTGATGATGATTTTAAAAATATTTTTCATTCATAAATATATTAAAATGATATTTTTTTATTTTTTAAAAATTATTTTTGATATCAACACATGAAAATTATTTAAAAACACTATTTTTTAAAATTCAAAATAAAAAATAAATAAATATTTTTTTTCGAAAGTGTTTTTGAAACGCGGTGCCAAACACCTCTCTAATTATAAAATCGGTGATTTTAAATAACAAATATAATAAATAAAAGAAAAGGCTATAAAATTTAGGATAAAAATATTTTATTTTGGCATGACAATTGCTCTGAAAATTAAAGTATAAATGATAGAATAAAAGAAATTATGAAACCCTTTATCAAGATAATTCAAAAGTATTTATAATTTCAGCTTGTCAAACTCTTGATTACTTGGATTCAACACACAATCAAATCAAAATATATTGGATCAGACAACTAACCAAATGTATTTCAAGTTGGAATTTCTTAGACTAGCTATTCGTCAACTTATTAAAGAATTTTAATAAACAAGTGTTAATTGAGTTGTTGGTATTATTTGTTCGGTTGACTTTCATATTTGATGTCCACGCTCATGACTTTCATATTCATCACCTTTCTACTTGCTTTCTTATAGAACCTGATCAAGTGGAATATAGTCAGCAACAACTCCTCTTAGTCCTGATCGGCAGTTTAGTTGCAATTGTTTTTCAAAGTATTTTTTGTTTATAAATATATTAAAATAATATTTTTTATTTTATTTTTTAAAAATCATGTTTGACATCAACAAATGAAAATGATATAAAAACACCAAAAACAAATTAATTTAAAGTAAAAAAATACAAAAATTCAATTTTTTTCAAAAATATCTTTGAAACGCATTGACAAACAGGTACTTAGTTTTAGATATCAACCTTTTGTCTAGTTCTCTATATAAGCTTCATTCATTCAGCCATTTCCATCACAACAGCTTCGAGTCTCTCATTCACTGATTTCTCATATCACAACCTTGATCAGTACTCCATTCTCTAAAGATCTAAGAAAAAAAAATGATGAGCGGGTCAACAGCAGTTGATATGCCAGAGTCAAGCTCTGTTTCTAAAGGAAAAGCACCTCTCATAGCTGCTCCCATGAATAAAAAGGGAGGATACAAGAAGGGAGTCGCCATATTCGACTTCATTCTAAGGCTGGCTGCTATCGTGACTGCTCTAGCTGCTGCCGCTTCCATGGGAACTAGTGATGAAACTCTTCCATTCTTCACTCAATTCTTCCAGTTCCAAGCTAGCTATGACGATCTTCCCACTTTTCAGTATGTCCTCTTATTCCATGTCAAAGAACTATTTCACCTTAAAACTTAAGCTGTTAGATGAGACTCTAGAATATGATTTATATTATTCTCTAACATACTCTTTTAAGTAAAAGCCTTTTGAGCTTGAAAATTGCACAGATTCACACTACATTGTGCTTGATTTTTATCAAATAGAATAGAGGTGGTGAGATTCGAACTCGTGACTGCTGGGTCAATAAAATTCTGATACTATCTCAAGAAACCATCAAACTGTTAGATGAGAACCTGTAATATGATTTATATTATTTTTTGACAAATAGTAGCTAGGGGATGGTATAATTTTAGTACAATTTGCTTAGAATTCTCAAACATGACACCATCTTCTTTTGGCACATAATACTAGTCACAAATCCGTAGCATGAAATCAACACACTTGGAAGGTATGGAGATTTCTATAGGAATTCTAAGGCATCTATGGTTGCAGGTTTTTCGTCATTGCAATGGCAATAGTTGCTGGCTACCTTGTCCTTTCACTTCCATTCTCTATAGTAGCTATTGTCCGCCCGCACGCCGCTGGACCAAGGCTCCTGCTGCTAATTCTGGACACTGTAAGCTCTCTTAATGCTGTGAAATTAACATCTCACATTGAGATCTCAAATTCTCAACTCATTTTGACAAAAAATCTATCTCTACCCTCTTTTCGCAGGTAGCTCTGACTCTAAACACTGCTGCTGGTGCTGCAGCTGCTGCCATAGTCTACTTGGCCCACAGTGGCAACGCGAGCGCAAATTGGCTTGCTATCTGCCAGCAGTTTGGTGATTTCTGTCAGAAAGTGAGCGGATCTGTGGTGGCCTCGTTCATCACCGTTCTCATCTTGGTGTTCTTGGTCGTGCTGTCAGCTTTGGCTCTGGGAAGGCATTGAGAGAAAAAAGAGCAGAACTTGTTTGGTGTTTATGTTGTTTATTATCGTTGTCATTGTCGACGGAAGTATTGTGTATGTAATGATGAGATTAATCATGTGATTTACAGTGCTGTTGAAGAGCACTGCAATGAAAATTAAAGTGTTTTATACATTTGGGTAGCGTCACTTGGTTGAATCTTGGCTTGCTATAAAAAACTATTCAGATTACATAACTCTCGAAAACACGAGATCAAAAAAAGAAATAAATAAAATGAATTCAATATCTAACCAAGAACTTGGATCGTCGTCGACCTGTCCATCTGCATAAACAGAACTGCTACATAATATATGGCCACGCTCAGGATAGTGAGATGAGCAACTCCTGTAAAGCTCAGAGGTCACCTCCACTTCCTTGACATGTCTTAAATATAATTCTTTTAATTTAGTCATCAAAATATAACTGTCTTATTAAATGCTTAACACCCGTGACGTGACAAATTCCACCCTCATAATTATAATAATAAAGCACTTGTTCTTGATAAGTAATTTTGAATGTATTATCAGATTAAAACATCTGAAATCCATTGGCTATTATTGTAATGAATTCACTCTTCACCATTAAAATAAAGGTATAAGCAATGTGTAACAACAAAATAATAAAAATAGAAATGGTATAATGAATTTTCAACTAGATATAGTTTTCATTAAAAAAAAAGTTGTTTAATGACCATTCATGAGATTCTGTCCTCAAGAGACGTGACATGATGGTAGAGGATTTACGATCTGCACAGTAGTTTTTGAGTTCAAGTTAGGACGTACATTCTTTGTAAGAGTCTGGGATAACCGAGATTTTACTCGCTCACCTGAACTCACAAAGTGTACTTTTCGAGGAAAAGTTTTCTCGCATAAAAAAATATGCTCACTAATTTGGTTTGGGATTGATATATTTAAATATAGGGTTAAATATAGAGCTAAGCTCGAAAATGTCCCCCTTTTTTTTTAGTTCATGTCCCTGTTTTTTTTTTGTTATCATGTCTCTCAAAGAAGTTGGCTAACCATAATGTTCCTAATTTTTTTATATGTGCTACCATTAAAATTTCAACTACATGATTTTTTTTAATATATGATTGGTTCTAGAATTGAAAGTCTAATGATTATTAGGGTTTCTGGCAGCTAACAGAGCATCTGTTTTTAATATTTTAATATTATCTCAAATTAAGATTTTTAATAGTGAAATAGATTGATCAAACGATATAGATTGATTTAAAATCATATGCTAATTCTTTAACGTTTGTCTCGAGTATCATGAAAGATTTAAATAGTCTTTTTTGGATAAATTTATGAATTTTTTATAAAAAAAATTAATTTGGTGAGGATTACAGTAATAAATTATAACAATATCGCATTTCACAATTCCTTACTATGGTCTCTCTCTCAGGGCACTACAGTTCAAGGAATAATGTGCAGTTTTATATGCTGAAATTACATTTTAATCTCTATTCTTTTAAAATGTTTATATTTAATCCCTATAGTTTTAGGTATTTTTGTTTTGATCTTAATTTTTATTTTTCTCATGAGTTGAGAAAATAGCAAGAAAAATACCGGAAAAAAGAAAAAAAAGAGAGTTTTGTGACGACCACATTTCAGCCATAAAAAGGCTGACCTTGGAACAAATGCTTTCATCTTTGAAAGGGAAGTTTTATGTTGGCCGACCTTGCCTTTGAATATGCAAGAAAAGAAAAAAAGTAATTATAATTCAAAACTTTTTTTTTATTTAGTTTAATCTTGAGTTTTTAGACGATATTTTACAGTTAAAAATAGTTATTAAGATTCTTATAATATTTGTTTTTGTTTTTTTTTCTTTGATGTCATGTAGATAGGCCTATCCTTCTAGCCCCAGAACATCAACCTTTTTTAAAATGGCCATTCATCTTCTTTTTTTTATTTAAAAAAATATATAAATAAAAATTTTAAAATTATATTTAAAAGTTGATGACATATTTTTCAAATAATATCATAACTCTGAAGGACAATATTAACAATATTTTATGAATACGACCATAGTATGTAGAATGTTTTTAAAACTTTGCTCATGAATATTCAATAAAAATAAAATATTTATTTTATTAAATTTTATTGCTAATTTTTTATATTATTTTATCAAATTAATTATTCTTTAATTGTTTTTTGAATTCATAAAGCAACCAACTGCCTTAATTGTTTTTTGAAGAAGTCAAGAAACTATTAGCTTTTGAGATTTTTAATCTTTGTAGACCTTTTCTCCTTTCACAACATTTATATATCACACTAGATAGTGCCCCCGCGCTTCGCCGCGGGGTGCACAATATTTTTTTAAATGTAAAAAATATTAATTATATATAATTATCAATTGTATTATAATTTAGTTAAAATAATAAATTTTTCTAGAAATCTTGTGAAGTTCAAGTTATAAATGTATCTGTTTAGTAGTTTTTGATGAAATAATCTATATTAATTTATGATTGTTATTAAAAAAATAAAGAGACTTGGATATTTGAATTATTACATTCATTGCATTAAGATCAGTTAATTTTATAATTGAATTTAAATAGATACATAGATACGAATAAAAAAAAATATTCTTCAATAATTACAAAAAGAAACTAAATGATTTAATATAAAATAAAAATCTGCAAAAAAATATTAATAAATATAAATAGTTAATGTTCAATTGATAAAAAAACTAAACATATAAATTGAAAATTCATCCTCACATTATTGTCATTATCATTGTTATAAGAGTTAAAATTATTATCAAAATAATAATAAAAATTAAATTGACTTGAAAAATCATTACAAAAACAAAATACTTTTATAAGAAAATAATAAAAAAAATAATAATTAAAATTATCATTATTATTGCGTAAATGGTAAAATCATAAAAATCATCTAATCCAAATAGCAAATTAAAATAAAAAAAGGCAAAAAGCGAGTAATATTTATTATTCACATTATTATCACGACAATAAAAATTAGTAAATTATATTGAGAGAAAGAAATATAAACAAAATAGGAAGCACGAAAAAATAATAATAATAATAATAATAATAATAATAATAATAATAATAATAATAATAATAATGTGAAAGAATAAATAAAGAACAAAAGATCAATAAAAACAATTAAATAAAAATAAAAATCATTATTGTTATTACTACCAAAAGAATAAATATTATCAAATTATTCTGAGAAAAAAATAAAAAACATTAACAAAAAAGTAAGCAAGAGAAACAATTAAATTAACAATAATAATAATAATAATAATAATAATAATAATAATAATAATAATAATAATAATTGATTAATTAATAATTAATAATTAAATAAACTATTATTTTTATTATTATTATAATTATTCTAGAAATCAAAAAATCAAAATCAAAGTTAAGAGCACACTTATATATACATGAATAACAGTAAGGATTATTATAGAAATAATAAGAAATCAAGGGATGAAAACAAAAAATTAAAAGTATAAAGGCCAAATATTAACTATGTTAGTTTTTTTTATTATAATATAAATTTAGACAAAATAATAATTTTGTATAGAATTTTTTAATTATAAATTTGTATAAAATAATAAATAGTTTTATCAACAAAAAGATGAATATATAAATTGAAAATCTATCCTTATGTTATTATCATTATCATTATTATAATAGTTAAAATTATTATCAACATTATTGTCAAAACAATTTCAATAATTAAATTGTCCTGGAAAATCATTAAAAAAAGCAAAAGATTTTTGTATAAAAAGGAAAAAGAAAAAACACAACCATCAAAATCATCATGATCATTGCATAAATAGCCAAATAATAAAAATCATCCAAAAGTAAAAAAAAAAAATCACTAAAATTATCATTACTATTGCGTAATAGTAAAATCATAGAAATCATTTAATCCAAAAAACGAATAAAAATAAAATAAAACCAAAAAAAATAAAGGACAAAAAGAAGAAATATTAATTTTAAAATGATTACCAATTTAAATTCAAATATCAGGAGTGAACTGATTAAAAAAAATTCAAAGAAAAAAAAACTATAAAAAACTAAAAGTATAGATATATAAATACAAATAAAAAATATACATTATCTAAGAATTTATAAGAACATACTAAATGAATTAATATAAAAAACTATGCAATAATCAAATAAACAAAATAAATAGTTCAATCGAAAAAAAAATGAATACATAAATTGAAAATTTATCCTTATATTATTATCATGATCACTATTATAACAGTTAAAATTATTATCAACATTACTGTCAAAACAATCTTAATAATTAAATTGTCCTGAAAAATCATTAATAAAATGAACATATTTTTGTGTAAAAAAGAAAAAACAACAACTACTAAAAACATCATGATTATTGCATAAATAGTCAAATTGTAAAAATCATCCAATCTAAAGAAAAAAAGAAGAAGCAAAGAAAAAATAAATAAACAAAGAGAAAAAAAGAGTAATATTAATAGTAAAATGATTATTATAATAGTTAAAATTATTATTAATATTACTGTCATAACAATTCAAATAATTAAATTGCTCTGGAAAATCATTACAAAAAATCAAAAGATTTGTATAAAAACAATTAAAAAATAACAAATGAATTAATATTAAATATCAATAAAAAATAAATTAATATCAAATAAGAAATAAACATTATAAAAAAATGAATTAATAGAAAAAATTAAAAGAATAAGGACCAAAATGAAAAATAATATATATAAAATTAATTCCAATTGAAGGATAAAATTAAAACAAAAAAGAATTGGAGGACTAAAAATAAATAATTGTAATTGCTGTCATTTGATAAAAAATCAGAAGAAGAGGGACTGAAATCAAACTTTGTATATATTATCAATATCAATTGAAGGACCAAATTAAAGAAATGCAAACATCTGTACCGGAAAAATTGAAGGAATAAAAAATAAACCAAAAATCAAAAGTGTAAGGACTGAAATAAAAACTTCTTATATAATCAGTTTTAATTGAAGGGCATAATTGAAAATCAAGAAACTTTAATTTCAATAAATCAGCCATAAAAACGAAATCAAAACTTTAGGGACCCAAATCAACTTATGACAACTATCAGGGACCAGAGCATACTTTGCGGCGGCAGGAGAGAGAAAAGCGACCGCCGGCGAAAAACCGTCCTCCTCCGCTCACCTGGACATACATGACTAGCACGCGCCGCGACGGAGGATAAAGGACCGCCCGGCGCATCTTCTTAACCGTCGGAAGGTATTTTTTGACGGCGTAGAGACCCTGTACGCGCCGCCTAAAAGGCACGTTTTGGTCGAATGCTGCTGGGGCGTTCCGACGACGCGCCGACAGTTAATACAAAAATAATAATAAAATAATAGGTAATGACTGGCTTGCCCCTGGACCCACCGAGATTTACGAAAAAACCTGTAAGGAAAAGACCGCAGTAGCCCTGTGTACTGTTCGCTATTTTGTCTTTATTGGGGGCTTTTTTCGTCGATTCACTGTGCTAATAAAATGGAAAATCCGGAATAGCCCTTGGTTCTGTGCACTATTTTGTCGTTTATGGAGGGTTTTTGCGGTAATCCACTGTTCAACTCCGGATAAAGCAAAAAAAAAAGGGCGCACATAATGCACAAACGTTAAATGTCCAGTCCACAGTGATTTAAGAGACAATAAACAGTGAAAATACTACGCGTTTTATATATATAGTAATGTGGCACAAAATGTGTTTAATAAGAGAATTACATGGAGAAAGTCTTCTGCTAAAGTACTAATTGAGTAGTTGAATTTATTTGGTCAACTTGCTGCCTTAAGCTGGAGACCAACCAATAAATGTTCCTCTGCTCTCGCAACTCTTTTTTTTTTTTTTTTTTTTTTTAAATCAAAAGTGATGAAAAAGCAAGCTTTAAATAAAATGGAAATGGTTAGCAACAACTCCTTCTTCCTGTAAGAAAAGAAAAAAAAATACTGTTTTTCCTTGGCACAAACTGCACCTAGCCAACTGATCCTCTAGTTCTCCATATATAAGGCCCTACGCTGGAGTCTATTCCATCATCTCAAGCTTCTGAGTCCATCCAGTTTAGCCATTCTCATCTCAAGCTCGAAATCTTTCTTCTTCTCTCTGTCTTTTAAGCTAAAATGTCAACTAGAGTTGAAATTCCTGCTGATACAAGCGCTGCTGCTAAAGGAACAGCACCTCTGATAGCAGTTTCCGCCCATGGAAAGGGAGGATACAAGAAGGGGCTTGCTATCTTCGACGTCGTTTTGAGATTAGGTGCTGTAGCGGCTACTCTAGCTGCCGCTGCCATCATGGGAACCAGTGGCCAGACCCTTCCCTTCTTCACCCAGTTCTTCCAGTTTCAAGCAAGCTATGATGATCTTCCCACGTTTCAGTACGTCAATCTCTTACTAATTTTGCGATAAATTTGTTGTTTCAAATCAATCATCGAAACCGTCTGTTAATTGCTGCATGCAGGTTCTTTGTGATTGCGATGGCGATAGTTTCTGGCTATCTAGTCCTTTCCCTTCCGTTCTCCATCGTCGCCATCATTCGTCCACGCGCTACTGGGCCAAGGCTCCTCCTCATTATTCTGGACACTGTAATTCCTTGCGCCTGTTAAATAAAATATTATCGTTTTTTGTTTCCCTTACAGATTGTTGACGTGAAAAACTGTGTTTTTCTGTGCTTACAGGTCGCCCTGACTCTAACCATGGCTGCCGCTGGGGCTGCTACCGCCATAGTCTACTTAGCTCACAATGGCAACTCAGGTGCCAATTGGCTCGCTATCTGCAACCAATTTGGTGATTTTTGCCAAAAATCTAGCGGGGCTGTGGTGGCGTCCTTCATTGCAGCTGTTGTGCTCTTGGTTTTAATTGTGATTTCTGCTTTAGCTCTCCGAAAGCATTGACAGATCAAGAACTAATCCTGTGTTCTTGATTTTGCTTTTGGCTTGTTACGATCATGATTATGATTGACCGATGAACGTTTTCTTTTCTTTCTTTTTTATTTTTTTTGGATATTTGATGAAATTGTATGCACTTTGTATTGTATTGGGACAGTTTGAAATGAAGAAAGATCATTTTGTTTAGTTTCGTGGGACAACATTTGTTTAGTTTCGTGTGACAACATCATTAAAACAATTTCATTAAAATGACAATATAATTACTTAAAGTAATTTTTTTAATATCAGTACAATAATCTATAAATATTAAAAAAATAAATTTTAAAAAAAAATATTAAAAAAAAATTATGTTTTTCTTCAAAAACTCTAAATACTCTTTATAAACTATAACATTATAAATTTCTTAAAAGACACCAAAGACTCTTCGTACTTGTTTGAAAGTGTGGATGAAATTATTTTTAAAAATATTTTTTCTTTAGAAATATATTAAAATATTTTTTAAAAAATTATTTTTAACAATAATACATGAAAATGATCTAAAAACATCAATTATTTCTAATTTAAAATAAAAAAAATTCAATTTTTTTTAAAAGAGTTTGATAAAGAGATATATATATCATGTTCATGAACAACTTTTCTGTTAAGGATTCAAAATTAAAATAATAAAAACCTCTTTTCGTTATGCCTTGACTCACAAGTAGTTTTCTTTCCCGTCAAGACCTTAACTTAGAAGTTGTTTGGAACCAATTCCTTACTCTACGGTAATTTAATTAATTATAATATTTAATTTAATGAATAAATTGAATTTATATAAATATAAAATTTATTTTGTTTTTTCTTTTATATTATCTTTATTTTTAAAAAATAGTTCTTAATACTAAAAACAATTAAAATAAAATCTCATTGAAACATTTTTAAGAAGATTTCAAAAATAAATTTCATTCAAATTCAGTTACAAACATCATACTCACATCACGTAGCCTCTTTTAAGCAGCTCACCCTTCTACCCCACATATTTCCTTGCAACCGAGCCAGGGATGAAGCAAACAGCCCAATCCCTTAAGGCTATCTTTGTAATTCAGCCCTACAAAAATATATATACGGCGCCACTCAAGGCAAGAGAGTAGCAGCAAAAACAAACTAGACAGTAGAGTGTATCTTCCTCTCTTTTCTTCTCACTCAAAAGTCACAGCCCGGCTGCACACGCCTCCTCCTCTCTCTCACTGTTAGAAAACTAGAACAACTTTTCCCGGGAAAATCGAGAGGAAAACCTGATCCTTTCAATTAGGGTTTGTTTCAAGGAAATGTCACAGACAAGGAAATTGATGCCAAATCTAGATCAACAGAGCACTAAGATGCTCAATCTCACTGTGCTCCAGCGAATGGATCCTTTCATCGAAGAGATTCTAATCACAGCAGCGCATGTCACTTTCTACGCTTTCAATATCGAAACCAATCAGTGGGTATGTACTTGCTTACTTCTTACTAGTTTCAAATGTTTGGTTTTTTGTTTTCTTTTTTCATTTAATTATTTCTGATTTCAGAGCCGCAAGGATGTTGAAGGATCTCTCTTTGTAGTCAAGAGGTGCGGTATTTTTTTTTAATAATTTCTTTTTGTGACATATTTTGTGATTGTAATATTTTTTTTTTTTTATTATTTAGGAATACTCAACCACGGTTTCAGTTTATTGTAATGAATCGGCGAAACACAGGTTTCAGCTTGTTTATTTTCATGAGCATTTTGGCTGTTCTTGATGAGTTTTTGGAGGGTTTTTTTTTAATCTTTTTGGTTTTCATTTGTGTGAACAGAAAACCTAGTGGAGAATTTGTTAGGGGATTTCGAGTATGAAGTTCAAGCTCCTTATTTGTTGTATCGGAATGCGTCCCAAGAAGTTAATGGTATTTGGTTTTACAATCCTCGAGAATGTGAGGATGTTGCCAACCTCTTTACTAGGTATATAATATTTAATTTTACTTGAAAAACCATTTAATTATTGTGAATTCCTTGACAAGCTTTAGAGCTCGGGCTGTGAGTTCATGATTAGGTTTTTGCATTATTAGTAGCTTGTTGGATCTAATAATTAGTTTTATTATTTTTTACAGGATACTTAATGCTTACTCTAAGGTTCCTGCAAAGCCAAATGTAGCTTCAGGCAAAAGGTAGTTTGTTCTCTTATAATTGAGTTATCTAGAATTATTCATTGGATATCTTGTATGGTTGGTTTATTTAAATTACATGCATGACCTGTTGACTGCTGTTAGAATGTTCATTTCTATGGGAATATTAATGCCTTTGATTCAACTCAACTAAGAATCTACCCTAAATTGATTGGAATTGGAAATTGCAATTTAACATAGTTGATTATGAAAAAAAAAAACAGAGACATGATCACTTCCTTGATATCTTTTAAGGTTATTTTTTTTTAATAATAATTAAGAAATATCATGTGTTGGTAAAATAAGGAAATGATATGTTCATTTACTTTGACTTTATACCTCAAGCTTTTGTATAGAAAATTTTCTTATATGAACATAAATGGCAGTGTATCACTATGATCACTTTTCTGATATCTTTTCAGTTTGCTTTGTCGTCATGGTTACATGACATAAAAGTTTATGGCGCATTTGCATAATTTTCCTCTGGAATTTAAAAATCTCAATATAACTGCATTTGTGTAATTGCTGATGTTGCATCATCAATATGATGTTTGCTTTTGTTGATTGATAAAATTGAGCTTTTTAGGACTGCGCCTAATTTACTGCTTGCACAAACTGTGTATTACTTAGTGAATTTGAGGAGCTTGAAGCAGTCCCAAATATGTCAGTGTTTGAAGGTCCCTTGGAACCTTCATTGACTGCCTCTGCTGCCAATGATAGTGCTGAAGATTCTTCATTTGAGAGCTTTTTTAGTGTAAGTGCCTTATTCCATTGCTTATACTTGAGAGTCAATTTTCAAGTACAAGAAAGCTGCTATTCAGATTTTATACTTGGTTGTTTGCCAATTATATATAAGTAAAGTCTGCCATTTGTGTCATTTTGGAAGTGAGATACTGTACATGGTTGGCTTATCTCAAAATTCTATGTTTTCCTACTGAAAACTATCGATCCAATGCCTGAAAATACACTTGCATTATTGTCTATTGCCTAATTTGTGATCCCATTTTGTTTACGGAGTTTCTGTTGCTGTCAGAATCATAGTAATTATTATTATTTAGCACTATTTTAGAACCAATGTTCGTGTTTCTTGATCTAATCTGTTTTCCTCAAAACATGTCCCCTAGTCATGAATGAATGCTGCATCTGATACTTCTAGATGTAATTATAAGGGTTTGTTTTGGTTTTCTCAGAAAATAGGAAGCATGTTAATTGTTGTGTCCCATCAATTGTGCCATGGATTCAGGGATTGGATATGGTGCAAATAAATGATACTAGGCACTGCACCAACCTCTTGCAGAAGTGATGCTGTTGCTTAATAAATATCGATCTTTGGGTACAGCCTTGCCTAGAAAAAGAAAGATAATTACGTAGGAGTTATAAGAATTTTGGTCACCCTAACTCAAACTAAGGCAAAAGATTGAGTTAGCTGATTAGGCCATGAAAAACCGGAAGTTTATGATTTTACTGGAAAAATATATTTTGGAAGCTTCCAGTCTTGTGTAATTAAGCCGTCAGACCCACATGCTTGCTTTTTATGCTTTTCTTTTCTGATTTTGTAAAATTTTCTCTACCTTGCCCTTTATTTCTGACATGCCTAAGAAGTTTTTGAATATTATTCTTCCAGACTGCCATGAATATCGGAAGTACTGCTTCTACTGCAACAAACTCAAGACAGCAATATCAGCCTTCTCCCAACATTCTGTTATCCTCCCATACACCTAATGTGGTTATGCCTTCTCCACTAGTTCCACAAATACCATCTCTCCCTCTTTCGTCTTTAACTACCTCAAAAACCATCCATGGCACTCCTGATCCTATCAGCAGTGGCGGTCATGTAACTAATCTTGTGAAGCCCTCATCTTTTTTTGCGCCCCCTTCTTCCTCATCTGCATTGATGCCACCCCTCCTCTCCTCGCCACTGCCCAGTGCTCCTTCACTCCAACCTCCCCTAAATCTGCAACGACCATATGGCACCCCAATGCTTCAACCCTTCCCACCTCCTGCACCACCACCATCTCTTACTCCAAGTTCTGCTGCCACTCCACCTCTTATTAGCAGAGACAAAGTCCGTGATGCACTTCTAATGCTTGCTCAGGTACTTTATTTCTGTCTTATTCTTGCATCTCCCTTTATGTCATTTGCTCGCTCATTTAATGCTAGATTGTATTTTTAATATTTGTACAGGGTAGAACTACAACCTTGTGTCTTTCTGTAAAATAAATAAATAAACTAAAATAAAAAAAAGGTGCTACTTTGCTTCCATGCTCAGCGATTTTCATATTATTAACCGCTTTTGAGAAGAAAAAAAAGAAAAGAAAAGAGAGGCGAGCATCTGCAACAAAATGATTGATTTGGTTATTTGTTCTTATGCCAGGATGATCAATTCATCGACATGTTCCATCAAACATTGCTGAAGGTGCACCATCCATGAAGTATTGAAAGGACACAGTGACTTTCCCTTTGACAGATGTCGCAGATACAGAATGGTAGTAACATGAGTTCTCTGTACAGCTCTTGGTCCATGGAAATTATGTGGGGTATAGCTCTTGGTTGGTTCGATGTAGTGTTGTAACAGTAGGAATAGAAGCAGCCTCGGGGGTTGAGCATGTGATGTCTCAGCTTATTTGGGTTCTGTGGTAGGACACTGCCGGTTATGTTTTGTTGTTTACTAATAAGCCACGGACAAAATGTGAGAAAAGAAGTTTCTGACTTCCACACACTCTCCACTCTATTCATATTTGATTAAAAAAGATTTGAGCGGGGAAAAAAAGTGTAGATTATATTATTTTTTTCCAAAAAAGTGTAGATTTTATTTATTTATTTTTGGAAAAAAATAATATTGTGAACGTAAAAGTAAAAAATGTGTAGATGATAGTAAAATTTAATTTATAAAAGAAATTGCCAACCTATTTTTTTAATATAAAACACAAAAGAAATGCTCAAATCAATTCTTCTCTAAGTTTGTATCCCTTTTTCAAGTAAAATAAATGGTGAAAAAAACGCATCAACACAATTCTTTTTATGGGATGGAATTTATTGATATTAATAACTTTTTTTTTTATTATTATTGGAATGTGAACCAATGACATTTTCCCTTCGTTTCATTTTTATTTTTCAATGACTTTTCCTTTTTCTATCAAAAAGGATTTAAATGTGAGCAAAATAATTAAAGGGACCAAAATAGAATTTGAGGAAAGGCTTTATTTCCCATCACTTTCAATTTTGGCTCTCTCATTTTTTAAAACAACAATATAATCATATATTTTTTTTACAAAATTGAGCACCAACTAAATGTTGAGATTTTTTTATATTGAGATAACCTGATAGAAAAAAAATTATAACAAATCATCAAGTCCAATCTTCAATTAATGTAAAATTAAATGATGAAATAAGAAAAAAATAGAATACAATATTTTTAGTACTTAGCGATATGATTTGTTAAGAGAATACAAGAATGTGTTTTTTTTTATCTTTATACTAGAGGATTAGGCTAATTAGTTTATTTAATTAATGTTTTTTATGTTGAATTTCTTTTCATTCTAACAACTAATGTTACTTTTACTATCTATATTGTTTTGTTTTATTTTCATTATCATTCTATCTTAATTATCATCTAATATTTGGTACTCTCTTCCTCGTTTTTTAATCACCATGCCTAAAATAACTCTCGCTCACTTTATTTCTTAATACGTATGTTCACATCACAAAACTCAAACATTAACTTGTAAAACGTTGTAAATAACACTCTTTATTTTTTAAATTTCATTTTGGTCCTCAAAGTTTTATTTTGGACAATAGGATCTTAAATAAAAGTCAAATGATTTGGATGTCTTAGAAAATAATGGAATTGAAAAAAAAAAAAGAGATTGAAATGAAAAACAAAATGCTCAAACATGGGTGACGTGCCAAAAGTTTTGGAAAAGATACACTTTAGTCCTTTAACTTTAAAAACAAACAAATTATATGATTTTGGTGCCTCATTTTTTTTCAAATTCAATTTTGGTATAAAATCTTATTTTTATTATTTTTTTAGTTTCTAGTTAAGAAATGAGAGAGATAGGTAATTAGATTCTAGCTATAGAGAGAGAGAGAAATATCATCGATACCGTTTAGGTCACCAAACACAATCAATATTTCTGCCAAATGGTTCCATTTAATGAGAAAAACTTATATTAGGTATTGTTTTGCCTTTAAAATTAGTGAAAAAACATATCTGAGTTCGATTTGATTTTTAGTTTCAGTTTGACTTTGGTTTTTGAGATAATGTTTTATTTTTTTTAGGTTATTGATATATTTATCACAATTTCTAAGATATTTTAGATAACAAATAGGTTGAAAAGACGACACTTTAGGTCAAAAAAAAAAAAAAACTTAACTCTTGATTTTTGAATTATTATAGTGTTCAGAATTTAGAAAAATTAGACGACGAGTTGTCTAATATTTTCTTTTCAAGAAATTTGGGAGCCTAGCACGTAGGCTTGCCAAGCTAAACGAGGTTGGTGGGCTTGCTAGGCTAAAAATGTCTAGCTTTCGCTCTCTCTCTCTCTTTTTTTTTTTTTTTATCTTAATTATATTTTTCTAATTGTTTTTTAAAATGAATTTTTTATATGGTTTTTTATCTATTTAAATTACTATCTCTTCTCCCTTTTATTTTATTTAAAGAGCATCTTTTAAATGATGATTATTTGTTTAGTTATGCATTTATATTTTAAAGAGTTTTTTTATTCATCTATAATTTTTTTTAGAAGAACTTTATTTTTGAGAGTAAAAATATTTTATTGTCAAATAATATTTCTAATATGTTAATCCTTCCATAACTTTTTTGTCCCTTTTAATTTAATTCAATCAATTTAATTTGTGTCTCTATGTCTATTATCTTGCTTGAAAAAAATAATTATTTTATATCATGTTAAACAAGCACAACTAGGTAAATGTCCTAACTTGCAATATTAAATATCTTGATCTATATTTGTCTCTTAATTTTTTAGATTATTTTAATTATCTTTTTTATTTTTTTAAATTTATTTATTAACACTCTTAGCTCTCTATTTATTTAGTTACATGTATTCATAAACATTTTGATTTTTACATATTTGTTTTTAAACAAAACATTTTGAAAAACCTTATCCATACATTTTTTTTATTTGAAAACAAAATATTTGACCAACACGAATCAAGCATCTAGTAAATATACTTGAAAGCGTAACATCTCTTTCATTCATTCTTTCTCTTACTACTTTCCTTCTCATGGCCTTGGTAGAAATGACAGGCCTTCCCCTTCTTTTTTAGTGCTTGTTTGAGACTTTGACAACTTATATTTTTTAGAAGTATTTTTCACTTAAAAATTTATTAAAAAAATTATATTTTGCTTTTAATAAATTATATCAATATATCAAAACTACAAAAAAGCACTTATAGAAACATTGATTTAATGTTTTTTAAAGCCAAATACACTTTAAAAGCATACTTATGCATAGTTTAAATCGCGATATCTAACATAGATTTAGGGTGTGTTTAATATTGTTTTTGTTTTTATAGTTGAGGTTTTAAAAAAGCAGTTTCATGAAAAACACTTTAGCTGCGGTTCAAAATATTTTTTAAAGTGTTTGGTTAAAACTGTGGTTGAGTTTGAGGTTAATGAAAAACAGTTTCAAGTATTTGGTTGTCAAGCTTTTCATATTGATTTTAATTATTTTTTAGATTATTTTAATATTAAAAATATATTAATAAACATAAAACACACACTAGCAGCCCCCACCCCCGTTTCCCTCTCTCTTAAAATCACAAGAACTCAATAAGCAGATGCTTTTATTGTGTTGTAGTCTCTTAAACTCTTTTATCAATCTAAAAAGATAACCCAAATATTTTTCTCATTTGACAATCCTTTTATTGTGTTGTAGTCCTTCACTAATTAGTATGCAAATCAACAAATTTCATTTGACAATCCATTGAGATTGGAACTTTTATCAGTTGAATGATTTTTCTTATTATTGGAAAGAATCATTATAGGATAAGAACCAAACCTATTTTGGCGTAGAGAAAAAAAAACATATACATAAAGGTTGCCGAAAATATACTAGCCACAAGTATTTTTAAAAAATACATTTACCATGAAGAAAATAACATATAAACAATAAAAAAAATCATAATTCTTTCAAAACAATTTTTTCCTATTTTTTTAGGTTGCAACTTATCAATCCTAACATCCCATCTTTTTAGGAGAAAAGGGTTTGTAAAGACATGTAGTGTAGGCTAAGACGCATGTGTTATGAAAGGATGCTTGGTTTATCTATATATAAATTCATATGAGACCAATCTTTAGTTTCAATTTGTTTATCATCATCGGCAAATATCCCCTAAATCAGTCAAAATTCATGTGGGTTTGGTGTCCATGGTGAGAATTTTCCAAGATAATTCCACCTCGTCCATCCTCATATCCCTGATATAATAATAGGAAATTCAAACAAGAACTAGGATGCATACTCAATGCAGTCAGTTCAAAGTGGCAACTGAAAGTGGCGACCACTGATCAGTTCAAAGCAGGTTGTGAGTTTCGTTTTGTTTTGGTTGTTGTGGTTGAAATATAAACAATGTTGTTTTTAATTCCGTTAAATTTTCGGTTTTATTCTGGATTTTTCAGCCAAATACCAGCCGAAACACCAATATTATTTCACCTGTGATGTTATGGCCAAATAATATATTTTTTTAAATAATGAATAATTTTACAATATCAATTATATCTCTTAATCCGACCGTTATATTGAGATAAAATTTAACGAGAAATCTCTTAATATATTTATATATATATTATGTTAAAATTTCATAACAATAAAAAAATATAATGACCTTACGGGATTGATGATGATATTCTCGTAATATTATACATGTTCATAATTTTGTTCAGAAAAATCATTTTATTGTGTCTTTTTTTAGATTAAATTGCACAATTCTAAATAATTTTATTTTATTTTTGAACTAAATTTTTTTTGAGTACATATATATATAACCGCAAAACAGTATGTTAAAACACTCTAAAATTAAAATATTTCATTCCAATTGAAAAAATAATACTCCAAAATAGAATTGAATTCAAAGCACGTGCAAATACTTCCAGTCAGCCATACAAATCCACCATTTTGCATCCATGAAATTGCATTGATCGCAAATCGTACAAAACTTGTATCAGTTATATCGCTTTTACCAGTTTCCACTTCTAGTGGGTAGTGGGGGTAAAGCTCGATTCCAAATCCATCTAATCAACATACAACCATGATCATATGCTTTTAGGATTGGACAGCAACATGTACTGAATAAAGATCCCTCCATCTAACCTGAAGAACAAATCCGCTATTTCATCATGTCATCTGCAAAGCAACTTTTATACAACCATGATCTCTCTGGCTGCCCATACCTCTCCCCTGCAAAGCAAGTTTTATTAGCATGTTGTCTGAATAACATCAGAAAGTACTCCTTAATGACATTCAAAAAGAGAATAAGAGAAACATCATTACTATTATGGAAAAAAATCAGTGCTGAGCGTGGCATGCTCAGTGTGTTTGGGAGGGGAGAAATGTAGGAATAATTGAGATGGGGATAAAACGTGCATGGAAACTAATTTTCTCCTTTGGAGAAAAGCAAATGGAAGGCACAATCAACAACGGAGGAAATATTTCCTTCCTGGCCCATCCAACCTCAAAACCATCTCCAAAAGAGGAGAGAACAGGGAAGGAAATGCGGCCACATCATTGAATGGACTTACAATTTTTCTCATATTTTGGTTTTTTCAATATTCGACTAGAAAATTTTCAATAATTCCTCTTTCCTCTACTTTTCAAACGTCCAAATAACAGGAAAATAAATAAATTATAATCTCTTTTTATATTCTATCTACTTTCACTTCCTGTTCGTTCCCTCAGCGTTCTCACCTCCAAAAGAGTCAGTGACATAGGCTTGTTTTTCTGTTCATTGACAGCAGTCGAATTTGATGAACTTTATGGCCTGATATCAGAGGCCAAAAAAGCTAGTCTTCAAACAGAAGGATCTAGGGATTTTCAGACCGAAATTTAAATTTTTTGACATTTTCATAGGAACTGAAGCAGAGGGAGGGAGAAGAAAAAAAAACACTGGAGAAGATGATACATGGAACACACAAGGGGTAGAAGAAGAGCCTAGGTTGACAGAAAGAGGGGCAAAAGAATAACATGCGATAAACTCCTTTACCTTTCTTCGATGCAAATGATGCACCAACACCGCTGTATCCTCGGTTTGTCGCTCTGCATCCTGCTGGTTCTGTGTCCATCAAGCCTTCCACTTCTTCATCAATCAAATTGAAAGTTATACAATTTGATGGTGACTTAATTTGTGAAACCTGTGCACCAAGAGGGGAAATGCCATCAGCAATAGTATGAGCCTTAATTCTGTTTCCTTAACTCCACTTTTGCTTCCTTTTTTTTTTTTAAAAAAAAGAAGCAATACTGTGGATAAGCAGTTTCATAATAATTTAGCTTTCTTAACTCATCGCAATTACCAATATGTAGTCACTCACATCTTTCTAAAACAAAAAAAGCACAGCAAAATTATTCAACCATTTACATAAGAAGCACGTGGTATACCATATCTGTTACAGGGAAACAAGGTGGTAAACCCAACTTGTGAAGCAGTAATGCACGTCCTAGAAAATACTATAAAGAAGTCAGCCAAATCAAGCGTCTATGATATATTGAGATCCAGTTAACTATCCATGCATAACTTAAATATTGCTTCTGTAAAATTTGTTCTTATATTTCTTATACACTATTCTTTGTTATTGTTGTCTTCAATATCAATCTCAATGCGTTCACCAAAACATGCAATTTGACCTGAAGAATTATAGGCATGAATTAACAGCACGGCTTGCCACATTGACATCAATTGCTAGGAAAGAAGGGAGAAGTACAAGGTGTCCACACAAACTCAGAGGAGCAGAAGCTTAAATGGTTCGTATTAAACATCTTCTTACAGCGTTTTCCAAGAGCATTTTTGGCGCCATGTGGACCTATTGTACAGAAGATAATCCATCATCCAGATTCTTATAAAGACAATGAGAACTATTAGAAAGTCAAAAAGAACAATCAAGTTTCAAGTTTTTTTCTGTTTTCTGCATGCAAAATAAATACTACATCCATGTATATACTTACCAAGATGAGGAGAGAAAAAGTTCAAAGAAAACTCGAGTGCTCCTTATATCTGAAGGTTAAGATAGCTGTTTCACTTCACGACAAGTATGCTGTCATCCACAAAATGG
Source organism: Salix arbutifolia (assembly GCA_025169955.1). NCBI lineage: Eukaryota > Viridiplantae > Streptophyta > Magnoliopsida > Malpighiales > Salicaceae > Salix > Salix arbutifolia. Next base: position 8,350,332 of record CM045917.1, on the reverse strand, counting down.
AAACCAAAGGGACGGCGTTGAAACATACAGCAACCTGGACAAGTCGATCCTCAACTAAAGCTAATAAGCTTGGTAAAAAAGGATATCATCCAACATATTTGGAAATGAATGAGGCCATATGCAACAAGATCGCTACCTGACCTGCAAGTCCATACAAAAACTTGAGGCTTCCCAGTCAAACAAATGAGAACTGTGGATCTAGTGATATGAGAATTGGAATAATATCAACCAAGAAACAAAAGGGGCAATACTATAATGGAACACATGGTTCTTAAAGCATAATGGGTTTTAGTTCTCACAGATTTGAGCAATGATGATGTCACCACCACATTAGCAATGTGTACTACCAGTAATCCCCACAAGAACATTTCCCATGTTTGAAATGGTGAAATCTGCTAGTATCTCTAACAATAATTTCTCTGTTTTTTATGTCGGATATGAGCTTGATAGCAACATGGCAGTCACTGCAGATACGCAAGTTCTTCATTACTCTTATAGGCAAACCCGGTGGAATGTTCATTAGACCAAAAGCAATAGCCAACTTCTCACTGTGGTTGACCAAGCTATTTTCTTTCTCTTCACTGTCCGTATCATGAAAAATAGTGGCAGTATCTGGCACATAACCCCGCAACTTCATCTCTTCCATTAGTTCTTTCAAATATAAATCAATCTCTTCTGACACTGGGAGAGATTTGTCACCCATAGAGAACTGGAAAACCCTATTCTTTACTTCCAACCAGCTTAGTCCTGGTTCCTTCTTAACATTCCTATCTCTCATTGTTGTCCTTACTTTGGAGACATCCTTCCACCTCTTAGTAGAAGCATGAATGTTTGACAGCAGGACATAAGTTGCTGAATCCTGAGGATTAAGCCTAAGAATTTCTTCAGCAGTCCTTGTTGCCATGTCTGCATTTCTGTGGATTTTACACGCAGATAACAAAGTTTTCCAAATCACAACATCTGCTTCAAGAGGCATTGATCTTATCATGGCCTCTGCCTCATCCAAACATCCCGACCTACCAAGTAGATCAACCACACAAGTGTAATGTTCTAGTCTAGGCTTCAATCCATATTTCTCTACCATCAACTTGAAAAATCCCATCCCTTTTTCCTTCAATCCGTTATGACTACAAGCATAAAGCAAGCTTAAGAAAGTAACATCATTTCCCTCCACACCTTCTTGCTCCATCTGCTCAAATAAATGAACAGCTTCCTCTCCTCGCCCATGAAATCCATAAGCAGCAATCATCGAGCTCCACAAAACAGCATCCAGATGTTCACAGTCGGACAAAGCTTTCATAGAATCTTCCAAACACCCACACTTTGAATACATACTGATCAATGAACTAAGCACTGCAACAGCAGAATTAGCCCCAGCTTTGATCGCTTCAGCATGGATCTGCTGACCCTGAAAAAGAGTTGCCAATTCAGCACAAGAACTGATTACACTCACCAGCGTAATCTTATCTGGCCTAAGGCCAGACATTTTCATCATATTATATAAATCCAAAACTTCCTCAGAGTGCCCATTTTGAGCATTACCTGCTATAAGTGTATTCCAAGCAATCACATTGCGCATCGGCATAACTTTGATTACTCTCTCTCCTTCTCCCAAGCTACTACTTTTCATATACATATGAGCCAAAGAACTCCCAACAACCAAATTGAATTCATACCCATATTTCAACACATAAGCATGAACAGGCTTTCCTGCACATGAAGCTCTCAAACCTGCACAGCCTCTCAGTACACTACCTAAAGTGAACTCGTCAGGCAAAAATCCCAACCCATGCATTTCTCTAAACAGAATCAACCCATTTTCGTTAAATTCAAAATGAACCATCCCAGAAATCATTGCATTCCACGTAGCAACGTTTCTTTCAGGCATTTCATCAAACATGTTAATCGCACTCTCTAAATCACCATGTTGCACATGACCATTTATCAAAATGTTATGAGTCATAATGTTTCTCATTGGCATTGGCATTGCATTGAAGAATGCTATAGCTTCATGTATTTCTCCCATTTTGATGTACATGTTTAGTAGGTGATTTCTCACAAACTTGTCTTTGAAGTAATACCCAGAAGTGATAACTAAGGAATGGAGCTGTTTCGCTATAAAGAGGGACTTCTTGGGTATGAGAGATCGGATGAGATAAGAGAATAGATGTTGGTCCGTCCATATTTCTGCATTGTATGCGTTAAAGGCTTCTTTTATGCGTCCTGTAGAGCAAAGGCTTTTGAATTCTCCATCAATATCAGAGATAGAGGAGGCAGCGTTCTCTGTGCTTGTAGAGAAAAAATGGTGGAGGTGACAAAACCAACTTTTTTCTCCTCCAATTCTTCTAACAGCTATAGCCATTAACAGACTCTGATATAACCAAGGGTTTTGTAAGGAAAAAAGTTACAAAGTTTTGGTAGTGAAGCTCACGCGAAGGCATGGTTGGTGTCGTGGCAGTCGCCGAGTTATTAAATTCACACATAAAAGTTTATTTTGATCCCTATATTATTTTTATCACAATTCCTTTATATTTTAAAAAGATTGTTTTTATTCGATTTTTTTTTATCTATGGTTTGAAAGATGAGAGAGAAAATTGCATCCATACAGTGAGAGAAAGAAAGTCATCAATTTGCCATATTCTAGCCATAAAAAATATTATTTTTAGTGTTAATAAATTTCATTTAATGAGAAAAATTTCATTGAGGTGTTTTTTTTGCCCTTAGAAGCTGTTTGTTTCTATGATTGTACCGCCGTTTGCTCAAAATTTGATTTTTTTTCATTTTAAATTAAATGTTTTTGGTGTTTTTAAATCATTTTGATGTATTGATGTCAAAAATAATTTTTTAAAAATAAACAAATATAATTTTAATATATTTTTGAATAAAAAACAACCGTAACTACCCTTCCAAAGGCTAATCTCATTGGGAAAGGTAGATTAGGGTTAGAGAGAATTTTATTGTTTGTTCAATTTTGGATTTCTAGACAAGGAGTGTTTGGAGTTGATTTATTAGCATTACAAGGATACTTCTTTAAGTATTTTTATTGAAAATAGGTTGATAAATGACTTTTTACATAAAAAAAACTATATTTTATGTTTTTCCAACGCCTCTAAAAAACATAATTACATTAATATATGAACGTTTTGATTTTGAAATTCAAATTTTATTTTATTTTTATTTTGAAACCTGAATTTAAATCTTTTTATTTTTAATCTTGAATTTTAAATAGCTTCAAAACTTTATTTCAATCCCTCTTTCTTTTTATCCCTCTCATTTCACTCATTTTAATCTTGAATTTTAAATAGCTTCAAAACTTTATTTCAATCCCTCTTTCTTTTTATCCCTCTCATTTCACTCATCTAACTGTTTTAAAAAAATCATCAATTTAAATATGCAAAGCAAAAGATTTGAGAATTGTAAAATGATTGTATATTGGCTGAATTTCATTGAATTTTTTTATTTAGGAATTTTGCATTTTATTTTTAGAAAACATATTGAAAAACAGGGGTAAAAATAAATATGACTTATAATGCTAGTTTCATTTTGCAGAGCATCATGACTAGAAGTGGTTCACTGAATAACTATGAAATTAATATTATTCATGAAGTTCCAACCTGCCCTATTTTTTAATTTGATCATTAATTACAATTTTTTCTTTTAATTCTCCTATTTTTTTATTTCATGATTAGAATTTGTTTCTTTAAATTCTCCTATTTTTTAATTATCCATGAATTTGTTTCTTTTAATTCTCCTATTTTTATTTGATTATTAGAATTTGTTTTTTAAAATTTTCCTATTTAGATAGATACGAGCCATAAACCCGCGCTTCGCCGCTGAAATTAATTTTTTTTTGTCTAGTTTTAACATATATAATTTTTTATTTATTTTTTTATATTTATTTAGTTTCTATCCCTTGATTTTTTCAGTCCTTTTGAGATAGTTCTTAACTTTTTGTTTGTATTTATACATCTCTACTCTTAGTTAAGATTTTTTATTTTTATTTGTATGAAATGCAACTTGTGCTAAAAAACATAGTAAATGCGATTTTGGTGATGAAAAATAAGAATGAAACTCTTTCTTATGCATGTATTCGAAGTTTATTTTGTATTTGTATATTATAAAAAACATGTATAATATTCTTAATAGCCCTTGATTTAACTGTTGATTTTTGTCCTATTAGATGGTATTATGATTATTTTATTGTACCTAAAAACATTAAAAATCTAAAATACCTTTAGACTCATGGCTAAAATTATTGTTCACCGAGAGGTAAAATAGTAATTTTACCATTACAATCCACAGTATTATATGTCTAAATGCACAATGAATTTTATTGTGCAAACTCTGATCTCCTTTAGCTTTTTAGTTAGGTGTGTGTGTGTGTTATTTTAATAAAGAGCAATTTAAAAAACAGTATAAATAACGCTTTTAAACATGACTCATGCAGAATGCAAAATGCAATTGACAACTTTCTAATATGTGCATATTTTTTTAAACATAATAGATGACATGTATAAATGTATAAGTGGGAAGGGACTTGTTCCCTTCCTTTGCACCCGGGTTCGATCATCTTTGTGCATGTCTGTCACCCCATGGTGACTTACCTGCCCACTGGGCTTTCAAGGTGTTTAGTGGGTCTAAGTATTAGTTGTGGTGTGCGTAGCTGGTTTGGACACCCCGATTATTAAAAAAAGAAATGAATCTGAGGATTAATCGCAGTGTGCGTAAGCTGACCTGTACACCCTGGTTATAAAAAAACAAAAAAAAGTATAAGTGAGGGGAAAAAAACCCGTACCATTTAAAAAAAATAGGTCTGGGGATTAGTCATGGTGCGCGTAAACTGATCCGGACACCCCGGTTATAAAACTAACATAATAATATGATGACCAAGAAAGTGACCAAGAATCTCATCGAGAAAGAATCTCTCTCCATGTCTCGTCTCAAATTAGTCCTTGAGTAGCCTTTGTTTTCGAAGTGAAATACTAGATCTCCTGAATGCAAAGGGAAATGGTATTGATATGTATATAAATAGCAAAGGATTGAACATGTATATTGTGTGAAAAATAACAAATAATTAGAAAAGCATTTTAAATTCTATTTGTCTTCTCTAAAATCCTCTCTTTCTCTCTATAGAACCTCTCTTCTTTAACCTCTCTTTTCTGTAATTTCTGTAATTTTGTACAAATCTCAACAATATGTGTGCTTCTATAAATATATCTCTTAAAAACTAGGTCCATTACGCAACAAACTAATTACTCAATATTTTTAAAATTTTGAGTCTTTAGGCTTTATTGTGTGATGAATATCCAAGAAAAATTCATTAATTGCTCTTGCTATTAAAGTTATATAAGTTTTTTTTATCTCTCAAGACGCAGTAAAAACTTTTAAATACTTCGAGTATGTGATCGTGGGCTTCTTGTGACTCCACGACTCATAAGGGGTGAGTTTTACACGTGGTCTAAATACAACATGGACTAAAATATGAACGATTATGTTGACAACTTCCCTCTAAAAGTACATTGTAATTTTCTTACAATTCAACATTGTGTGCGCCATTTCTTGTATAAGTCTATTCTTCCTCTAAACTAGACCATTTCGTTAAAGAGTGATTGGAGTAGACAATTCTTAATGTATACCCATTATCTTGACTATTTGAATATTTAGTTGTCCTTATGCAACCTTTCTTATAAATGTTTTCAACAAATCTTTAAAATTGATATGAACAAGATGTTGATGCTAAAGAACAAAGACATCTAGTATTGCGTTGTGAATTTTCAAGATAGTCAAGATAATAGTTAACACCTTTTATGATCCATTTGCCAACACAATTGTAAATGTTATATCCATCTTAAAAAAAAAACTGAACACTATGATTTTCATCACAAAACAAATTTATGCTTAGTAGGTTAGCTTTAAAGCCATTCAAGAACAAAATAGTATGAAAAATATATAAACTAGGGATTTCATCATTTTTTTTACCTTTAATGGTAATTATGCTTCCATCTACAAAGATCACTGAACCATCACTCAAGAATTCAAATTTTTTAAATTGACCTTTATCTTCTAACATATGTTTTGAACAATCACTATCTAAATACCACAAATTGTTATTCATAGTTTTTAGTGTGTACTACCAAACATATCTTTTTTCTTATTTACCTATTGATTTTTCATTTATGTTATGTTAGAACTTTTAGTCTAATAAGGTTTTTTCATAACCTATTAACTTATCAATTTTTTTATAGTACATAATTGATCAAAACTAAGTCAACTTTGTACTTTAGATTTTGATTTTTTCTTGTAAAATAGTTTTTTTTACATGTCCTTCAATCCCACAATATTGCTAGATAGGAATGAATGAACTTAGCTTTTTGGACCTTGTTTGATTTATCTTTTGGCATGAAAGGTTCCTTACCCTTTACAAAGATAATCCCTTTAGAGGAGAAAAATACATATACATTGTTGATGGAGTTTCCATATGTCATGTATCCTAATCTTGTACTATCAGTACTTACCTTTTATGCTTTCAATTCTCATAGTTTCTAACTTTCTATGTTGCTGATAATTCTTGTAATTATTTGCATATAATTAAATTATTTTCAAGTGTTTTAACTTTTTTGAGAGATCTATATATCTCTACTTCTGACAATTTCAAGGCTTCTTCCATATTATTCTTCTAAATCTCCATATCTATTAGTTTATTAAATAATTTCTTGTTTAATATCTTGACTTTCACTACTTCATAGAAGTCATCATAAACCTCTTGCAAGTTTAGTTCATGATCGGTAATAACAAAAGTAGTATTTAAATCACTACAAAATTTAATTTATGTTAGAATTACACGATATCTTAACAGTTTGTTTCATATTAGTAGATTCACTAATAATGTAAAAAAGAGAAACAAAAACATTTTTGTTAATAGATGATGAATTATAATTTTCACAGTCAAATTCTTCACTTAAGATGACATTAAAAGCTTTTTCTTTATTTCTTTTGAAATTAGGACATTCACTTTTCTAAGTGACCATTTCTTGAATATTCAAAACCTAACTCTTTTTTTAGACTTAATCTTAATTTTACTATCATTTTTCAATTCATATTTTTGACAAAATTATTTACCTTTTTGCCTTTATCAATTTGTTTGTTCTTATACATGAGTTTTCTAAATTTCTTTACTATAAGATTTATGTCTTCATTATTAAGATCATCATTAGAAGAGTAGTCATGTTTTTTCCTAAAAGATTTAAGTGCAATAAACTCAACTTTCCTTTTGTCATAACTCATTTCTAGGTTATTTCCAGGATTTGCTCGAAATAAAAATAAAAATAAAATTAAAAAGGTTGACGTGATGGAAAAATCAAGTTGAAAATTTTGAACAAAATCGAGAGCCCAATCGTACCTCTATTGTGCTCAAAACTAGAGGAAAATACATATTTAAGGCTAAAATAAATGATTATCGGAAAAATATACATAAACATTAAGTCTAAAGGTATAATTATATGTTTAATATGTCAAATTAAAGTTTAATTATGTTTATGAATTAATTTGAGATACAATTGATAGATTTAATGAAGTGTAAGGATTTAATTATACTTTAACTAGATCAAATTAATTTTATTAAGGGTTTGATTAATGAAAAATTAAGTTTGGGAGCTATAAGTTCCTTAAAATTTTACTAAGGGTTTGTCAGTTTTGTAACACGTATCATATCATGATCCATGCTTTTTTTTTAATGGTTATTGCCTTTAGCTGAAATCTTTTAAGTAAAGATCTTAAGACCGTCCTTATAATTCATGCATCCTTCACTTTGTCTTTTATATTGAACTTGGGATTTATAATACCATTAAGTTTAGCATAAAACTCATCAAAAGATTTATCTTTCATGATTCTAATTTCCTCAAAATTTGAGATTAACATTTGTAATTTGGAGTTTTCATCGATTTAGTTCTCTTATGAGTAACTTTAAGAATATCCCGAGCTATCTTGGTTATTTCACACAAATATTCTTTTGAACTCGTTAGGAGAAACAACTATAAATATAGCAATCACGCCTTTGGTTTTCCTATTACATTTAGCAATATCATTTTTATTCTATTTAGCAAAAAGGATTTAAGGTTTGATCCACCCTTGCTTGATTGAGCGTCATACTTTCTTCTTTGTAATTTGAGAAAGGCTATCATTATGACCTTCTAATAGACATAGTTATTACCATTGAATTGTGGTGGTGAATTCAGTGTTAACATCTTCAATTAGGAAAAATAGATGTCAATTTATAATACCACTTAAAAGTCATTTTTTTTCTATTTATTACTTGTTAATAGATGAACTCATAACACTTTGCACATACTAATCAAATAACTAAATAAATAAAAAAATGAAGAAATTTAAATGCACAGGGTGTTTAGAGATATGAAAAGAAAACCATTTAAAGAACTCTTCAAAAAATAAAAAACTTTTCGGGGCAACCAAACCTAAGATAGATAATTTTTTCACTAGTTTAAAAGATTAAAAGAGGAGTATCTATAAACATAACCCTTTATATCTATACTACCTTGCTTGATGACATAATAAACCATTTTATATCTCATACCTTAGTAGCTTGCCAATACATCTAACTATTTTTAAATTGTTGTCATCCTAACTGGAACCTCTAATTGCTAACAGTTCATATAAAGAGTCTTCTTGAAGTCTATTGGCTCTCTAAATTTTTAAGGACAAATTCTTGTTGAGAATTTTCTACACACTCCTCATATGTCATGCGTATGTGTTATGAAACTCCATGTAAACTTCTTAAATGGTTGACACACTTACTTCAATGTAATTTATGCTTTTATGTTCTTAAAATATTCTCTAAAACACATGATACACACTTTTCTTCAGACTTACCCTTCCTTATCTATATATATATATATATGATAAGGGATAAAAATAATCTTCAAGTTTTCTAGTTTGTCATATTGGTAACAGACTACTAATGTATTTTACAAAAATACTGATAAAGTTATTTTTGTATAACATTTTCTACTTTATTAGAACTTATCTTTGAATAATCTAAAATAATCATATAATTATAGAGAAGATAATGATATCTAATATTGATAAACTTGTATATCAAATTATCTTCTTACCAATTATAAAAAAATCTTCACCAATCCAAGCCAACAAAATAACATTTACATATAGCATTTATAGTTGGCTTGTATATTTAAGTGTTTCACATTTTTTTTTCTTAGATAATTTGGTTATGTTAAGCATGGTTTGTATGTTAGAGTTTGTTAGGGAGATGAAAAAAATGATTTTATTTGTCATTTGATGAAATTGAGTTTAATTTTATAACTTAGGTTTAAAATATATTAATTTATGTTGAATAAATTTGAATTAAATAAATAATTGATAATTAGTTCAATATTGATTGTTATTACTATTTTCTGTTAATTTTATTGTTTTGTTTACATTTTGACATAAAACAAAATTTGTGTGGAATTGATTATTAGTTATTAGATTCTAAATTCATTTTTTTTAAATTTGAAATTGAAATTGAAATTGATAGTTATATTATTATTAAATATTTTCGTCAATATTTTCATAGATTTCATATATAGGTTTGAATGTTTCTAACATGGTTTCATAAGAAATATAAATAAAAATATTCCATGCTTGCTATAACCAGATTTGTCAAAATCAAAGATGATGCAGTAGTTTCAACAATAGAAAGAAAGATCATGGTTTACTTATTTATAGTTCATGCCTTATAACTTAGGTAACTAACCTTTAAGTTGTGGAATAAGGATCTTAAGCCAAAAATATAAGTTCATACACTTTTACTTTTATATCAATCTATGTGTTATGGTAACTAACCTTCAACTAAACTATATGTTATTAATAGCATCAATAATAGGTTGCAGTGATATGATGACTTCTACATATTTTTCATCAAAATATCATGTAACTAAACTACTTGTTATTAATAACATCATTAATTGGTTATAGTGATGTGATCACTTTTGCTTCTTTGTTTTTCCATCAAAATCTCATGTGAACTACTATTAACCCTTTGATATTTTCCCTTAGTTTTGTTCCTCACTTGAACATCAAGCTTGAAAGGAAATATTAGCCTTCCCTACCTTGTAACCTTGTTCTCATGTGTAAGAAGCCCTTGTTTGATTATATCAAGTTTCTATTAGTCAATGAAAGTGAAACTACACATGTAAGAACCCTCCCCACTTTTATCTCATATTAAAAGCATTTTTTCTTAATTTATATCACCTTTTATGTTTATAATTTATCCTAGCAACTAGATAGATTGTTTGGTTAAATCTTAATGGATTTTCTCCTAAAATCTAGTTAATAATTAATGTTGACTATAGATTAATGCTTTCAACAAATAATTAGTTATTTGGTTCATCATTTATGTTTTTTACAAAATTATGTAAGAAATAATGATTGACCTAACTTCTACTTTTAGAATTATCAATAAATAAATAACGACTAAAATCTTAGGTTATTTGGTTCTTGATTTTTGTATATATGGTATTTTAATCCAGTGATCACATAATATTTTAAATTTTTTAATATTGTATTAGAATCCATTTATTTTCAATTTAAGCTAGTAATTGGCTTTATGATTGTAACAAACAAAACACAAAAAATAATAAAAATATCAATGGAAATGCTTAGAATATTCCATTTGTATTTTCTAATGATGACAGAATAGAAAACTCTGACGAGCAAATTTTTAACAATGGAATAATGTTGCCTATTCCATCAACATTAGAAAATACTGATGGAATCTTCATTGTATGCCAAAGAGTATTCCATCAATATTTTTTTAATTTTTTGGTAGTGATTAATTTATTACCTAAAAGATGTTTTATATCATTTGTCAAAACCCTAATAATATTTAGATATCCAATCTAAACTTAAATTTTATATATATATTTCATTAATTTATGTCCTTGTATATTATAAGCTTCCCTACAAACATTCTTGATTTATGTTTTTATAATTATTATTTAAATTTACTACATTTTTTTCAAGGCATGATCATACTTATAATTTATTTTTCTTAATAATGACTAGATTCCCTTTCCCATCTCAACTTTCTTGTTCTAAAACCATAGTTCTTTTTGTTCTTTATATCAACTTCACAAGAAAAACTTGTAGTATATACTTAAATGACTCCACATGATACTTATCTCATAAGTATAGTATTATGCATGATTTTTTCACAATACTTATATGTAACTCTAGGAGCTGCAGGATCGACAAGTTTATAAAAATGATCCTAAAGCTACAATGTTTTTCTTTTATTAGATCTAGAAGGTGAATGATTTTTACCTTTAATATTTGTACCAGAGATAAGAACTAGAGCTGGTTAAGGATTTGATTCCTTTTTAGGATCTTTGTGATTATCCATATGAAATAAATAACAATAATAATTTGAATTTATAATGTAAATAGTATGTAAAGATAATAATCTAACAATGTTGATATAAAACATATAATATAAAAAAGATAAACAAAATATACAAGACAAAACATTTTTTTAGGTATATAACTAAAGTCTAAACCATATGTTTTTACTCATAAAAAATTATAGAAACAAAAAATATATGGTAGCAAGCTATTATATTTTTTGGGGTATAACTGAAGTCTAAACTATTTACTTGTATTCCTAAAAAATATATAAAAAAAACTCAAAACAAAATAATTGATAACTAATTATAAGAGGGCGAGGTAGTGAGATGTTGTTACTAGTAACTCTATCAATACTCAAAAACTTTTTTTTGTTAATAACATATGGTTTTAACTTGGGTTTTTAAGAGGAAACCATATAGAAACCCACAATGTACAAAATCAAAATAAAAAATATATTTTATGGTAAATTGTAAATACTATATTTACTTTCTTTCAAATATAAATATTTAACATTTATATAAAAATTACCAAATTCTTTAATAAATATATTCTAAAATAATCAAATTTATTTCCATAAAGTAGTCTAATTTATCTATCATAAATGCTATATATTTTGTTTCTTATTATTCTCTCCTAAAGTAATCAAATCATTTTTTTATCTTTATTTATGTTGCTTAAAAGTTTGTAAATTTAATTAAAATTTTAAAAAAGAAATATATTGAAAAGAAAGAAGTTACTACAAGGAAGTACAAAAGACCAAAAATGAGAAGAAAAAAAAGAATAATGAAAAGAGAGGAATTGTCATTATTTTAGGGTTTGAATAGTTGTGTTTGGGGGTTTAAAGAGTGTAGAAAAATTACAAAAGAAAATACTTGAGAAGAAGGGTGACAACTTGATATAAGACAAGATTTAAGATTAAAATACACGAGATATTTTTAGAGAAAAGAGAGCTAAAGGTGGGAAGATAAGGATGGGTTTACTTTTATATTACTATTTGAATAAATTTTTCTTATACTTCTTTTCTTAAAATCAATTTATTATTGATTAAGCCATTCTAGCTCAGTTTGGTTTATTTGATTTAAATATTTTAAAACTAGAACTGAAGTAGTCTAAATTGTTTTTGGTTTTTAATTGACTGTCCTTTTTTTTTGGTTTCCTTAGTATTTTAATTACTTATTTATTTTGAACACCCATGTATCACTATAAATGAAGGTTGTCAATTCCGTTTTGGTTGATATTTTATTTTTTTAATTGAAACAGAATGTTTCGGTTTCAAACCATTTCGGCACTCCATTTTTGGGGCTATATTATTTATGTCTACACACACACACACTTAAATATATTAATTTGAGAAAAAAATTAATTGAATAAAAAAATAAAATTATTTAGAATTGTGCAATTTAAATTTTAAATATAAGTAAAAAAATGAGAGTTGAACTAATATAACTCGACCGACTTGATGAGCTCAAAGTTAACATGGAAAATTGATAAAAATATAGTTTAAATAAAAAAATCAAGTTAACATCTTAAAAAAATATTGAAACAAAGATATATTAAATCAACTAGGTTCAACCTAGGTTAACCTTTCAAATATATGACATGCGTTATAAGACCATGATAATCTTAAATAAAGCAAATCAAATCAAATTATAAAGTTCAATTCATAATAAACTCGTTGTTGAATAATGAAATTGAGAAAAAAATAATCTAAAAAATGAAATAATAAAATATTTTTTCTAAACAAAATTATGAACTTGTATAATATTACGAGAATGTCATCATCAATATCATAAAGTTGTTACATTCTCTGATTACTTTGAAATTTTAACATAATATATATAAATATGTCACAAGACTCCTCGTAAAATTTCATCTCAATATAACGGTCGGATTAAGAAATATGATTGATATTGTAAAACTACTCATTATTTACAAAAAATATCATTTGGCTGGAACAGAATGGAAGGAATGAAACCGGAATGTTCTAGCTGGAATTTAGGCAAAATTTTTGGAATAGACTGAGATTCTGAGCGAGATAAAATTTGCTCTGGTTTGTTCTGTTTTTTGAATTAGAACAAAATATACCGGTCATTATGGGTAGAACGGAATAGAATTAACAACCTTGCTATAAGTAGCTCAAATATAAAGTACTTAACTATATAGATATATATTTTCAAAAATATAAGTCTATTTAATAATCAAACTTCTTATTATTTGTATAATTCTTTTTTAAATTCACCCTCTTATTTACATGACATATAAAAAATAACATTAAAACATGACTAAACATTGTTCAAATAAATCAATGACATGCAAATAGTTTTCTCACCCTCAAACTTATACCAAATAGTCTTTAATGTAAAGAAAAAGAGAAGGTTATAGAGAAATTGCTAGATTGTATTTTCATTAAGTACATGCTGAAATGATTGTGAGACTTTCTAAAACTTAGAACAAACATAAGACAAAAATATAAATGCAAGCAATAAGCTTCAAAGTAGAATTCATCCATCCACAAATTCTTTGCCTTTTTATGTGACTTTCATAACATTTCCTGGTTCATTCTTTATAAAATCTTGCATTCTCAAAGGCACCCATGTGGGATTTTATCCATAAATTCATGATCATCGTGGCCCACAACATGTTTTGTGCTCTAACTTCACATGTAAGTGACAAGTCTTATCATAAACCACTTAGGCCCCGTTTGTTTGCAGGAAAGTGGTTTCTTTTTGGAAAGTGAATTCCGGGGAAAGTGAATTCCTGGAAAGTGAATTCCGATGTTTGGCAGTGTTATGAAAAATGAACTGGAAAACACTTTCCAGTATTTGTTTGTGTTATGGAAAATGAACTGGAAAATAATTTATTAATAAATTAATTTTTTTTCAAGTTTATTAAAATAATGAGGAACAAATCTTACAAATTAAAAAGTTGAATGAGAATGAAATTGAAAAAAATATAATTTCATAAATTATCTCAAATAAAATAAATAATAATCAAAATAATAGAAATCAAATCTAAAAAATTAAAAAAAATGAAAGGTGAATAAATTAAAATAATAATAATTAACATTTCATAAATTATTTCAAATAAAATAAGTAACAATAAAAAAAATGAGGACCAAATTTGATAGATAAAAAATTTCAATAAAAAAATGATAAGAAAAAAACAAATAGCAATTATAAAAATAAGGACCAAAATTAATATAAAAATTAAATTTTAAGAGATGGAATTGAAAAATAAATATTCAAAACAAATTATATATAGTAATCAAAAGTTTGAGGATCAAATTTGATATAATCAGCAAATAATGACATTTCTAAATTTTTCACAACTTCCGGAAAGTGTTTTCCGCCCAAATTTTCCGGAAAACACTTTCCTGAAAACCAAGCCAAATTTTTCTTTGACTGGAAAGTGTTTTCCGTTGACCAACTTTCCGGAAGGCAAACAAACACAGGAAAGTTTGAAAAGTGGTTTCCCGAAAAGTGAATTCCGGGAAACAAACATAGCCTGAATCAGTGTCTTAAATGATGTTATTTTGAGATTTAGACTAATCTTTAAACATTGTTTTTATTTGAGATATTAAATTGAATATTAATTTATAGATATTAATGACTTGCAATTTCATTAGTCACATTGTTTTAAAACAACGTTAAATAAATCTATAAGAAAAATACAGATCATCGCTACCTAATTCAACCGAACTCTCAATTTGCTGTATATAATTTGATTTTATGGTACAAAAAAAGGGAAAAAATTGAACTATTTCCATAGCTCTGACATGAAAAATTACCTAAAGAGCTAAAACAGCTCGGTTTTCTACTGTAGCCCATGACTCATAGTCACTATTCATTGGCAATTTGTTCCGGTGCATCGCGGCGCACGCCTACCTTTTTTTTTTTTGCTTTTTCAACAGTGTATTAACGAAAAAGCCCCCCGAAAATGACAAAAACCGCTGCCGTTTTCAGGGGCTGGACGGTCATTGACCATTGCTGGCCCGGTCTGGTCCAGTTCGTCCGGCCGAGTTTTTTATTTTTTAATATTTCATTGAACAGTGGATTAACGGTTTTGTCCCTCGAAAAGGACAAAAAACAGGCCTGGGGGAGGGGCTTCACGGTAATTAGGCAATATTTTTTTATTTTTTTTCACTGACATCTGCTGGCGCGTCTCCGAACACGCCGTTCGTTGCAGCGCTAACGCGTTCTTCGGACGGCGCGTGCGGCTACCTACGACATCGGAAAATGCCCAACCGGCGCCTAGAATGATTTTCAGGCATGTTCTCTTCCACCTGGGGTGGCGCGTGTAGCACTAAGGTGTCCGGAGACGTGTCAATGGTCGTTTGAATTTCCCTCCCCAATTTCTCTCTCCTGCCTGCGCCAGATGACGTCAGCTAACCTGTTTTTTATCAAAGTTCAGTTCAGTCCCTGAACGTCGAAATTTCGTTTTCTTGCCCTTAATGCTATTATATAGGTTTTGATTTGATTCAATTTCGTTCTTCAATTGAAATTGATTATATATTGGACTTTCAATTCGGTCCTCATTCTTTTAATTTTTCGGATTGGGCTGAAATTTTTAATATTTTTGGTATCAAAGTTTTGATGGATTTCAATTTCATCCTTCCATCCAAATTTATTATAAATCCTTAATATTTTCGGTCCTAAAGTTTGATTTCTTTCAATTTTATCCTTCTATGCAAGTTAATTATGAATTGTAGTTTCATTTTGGTCCCATTTCTTTTAATTTCAGGTTATGTTTTCAATTATTTAATTTGAATGTTTAGATTTGCTTCAATTTTGTTCTTAAAATTACATGTATTATTTAAAGTATGTCAAATTCATTATATATTTGTATATTTATGTCAAATTAAAGTATGTGAAACTAATTATATGTTTTAATATTTATTGAATATTATCGCCTAAGAATGTATATAAAGAGGAAAAAATTATCTAGAATTTTTTTAAGAAATAAATTTAATATCATTATTCTTAAATACATTTAATATAATAATACAAGGAATAAATCTTATAAAAAAAAATTGTCTTCGAATTTTAATTTTGTGCTCTGTTTTTTAAAGTTTATTTCTTAAAAAATATTTATAATATTTTGGTTTTTAATATTTCATATCTAATATTATTGGGCAAAAAATACAACTAAAAAAAATGACAAATTTACCTAGATTATTTACAATTAAAAAATATTCGAGTCACTTCCCGTTTCGATTACACTTTTTTTTTAAACGGTAGATAAGTAATTATAGCACGCAAAAAATTTAGGTTTATTTCTAAAAACAAATTACAATATTTTTATTTATAATGTGTCAGATCTAATATTACAAGAGGAAAAAGGCAACTCATAAATTTTTTTTGACAAATTTACCTGGATTATCTACAATTAAAAAATCTACGACCCACTTTCCATTTCGATTACACTATAAAGTATGTGAGACTAATTATATGTTTTAATATTTATTGAATATTATCGCTTAAAAATATATATAGAGAGAAAAAAAATGACCTACAATTTCTTGCAAAAAAAAATTAATATCGGTATTCTTAAATACATTTAATATAATAATACGATTAATAAATCTTATAAATATAACTTTGGCTTTGAATTTAAATTTCTATTTTATACTCTTTTTTTGTTCTTTTAATAAACGGTAACCTTTTTTTCACATTTTTTTTATTTTTTAATAACTGTTGTGTCCAAGTCTTTTTTTTTTAACCGGCTTTCTTTTTTTGTGTTTTTTTTAACTAGAGTATCCGTGACAACAAGTTTCTAACAAATCATTTCACCTTCTTGGCAAATTTTCTAACAAATTTTATTAAAAGTTTTTTAGCAATAGCAATATTCAATCACTTTTTGGTTGAAAAAAACTATTTTTAACAGATTTTATCAATTATAATTTTACTAATTAAATATTAAATAACAAAATACAATATTTATAAAATCAATCAATTTTTTATATAGATAAAAAAACCAAGCGGAGCGGGCGAATTGGCTCGTACGATCTATAAAGCCTTCCAATCACTCGGACAAGACAGTTAGCTACCACATGTGAACGTACGTTTCTCCACGTCACCGATAAAAAAAACTCACTGCCGCGTCACCAAAACCTTCTTTTCTTTTCCTAGGCCACCCTGTAGCTCAACAGACCGTTCTTGTCGTCCTCAGCGTCTCCGTACCTCAACTCGATTTTCCAGGGAGAAGCCAACCGAAAAAACTTTTCCCGCTGAGTTTCTCACTTTTACTTTTACATGGAAGTTAAATTGAAGCATCATAACTTCTTAAATTCAAGGTGCTCAATTCTAAATTCTATTTTCTTGTTTTTGTTCTTTGCAAGTTTTCTTTTTAGTACCGTCACTTTTGACCATGTAATTGTAGAGTATCTAGGGTTTTTGGAATCTCTTGTTTGGATGCTGAGAAACTGTGAGAAATAAAAGAAAATCAAAAAAATCCAAAACTAGACTTTCAATTCCAGTTGTGAATTACACTGTTTTTCCTTTCCTTTTTGAAGTAAATTGCTTGATCGGTTCGATTAAGGTTTTGCGCAACTATAATGGTTCGTCTTGCGTTTATTTTTTTATTGTGTTTTCTGTTGGTCGTGTTAATCGGTTTGTTCTTGAAAAAGATAAATTCTTGGATATCATGGTTTTCGGCTTTATCTATAAATGGGAACAAGGAATTGGGGAACTTGTAGGAAATAAATGATGATGTTAGAAATATTAATGTCTGGTGTGCCTTCATTACAACATTAATGTGGTTAAAGCTTACTGTTGAGGTTTCTACTGCAGCTCTTCAAATCCACGACTTTCACAAAATTCTATTGCTCCTAGTATTTTCTGCCAAAAAGTAGCTCATTTGGATTATCTACTGAGCAATTGGGGTAATTCAAGGAAAAGATGCCTTGTGAAGCTTGCATTGCGAGGGAATGGTAATCAGAGTCTTAATTACCAATTGGTTGGATATAAGAAATTTAACCTGGCATATCGTATGACAAGAATGATGGACCGCCAGTATCCCCTAGCGTCTGCTGATGACGGTGTAACTGTCAATGGTAGTCCTTCTGCCAGCACCAGTAGTGATGTGGAGGGAATGAGACTTAAACTCAATCATTCACTACAAGGTGATGATTCAACTGATAAACTTGTTCAATCCTTACATGATGCAGCAAGGGTTTTTGAGGTGGCAATTAAAGAACAGGATTCGCTATCGAAGTTTTCCTGGCTTTCAACAGCCTGGATTGGTGTAGATAGGAATGCATGGGTGAAAACGCTGTGCTATGAGGTTTATTCTCAGCCCTAGGAAAGTTGTTGGATAACATTCTTCATCCACGCACGCCCTTTTACTTTCCTTCTCTGCTATAAGATATGCATCTGGTTTTATCATATTATATCAACTTGGCCATTAATGCTTGGTCATCGACTAATGCTAATCCCATGATGTTATTAGGCTCTGTTCCCAGTTGGGTTACATAATCTTTTGTTGTTTTTTGGCTATATCAGTTTAACAAAAAGAAAACTTGTGATACGTTATCATTGAGGACACTATTATTGTGTCACTTTCACTGGATCATTCTTAGTTTGTCAAACATTATGTCTTTATCACAACCACTATTGCTGCCACCTCCCCAAATTGCATTGTTACCCTCTTAATGTTGATGCTGACAGTCTCTTTTATTCACACTCTCCTCTGCATCTATCATCATCTATGTTTCTGTTCTTGGTAATATCCTCAAATAAATATCTGTACTAGCTTCTCTGCATATACTTGATAAGTGATGTGATTTGAATCATTTGGTCAAATGACTATCATCCTATAAGACATCAAAATTTGTTATTTTTAAAATTTCCACTTTTTCTCAACATGTATATTTAGTTTCTCTACAACAGACAATATCATACTTACTTCATCCTCAAAACTTTGGTCCAAGTTCTCATAATTTTTCATAATTTCTTTCAAAATGCTTCCTATTTGCAGTTATTGTTGCCTTTCTTCTTCAGTATACTATTTAGCAGACACATTTATTGCATTGTTTTTTCTGAATGGTGCTCTGAAAATTTAGGCATGTGTATAGGTGTACATATTTGCTGGAACTCTTGCAAACAATCTTTTGACCATTGAGTTCTTCACTATTTTAGTCTAGAACATAATTTTAGCATTTCTGATGTTTCATGTATTTCTCAGGCTTCTGTTTATTCCTTACTACAAGCAGCACATGAAATTTCTTTCCAAGGTGATGGTAGAGACAGAGATGTGAATATTTTTGTTCAAAGGAGGTGATATATGATATTTATTTCAGATCACCATTTCTTGTTTGGCCGACTCTTGTTCAAGCTTCCAGAATCTTGCCTAATTTTGGTGTAATTTATTTAAAATTTTACACCCATTGTTTGGTATGTGCGAAAGATATATACAGCAACTAACACATTGCATGTCTTTATTTATGAAATAAGGATCCAAGACCTCTTTCCTATTTGAATCATTGTTCATTTTTGTTATTGAATTTTCAATTACTTGGAGAAGAATAGTTGGTCATATATGGCTGACTTTTACAAAATACTTACATAAAATTTTACATTAAACAGATTGATGAAAACTTGCCCATTGTTTCCTGATAGATACTATTGCTAACCATCCAATCAAACTTTTGGATTTCGAAGTATGTCCAGTAGGCTATAGCTTTTTTCCTTTACATATTGCATTGGAGACCTTTCATTCCACAATTTCCATTTCTGTGTTATTCTAAACCAACATTAATTGTTTATTTTCTGTGCTGACCTTCTGCATTGGTTTCCACATACCTATGCTTTTACATCTGTTTGAACCTTTTATGATGCAGTTTATTACGGCAATCTGCTCCCCTAGAGAGCTTGATCAGGGATAAACTATCTGCCAAACAACCTGAAGCTTATGAATGGTTTTGGTCCAAGCAAGTTCCGATGGTGGTGGCATCTTTTTTCAATTATCTTGAAGAGGACCTAAGCATCACTTGTGGCACTGCTGTGTATGTCATCATCTCTCTCATACTGCTTGTCAAGGTTTCCAGTAATGATTGCTGTTCTGATATCCTTGTGAGAATAAGGTTATTTTGATTTACTTTCAGGTTTGCCAAAGGCTTGTCCTCAATTTCAGGCAATGGAAGTGATATTTCACTTCTTTTACTGGCACTGACATGTAATGCTGCAATCACAAAACTTGGCACTACGAAAGTTTCTTGCCCACAATTCTTCTCCATGAGCGCAGATATAACTGGTAGATTGATGGACATGCTGGTTGATTTTAATCCTGTATGCCAAGCTTATCATTCTATAAAGCGTATTGGTCTACGCAGAGAATTTCTTGTCCATTTTGGGCCTCGAGTTGCTGCATGCAGAGTAAAAAATGATCGTGGATCAGAAGAGGTGATTTTCTGGGTTAATCTAGTGCAGAAAGAGCTCCAACGAGCTATAAATAGGGAGAGAATATGGTCAAGACTACCTACTTCTGAAAGTATTGAGGTTAGTTCCAATGGTTTATGTGAAAATTTAAAGTATAGTTGGGGCTTTTCATTCTTCCAAGTGAAACCTGTTAATTTAGACTATGCTCAAGTGTGAAGTGCCAATCATCAGTCTCATGCTCCCCATTCTGAACATATACTGTATTCTGGGAGAAGGAGTGGATGGATAACCATAATAGTTATTGGCATGTGGTGTTGTTTTGGTTTAGGAATATAGAAGCGGGGGGGGGGGGGGGGGGGGGGGGGGGGGGGGGGGGGGATAACAGTGAAATAAGGTGATCTGTTACAGTACTGAAGATAAATGCATAGTACTGACAGATATAGTACACTACAATCAAACTTCTCTCACTGTGGGTTTAATTCTGTAAATTGTGTAATTTTGCTAGTTTTTCCAAGAAACAAGGGTACCTAGAAGCAATTTACTGATGATAAGAAAATGCTCCAATCTTGTGAAGATGTGCTTCACTTGCAAAAGTTTATAGAAAAACAATTACAGCATAAAAAATAAACCTAGTTTATGAATTGTTGAGGTCTGAATATTGAATGTTAACCCTTTTCTTATGATGGTAATCGGGCTACACTAATGGTTCTGTCTCCTCATAGAAACCTCTTCAATTCCACTTCTACTGCCTGGCCTTGAACATATTTGTGATTTCCCCTTCCACTTCACAAAGGAGATAGTTAGCTAGTCTGAACAGGCATTGGCGACAATACTTAGGAATGCATGAATATGAATGGTCTATAGATGTACATTTATTTATTAAATTAACAATAAATGAACAGATATTCTTTTAATCATGTATAGCCGTTGTTGAATGCAGATTTTGGAGAAGGATTTGGCTATATTTGGATTCTTTATTGCTTTAGGAAGAAGTACACAATCCTTTTTATCAGACCAGGGATTTGATGTTCAATATGATCCTATTGAAAGCTTCATTGGGTAACTCCTCTCTTTCCTTTTATTTAACAATAATTAATAAAACTTGATTTAGATTTCTTTATCTTGAAAGTCTTTCATCTTATGAATCTTCTTGCAGGTACCTTATTGGGGGTAGTGTTTTGTACTATCCTCAGCTTTCATCAATTAGCTCCTATCAGCTGTATGTAGAGGTGAGTTAGCATGCATATTGACTAACATTATTATTAAACATTCTATCTCATAGTCAATAACATGATTTTCAACTCCATAGGTAGTTTGTGAGGAGCTGGATTGGCTCCCTTTTTATCCGGGCAACGATGGTACCACAAAACTATCTCATGGACACAAAAATAAACAAAAGGGTCCTCCAAATGCTGAAGCTATCCCTCAAGTATTAGACGTCTGCTCTCACTGGATGCAGAGCTTTATTAAATACAGTACATGGCTACAGAATCCATCCAGTGTCAAGGCAGCGAGGTTTCTTTCCAGGGGGTAATTGAATTTATCTGCCCTAGTTATTGCAAAACAAAGAGTAATTCTTTGATTTAACATCTTGCACTTTCATTGTATAGGCACACCAAATTAATGGAGTGCATGGAAGAACTAGGAATGTCTTGGTAAGTGAAAGGGAGCAAAACTTGAAGTTTTTCTTTGATGTGCACATGAAGCATGCTCATAAAGACAGAAAACTCGTCCTAAAGTTATGTATGAGATGTTTATTCTGTGACAAAAAATGAAATGGATTTAACATGATTAAAACACCTATAAAGTGCTAGGAATGGATAGAAATCTATAGAAATTAAAACTGATCAGCCATTGGAATTATCTGGCATTTCAGTCAATATCCTAGCTTTTATTGAGATTTTGACTTGAACTGTATGTTTTTCAAAGATTTTGTTTCATTTTAATTCATTTTGTTTGTAAGGAGATGGTTTCTACCATTGTTTCGCTTGAAACTTTTTTAGAAATGATTCATAGTTATGGATTACAATTTACACTTAATAATTGTGACGCAGGAAAATGACAGAAAGCAATATCAGTTATTCTGTTGAGATAACAAGACCTGAAATTAATTTCATGACTGATAAAGAGACAGATTCATTCAACAAGGTTTTTCTCTTTCCTTTAGTTCATTTCTTTGTGGCCTATTCTTCACAGTTCATTTTGGAACTTGGAAGACTCAACTTTCCATGTGAACATTGATGTCACAAGGATCTGTTTTCCTGTGGTGCGGGTCTGAGGACAGAGGGAGGCTGTGGCTAGAAGGAGGGCTATCTATGAAATAACATTTATGAGGATGCGAAAACTGCCACATTCATGGCATAATGCTTAAAGTGAAAGAAGTACTTGGTTGCTTTGTTTTCTTGTTGGGTTGCTGCTTGCTCCTATAATTGATATTTAATCTCTACACATGAGCTTCCATTTAGACCAGTTGTCCATGTTGTTTCTGTTCTATATGCCAATAGAATGATTGTGCATTTCAC
Organism: Salix arbutifolia; assembly: GCA_025169955.1. NCBI lineage: Eukaryota > Viridiplantae > Streptophyta > Magnoliopsida > Malpighiales > Salicaceae > Salix > Salix arbutifolia. The sequence continues at coordinate 8,327,018 of CM045917.1, read as the reverse complement.
TTGGTGTCAGGCATTGGAGAGTGTTGAAGGAGCTCTTGTGAGACTTGAAAAATTACTTCAGGGGCTGCCTGCATCAAGCTCTAATTCTGGGAAAGAGAATATAAAAGCTGCATGCTCTGATCTTGAGAAAATAAGGAAACTGAAGAAAGAGGCTGAATTTCTGGAGGCATCTTTCAGAGCAAAAGCAGCTTTGCTTCAGCAGGTATGCAATTAGTTTCGTTGTTTTGCACCTTACAGCTTATTAATGACCACTGACTGCATTCCATTTGATTCACTGCTGGCCTGTACTTGCAAATGATTATGCTGCATTCTTTATTCCAAAAAGGCGCACCACAATCTCTTCACCATGTGTTCTCTTAAAAGGCAGCTTTGTTCCCTGTGTTTAACAGATAGTTCTCATTTTTATTAAAATTTCTATATCTTACTATTACTTGATTGTTGATTGGATCATTAGGGAGAAGATGAAAGTAGTCTACAATCTTCTATTAGTGAGCAGCAACAGTACTTGAAAGGGAACGGGAAGAAGAGTGCTGATGTAAGGTTAGATAGAAGTAAAAGGTATGAGACTTTCTAGAGGTTTAAGCTCTTCCCAACATGTTTGAGTTTCTTGTTTCATGCTGTTGCCTGATCTATATCCTGCTCAATAGTGATTCCTTTCTTTTCCTTTTGAGTTATCAGTAAATTTCAAGGACTGTGGAACTTCCCTGTGTACTCTCCAACCATGAAGCCTGGCCCTGATGTGGCAGTTGTTGATGCATCTGTATGCCCTCCCTTCAGAATATGTCTACAGTAGTAACTGTTTGTGGATGGCTGTCTTTTAATTGCATATGTTTGTGACTACTTTGGAAATTCCACTCTCAAATGTTTTAAGCTAGCTGAAGAATTTTTTTCTCAATGAAAGATTCTTGATTGTAACTAGCTTAAAACTAGATCCTTGGAAGAAAAACTAAAATCAATTACATAGCTTTATTTTCGGAAAGTGAAAATAAAAGCACTCCTCATTACCATTTGATAAACAGATGACCTTGAGCTGTTTTTATTCTTCTGATTTTGATGTCCTTTGACCTCAAGTTATTCTTGTTCAAGTGCTGCATTCACACAGAAAAATTAAGGCATTGGCAGATATTTCTGTCCTATAGGATGTTATTTGCTAGGTAGTTATTGTGCTGTCCTATTGAATATAGGGCCATTGTATGGTTTTGGAAGCATTATATTTCCCAATTTGAAATGCCAAGGCAGAAAGTCTGGTTCATATCTCCCTTGGTTATTAAATGAACTGACTTGACTAATTCGTGCATTTAGACTGATTTGATTATTAGCAAATGTTTAATTGTACATGATGAATGATCTGTGGAATTGAATGGCAACATAGTCTATTGGTTAGAGTTAGATGGTTAATTATCCTGTTTATGAACCATTTGTTACTTGTAGTGCCTATAATTAAAGGCCATCTTTTTACTAGTTAAATGGAGGTGGCTCAAGAGTACATCCCTTCTACTATCAGCTCCCTATTATCGATGAAGTAGATACAAAAAGCAGACCTATAAATACGGGAAACTTTTTGTAGACCGAACTTAATTTGTTTCCTTGTGGATAAAGTTTGATGCACTTCTTCATATCTACCTCCTGTCAGGAAAAAAATAATTATTAAGTTATACAATTTGCAAAATTTCAATTGCAACTCTTTCATGAGAACATTGTATAGTATAGTTCGGTGTTCCACATTGTACATGCTGGAATTCTTGATCTTGATGTTGTTGGGTGAAAGTATACTAAAGAAGAGAGTAGTAACAGTGCCAAACCCAGTTATTAGGACTCTTTAATATTTAACTTTCTTGAATAGTGATTACTGACAGTACGTTCTAAATTAAGGTTATTAATAACATTACTTACCTATTTAAGTGAATTTTATCAGCTGTGGCTTTTGTTTCTCTCCTATTTTCATGCTAATGCTGTGCTCTGCAGTACATTGTTTTCCTTCAGGACTTGATTAATTTTTATTAAAATGGAATATGTAAAGTTGGTTTGGTAAATGCAGGGAGATGCAGATATTGGGCAAACCACAACAAGTATGGGTATTGGAGAGTCAGAGTCAAATGAAATTCGTCGCTTTGAACTTCTAAGGAATGAACTGATGGAACTTGAAAAACGGGTTCAGAAAAGTACTGATCAATATGAAAATGAAGAGGTGTGTTACATGCTTGTTAACAGCTCCTTTGTAACATTTGAATGCTACAATGTTTTTTCCCTCCATGTAATAAATGCAATACACATGCTTGTACAGTTCTGAAAATATTAAAAACCTGATGGAATGTGGGAAACAAATTTTGTAACATTGTAAACTGGTTATGGTCCCTTTGAAGTGGGTGAGGACTTTTTTTTGAAGTAGCTGCTCACTTAGCTTAATTTGTACCTCTATGGTTGCAAGTCCAGAATTATTATTATTGCTCCAAGCAACGACTCCTTGAGACCTTTCTTTTTCTTTAAAAAGAATGTAACTTGCAGTCTAGGATTACTCGGAAATGATTGCTTTTTGTTATTTTATATAGTATCAACAAGGTTTATAGATAACGACTGCTGCCAGCTATGTATTCTTGACATTATTCCTATGAGATTCTATGTAACTGCTAAAACTTGGTTTTATATTTAGGATATTAAGGTTACAGATGATGATGCTAATTATCATGATGAGGCTGCAAGCTCTCAATTAATCCAGGTTCCAAGGAATGGAAATATCATCAGAAAATCAATTGCTAAGCTAAAGAAAACAAGCAAGGTATGACTAGCACTTTCCATTCTTTCATAACTGGTATAGTATTGTGTATCTTTCAAGCTCATCACATCATTGAGTGGATACGATTACCTATTGTTCTGTGGTATGTTGGTTTTAATTTAATTTTCTTTTCTTGCATCTTTGTGTTTTGTGATCAAAATGATTTGGTTGGGTTGATGACAGTTGACATTTAATTGGTTTATTGAAAACTAGATGAGTAAAGTACAAGTTATTCGAATGCCAAGTATATTAACTAAATGAACACATTGTTTCTGCTGGAACACTGAACATCTACTTGTACCTGTATTGGTGTTTGTGCAGGAATGCTTGGCATGCTGAAATAAATGCAAAATAATGCTCATTTCATTGAATTGTTGAGAAGAAAAAAGATCATGAGGATTTGAAACTCACTCAAATTAAAAATTTTAATATCTAGTATGTGACTGCTTCATGATGTATGGCATTCAGTCTTCAATTTTAGAACTCAGTTCCTGGACTGTTTGCTCCTCATTGATAAGATATATGGATAAAAATGTACAGGATGTGTTGCAAGGAACTCAGCTTCTAGCTATTGATGTTGCTGCTTCAATGGGGTTGCTTAAAAGGCTCTTGATTGGAGATGAGTTAACAGAGAAAGAAAGAAAAACTCTCCGAAGAACTATGATGGACTTGGCATCAGTGGTTCCTATTGGTGTTCTTATGCTTCTTCCTGTAAGTCCGATCATAAAATCACCCTCATCAACAGTGTATCAATTTAGTTGTTTGATTTTCATCCTCTCATTAATCTTCTAATACACACATCTCTTAAGTATCATGACTTCTCATTGATTCATCTGGCCAGCTTGGTTTGTCACTTCTCCTTCTATTTGTGGTGCAATCGTTTCTTGTAAACTAAAGGTTGCTTTAGGACAATCCATTCATTTAGAAATACTCACCCCTTTTGCTATGTGGGAGGTTTATATCCAGACATATAGAACTTGTAATTATCTTCTTGCAGTTGTATTTTTTCTATGGCCCAACTTGATATATGTAGCTGTTCTTTGTCATGCTGTTTAAGAAATCCAGTTGTCAACCTTGATATATTTAGCAAGTCTAGACCCTGACCGAGCTTCTATCTGGTATGTTTAGGCATAGTACTGTGTCAAAAATTGTTAGTTCTGGTGCAGGTTTAAAATACAGGGATGGATACCTAAAAAGCTCCAATCATAAAGAGCTTGGTTAGCTTCAAGTGCACTATTAAACTAACCCACCAATTGGCCAGGTTCATTTCAAATTCATGATCTGATTTGTCTTTGGATCAGGGTCGAGAATGCAGTTACTTTTATGGCCACTGATTGAAGCTGCACCTCCACCAATTCAAAGATATTTTTAATGTTTGAGTGCAGAATTTTGTGTTAATTATATATGGTCCTCAGAATTGGGTTTCTCGTCACACGTGGAAAACTGAACTACATTTCCACAAAAAATTCAATCCAAATCTGTGATGTATTGCCCCCATTTTACATGTATTGGCACTGTTTTTCCCACTGTGACCTGATTTCAAAAAGGTAATTTGTGCATTGTAGGTTACTGCTGTGGGGCATGCAGCAATGTTGGCTGCTATCCAGAGATATGTGCCAGCTTTGGTGCGTTGTTTCTGATCCAATAACTTCCGTTTTGATTAACTCCTTCAGATGTCAAATCTCCAAATACCACGTGCTTATAATATGCTATTTGGCAGATACCATCCACATATGGACCAGAAAGGTTGGATCTCTTGAGGCAACTTGAGAAAGTGAAGGAAATGGAAACGAGTGAACCGGATGCCAACGAAAATGGAGAGGCACTATCCTGATTAGAAGCAGCCCAGATTCTGTACAGTCTGACGGTGACAAAACCTTCAAGATTAGGTAACTAGTAAATCACACAATTTAATCACTTGGTTTTGAATCCCATTGACAATAAGTTAGCATATAGAATTTCATTCCATGCATCTGGTATTCCAGGTAGGCACCAATGACTGCAGTCCTGCGGAGCATCAACCGGAGTGTCGGGCTCTCGATGGCGAGAAGGGTGACCATCGTACCTAAACTGTGACAAGTGCGTAATGTTTAAGAACCGAACCTTGCTGTCTCCATAATCCATCTCTTTGATTACAGTAGAAATTAGTTGGTTATACACTGGCTCAGGTTCCAGCATTGTGTAGTTTGTCTCTGGTTGTATATCAACATCACATCGCCCCCCCTCATCCCACGTACCATTCCTGCAATTCTTCATATTAAAAAAATATATATACAAACATTTTACCCCAATGCATAAAATCTCGACCGACGCTTGAATCCTAGCTGGACGTGCGCCAAGAATATTTACCTGTAATGCACCGGGGAGTAGCCACGAAAGAAAACACTAGTCCTTTCAGGGTTTAAATTTTCACCCCAAGACTTCCATGTTTGAAGAGATTTTTGAAATGCTTCCATCACACTCAAGGACATATTCACCTGACCTCCGTCCTCAAAATAGTTACCCCTGCACGTACCAAATTGTCATTGTCTTTCATGCAGCGTCACTAATACATAGAAACTACAAAATAAGAAAATCTCATACATCTTGACGGTTTTGCCCTCATTCCACCAATGCCCTGAGTTGAACATGAGAACGTCGGCCCCTTCCCAGTTTCTGGAAAACCAGTGCAGCTGGTTGACCTTAATTGTCATTTTGACGCCAACTGGTGAATTCTGAGGTGGGCGACCGATGAATACCAGAAAAGGTGCCCTGTAGTATTCAACTGTGAGATTGTATTCGCTGAAGCGCATGGAGAGAAATCCTTTGTGTTTGGTTATTGGGTTCCCATTCTCTTCATATATTGAAGACTTGTTTGAAACTCCTTGAGCAAGCATGCACAGGAAAGACTCCCACTGGTTTCTGCCAACAGAGTCCCCAGCAAACACAATTCTTCCATTTCTACTTCTGCCGAGGAGATCACTTGCATTAAATCTGAGTAGAAACAAAAGGAGTAAGATGAGGGAAATATCATAATTTGAAGCTACAAATTGTCTGAATGAGCTTATTGAGCTCAACAGACTAGTTAAGCTCTGGATTGTTTTCCGGGGAGGCTGGACGGACCCCTTGAACTAAATATATAGCTGATGAATGCCATCACGCATTAAAGTGAGAAAATGATTGCCAATATTTACTTCTCCGTAGCCCGTTATGCTTGTAGCGGTGCTCGACAGCTCTTACGTGCGGCGATGTATAGAAGCCATGCAATCGATGGGGCTGAAATATGTGGAAAATGATCCTAATAATGAGTTTTAGGTACAACTGCAGTGATGCTTTAAAGAGTTTTTCTCATGCACTTCACGTGTAATGAAAAAGGCTACAAAGCTTATGTTAATTTCTCCCCAACCAGGAATCTGACTAAGTACTGGTCTAACGATGAAGTTCATCAAAATTCAAATTTTGAAACCAAAATCAAGTCAGTACCTTGGCAAATCACATCCTTCTGGCTGCCATCGCCAATTCAGATAGTCCATGTCTTTTCTTCCATTTTGAACGCATCGAAAGCCTGGATCAAGAAAGGGGCATTTTTCAGTGTAAGACAGATTCTTGTAACTTTCATCCCGAATCCATCTCCCACGAGAATAATCACAGGCCAAGTGTGATGAGTTTTTATTGTTCATCAAGAAACCAAAGCGAAAAACAGATCGCGGATCGAAAGGGCCGAAAAAATCAACGACGAAGAATGAAGACGCCAAGACAATGAGAAAAGAGATTGCACAGACAAGTTCTTTCTTGATCGTGAGAGGAAGGCGGTGTTTCTGGTTTGTGGGCTGGTGACGATGATCCATACAGAGAGGATGAGGAGCAGCCAATAAATCACCAAACACCAAAGGAGCACAGGCACTACAGATTCCTTCTATATGAAAAGTGTCCTGTTTCATCCTTATCTTAGAACAACCCCTACATGACTGCACAGCTAATCGACAATTTCCCATCAGATTCGAGGAACCTACGGGCGCAGCCATTACCATTAGTACAATGCTCAAGAATTCTCAAATGCTTGCTACCCTCTCCAGAATTTTCAATCGTAAGAAGTTTTGTATCACATATTTTTGGTTTTGCACAAATGGAAAATGCAATAGCCAGGACAGCGATGAAGCTGGTGTGCAATGCCAGGAATAGCAAAGATGATAAGGATGCATCATAGGCAGCAATGGAAAAGAAAAATAGAAGTTGGTTAAGTGACTAAGATAACAGCTTGGAAGGAATTTTTATTTTAGAGGTTGCGATGAATACAGGAGAGATCCAAGGCCAGCCTTTGATTTTATTATTGCTGATTAGTTGCTGGTCTGTTATATTAGGCATATATGCTGATTTTAGGCTATGTCTAGTGTCGGGCTAATGATCTGACCGGCTTTATCAATGCAGCCAGCATCAGATATTCTTTCTGTTTTAAGCTCTGCTTTGTTGGCGCTTAAAAGAAACTATCTGCTATTGCATCACCTCTCTCTCTCTCACACACATATAAGAGCTGATGCTCTAATTTGTGCCTCTATTTATCGGCCGAAGCCGTGCTTAAATGGCAGACAAGCTACCACCAACTCCCAGCTCTTCACATGGCCAACTTTCGATGGCCACTAATTGCATCCACTTGCAATTAGTGTGTCACGTATGGTATAGTGGTGGGGCATTTTTGGTCTCCATTTCCTGACAACTAGCTGGGATTTTGAATGACTGGTACCTAGAATTGATAATCGATTGCGTCGAAGTAATGAATAGTTGCTTTTAGAAGATTATCCATACTGATTGACAGGATCCGAAAGATTGAATTTTTTTGATTAATATAATGGATACATGGTATTAAGAGAACCTTGACTTTTTGGTTCAACTTTTTACAAGCTGCTTCCGTGAGCATATTTATTTTGACTTGAAACAAGCCCTGCCCCTGCGCCAGCCCCAGAACCACATGGCGATTGTGTCAGTTTCAACATTCACATTTTTCCTGCTTCCCTACACAAATAGCTAAATATGTTTCTCTTTCACAAAATCCATTGATTGATTCAAAGCTTCTTGGAGGGCAATGGAACATTTTTACGGTATTCTGCCAGAGCCCACAAGGGGAAAACATTCTTGTATGTTGGATAGTGTAGCATACAGTTATTCTTGAAAACTCCAGTAATTTCCTGCAGAAAATATTTGAACGATCATTAAGCAAAATCAAGCTAAAATTCAAGAAAATATGAGCAATAATGGCCAATTGAGACGTATACATATTGCTACAACGACTAGTTCATATCAAGATACCTGCTGAGGATAGCTTCCATCTTCAGCTTGAGAATTAATCAACAACTTAGCACCACGATGAAGCGGAGTCGGATCCCTATCCGCCTATTTCAAGAGAGAATCATAATAAAAGATTACCACATGACTTGAAATTTTGAAAGAAATTAAGCAAAAAGTAGATGCAAAAACAAAGCAACTAGGCAGAGATTAGCAAGTTCACAAGGAACTGACCTGGCCAGAATGAGAAAAACTCTTTAAAGCATCACTGCAGTTGTAAGCAAAGTTGTTAATTCCGTTGTAACTGTAAGTTTCTTTTTTTTTATTTTATAATTTCTAGAGTTCTATTCTATTTCAATAAATATGTAATAAACACAAAAATAATAATAGATATTGAAGAAGGCAACAAGGCTTTATTGTGCTAGCTGGGTGAGAGATATTGGTCCTGATCTTAGGCCTGATGATTATACAAAGGATAATGAAGCCAATGGTGAAGCTAAGACCACCTCTTCTGCTCCAGAGAAAGAGCCCTCTGTTATTGAAGATCTTGGTCAGTTATCTCTCTCAAATTGGGGAATTTATGGACTAGTTAGCAAGTATTCGTATATAATTTGTTATTCAAATTGAATGGGTTTGGTTGCGATCACGTTGTATGGTATACTAGTGATTTATGCATGTATTGTGTTTGAAGTATTTTTTTTTTTGGAAATTGGCATTCCTATTCTATGGAAAATTTCTACTTGCCAGTATCTCTCTCTGTCTTTAGAATTATGTGAGTGCCTGCTTGGGGAGTTCAATTTGTGAGCTGTAGGTTCCTCGAATCTGATGGGATATTGTCGATTAGCTGTGTAGTCATGTAGTGATGGCTCTAAGATAAGGATGAAACAGGCCACTTTTCAGATAGAAGGAAGCTGTAGTGCCTGTGCTCCTTTGGTGTTTGGTGGTTTATTGGTCTGGGACCTTCGATATTTGGATCCTCTTCCATAAAAATCGTACTTGGGCTTTTTCTGTGATGTTGATCTCTGGAGTTTTTAGCATTGCCCAAACCAGTTGTGACAGCTACTCGGTCTTCATTAAGATAGTGATTAAAAGTCGAAATGCTTCTTGTCTAGTGTTGAGTTCTTAACATTTTTGTTCCTTATAGTCATTGTGTTGTAGGTAGATTGTTTTCTTGAACTACATGACATGAAGTCCATTTTATCGCTCCATCTGTTTTTATCGCTCTATCTATTTCGATCCATTTTTTAATCTCTAGTCTGTAGCATTAAATTCTGACATTGTTTAATAATCTTTTTTTTTAATGCAAATGAAATTAACAGCGGTTGCTGCAAGGGGAGGTATGGAGACATTGAGGCCAGCTTTACAACGTGTGTACTTGACAAGAGCTTCTGCTTATAGAGATGCTCTTCAAATTTTTATACAAGGGTACCAGGAGGGTGTTCAGCAGGTCATGGAGAAGAAAGAAGAAGAATCTAAAACTCAATCAGAGGGCAATGCTCCCTAGAAATCTACTTGATCTAGTATTCTAGTGCGCGAAACAAGTTTTTCCCCTGAACATCAGTCATGAACACAACCCATAGAGCATGGCTACAAATTCACTTTTGAAAAGTTGCAATCCTTTTAATTGTACATGATGAATGATCTGGTTAATGATTAATTTATACAATTTGCAAAATTTCAATTGCAAATCTTTCATGAGAACATTGTATAGTATAGTTCGGTATTCCACATTGTACATGCTGGAATTCTTGATCTTGATGTTGTTGGGTGAAAGTATACTAAAGAAGAGAGTAGTAACGGTGCCAAACCCAGTTATTGGGACTCTTTAATATTTAACTTTCTTGAATAGTGATTACTGACAGTACGTTCTAAATTAAGGATATTAACAACATTACTTACCTATTTAAGTGAATTTTATCAGTTGTCGCTTTTGTTTCTCTCCTATTTTCATGCCAATGTTGTGCTCTACAGTACATTGTTTTCCTTCAGGAGTTGATTACTTTTTATTAAAATGGAATATGTAAAGTTGGTTTGGTAAATGCAGGGAGATGCAGATATTGGGCAAACCACAACAAGTATGGGTATTGGAGAGTCAGAGTCAAATGAAATTCGTCCCTTTGAACTTCTGAGGAATGAACTGATGGAACTTGAAAAACGGGTTCAGAAAAATATACAGGATGTGTTGCAAGGAACTCAGCTTCTAGCTATTGATGTTGCTGCTTCAATGGGGTTGCTTAAAAGGCTCTTGATTGGAGATGAGTTAACAGAGAAAGAAAGAAAAACTCTCCGAAGAACTATGATGGACTTGGCATCAGTGGTTCCTATTGGTGTTCTTATGCTTCATCCTGTAAGTCCCATCATAAAATCACCCTCATCAACATTTAGTTTTTTTCATTTTCATCCTCTCATTAATCTTCAAATACATACAACTCTGAAGTATCATCATGACTTCTCATTGATTCATCTGGCCAGCTTGGTTTGTCACTTCTCCTTCTATTTGTGGTGCAATCGTTTCTTGTAAACTAAAGGTTGCTTTAGGACAATCCATTCATTTAGAAATACTCACCCCTTTTGCTATCTGGGAGGTGGCTGGAAGGAGGGCAATCATTGAAATAACATTTATGAGGATGTGAAAACTGCCACATTCATGGCATAATGCTTAAAGTGAAAGAAGTACTTGGTTGCTCTGTTTTCTTGTGGGGTTGCTGCTTGCTCCTATAATTGATATTTAATCTGTACAAACGAGCTTCCATTTAGACCAGTTGTCCATGTTGTTTCTGTTCTATATGCCAATAGATTAGGTAACTAGTTAATCGCTCAATTTAATCACTTGGTTTTGAATCCCTCTGACAATAAATTAGCATATAGAATTTCATTCCATGTATCTGGTATTTCAGGTAGGCACCAATGACTGCAGTCCTGTGGAGCATCAACCGGAGTGCCGGGCTCTCGATGGCGAGAAGGGTTACCATCGTACCTAAACTGTGACAAGTGCGTAATGTTTAAGAACCGAACCTTCCTGTCTCCATAATCCATCTCCTTGATTACAGTAGAAATTATTTGGTTATACACTGGCTCAGGTTCCAGCATTATGTAGTTTGTCTCTGGTTGTATATAAACATCACACCGGCCCCCCTCATCCCACGTACCATTCCTGTAATTCTTCATATTAAAAAAACAGTATACTGACATTCTACCCCAATGCATAATCTAGACTGACACCAAGAATATTTACCTGTAATGCACCGTGGAGTAGCCACGAAAGAAAACATTAATCCTTTCAGGGTTTAAATTTTCACCCCAAGACTTCCATGTTTGAAGAGATTTTTGAAATGCTTCCATCACATTCAACGACATATTCACCTGACCTCTGTCCTCAAAATAGTTACCCCTGCACGTACCAAATCATCATCGTCTTTAATGCAGCGTGACTTTTTAGTAATCAATAAATAGAAACTTCAAAATAAGGGAGAAAAACACATACATCTTGACGGTTTTGTCTTTGTTCCACCAATGTCCTGAGTTGAACATGAGAATGTCAGCCCCTTCCCAGTTTCTGGAAAACCAGTGCAGCTGGTCGACCTTAATTGTCATTTTGACGCCAGCTGGTGAATTCTGAGGTGGGTGACCGATGAATACCAGAAAAGGTGCCCTGTAGTATTCAACTGTGAGATTGTATTCGCTGAAGCACATGGAGAGAAATCCTTTGTGTTTGGTTATTGGGTTCCCATTCTCTTCGTAAATTGAGGACTTGTTTGAAACTCCTTGAGCAAGCATGCACAAGAAAGACTCTCACTGGTTTCTGCCAACCGAGTCCCCAGCAAACACAATCCTTCCATTTCTGCTTCTGCCAAGGAGATCACTTGCATTAAATCTGAGTAGAAACAAAAGGAGTAAGATGAGGGAAATCCCATAATTTGAAGCTACAAATTGTCTGAATGAGCTTATTGAGCTCAAGAGACTAGTTAAGCTCTGGATTGTTTTCCGGGGAGGCTGGACGGACCCCTTGAACTAAATATAAAGCTGATGAATGCCATCACGCATTAAAGTGAGAAAATGATTGCCAATATTTACTTCTCCGTAGCCCGTTATGCTTGTAGCGGCACTCGACAGCTCTTACGTGCGGCGATGTATAGAAGCCATGCAATCGATGGGGCTGAAATATGTGGAAAATGATCCTAATAATGTGTTTTAGGTACAACTGTAGTGATGCTTTAAAGAGTTTTTCTCATGCACTTCACGTGTAATGAAAAAGGCTACAAAGCCTTCTGTACTGGTCTAACGATGAAGTTCATCAAAATTCAAATTTTGAAACCAAAATCAAGTCAGTACTTCAGTATTCTAAAGATTATTTATCTGGATGATTTCACTTGCAATATCGATATAATGTTGGTGATGATTAATTACGGTTTCCAATAAATTTTAGTAATCCAACGATATACGCACAGTAGGAAACGTGGAGAATTCAAATGCACTTGTAAATATAATAACCAATGAAAAACCCTAATAAAGAAAATCCACTATTGAAAGAAGCATCTATGCATGCATGACAGGGCATGTTAAACTTTCATGATCCATATATACCTTGGCAAATAACATCCTTTTGGCTGCCATTGCCAATTTAGATAGTCCACGTCTTTTCTTCCATTTTGAACGCATCGAAAGCCTGGATCAAGAAAGGGGCAGTTTTCAGTGTAAGATAGATTCTTGTAACTTTCATCCCGAATCCATCTCCCTCGAGAATAATCACAGGCTAAGTGTGATGAGTTTTTATTGTTCATCAAGAAACCAAAGCGAAAGACAGATCGCGGATCAAAAGGGCCAAAAAGATCAACAATGAAGAATAAAGACGCCAAGACAATGAGAAAAGAGATTGCACAGACAAGTTCTTTCTTTATCATGAGAGGAAAGCGGTGTTTCTGGTTTGTGGGTTGGTGACGATGATCCATACAGAGAAGAAGAGAAGGAGCAGCCATTGTTTTTATTTATGAAATTTTATTGTTATTGTGATGGTGCCATGGAAGAGAAAGAAGGATAGATATGGTTGCGGTTGTTGAATGGATGGTAATGGAAAACACTTCCCTTTCTTGATTCTTGTTAAGGAATATGCACCAATGAGATTACCCACGATTATAATCTTAAAATAAATACAAACAAGACTGATATTGTTACTATGTTTGTGGTATTTCTTAAATTCCATGTTTCCTAACTCGTCAGTCTTGCACGTGGACAGTGGACAGGTGCATGCTTAGTTTTGCAAAACACGTCGTTTCAAACCACAACCATCCTCCCCCGAAACAGCAACGTATTGGAGTGAGCAGAGGTGTCACGTGCCCAGGAACAGGTGGCGCAAGATGGGCTGTGAAGGTGGACAGGTGGCGCAAGATGATCTTTGCAGGTGGAAAGGGTCGTCCCATCAGCAGAGAGTCAGACGACTTGTGTCCTAGTGAAGGGATGGCAGCAGGCGAGCGTAGGAGGGCACGTGGAAAGGTGTTGAAAGGCTAGTTGAATGATTTAGTTAAGAGTCCAGTTTGTTTAATTGTTGAACCGGTCTAGTCAGCCGGGTCAGTTAGTCCGGGTCTAGGAATGAGTCTTCAGTCAGAGTCCAGTCAATAAGTAATTGCTTTAATTACGGTTCTCTTAGCCAGTATCTGGTGGAAGAGATTGAGTCAATAAATTAGCTGATTATTCGGATTGCAAAGGGGAATGTCCTTGTAATTCGTTAGGTTGTTATTTAGTCTATATTAAGCTGGGTTCCAGTTTAATTAGGCATTAAAAAACCATTTTTATGAATTAAAGTTGGAGGTTTTGGATTCCTCGAAAATCCATTATTTTTGTTCTTTAAGGTATTCTTGTTCATAAAATTGCAAAGAACGTGACATTGGTATCAGAGCCGGTCTTCCATGGCGGATGGAACACGTATTTCTCAACTGGCAGAGGCATTGGCATCTGTCAAGCAAAGTCAAGATCAGTCACAGCAAAACATTAATTCTCTACAAGAAATTGTGCAAGGGTTAGCACAAAAGCTAGAGGTGGTTGCCTCACACGTGGAGGCGTTAGTGCAAGTGAAAGCAGCCCAAAACTTGGGTGAACCGGGGTCATCAACCCAACAGATCACTAATCCTCTGTTTGAGGAAAATTCGGGTATTCAGACTCGCGCAGTAAGACTAGACTTTCCAAAGTTTAGTGGAGACAACCCCAGTGGGTGGGTATACCGAGCTAATCAATTTTTCAATTACCATCAAACTAATCCCCATCACCGCATTTTGTTGGCCTCATTCCACATGGAAGGAAAGGCTCTGGTGTGGTTCCAGGACCTTGAGGCAGCAGGGGGGCTTAGCAGCTGGGAAGGATTTGTGAGAGCCCTTCAGACTCGGTTCGGGTCATCTCCCTATGATGATCCCATGGAGGCTATTATTCGGCTCAAACAGACCACTACGGTGGAAGAATATAAGACACAGTTCGAGGCACTCTCCAACCAATTAAGGGGGCTAGCTGAGTCCTACAAACTCAGTTGTTTTTTGAGTGGGTTACGAGAGGATATCAGGTGTATGGTGAGGATGCTCAACCCACCAAATTTACACTTGGCCTTTGGATTGGCCAAGATGCAGGAGGAGAACATGGCAGCACTAAGGAGGTCAACGAGAGTGGGATCTATTACCCCACGGTTTCCCAATAACCAAATTAACCCCTCAGAGAAGAGGGCAATTGTGCCCATACAAAGGCTTAATCCGGCCCAGATGAAGGACCGCAGAGAGAAGGGGCTTTGTTATAATTGTGATGAGAAATGGGGGCCCGGACATAAGTGTAAGTCGGCCCGGTTATTCCTCATGGAGGGAGAGGAGCTTGAAGGGGAAGAGGCCCAACCCGTGGGCCTCATGGGGGAAACAGACCACGGCCCAGAGGAGGAATTAGCCATGGAAGGGTGTGAACCGGAGATTTCTATTCACGCCTTATGTGGCTCCCCTAACCCGAAAACAATGAGAATTGTGGGGCGTATTGGCAAAAAAATTGTGGTGATCCTGGTTGATACAGGAAGCACTCACAATTTTCTGGACCCAGCCATTGTAAAGGGGGCCCAGTTGACTCATGATGACACGCAGAAGCTGAGGGTTAAAGTGGCTAATGGCCAGTCTGTGGAATGTGAAGGCAAGGTGGCAGCAGTACCATTGCACATGCAAGGTGAGGCTTATATTATTGACTTTTTTGTGTTGACACTAGGTGGGTGTGACGCTGTCCTAGGAGTCCAGTGGCTAAGGACTTTGGGACCAATATTATGGGACTTCACTATTCTGAGCATGGAGTTTTCACTCATGGGCATACCACGGACACTACAAGGTATGGCTAATGCTGGCAATTCAATTATAGGGGAAAAGCAATTCGGTAAAATTACTAAGCATAATAAAAGAGGATTAGTAATACAGTTCATTGATTTTGAAAATCCCAAATTGTGGTCCATTAGTGATACTACCGAAACCCAAATTGATACACTGATACAGCAATATGCTGAGATATTTGAGGAGCCAAAACAGCTACCCCCAAACCGATCATAGAATCATCATATTATATTACAAGGGGAGTCAAAACCAGTATGTGTAGGTCCATACCGATATCCTTATTTCCAAAAAACTGAAATTGAGAAGATAGTTAAGGAGATGTTATCGGCTGGAATTGTTAGGCCAAGTCAAAGTCCTTTTTCATCACCGGTGTTGTTGGTTAGAAAACAGGATGGGAGTTGGAGATTTTGTGTGGATTATAGGGCCTTAAATAAGGAGACCATTAAGGTCAAATTTCCTATACCAGTAGTAGATGAACTACTAGATGAACTACATGGAGCTACTATTTTTAGTAAACTTGATCTAAGGTCCGGATACCACCAAATTAGGGTGCATCCTGAGGATATCCCAAAAACAGCCTTTCGTACCCATGAAGGCCATTATGAATTTTTGGTCATGCCCTTTGGCCTTACAAATGCCCCAGCCACTTTTCAGAGCCTTATGAATGACATTTTTAAGCCCTATCTGAGGAAATTTATATTGGTTTTCTTTGATGATATCCTTGTTTACAGCAGGAATGTGGCAGACCATATCCAACATTTGGAGACTGTCTTAAGTGTACTAGCTAAGCATCAATTATTCGCAAAAAGGTCAAAGTGTAGTTTTGGGTGTAAGGAGATTGATTACTTAGGACATCTAATTTCCAAAGAGGGGGTGAGAGCAAACCCTAGTAAGATTGAGGCAATGTTGGATTGGCCATTACCCACCAACCTTAAGTCCCTTAGGGGATTCCTTGGATTGACGGGGTATTATCGAAAATTTATTAAGGGGTATGGGTTAATAGCTGCACCGCTTACAGCCTTACTTAAAAAGAACTCATTCCATTGGTCTGATTCGGCTAGGACAGCATTTCAAAATTTAAAAACTGCTGTTACTAATCCTCCTGTATTAGCTTTACCAGATTTTTCTATTCCCTTTATAATTCAATGTGATGCTTCTGGAGTGGGTGTGGGGGCTGTTCTTATGCAACAGGGAAGGCCAATTGCTTATTTGAGCCAAGCAATACAGGGAAAGGCCTTACAACTGTCAACTTATGAAAAGGAACTAATGGCCCTAGTCCTAGCAGTAAAAAAGTGGAGACCCTATTTGTTGGGTCACCAATTCAAGGTGCAGACAGATCATCACAGTTTGAAGTATTTGTTGGAACAGAAAATTGGGACACCACTACAACAGAGGTGGGTCACCAAGTTGTTGGGGTATGAATTTACGGTTGAGTATAAGCAAGGGAAGGACAATAAAGTGGCAGATGCACTGTCACGAAACAGGGAGGCTTCGGGAATTGGCGAGTTGTTGGCTATTACAACTCCAGAAAATGGATGGGTAGAAAAACTACGGCCTGCTTATGCTATCGACACTAAACTACAGCATATTCTACAGGACTTGGAACAAGGGAGTGACCTGGAGACACATTATACGGTGAAGGATGGGCTACTGTTCTATAAGAACAGATTAATGATCCCATCATCAGAGGAACTAAGGGAACATGTATTAAGGATAATACACAGCAGCACGCAAGGAGGGCACTCGGGGTTCCACAAAACCCTACAAAGAGCCAGGGCTGAATTTTATTGGGCAGGAATGAAAGGAGATATCAGAAAATTTATCAGGGAGTGTGAGGTGTGTCAACAGTGTAAGGTGGAGAATATTAACCCTCCAGGGTTACTGCAGCCCTTACCTATTCCTACAAGTGTGTGGACTGATATCTCCCTTGATTTTATTGAGGGTTTGCCTAAGTCAGAAGGGTATAGTGTGGTGATGGTGGTGGTTGATAGGTTGACTAAGTATTCACACTTTATCCCTATTTCACACCCCTATTCAGCAGCTAAAATTGCTCAAGTGTTCATGCATAATATATTCAAGCTACACGGATTACCTAAGTCAATTGTCACAGATAGGGATCCAACATTCACAAGCAATTTTTGGAAGGAAATATTCAAATTACAGGGCACAGAGCTAAAATTCTCATCAGCCTACCACCCTCAGACGGATGGGCAGACTGAGATAGTGAATAAGATGGTAGAGCAGTATCTACGGTGTTTTTCAAGGGATAAGCCGAAAGCTTGGTCCCAATTCTTACCACTAGCAGAGTGGTGGTACAACACCACAACACATTCATCCACTAAATTATCCCCATTTGAAGCAGTTTATGGCTACCCTCCCCCGAAGTTAATTCCATACACAGCAGGCACTACTAAGCTACAAGAGGTAGAGAATACCTTGAGAAGCCGAGAAGAAATCCTTCACATCCTCAACTACAACTTGCAGCAGGCAAAGGATCGCATGAAGAAGTGGGCAGATCGCAAGAGGACTGACAGGAGCTTCAACGTCGGGGACTGGGTTTACCTCCGATTACAGCCGTACCGTCAACAAACTTTGTCTCAAAGAACAAACATGAAGTTAGCTCCAAGGTTTTATGGACCTTTTAAAATTATAGAAAAAATTGGTGAAGTTGCTTACCGACTGGATCTGCCGTTGGATTCAAAGATCCACCCCGTTTTCCATGTCTCTTGCTTGAAGGAGAAGTTGGGTAACCGCCACCAGTTGGTGGTGACGCTACCACCCGCAGACCGAGAGGGTGTTGTTCGACCGGAGCCAGAGGAGATAATGGCAAGAAGGATGAAGAAGAAGGGAGGGAAGGCGGTGACCGAAGTTTTGGTAAAATGGCGTGGGTTGGGAGCTGAGGAGGTGACGTGGGTCGAGTATGCAGAGTTAACGAAAGCATATCCTGACCTTGTGGGCAAGGTCATCTGAAGGAAGGGGCATTGTCACGTGCCCAGGAACAGGTGGCGCAAGATGGGCTGTGAAGGTGGACAGGTGGCGCAAGATGATCTTTGCAGGTGGAAAGGGTCGTCCCATCAGCAGAGAGTCAGACGACTTGTGTCCTAGTGAAGGGATGGCAGCAGGCGAGCGTAGGAGGGCACGTGGAAAGGTGTTGAAAGGCTAGTTGAATGATTTAGTTAAGAGTCCAGTTTGTTTAATTGTTGAACCGGTCTAGTCAGCCGGGTCAGTTAGTCCGGGTCTAGGAATGAGTCTTCAGTCAGAGTCCAGTCAATAAGTAATTGCTTTAATTACGGTTCTCTTAGCCAGTATCTGGTGGAAGAGATTGAGTCAATAAATTAGCTGATTATTCGGATTGCAAAGGGGAATGTCCTTGTAATTCGTTAGGTTGTTATTTAGTCTATATTAAGCTGGGTTCCAGTTTAATTAGGCATTAAAAAACCATTTTTATGAATTAAAGTTGGAGGTTTTGGATTCCTCGAAAATCCATTATTTTTGTTCTTTAAGGTATTCTTGTTCATAAAATTGCAAAGAACGTGACAAGAGGCCAGGGAGTCTGCCCTTGAGAAAGTGAGGGAGTGTGGGGTTTAGAGAGAGGAGGAAAGATGAAGGTGAGAGTAGTGTGTAGAAAAGTGTACGATTACATCGACTACGATCTAAGAGAAATAGCTTTCTCTTCCTCTTTACCCGATCCTCCTCATATCTAAAATCGCCCTAAATTAACTTGGCGCGACAATCTTTTTGTAAGTTTTTTTTTTCTTTTTTTTATAATTTCTACAGTTCTATTCTATTTTGATAAATATGTAATAAACACAAAAATAATAATATATATTGAAGAAGGCAACAAGGCTTTATTGTGCTAGCTAGGTGAGAGACATTGGTCCTGATCTTAGGCCTAATGATTATACAAAGGATAATGAAGCCAATGGTGAAGCTAAGACCACCTCTTCTGCTCTAGAGAAAGAGCCCTCTATTGTTGAAGATCTTGGTCAGTTATCTCTCTCAAATTGGGGAATTTATGGACGAGTTAGCAAGTATTCGTATATAATTTGTTATTCAAATTGAATGGGTTTGGTTGCAATCACATTGTTTGGTATACTACTGATTTATGCATATAATGTGTGTGAAGTATTGTTTATTTTTTGGAAATTGGCATTCCTATTCTATGGAAAAATGTCTACTTGCCAATATCTCTCTCTGTCTTTAGAATTATGTGAGTGCCTGCTAGGGGAGTTCAATTTGTTAGTTGTAGGTTCCTCAAATCTGATGGGATATTGTTGATTTGTTGTGCAGTCATGTAGGGGTGGTTCTAAGATAAGGATGAAACAGGACACTTTTCAGATAGAAGGAATCTGTAATGCCTTTGCTCCTTTGGTGTTTGGTGGTTTATTGGTCATGGACCTTCGCTATTTGGATCCTTTTCCATAAAAATCTTACTTTGGCTTTTTCTGGGATGTTGATATCTGGAGTTTTTAGCATTTCCCAAACCAGTTGTGACAGCTACTCGGTCTTCATTAAGATAGTGATTAAAAGTCCGAATGCTTTTTGTTTAGTGTTGAATTTTTAACATGAAGTCCCTTTTATCGCTCCATCTGTTTTTATTGCTCTATCTGTTTTCGTTCCATTTTTTAATCTCTGATTCATAGCATTAAATTCTAACATTGTTTAATAATCTTTTTTTTAATGCAAATGAAATTAACAGCGGTTGCTGCAAGGGGAGGTATGGAGACATTGAGGCCAGCTTTACAACGTGTGTACTTGACAAGAGCTTCTGCTTATAGAGATGCTCTTCAAAGTTTCATACAAGGGTACCAGGAGGGTGTTCAGCAAGTCATGGAGAAGAAAGAAGAAGAATCTAAAACTCAATCAGAGGGCAATGCTCCGAAGAAATCTACTTGATCCAGTATTCTAGTGCATGAAACAAGTTTTTCCCCTGAACATCAGTCATGAACACAACCCATGGAGCTTTGCTACAACTTCACTTTTGAAAAGTTGCAATCCTAGTGAAAGAATGTAAGAAATGTTTCGAGCATGTTCTACCCCATTTGAGGGTTCTATTGTACTATAAAACTAGGAAAATGCTGGATCTTTTGTGTTTGTACCATATGAAGACTGATATCCCATAGACAATGCTGGTTGCTGAAGTTTTTTATCTTGTGGAGTTGGATTATCAAATTGAATGGTTGTATCTTTCTTGATGGTTAACCCTTTTAACTTTTTGAATCATTTCTGACAGCAGATTTTCATGGATAGCCAGAAAGACAAAAGTTTGTAAATACATGTAGCATGTGGTGTTGGTTCTGATATCCTTGTGAAAAGAAGGTTATTCTGATTTACTTCCAGGTTTGCCAATGGCTTGTCCTCAATTTCAAGCAATGGAAGTGATATTTCACTTCTTTTACTGGCACTGACATGTAATGCTGCAATCACAAAACTTGGCACTACGAAAGTTTCTTGCCCACGATTCTTCTCCATGAGCGCAGATATATCTCGTAGATTGATGGACATGCTGGTTGATTTTAATCCTGTATGCCAAGCTTATCATTCTATAAAGCGTATTGGTCTACGCAGAGAATTTCTTGTCCATTTTGGGCCTCGAGTTGCTGCATGCAGAGTAAAAAATGATCGTGGATCAGAAGAGGTGATTTTCTGGGTTAATCTAGTGCAGAAACAGCTCCAACAAGCTATAAATAGAGAGAGAATATGGTCAAGACTAACTACTTCTGAAAGTATTGAGGTTAGTGCCAATGACTTATGTGAAATTTATGAGTATAGTTGGGGCTTTTCATTCTTCCAAGTGAAACCTGTTAATTTATACTATGCTCAAGTGTGAAGTGCCCATCATCAGTCTCATGCTCCCCATTCTGAACATGTACTGTATTCTGGGAGAAGGATTGGATGGATAACCATAATAGTTATTGGCATGTGGTGTTGTTTTTGGTTTAGGAATATAGAAGCAAGGGGGGATGGAAGATAACAGTGAAATAAGGTGGTCTGTTACGGTACTGAAGATAAATGCATAGTACGTGGTACACTACAATCAAACTTCTCTCACTGTGGGTTTAATTCTGTAAATTGTGTAATTTTGCTAGTTTTTCCAAGAAACAAGGGTACCTAGAAGCAATTTACTGATGATAAGAAAATGCTTCAATCTTGTGAAGATGTGCTACACTTGCAAAAGTTTATAGAAAAACAATTACAGCATAAAAACTTAACCTAGTTTATGAATTGTTGAGGTCTGAATATTGACTGTTAACCCTTTTTTTATGATTATAATTTACACTAATGGTTTAGGAATATAGAAGCAAGGGGGGATGGAAGATAACAGTGTAATAAGGTGGTCTGTTACGGTATTGAAGATAAATGTATAGTACATGACAGATACAGTACACTGCAATCAAACTTCTGTCACTGCGGGTGTCGCGACGACGATTTTTTCACGCTTCGCGCCCCGCCATCGCCCTGTTGTTTGGGGGGGACAACGGCGTGCGGTGAAAATGGGCTTTTTATAGCCGTAAAATTTACGACTATAATTATTAGGAGTCGCCACCTAGTATTACGGTCACTAGGAAACCTATTGGTCTGCGAGAGTTTTGGGTAAGGGGACTTGTTGTGCAAGGGGAAGACGCATCACCCCCAGTGCACCCTACCTAAGGTAAGCTGCATTGTTGTGTGATTGTTTTTCTAAGTTAAAATTTTTAAACTGCATTTTCAAAAAAAACATTTTTTTTGTCTGCGGGTGTACTTTACAATGTAATTTTACACCGCAGTTATAAGTTTTTTTTTTAACTACGGATGTACTTTACAATGTAATTTTACACCGTAGTAAAAATCTTTTTTTATCTACGGGTGTACTTTACAATGTAATTTTACACCGTAAAAAAATTTATCTGCGGGTGTACTTTACAATGTAAATTTACACCCAGATAGATGAAACAAAAATATTTATAATTATTTTTGATATTTTGACCAAATTCCAACGGATAATCATAAACCGGTTACGATATCCAATTTTCTTTTCAAAATATGAGAAAGACGCAACATAATTTTTATGAAAAATATGTATGGAAAAATCATGGAATTTGGCTGTATGCACAAAAAAAAATACATTATTTTATATTTTTTTGTAATAATAATAGTAGTAAAAAAATACTTTTTTTTGTCAATTTGTATTTTTTTCTTTTTTTTGCGCTGGGCTGTCAGCCACTATGGGCTGACAGCCTAGCCTTAGTGGGCTGGGCTTCCAGCCCTCACGGACTGGAAGCCCAAATGTGTTTGGGCTAGTTGCCCAACTATTTTTGGGCTGGGCTTCCAGTCCTCACGGGCTGGAAGCACAAACATTTTTAGGCCGGGCTTCCAGTCCTCACGGGCTGGAAGCCCAACTATTTTTGGGCTAGGCTTCCAGTCCTCACGGGCTGGAAGACCAAATAAACTTGGGCTGGGCTTCTAGTCCTCACGGGTTGGAAGCCCAGATTCCTTAGGCTTGGGCCGGGCTAAGAGCCCGGCCATCTCAGCAAGCCCAGCCTGCATGAACAGTGGGATACGTCCCACTGCATGCAGGCGCGACGAAGAAGAAGATGAATAGTGTCGTTTTTTGACTGTGACGAAACGTATACCTGTTACTAAGGTTGGATAGAGGAGGTCGAGGTGATGATTCCTGTCGTGGTGGCGTCATAAACGGTGGCCTGTGGTGGCCGGAAATGGCGTTGGAAAGTGACGGGCTGGCGTGGCTGTCGTCGGGACTGTCTCTGTTTCTTCTCCGGAGAGGACGACTGAGCTTCTGGAGTTGAAGGGAGGCTGAAGGTGATGATAAAGGTGGTTTTGGGGTGGTGGAATGGCTTCTAACGGTGGAGAGAGAGAGAGGATCGAGAGACTGAAACTAGAGAGAGAAAGGAGCTGTGAAACCGGGGAGAGAGAGAGGAGCTGCAACGGGGAGCTTTTTTTAGAGAGAGAGAGAAACAGACGAGAATTTTTAGAGAGAGAGAGAAACAGAGCTACACTAATGGTTCTGTCTCCTCATAGAAACCTCTTCAATTCCACTTTTGTTGCCTGGCCTTGAACATATTCTTGTTGAAGTGCTGCATTCAAAGAGAAAAAGTAAGGCATTGGCAGATATTTCTGTCCTATAGGATGGTATTTGCTAGGTAGTTATTGTGCTATCCTTTTGTATATAGGGCCATTGTATGGTTTTGGAAGCATTATATTTCCACATTAAATGATTTTTTCAGCTAATAAATGTTTTTTTCTTTGATCATCTATTATATTTTTTTATGTGATCTTTCTTTTATTTTTTTGATTGGTTTAATTGTTATTATTTTCAAGTTAGATGAATTTTTTTTCCTGATAATTATGATTTTTTTTCTTTTGTTAAAGTTATTATGATTTTTTTTCTTTTATTTATTTCTGTTCTTTATTCATCATTAACACAATAATAATAATAATAATAATAATATAATAATAATAATATATTCTTTTTCTTACTTACTTTTTTGTTAATGTTTTTGAGTGTTTTTTCTTTCGTGAAAATTTTATAATTTTAATAGTTTTTGCAATAATAGCAATAGTCATTTTGTATCTAATATTATCGGGGATAAAAGACAACTCAAGAACAAAAAATAAACAAATTTACCTAGGTTATCTACAATTAAAAAACGATACAAGTCACTTTTGTCTCGATTACACTGTTCCTTTTAAACGGCAAACAAGTCATTATTATATGTTTTAATATTTATTGCATATTATCGCCTAAAAATATATAAAGAGATAAAAAAATGACCTCGGATTTTTTGCAAGAAAAAAATTAATATCAGCATTCTTAAATATATTTAATATAATAATATGATGAATAAATCTTATAAAAAAAAATTTGGCTTTGAATTTTAATTTTGTGCTCTTTCGTTCAAGTTTATTTCTTAAAAAAAAAAAGGATTGTTAATATTTAAGATCTAATATTACCCGAGAAAAAATACAACTCAAAAAAACAAAAGGTAAACAAATTTGCCTAGATTATCTACAATTAAAAAATATATGAGGCACTTTCCGTTTCGACTACACTGTTCTTTTTAGACAGCAAATAAGTAATTATAGCACGCAAAAAAATTATATTTCTTTTTAAGAAAAAATTGCAATATTTTTATTTATAATGTCTCAGATCTAATATTACTGGGGAAAAAAAGCAACTCATATTTTTTTTTTTACAAATTTACCTAGGTTATCTACAATTAAAAAATATAAAAATTACTTCCCATTTCGATCACACTATATAGTATGTGAGACTAAGTATATGTGTTTAATATTTATTTAATATTATCGCCTAAAAATATATAGAGAGAGAAAAAAAATAACCTACGATTTCTTGCAAAAAAAATTAATATCGGTATTCTTAAATATATTTAATATAATAATATGATGAATAAATCATATAAAAAAACTTTGGCTTTAAATTTAAATTTATATTTTAGACCCTTTTTTTTTCCTTTTAAGAAACGGTGACATTTTTTCACATGTATTTTTGATTTTTTAGTGTCCAAGTTAGTTGTTCTTTTTTAACCGGGTTTCTTTTTTTTTCTTTTTTTTTAACCAGAGTATCCGTGACAACAAATTTCTTATAAATCATTTCACCTTCTTAACAAATTTTCTAACAAATTTTATCAAAAGTTTTTTAGCAATAGCAATATTCAATCACATTTTATCAAAAGTCATCAATTTTAGAACTCAGTTCCTGGATTGTTTGCTCCTCATTGATAAGATATATGGATAAAAATGTACAGGATGTGTTGCAAGGAACTCAGCTACAAGCTATTGATGTTGCTGCTTCAATGGGGTTGCTTAAAAGGCTCTTGATTGGAGATGAGTTAACAAAGAAAGAAAGAAAAATTCTTCGAAGAACTATGATGGACTTGGCATCAGTGGTTCCTATTGGTGTTCTTATGCTTCTTCCTGTAAGTCCGATCATAAAATTACCCTCATCAACAGTGTATCAATTTAGTTGTTTGATTTTCATCCTCTCATTAATCTTCTAATATACACATCTCTTAAGTATCATGACTTCTCATTGATTCATCTGGCTAGCTTGGTTTGTCACTTCCCCTTCTATTTGTGGTGCAATCGTTTCTTGTAAACTAAAGGTTGCTTTAGGACAATCCATTCATTTAGAAATACTCACCCCTTTTGCTATGTGGGAGGTTTATATCCAGACATATAGAACTTTTAATTATCTTCTTGCAGTTGTATTTTTTCCATGGCCCAGCTTGATATATCTAACTGTTCTTTGTCATGCTGTTTAAGAAATCCAGTTGTCAACCTTGATATATTTAGCAAGTCTAGACCCTGACCGAGCTTCTATGTGGTATGTTTAGGCATAGTACTGTGTCAAAAATTGTTAGTTCTGGTGCAGGTTTAAAATACAGGGATGGATACCTAAAAAGCTCCAATCATAAAAAGCTTGGTTAGCTTCAAGTGCACTATTAAACTAACCCACCAATTGGCTAGGTTCATTTCAGATTCATGATCTGATTTGTCTTTGGATCAGGGTCGAGAATGCAGTTACTTTTATCGCCACTGATTGAAGCTGCACCTCCACCAATTCAAAGATATTTTTAATGTTTGAGTGCAGAATTTTGTGTTAATTATATATGGTCCTTAGAATTGGGTTTCTCGTCACACATGGAAAACTGAACTACATTTCCACAAAAAATTCAATCCAAATCTGTGATGTATTGCCCCCATTTTACATGTATTGGCACTGTTTTTCCCACTGTGACTTGATTTCAAAAGGGTAATTTGTGCATTGTAGGTTACTGCTGTGGGGCATGCAGCAATGTTGGCTGCTATCCAGAGATATGTGCCAGCTTTGGTGCGTTGTTTCTGATCCAATAACTTCTGTTTTGATTAACTCCTTTAGATGTCAAATCTCCAAATACCACGTGCTTATAATATGCTATTTGGCAGATACCATCCACATATGGACCAGAAAGGTTGGATCTCTTGAGGCAACTTGAGAAAGTGAAGGAAATGGAAACGAGTGAACCGGATGCCAACGAAAATGGAGAGGCACTATCCTGATTAGAAGCAGCCCAGATTCTATACAGTCTGACGGTGACAAAACCTTCAAGATTAGGTAACTAGTAAATCACGCAATTTAATCACTTGGTTTTGAATCCCATTGACAATAAGTTAGCATATAGAATTTCATTCCATGCATCTGGTATTCCAGGTAGGCACCAATGACTGCAGTCCTGTGGAGCATCAACCGGAGTGCCGGGCTCTCGATGGCGAGAAGGGTGACCATCGTACCTAAACTGTGACAAGTGCGTAATGTTTAAGAACCGAACCTTGCTGTCTCCATAATCCATCTCTTTGATTACAATAGAAATTAGTTGGTTATACACTGGCTCAGGTTCCAGCATTGTGTAGTTTGTCTCTGGTTGTATATCAACATCACATCGCCCCCCCTCATCCCACGTACCATTCCTGCAATTCTTCATATTAAAAAAAAACTATACTGACATTCTACCCCAATGCATAATCTGGACCGACACTAAGAATATTTACCTGTAATGTACCGGGGAGTAGCCATGAAAGAAAACAGTAGTCCTTTCAGTGTTTAAATTTTCACCCCAAGACTTCAATGTTTGAAGAGATTTTTGAAATGCTTCCATCACACTCAACGACATATTCACCTGACCTCCGTCCTCAAAATAGTTACCCCTCACGTACCGAATACATAGAACTGTCATTGCCTTTCATGCAGCGTCTCTAATGCATAGAAACTACAGAATAAGAAAATCTCTTACATCTTGACGGTTTTGTCCTCGTTCCACCAATGCCCTGAGTTGAACATGAGAACGTCGGCCCCTTCCCAGTTTCTGGAAAACCAGTGCAGCTGGTCGACCTTAATTGTCATTTTGACACCAGCGGGTGAATTATGAGGTGGGCGACCGATGAATACCAGAAAAGGTGCCCTGTAGTATTCAACCGTGAGATTGTATTCGCTGAAGCGCATGGAGAGAAATCCTTTGTTTTTGGTTATTGGGTTCCCATTCTCTTCATATATTGAAGACTTTTTTGAAACTCCTTGAGCAAGCATGCACAGGAAAGACTCCCATTGGTTTCTGCCAACAGAGTCCCCAGCAAACACAATCCTTCCATTTCTGCTTCTGCTGAGGAGATCACTTGCATTAAATCTGAGTAGAAACAAAAGGAGTAAGATGAGGGAAATATCACAATTTGAAGCTACAAATTGTCTGAATGAGCTTATATATTGAGCTCAACAGACTAGTTAAGTTGTGGATTGTTTTCCAGGGAGGCTAGACGGACCCCTTGAACTAAATATATAGCTGATGAATGCCATCACACATCAAGTGAGAAAATGATTGTCAATATTTACTTCCCCGTAGCCCGTTATGCTTGTAGTGGCTCTCGACAGCTGTTACGTGCGGCGATGTATATAAGCCATGCAATCGATGGGGCTGAAATATGTGAAAAATGATCCTAATAATGAGTTTTAGGTACAATTGTAGTGATGCTTAGAGAGTTTTTCTCATGCACTTCACGTGTAATGAAAAAGGCTACAAAGCTTTAATTTGTTAATTTCTCCCAAAACAAGAATCTGACTAAGTACTGGTCTAACGATGAAGTTCATTGAAATTCAAATTTGGAAACCAAAATCAAGTCACTCCAGTGTTCTCAAGACTTGTTATCTGGTCGATTTCACTTGCAGTGTCGATATAATGTTGCTGATGATTAATTACTGTTTCCCATAAATTTCAGTAATGCAACAGTAAATATAATAATCGATGAAAAGCCCTAATCAAGAAAATCCACTGTTGAAAGAAGGATCTATGCCTGCATGACAAGGCATGTTAAACTTTCATGATAAGCGACCATATATACCTTGGCAAATCACATCCTTCTGGCTGCCATCACCAATTCAGATAGTCCACGTCTTTTCTTCCATTTTGAACGCATCGAAAGCCTGGATCAAGAAAGGGGCAGTTTTCAGTGTAAGACAGATTCTTGTAACTTTCATCCCGAATCCATCTCCCATGAGAATAATCACAGGCTAAGTGTGGTGAGTTTTTATTGTTCATCAAGAAACCAAAGCGAAAGACAGATCGCGGATCCAAAGGGCCAAAAAGATCAACGACGAAGAATGAAGACGCCAAGACAATGAGAAAAGAGATTGCACAGACAAGTTCTTTCTTGATCATGAGAGGAAGGTGGTGTTTCTGGTTTGTGGGCTGGCGACGATGATCCATACAGAGAAGAAGAGGTGGAGGAGCCAGTGTTTTTATTTATGAAGTTTTATTGTTATTGTGAAGGTGCCATGGAAGAGAAAAGGGATAGATATGGTTGCGGTTATTGAATGGATGGTAATGCAAAGCACTTCCCTTTCTTGATTCTTGTTAAGGAATATGCACCGATGAGATTACCCACGATCATAATCTTAAAATAAATACAAAAAAGACTGATATTTTTACCCTAACTCGTCAGTCGCACGTGGACGGTGGACATGTGCATGCTTGGTTTTGTATTCTCCAAGCATTATAAATGAAAAAGCATCAATAACAGCATCCCAATCAGTTTTCCCATCTTTCTCGAACTGCTTCAAGTCTCAAGTCCCTGAAATCCACCTGGGGTCCTCAAATTTACTCACTTCAACCTTCACCCCTCCACCAGAAGCCACAACTCCATTAGAGTTCTCCTCGGCCATAGGAATTGATTCAGAAGCCTCCGGTTCCTTCTGCTCCGATTTTGGTCCTTCTAGAGTGGCGGTAGAGGCTAAAACTCCCTCTCCTCCATCATCTATAGAGGCCTTGAAAGTGGAGAGGAGAAAAGGAGGGTTTGTGGGTCTGATAGAGAGTGTGGGTTTGAAAATGAAATGGTGTTTGGAAAAGAAGGAAGGTCGAAGGCGAGTTGGTGGCGGAGGGAACAAAGACATTGATATGGAGATTGTTGAGCTAGAGCTTGTGTTTGTGTCGGTTCATGGCTACTAGTTATCCTCGGCCTTACTACCCCTCCTCTTCACAGGAAAATAATTTTTATATAATTTAATTTTTAATTAAATCTAAATAAAATAAAATGAAATATATATAAAACTTTTTCTTAGCATAAAAAAAGTGTAGTTATTAGCAATGTACTTTTTGTAGGAGTAAAAAACAATAATTATGGCAAGTTGATTTTTTTTATCATGAGTACAAACGATTATAAAGTGGGTGTTTGTGTTGTAATTTCCGGCCAGTCCATTTTTTTTAAAGAAAATATTTTAAAAATAAAAAATAAAAAAATGTGTAGATAAAGATCTGTCCTGATGAAAGGAAAAGACGCGTGACTTTGTTTTTTTTGGAACATTCCAAATGTATATTAGAAAGAGAAAAACAAAACAAGACAGCAATTTGGCTGCCTGCCCAAATGTGGAAACAAGCTTCCACTACTGGGCCTCACTCTCGCAGGCTACAAACAGGTTAAAGGCCTAGAACTAGGACAGACAAGGGCCAAAAGGGCTAAAGGCAAAAACCTAAAAGGCCAACAGGCTTACAATCAGGCTCTAGGCGTGGTCCCATAATCAGAAACCCCATGCTTGAGGCAGAGAAAAGGCCCCCAAAGGGGTCCCAAAGAAGAGAAGCCTCTAGGCCCCTAACCCATAAAACTAGATATCCCACTGCAGCTTAACTGAGTCCGGGATGGTTGCCATGCAAGATAAATGAGCTCTGATGAGTTGATAAATTTCGTTGACAATGTAGTGGCTATTTTGCATCTGCATTCTGAAAACCCTTTGATTCCTCTCCTGCCAAATATAGTAAACTAAAGCTGCCATGATAAGCCTTGCTATCATGCTCATGGTATTCTTGCGGTGGATGTTGGAAGCTGCCCATTGGACTAGATGATTCCACTGCATCAGGGGCCAATGCATATCAGCTCTCTCATTAATGCTCTCCCAAACCCTTTTAGAGTAGTTGCACCGAAAAAAAGATGGTTGTGATCTTCATCATCTTCTCGGCAAAGAGCACAAGTTTTATCAGTCAGTCCTATTGACGCCGGGAGCCTATCCATAGTGCTCAGCCTTTGCTGTGTTGCCAACCAGAGCATAAAGGCATGACAAGGAATGTGTCCCTTCTGCCAAATGATAAGATGGGTGTCTATTGGGGGATGGTGATTTCTCATGGCTTCCCAAGCTGAAGCAATTGAGAAAATCCCCCGAGGGTTAGGCCTCCAAATTACTTTGTCCTCCACTACAGTATTAGGGGAATAACTTGGGATGTTGTCCCATATTTCTTGCATAAAAACTCTTCCATCGTGGGATTCCATCTCCCATTCTCCATTATATCTGAGACCTTCACATTCCATCTGTACCTTGAAGTAGAGGGCTAGCGCATAGGCAAGATATCAATTGGCCTCTTCCCATCTCGAAGCCAATAATCATACCAAAGAGAAGTCACCTTACCGTTGCCAATTTGCACCATGAAGAGGGTCTTGCATTGCTCTCTAATTTGGAGAATCTTCCTCCATGTCCAGGAGGGTTTAGAAGGCATCCTCACTTTCCAGAAGGATTGCCCCTTCAGCAGATATCTCTTCGCCCACTGAACCCAAACCGAGGTAGGATTGGAGAGAATGCACCAGATTTGCTTCATAATTGCAGCCTTGTTCCACCCCCGAATAGCCTTTATTCCGAGCCCCCCTTCTTCCTTAGTCCTGCACACCATACTCCAAGCCACTTTCAAGCCCCCCTTTGCTAGCGACGACCCTTTCCATAGAAAAGCTTTAAGAATGCTTTCTATTTTGTTAATGGCAGCGCAAGGTATAATGAATTTTGTTGACCAATACACTTGCATAGTGAAAAGGACAGCTTTGATGAGCTGTAGTCTGCCAGCAAAAGAGAGGGTTGCGGAAGTCCATAATCTGACTCTATTTGTTATTCGCTCAATTATGGGGTTGCAATCAGCTGAGGAGAGCCTTGTGGAAATCAATGGGACCCCTAGGTACTTGACCGGAAGAGAATGGGTTTCAAAACCCAGAATGCCTTTGATTATTTGCTTTGTGTCTTCATCAATGCCCGCTGTGAAAATTGAGCTTTTCATTCTATTAACCTCTAGGCCCGAGACAGTTGAAAATTTATCTAGAGCTTCCTTTATAACAGCCACTGAGTTTGTAGAAGCATGGCTAAATATCATGAGGTCGTCTGCAAAGCTAACATGAGTGATCTTATCCTCTTTGCATCGCCAATGATATTTAAATCTTTGATCAGATGTGGCTTCTTCCATAATTCCATTAAGCCCTTCCATTGCTAGGACGAAGAGGTAAGGGGAGAGGGGATCTCCTTGCCGAATCCCTTTAGACCCTTGAAAGAAACCATTCAGTTTGCCATCTATGCTGATCGAGAAGTGAGGAGTGGTAATGCAAGTTGTGATCCATTTGATCAATTGATTAGGAAGCCCAATGTCTTGCATGGCCTGGATTATGTAATCCCATCTGATAGTATCAAACGCTTTCCTCAAATCCACTTTGAGAGTACATCTCGCCTGCCCTTTATTTTGATGATAATTGTGAAGCAACTCCTGCGTGAGGAGAATAGCGTCCGAGATATTCCTTCCCTTCAGGAAGGCTGTTTGGTTGGTACCCACTATCTCTGTGAGAGCTTCTTTAAGTCTGTAGGCAAGCAACTTGGAAATAGTTTTGTATATCACAGTGCAGCAAGAAATAAGCCTAAAGTCATTCATTTCTATTGGGTTCTCCACCTTGGGGACACAGACTATTCTTGTTGCATTGAAGCATCTAGGCAAGTAATTGTGAGAAAGGAAATACCGGATGGCTGCCGTGAAGTCCTCTCCTATAATGCTCCAGCACTTCTTGAAAAAGCAGCTGGTAAAGCCATCTGGTCCTGGGGACTTGTTATCTGGAATGGAAAATAATGCCTCCTTAATCTCGTCATCAGTAAATTGCCTGGTCGCTTGATCTGAGGCACCATATGAAATCCTTCTAGCAAACAGGTTCTGCCGATAATAGTGCTGCCTATTAGCAGTGGATGTAAGGAGATCCTTATAGTAAGATTCAGCTATCCGAGCAATGCTTTTAGGGTCAGCTGACACATTCCCCCTCTCATCCCTCAACTCTTGAATCCTGTTACGGGTTTGCCTATGCACTAGGGACTTGTGAAAAAAGGCTGTATTTCGGTCACCCAATTCCAGCCACTGAATACGAGATTTCTGCTTAAAGAAGGCTTCTTCATCCATGCTAAGCCTACTATAAATACCAGCACATCTCCTCTCATCGTCCCTTTTATCCATAGAGCTTGGGTTACAATCTAGAAGAATTTGGGCCTCATCCCAATTCCTTTTGGCTGCCTCCACTCTCTTGGATATCTGGCTAGTGTTCTGAGAATGCCACTTTTTAAGGATCTCCTTCACCTGGTATAAGTTGGCCGAGAGTCTCATCGTTGGGCTGCCTTGAAGATGCCGATTCCAATTGTCTCTAATAATGTCCATGAAGTTGTCCCGATCAACCCAAAGATTGAGAAACTTAAAATGCCCACCCCTCTTCC
This sequence comes from Salix arbutifolia, assembly GCA_025169955.1. Lineage (NCBI taxonomy): Eukaryota > Viridiplantae > Streptophyta > Magnoliopsida > Malpighiales > Salicaceae > Salix > Salix arbutifolia. The sequence goes on along the minus strand of CM045917.1, from coordinate 8,294,113 downwards.
TATCTACTCCTGCAAGAGTGAATGTCATAGCACTATGGTCAAAGTGATCTCTAGTAGCAAAGTGAGCGTGAGCATGTTGCCACTTGTCCAACAGTTGAGGATTCACAAAGACCCAGTCCAACTTCCTTAGGATAATGCTCTCCCCTTGCTGACCATTGTGCCAAGTGAGCCGAACCCCAGTATACGAAGGTTGAAGAAGACCTGCGTGGTTGATACTCGATCGGAACTCCAAATGATGCCCAAGCCATCTTCTATCCCCTCCATATCTGTCTTCTGGCCGTAATGTTGCATTAAAATCCCCCATTACAATCCATGGGACATTTGCCTTTCCCGGGCTAATATTCCTGAGATATTGCCAAAGATTCCTTCTTTGAATGGGAGAATTGTAGCCATACACGAAGGTCACCGAGAACTGGTCCTTCGTAATTTTGTTTGTTATCTCACACGTGAGCCATTGCTCCTCACTTCTCACATTATCCAGTAGGAGCTTGTTAGGATTCCAGCCAACCAAAATTCTACAAGGGTTGACAGCCTGGATATTGGAACTGTATTCCCACTCCTGGTTGTCCATATTCCGATGAATTGTCTCTAAGTTACTTGCCAAAACCTTTGGCTCTAGGATCCCAAAAAGGTCCAGCTTATTCTTACGCACCCATTGGTGCATTGCCATTTGTTTTCGTTGGCTATTGAGCCCACGAATGTTCCAGCTACCTACAGCTATCATTAGCATTATTTGAGGTTCTCGGACAAAGAAAACCTAGAGGGCCTGGCCCCCGCTTTTTTTCTTCCCTCCCTTCTTCTTTACTGTTGTAGTCTGAGCGGAAGGATCATCACTATGAGTCGAAGCGTTTGCCTCGCTTCTTCTTGAAGACGATGTTTCAGCATGGTCTTCCTCAGTGTGTCGAGATGTTCTATTCTGGAGAGAGTCCATCTTGTTTTGTAGACCAGCAGCGGTATTTTCATCCACCACTTCGTCTCCCTTAGTTCCTTCAGGATCTTGGATCATGACCTCTTTTTGTTTTGCCTCTGCAAGAGCTTTGTCTATTTTTGGGTTTGTCTGTTTGTGGGTGGTGTGTTTCATCTGGCGTTGTTGTGAGGCTGTGTTTTCAGAGGATTTGTTGTCGGGTTGGTGGGTAGTGTCATTCTGCCCCTCTTGCTGAACAGTGTCAGGGTGTAGGTTTGAATTTGTCATTTTTTGCTGAGGTGGTTGTTGGGATTTGTTTTTTTGGTTTGGCAGGATTATGGTTTTTTGGTTGGCGGCGCTGGGATGAGGTGTAGGATTTTGGATCTTTTCGATGTCGTGGGGTAGGGTTTGGTGGTTGTCGGCGGTGGTGGCTATGGCTTTGTGCGGCTGCTCCTTCTCCTTTTCCTTCATCTTCCCTTGTGAGTGACAAGAATGGCCAAAAGTGTTACAATCCTTGCAGCGAGTTGGCCTCCATTCATATTCCACCCGAACTTTGCATGGAGCTTTTGACAGTGGAGATTCAATTTCAAAGCTATGGACATATTCATCTTCTGCGGCTACCTCAACACATAGCCGTGCATAGTCAAGCCGAGTTCCATGGTAAGTCTGCTCGTCAGATGAGAGCGGTTTGCCAACCATGCTAGCGGCTTTGCTCAGACCTTCTGTGGACCATAAGGGAAAGGGTAGTCCATACAACCTCACCCAGACAGGCATGGTTGTGATATTGTTCTTATCAAACTGGAAATTGGGGTGCCATTGTTAGAGCGCAATATGCTTGCCCCCAAACATCCACGGTCCCTTTGCTAGTATGCCCTGTAGATCTTCTTCTGTCCTGAAACGAAAAATTAGAAACCCACAATCCATTGTCATGACCTGTTCCAGCCCTTGAGCAGACCAGGCCCGCCGAGCGATGGATTTGGCAGCATGGAACGACATCTTGTACCCCGGGAAGTAGCCCACTATGCTACGGTGCCATTGTTCCGTGGTTTCTAGCAAAGCTCCATCGTTGATGACCAGACGGCTACCCGTTGGTTGACGATCTAGTTGCTTGAGCTTGAATCTTGTAGTAGCATCTGAGACCCGAACCTTGTCAGCCCAAGATTGAACTTGAACTGGCCTTGGTTTTGTGCCCAGTCCTTCGTTAGTTTTGTTCATCCCGACGTCTAGATTGTAAGACAAAAAGGACGTCCTTGTGGTGGTTTGTTTTTGGGATTGTCAGGGATGGGATGGGTGTGGTTCGCCTAAGTAGGGAGATGTTTGGAATGGGATGTAGTATATTGGTTGTGAAGGTGAATGGTTTTTGTGTAGTTTGGTGGAGAAATTTTGATCGTCGGTGTAGGTTCTTTTTGGTGGGGAGGTCAGTGGTGGTGGTGGTCGGCGTTGGTTTGAAATTTGGAATTCCAGAGCCTATCTCTCTAACATCTCTCTACATTGTTAAATTTTCTTATCTTTGCACTCCACAACCCTGTTATTTTTCGATTGATTATGAATTAGAAACTTGCAACTAGATTTGATATTGGAATTATATCCCTATAACTGAATCGCAGATGTTGTTACTAATGATATTGTTACCATATGTTTTTCGCGATCAAATAGCAAGGGATTGCAGAGGCATTCACGTATCGATTTAGTTCGTGATGACATTGCAAGTAGTTTGATGAGAGAATAAAAACAAATATATGTTTTTTTCATGAATTATTAATTATATTTTATTGTAATGATTATTAATCTACAAAATTTTAAAAATAATATATATATATATGTGTGTGTGTGTGTGTGTGTGTGTGTCTTTTAAAGTAATTTCACAAGTTGACAATAATATGAAAAACATGATAACCAAACATACAAAACTGTTTTTTTCAATCTCAAACTCAACCACAGTTTTAATCAAACACTTCACTACTTATTTTGAACTGCAGGTATAAGTGCTTTTTATGAAATTATTTTTTTAAAACTTCAACCACAAAAACAATACCAAACACACACACACACCCTATATCTTTTAAGATTGTTTTAAATGTGTGATTGTCTCGAAATAAATAAATAAATTGATTCTTTTTTTATTGATTTTGTGATATAAAAAAAAATATTTCAATATATTTTCACATAAAAATATCGGATATTACAAAATGAAATACTAGAGGGTGACCTCGTCCCTCCTTAACTTGTATATTTTTTTTAAAATAAAATAAAGTAAAAATTTAAAAAGCATGGGTTGTTTATTGTTGAGTTGGCACTGCTTACATGCTCCCAAGACACTATAGACACATTGTGCATTTTTCAACAATTCATTATGGTCCTCATAATTTTATTTTATGTGATCTAACCCTTAGAACATCTCCAGTGAGATTGCTATATGAGGAGGTATAAATAAAATAATATATTTTTAGCACTTTTTTATTAGCTGTTACTCAACGTGATATATGGCTGCAGATAAAAGAGAAGGCAAATGACATTTATTACCGTTGCAACCCATTTGAGATAAATCACCCCGAAGAGAAGCTCAATTGAAACCGAAGAAAACAACCATTTTTGTTTTCAAGGACTTGTTGATCAGTGAAGAAGAAGAAGAAGAGCAAAAGGTGAACAAAAAGGTTAGTTTTTGAAACCTTTTCTAATTTCGAACAACCATTTCATGGATTGCTTGGGTGTTTCATGTACGCATGCAACTTGATATTTCTGGGTAATTTCTTTTCACATGTTGTGGGGTTTTAATTTAAGTTCAGAAAGGTGATTTTTTAGGGAATTTTGGAAAGTTTTTTGTGTTTTTGGTTGAGTTTTAGGGATTTTGATGACTGAGAAAAATTAAGGTTAGGGTGATTGAAGTTTGGGTTTTGAGCTTGCGGTGTTGTGAAAATGGGTTCTTTGAAAAATGAAGAAGAAATGGTAAATTTGAACAGAAGCGTGATTATCTTGTACATAAAGTGTGAGTGTTTGGGTTCTATAAGACATGTGTTTGATGAAATGCGTGAGAGAAATGTTGTTTCTTGGATTGTAATGATTTCGGGTTATTCTCAAAGAGGGTTTGCATCTGAGGCATTGTATCTTTTTGCACAGATGTTAAGATCAGGTGATGTGTATTTATTCTTTCACAGTCAAGAATTTTGTCTGTGCATTTAAGGATGCCTTAAACCTGTTGGGTTTGATGCAAAGCCATGGCATTCCACCCCATATAGATCCGTTTTTTGAGTTTGTATCAAAGTCTGGAACAGGTGATGATGCTATTGCTTTTATTAATACTATGACCACTAAGAAGTTTCCATCTATATCTGTTGCTCTTCGTTTGTTTAAAGCACTTTTCAAGGCCCAAAGGCATGACGAAGCACAAGTTTTCTTGTCTAAATGCCCTATATACATTCGGAACCATGCTGATGTTTTGAATCTCTTCTGTTCCAAGAAGTTTAGTAAAGATACTACTACTACAACTGTATCCGTGTAGGCTTTTGTTGGAGTGTATGATGCGGTGTATTCTGTGACGTCAATGCAGAATGGAAAATAAGATTTAGTGATTCATGTTTCTGAAGTATTTCTTGGCTCTTCTTATCCTGCTGTTTTGTTTCGTGCTTGCATATAACATGAGTTGCACCTTGCATTTGAACTTATGGAGTTATGGTCAAGTAGTTATGTTTTAAAATTTTACCTGCGCTTGAATAGTTGTGCAAGTGTTGGCTGTGCTACTGAAGGATGTAAATTTGTTTAGTTCATTCCTGTTATGCATATGATGTTGTAGCATCTATTTTTAGTTATCTTGAAGTTTTTAAATTATGACAAAGAGAGGTTTTAATTTGTAATTGATTTGATTGAATTATTTGTAATGTAATGTATGTTTAATTAATTATTTTTAATTTGCTTTAAATATATTGTATCGTGTTATAAAATTGATATCAATTCAGTTTATTTCTTAAAGTTCTTTTAACACTCAACGACAATAAGTTGGTGGCAAATGAAATTTTGGAGGAATTTTTCAATATTTTAGAATTTCAAATTTAAATTGTTGAGGGATTTTTAATTTTTAATTCTTTTTTTAATCTAAATATAATTAAAAATTTAATAATTATAATGTTTGAGGGTTTTTTTAAAAGCAATTATTTAATTATATAACTTACTCCTATTAATTGTATAATTAATTATATAATTAAATTACATACAAAATAATTGCATTATATTTAAAATAATATAAAAAAAATGGCTCTCCAAAATGGTTTTTACCATTGGAGCACACATCACCAAAAAAACTATATATACACTATTCAAAGAGCCATTTTAGAGATTTGGCTCTCTAAAATGGCTTTTGCCATTGGAGATGCTCTTATTGAAGTCCAATTTTGTTTGAATTCTTGGTTAAGAGTGAATTTGAAGAAAAAAAAGATAATGAAAAAAACACCAAACATGGATGATTTGTCAAAGATTGCATAAAAAATACAGTTAAGTCATTAATCTTTAAAAATAATACAAATTATACAATTTAGATCACCTTAAATTTATATGTATTATCTTTAGTTTCTAGTTAGAGAGAGGGGTTTCCGAACTCCGGTGATGAAAGAGAAAATTGTTATTCAATCCATTTCTAGCCATCAAATTAGATTTTATTAATGTTTGTGGTTCCATGAGATGAGAAGGGCTTCATGGTGATTGTTTGGAGTTTAAGGATTAAGTTTGATTTAATTGGTTATATGTATGCATGGGATTTTTACTATATACATAATATTTTTTTATGTTAAAAAATGCATAAAAAAGCCTATATATATATATTCTATTTTAAAAAATATTTAGCTTGTGGCATCAAATTACTAGCAGATTATGTATTGCTCGTGTAATTCTTCTCATGTTTATGGAAATAAAAACCAGCATGGAGAGGTTGGACCCAGCCGACCGACGGGACCCAGCATGACTGGTGGATTGATTAAAATACAAAACGAGACGACGTCGTGTTAAACCACAGCCATCCTCCCCCGAAACAGCATCGTATTGGAGTGAGCAGAGGCAGGGAGTCTGCCCTTGAGAAAGTGAGGGAGTGTGGGGTTTAGAGAGAGGAGAGGAGAGGAGGAGAAATGAAGGTGAGAGTAGTGTGTAGAAAAGTGTACGATTACATCCGCTACGATCTAAGAGAAATAGCTTTCCCTTCCTCTTTGCCTGATCCTCCTCATATCCAAAATCGACCTAAATTAACTTGGCGCGACAATCTTTTGGTAAGTTTTTTTTTTATATATAATTTCTAGAGTTCTATTCTATTTCGATAAATATGTAATAAACACAAAAATAATAATAGATATTGAAGAAGGCAACAAGGCTTTATTGTGCTAGCTGGGTGAGAGATATTGGTCCTGATCTTAGGCCTAATGATTACACAAAGGATAATGAAGCCAATGGTGAAGCTAAGACCACCTCTTCTGCTCCAGAGAAAGAGCCCTCTGTTATTGAAGATCTTGGTGAGTCATCTCTCTCAAATTGGGAAATTTATGGACCAGTTAGCAAGTATTCGTATATAATTTGTTATTCAAATTGAATGGGTTTGTTTGCGATCACGTTGTATGGTATACTAGTGATTTATGCATGTACTGTGTTTGAAGTATTGTTTTTTTTGGAAATTGGCATTCCTATTTATGGAAAAATGTCTACTTGCCAATATCTCTCTCTGTCTTTAGAATTATGTGAGTGCCTGCTTGGGGAGTTCAATTTGTGAGTTGTAGGCTCCTCAAATCTGATGGGATATTGTCGATTTGCTGTGTAGTCATGTAGGGGTGGCTCTAAGATAAGGATGAAACAGGCCACTTTTCAGATAGAAGGAAACTGCAGTGCCTGTGCTCCTTTGGTGTATGGTGGTTTATTGGTCTGGGACCTTCGCTATTTGGATCCTCTTCCGTGAAAATCTTAACTTGGGTTTTTTCTGTGATGTTGATCTCTGGAGTTTTTAACATTGCCCAAACCAGTTGTGACAGCTACTCGGTCTTCATTAAGATAGTGATTAAAAGTCCAAATGCTTTTTGTTTAGTGTTGAGTTTTTAACATGAAGTCCCCTTTATTGCTCCATCTGTTTTTATTGCTCTATCTGTTTTCGTTCCATTTTTTAATCTCTGATTTGTAGCATTAAATTCTGACATTGTTTAATAATCTTTTTTGAAATGCAAATGAAATTAACAGTGGTTGCTGCAAGGGGAGGTATGGAGACATTGAGGCCAGCTTTACAACGTGTGTACTTGACAAGAGCTTCTGCTTATAGAGATGCTCTTCAAAGTTTCATACAAGGGTACCAGGAGGGTGTTCAGCAGGTCATGGAGAAGGAAGAAGAAGAATCTAAAACTCAATCAGAGAGCAATGCTCCCAAGAAATCTACTTGATCCAGTATTCTAGTGCGCGAAACAAGTTTTTCCCCTGAACATCAGTCATGAACACAACCCATAGAGCTTCGCTACAACTTCACTTTTGAAAAGTTACCATCCTAGTGAAAGAATGTAAGAAATGTTTCTAGCATGTTCTACCCCATTTGAGGGTTCTATTGTACAATAAATCTAGGAATATGCTGGATCTTTTATGTTTGTACCATATGAAGACTGATATCCCATATACAATGCTGGCTGCTGAAGTTTTTTATCCTGTGGAGTTGGCTTATCAAATTGAATGGTTGTATCTTTCTTGATGGTTAACCCTTTTAACTTTTCGAATCATTTCTGGCAGCTCATTTTCATGGATAGCCAGAAAGACAAAAATTGTAAATACATGTAGCATGTGGTTTGGGAGGATGTGATTCTATTTTTGTTTTTCCTGTACTGGAACAACAGACATATTAAGAGGCATTTTCCATCCTATTGTCTGCACAACCATGCAAAGGATTATATATGGGGAAGCAGTTTTTCTTTTCTAACAGGCTTTATATTGTTATTGCTGCTGTCACTATTTCAGCTTCTGCTGTTGCCGGCTCTATGTGGTTTGGTTCAGCAGCCGACCTGGTCTCACCTTTTCAATTCTACTCATTTGAAATGGAGTCGAGGACATGTGTTGCAAGAAATATTGCGGGGAGTGGATGTTGGGTCAGCTGACCATTCAAGTTAATTCAAAGCTCGCACTTTTGAAGTCTAACTCCAAATTTTGACCTCCAAGTGTAATTTCTCAATGAAGGGGATGCAAGAAACAAGATCCTGGAAACTTGATGTAATCTGAGCATGGATCTTCTCTCCGTTCTATCTTCTCTCAGCATGGAAACTTTTCAAAGCACTTTTTTGGCCCTTCAATCTGCTGCTCTCTCTCCTAACAGGCTGAAGATCCTAGGAGTGCAGAAGCTCTCGAGAAGCTAGGTTTGTATCACCATAGAATGTAGGAGAAATTACTGTTGGTTGTCTTATGTGGGTTATTACATGAGAACATGCATTTGATCGGTTTGCACCACCATAGAATGATTGAACTTTTGTGTTGCCTCTTGTCAATATGCTTTCAATTATAGGGTATAGTTAGGACCATTCCTTATCACACGATAGAATGATTTTTGTCGCTTTAGGTGGACTTTCAAGTCAAATCATATCAGACTGGGCCAAATAACGCACGGTATCATTTTTAGCTTTTGGAGGAGTAGAGATGGATGGACATTTGGCTTATATGGAACAGGTTTTAATGATTTAGGTGCAATACAATTGGTAGAAAAGGAGCGTGATTTGTAAGTTATACTGAGGCGTCGATAGTTCTAGTATGATAGGGCAGAGTTTCTATTATAAAGGGACTATTATGTCAGCTGGCTTTTTGCAAATTTGTCAATACTGTTTTAGTTAATGTTTTTTTTTTTCTTCAATTGAAATATAATATTTTGGTTTCAAAATGTTTAGCTTGTCATTTTAAAGTTGTACTGTTTATGCATATATAATTAAATATATTAATTCAATTTTTTTTGTTCAAATCCAAAGATAAAATTATTTAGAATTGTGCAATTTAATCTAAAAAAACCTAATAAAATGATTTTTCTGAATAAAATTATGAACATGTATAATATTACGAGAATAACATCATCAATCTCGCAAGGTCATTATATTTTTTTATTGCTCTGAAATTTTAACATAATATATATAAATATGTCAAGAGACTCCTCGTAAAACTTCATCTTAATCTAACGATCAGATTAAGAGATATGATTGATATTGTAAAATTATTTATTATTTAAAAAAAAAAACAATATTTGGCTGAAACAGAACAGGCGGAACGAAACCGGTACGTTTCGGCTAGTATTTGGCTGAAAAATCTGGAATAGGCCGGAATTTAAACCGAGATAAAAACAAAGTTGTTTTATCTCGGTTTTTTAATTGGTACAAAACATTTCAACCGAAACAGAATAAAATTAACATCTATGTAGAGTTCCACGCCCCAGCTCCATGCTTGATGACTAGGTTTTTCTTCGAAATCTTGTCACGCACATGGCCTCTGCTTTAAGTCTTCTCGAGATGATAATATGATAATTAGTCCATCACACCAGTAAGTGCCATCTTTCTGCATATCTTTCATGGATCCTTGGCTAAAGTAAATCGATGCATTTCTTGTCTTGCAGCAAGACATCTATTTTTCCAAAACTAAGCTGTCTGAGTGTTCTATTGGTTGATTAGTTGATAAAATTTCAAGTCTCTCGCCACTCTCTGAAAGCAAAAGCTTGACAAGGAAAAAGGTAAGTGGAACGAAGAAATACTCACGTGATGTTTCTACATTTTGAGCTGTACTGAGTCACGCATGATTAAATCGTTCATCCATGGCAAATCCATTATAGAGAGGCCAGTCCCTTCATTCCCTTGATAGGCCATTGCCTGGATCCCAATTATAACTATCAACACCAATTCCGGGGCCATCCCACTCCCAGAGCACTAAACATTGGCACCATCGCTAGAGGACGTCAATGATATCTCTCTTGTTTGAATCTTAATGGGCCCTGATAATCATACGACACCGTTATTGTTCAATCACTAGGGTAACGCGCATATCTCTGCATATCTTTTCTTGCTCCAATTATTGGCCAATTATCGTAGTTTTCTCTCTTACAAATTGTGCTGAGCATCCCATCACATAAACATCTTCAACGAGTCTAGACTCTGTTTTGGTACCTGAAATGATAAAAATCTTCGGTCACATCCTCTTAGATTAGCCTCAGACACTAATTTAATACATGTTTGAGTCTTACTACTGTTGATGTCTTGAATTTTACTATGTTGTAACTGGTTTAGTTATTCATTGGGACATTAGAATTGTCCTAGGAAATTGACCTTGAATCATTTGCCATGAGGTTGTCCTCGCACAAGGTGTCTTTTTCAAGGGGAAAAGGTAGCCTAAGCTGTGGATGCTGTTGACAAAATGAAAGTTTCGAAGGTGATAAAGTCAACCACTATAGAACGCATGAGCTTCTGTTAAATTAATTGCATGATTTGGTTACGTGAAGCCAATCACTTTTTTTTCCGGCGGAGGCCTTATCAATTGATTTCCTTGAACGGATCCCACTCCATGGCGGCGTGGTAACTGGAGTGGCTCACTTGGAACTAAAATTCAAGGGTGTGGGAATCTGCATTCGTAAGCATGCCTGGGGTCTGAATTTCACAAGATGGAGGATTCTAATTTATATACCCCTCCTTGTGTTATTGAAAATACAACTCAAGTAGATCTCATCCCCAAATTAGTTGTTCTTGGTTTATCTTATCTATTTCAACTTCTTTTTCTCTTTTTGACCCTTTGGAAGAAGCTGTTTACTTTCATAATTTGCCTCCATTTTTTTGCCATTTGTGCTTCCATGATGCACAGATTTGTTAAAATTATGAGTTGACTTTTAAAATCTTAAGATTTTGCAAATCAATATTTATTTACGTGCTAAATTGGACTAAGACTCGGAAATTAGTAAAATCAAATTTAACTTGTGCAAAATCAGTAAAAGTGGTGAAATCGATTCGATTTTATGAGTTTACTAAATTTGTTATATGAACCAAGTTAGTTTTGAATTTGACCTTAAAATATTCGTTGATGATTTCTTGAGATCAAACGTATCTTTCAAACTATATATTATATTTAGATAAATTGTTAGATTAAACAAAATTGAAAAACATATTATTTCAAAGAGTCAAATTTATTAAACTAGACATCCATATATTGTTTTAAACACATCTAGAGTAGTTTATGAGGTTCTTGCATATTTACTACCATTTAGTAATTTGCCTATATTGAAAAATTTGATTCTGAGATATTTTATTTTTTCATGTCATTGATTTCTTGAATTATATGATCTATCTTATTTATTTATTGAGATATTTTATTTTTTCATGTCATTGATTTCTTGAATTATATGATCTATCTTATTTATTTATTCAAACATGTCGACTCTCTTTATCAGATTTTAATATAATTTAATTTATTTGCAGAAATTGTCGACATAATTAAACCAAGTTAATTTTAACCGTGCCCTTATTAATATCAGTACAATCCTGGTAGAAAACAAGATCTTCATCCCCCCACCCACAGCTCTCTTGTTGTTGAGGTTTTCTGGTAGGTTGTGCAACTGCACAGGCAAATTTTCGTTTCCCTCGGTGGTTGTCTCGATGGTGATAAAAACATCTTAAAAGTAATCACTTTCTTAATCGATTGGCACGGCTATTTCTGATGGTTAAAATGGAGACGAGGAGAGTAATTGAGCAGTCTTAGTTGATCGAGGTTAAGTTTTACCTGCTGCGTTGACATCCCCTATAATCATAATCATCATTGGGTGAAGTAACATGTCTCTAAATTGAACTTTCTGATGGTTTATCCTCTAGATGTCGCGGGGAGAAAGATCTTATCAGTAGATACAAAATGACGTCAAGTGTTGTAGGAACTGGTGAAAAGTCTGATGAGCTAACTAGGGTAAGGGCATGGCCCTCATTTGCTGTAAACTTCACCAAACAAGTTATACTGTCACCACAAGAAAAAAGAATTCTATCATCTGCAATCCAAACCCTACCTAAAACAAGATTTAGAGATTTGAATCGATAGATAGCTGCCCGTGTCTGCAATCATCCAACTATTGGACGACAAGAGGATTCATGCAAGAAAAAAATTTTATCACTGAAATTGAACATATTCTTGCTTGCTACCTTAAAAAAATGAAACCCTGATCAGAATTTGTTGCTCACAGCTTGTTTCTTGTCAACAACTCACTCGTGGTTCTTTCTTCAACATGTCCAGGTTCAAATGAAGACCAGTGTTTCAGAGAACTGAGTTTTACTAGCATTTCCCCTGGCTTGCAATAAATTACAATTTTCAGACGTTGAATTTTAAAAAGAAAAGGAAACGGAAGAGAGAACATGCTCTCTCTATCTATCTCAGCATCTCATTATCTAATTAAGACACAGTAGAGCATCGAAAACAGATAGACTGATGAGAAGATGAAAAAAAGAAGATGAGAAGGATAGAAAAGAGTGGGCTAGCTAGTACTACCGGGCTGCCACCCATCTATTCAAAACCCACCCACCACCACCCACCACCATACCCTCTTCCATTATTATGATTACGACGAGCAGCTTTGAAAAATCTTCAGGCAGAATCTCAACAGTGTCCAAATAGATAAAGCCCCCCTCCACCCCCACAATCATATTTCCTCCATTTTCTTTTCCTTTCGGGCCCACCTCCTATCGTGGTAGGAGTTTCTTTTACTCTCCACCCGAAATTCTAATAACCTCCGACTTGCTTCCTTCGCTCTCCCCCACTGCCTGGCTTGAAATGTGCACCGATAGAAATTGAGGGATATTTTCCTCTTAATATATAAAAAACCAAAATAATACAGCATATATTTTTTATGATTTTTTGACCTTCCATGTCCAACTTCCAAGTGCGGGTGGGGTTTTTCAATTAAGTCAAATCCAGGGATGTCACATCCACAGATCTTATCCTCGGCTATTTCTCATCTGGTTGACATCTCGGGAGGAGAAAGTGCTGTCCTGTTACAGTCACATGCTTATCTTTTTGCAAAATTGCAATTTATATACTAATATTAATGCATAAATGAAGTGACTTCTCTTATCTTTTGTGCATCATGCAAAAATAATGGATTTCATATTTTTCAACTTTAGAACCAACAAGAGACACCAATTTCAAACAGAGTCATTAATTTAGTAGTTCGGCATGATTTCGTGCAATGATTCAACTCTAGCTTGAAAAGGCACAAATAGGATTTGCTTCTTGTATATGTTCAGGGCCCCCATTGATACCATTTATGGATTTGATCTGGAAATTGTTGTGGGCAATTGACATTCATGAGATTGTTCAAATTATTAATAATTATAAAATTAAAACTTGAGATTACAAGAGAGCAAATACTTTAGTACCAAGATTGTATCACTATGTTAAATATTAGATGGTTGATGGTCCAAATTCTTTACTTTCATGTGTGGGCACCGGTAGTTAATTTAATGTTATTTGAATTATTAAATTGAAATGACAGTTTTCATGTGTTTGATATTGTTGAGATGATTTTTTTATCTCAAAATATATTAAAATAATTATTTTTATAATTGTTATTCTATTTTAAAAGTATTGAAAAACACCTAAAAACAAAAGTAATCTCATTTTCAAACACAAACATTATGTGTGTTTAGTAAAATAGTATAGAGTAATTGTCAAATAAAAATATCTTTTTGAAAACGTAGAACTAATCCCGTGGTTGTAATTCATCATACGTAAACAAATTCTCATGATATAGACTAATGCCAGACGAGGCAGGGTGATTCTTATCATGCATCCCTTTTAATGTTAAGAAACATTAAAATCAAAATTAACTAGCAAGAAAATAAGTGCAATCACATCTTAAGCTTTTTTATTTCAACTAAATTATAAGATAATGTGGCTTACCATTTGACTACGAGTACTGCAATCAGATTGAGAGTAGAGTTGCTGGCGAAGTACTGGACCCTGAAGGCTAGACAAAGATGAACCGCCGGAAGTTGAAGGTTCGGCATCGTCGAGCAGCTGGCACTCCAGGTTCACCCCAAATAGCCTCAGTCTCCTCGAGTTACCTAGCTGTGCAGTTTGGTTCTGGGCACCAGTCACTGATACAAAACCATATATATATATATATATATATATATATGTATTACAATATAGCCACACCACTTTCTGGTTCAGCAAGAAACAGTAACATTCCCTTTTCACACACAGGAAAAAGAAAGAATGAAAAAAGAAAAAGATTGAGATTGGTGAATCAATAATGATCATTTTTTTGGGTACAGATTATTCTCTTCATCTGTTTTTTGGCTGCTTTTTTTTTTTATTGAAATGCTTGTTTCCCAGAAGCAATGCCATTACAAGTCAAATAGCTAAGTTAAGAGAAGGCAGTGATATCAAGATTGAGTTGCAGATGGAGGTACAGTAATTAAATTTACTTCCTTTTTTGTTTCTCTCTCAGTGTTAACAAATATTAAAATCATTTGATTATAGATAGATATATTAAAATTATTTTTTGATTATAGATAGAAAGATTGATATCAGTACTCCCTGCAACAGCAGTAGACACCAGATAGATAGATAAATCAGAAGACACTCTTAAAATGACCCCTGAAACCATCCACATTTCTCCAAGCTAGTTGGAAGGTGCTTGTCACCCACTCTAATGCTCTCACTTGGTAGAATAGTAGAAAATAAGTAAATAAATTGCAGGGTGAAAACACAAGAACTTCCTAGATAATCACCCATTTCAGTACAGAAGAAACAGAATCAAAATGTGAAACAAATAAATAAATTATACCTGCTGCATGAAGACAGTCAGATTGGAATGGCACATTAGGCGCTCCAAGGCCATGTTGCATATCACTGCTAGAAAGATGACAATTAGGCCCAGAAGAAGAGGGTGAAGAAGTATATAATCCTCTTCTCGACGCCCCACTGCCACTGCCCTGCACCATCACCCCGCTGTTACTAGCACTGCTGCTGCCACTCATCTCACCTCTCCTCCTCCACCCGATGAACAACCTGTCACTATCCGTACGGTGTCGTTCAAACAAAACGGCATCGCCTGCATCGAGCTGTTTCTCTTTCACGTACCTGCTCCACCCTTTAGTCAATACATAGCTTTGACTACTATTCCAATACGAGTACCTGAACCTCCAATGTTTGCCTGACTCGTCTTCGAAACTCAGTAACAACCCTTTATCCACCGAGGCGCCACTAAGTGGAAAGTACTTCTCTGCATGTTGTTTTGGTATTACCAAGCGGTTTAGCTTTCCTACATCGCTTGGTGTTAAGGGTTTCTCAAACATGGGTTCTTTATCTAGTACCAGTCCTTCCTGTTCGTGCTCTCGTTGTGCTTCATCGTGCTGCTGCTGCTGCTCATGGTCCTGCTCTTCATCATCTTCTTCGTTGAGATTGAAATTGAGATTTGGGTTTTGAGGAGGGAACATGGCAGAGGGTTCATGGTGATGGTAGAGATGGGGAGGCCAAGATGAATTTGGGGGTCTGTTTGGCTTAGAAGAAGAGGTGTTTGGGTTTGGTTCCATGATGGATTCTTGTGCCCACCAGATGAGTGTTTGCTGAATGTCTGTGGAGAAATCGTTTATAGACATTCAGGAATTGAGTGGGAGAATTTTAGTGCTTCAGTATGGCGAGAGAGAGAGAGAGAGAGAGGCTGTGATGAGGAAAGGTGAGGCGTGAAGATTATTTGATCGATGTGGGAACTATTTGATGGAGCTAGCAGGGATATGACAATGAGAGAGAGATAGAGAGGGGTGGAGGGGGATAGGCACTCTTATAAGTACGATAGTACTCCTACTTTAAGGTTTTGCGTGATGTGGAAAAAAAATAAATCAATCATTATTTTCAGTGTAATTTGATAAACTGCTGCTCAAGCTAGCTAGCTAGCCAGACATGTCTCATTGTCTCTTGTCTCTCTTCACTTCTCTTTCCATTTTTTTATTGCTTTTGATGGGTTTTTTTTTTTTAATGTCTTGGAATTGAGGTTCTTGTTTCTTTGTAGGGCAAATAATAATACAATTAAAGAGTTACAAAATCAGGCAGAAGAAGATGTCTCCATGATCTTGATCCGAAGAGAAACAAAACAAAGATACACGGGGAGTAATTTTTGGTGTCATTACAAACAACCCCATGTTACTATAGACGTTAGGTTCCACCCGTTTCAAAAATATTTTTAAAATATTTTAATTTTTAATTTTTATCTTAAAATAATATAAAATAATATTTTTAGATCGTTCTGATACGATAGTATTAAAAATACTTTTAAAAAATATATTTTTAAACAAAAAATATTTTAAAAACACGGCAACTACACTATCAAACAAACATTATACTGGCAAACAAATCAAGATGGGACCAGTCTTTACGTATGCGTATATATATAGTCTCATCCCACGGCCTGTTCAGCACTTTGTTTATTTGAGTGGGCACATGGGATAGTTACCCTTCAGGTAACTTCAGCAACAAGAATATCTACTAGCCATAGTCTTGGGGAATCGTGTTACGCTGTGTGCTGATAATGTTTTGAAAAATGCATGAACAACTTGATCCCGGGATTATTCAATTCAATTAAATAATTTGATTATTCAACTTGATACTGAAACGGTACACCCGGAACAATACCGAGATAATTCGACCGGAATTTAACCAGTATTTCCAAAACGGACCGGAATTAAAACCGAGATGAAAACGACGTCGTTTCATCTCGGTTTTCTTAACGAAATGGAACTTCCTGGCCATTTTGACCGGAACAAAACAAAACAGAATTAACAACTATGATTTGATTTAAACGAAAAGCAATAATAGAAAATTAACTTTTAAAAAAACATGGCCATAATAGCACAAAAGAGACGAGTCATCGATATCATAAATGTAGAGAGAGAGAAAACAATTGCTGGAGAGTCATTGTCGCTCGGCTCAAGCCTACACTGCAAAAGGTTGCGAATAACATCAAAAGAAGTTTCATGGTTTGCTAGAGAGATACCTTGTTTAAAGCAAACTGTACAAAACTTAATGGTGAGTATTTGTCTGTATTTAATTAATTTATTCAATGTAATTTTAAGAAAATGTTTTCAGAAAATGTATCTAAACATAAAAGACCCCAATAACCCAACCAAATAAAAAGAAAAATGTAGAAAGCATATAAGGAAAAAAAACATTAATTTAGAGAAAATTTAAAAAGAAAAAAAAATAATTTAGAGAAAATTTAAAAAGAAAAAAAATAATTTAGAATGATAAGCTAACTATCAAAGGATAAATTTAGAAATTGTTTTTAACTTAAACTAATGATAAAAAGAAAAAGCAACCCCTAAGAAATATCTTTAAGTTGGATTAATTTTCAAAACTGTAATTCATGAAATTCCAAAATAGGGCTAATCAATAAGTTCAAGTTTAAATAAATTTAATGTTGAAGGATGAAATTCAGTATATAAAAACACAAAACTACAAAAAATAGCAACGAAAAAAATCAATAGAATAAGGAAAAAATAATTGAAAGTGAAATCATCAAAAATATTACTCTATAAAAATAATCTCAGATAACATAAATAGCAATTAAAAGAATGAAGACTAATTAAGACAAATCTCAGAATTAAAATGAGGATGAAATTGAAAAGATTTTCAATTTTCATGAGTTATTTCAAATAGAATAAATATCAACCAAAAGATTAGGAAATAAATAACAAACAAAGTGGAGTGAAAAAAAATCAAATGAGGTTGAAATTGAAACAAATTTTGATTTTCATTAGTTATTTGAAATAAATCAAATATTAAAAAAATAAAGAGAAGTTGAGGGGTTGATTTAAAAAATTGTAAGGTAGGGGGCAAGAATTGAAGGAGAAATTGAAAAAAATAAGAAAAATAAAAAGAAATGGACATCAAAACCAATTAACCAAAGCTCCATTCTCTACATGTGCCACCTCTACATGTACGAGACATCAAGACAAATCTATTGATGCCTCATAATGGATTTTTTGGTTGCCAAAATCAACCTCAAGCATTGTTCGAAGACAAGGGCAACAAATGACACATTAACTCGTTGACGAGTGCCCAATACGTGTTATTATTATTTTTTAAATCCTTTTAATTTGTCAAAAGATAAAATTAACCCTTACTTTATCCAATAACAAAAAAAATAATACCAATAGCACAATAACCAAAATAACCTCAGATCCAAGGTATAAAAGTCAAAACCCAAGGGCAATAAGGTATTTTACAATGTAAATAATAAGGAATAGATGAAAAAAACCCCTTATAGCTTACTAATTTTTTTTATATAAGGATAATTTTTTTATTTTACTATGCATTTTATAAGTACAAATATAAATCTACCCCTTAATGACACCAAACAATGCAATAATGTTATAGGTATTTATGATAATTTGTTGTGATTTTAAACTAAATACCTATTTTGCCTTCAGTCAAATGAAAAATATCAAAATACCCTTATTGAAAAGACAATCATGCCCTTAACCTTTAGCTAACAGGTCTTTTTAAGGGTAAAATGATAAATTTATTGTTGTCGTCCATGGTGGAATGTATCTAAGGGAACAATGGATTCACCATCTTTTTAGTTTTTTTGAAGATATCTTTAGATCCTATATATCTTGTTACATGACTATGTAGGTAGTAGTATTTAGGTTATAACTATAACCATGCATCTTTAATGATTAATGCATCACATGAGATAAGAAGTACATATCACATATTAATTAGTTGGGTTAGAAATAAATAAGTGAATTATAGGATACATATATGTGAGTTTTTTTCCCACATTAGCAAAGTATTTTTCTAAACTAGTATAGTTAAAAAATTAATTTCCATTATAGCATAGAAATAGAAGTTAGGCATGTATTATATATACGAATTATAGTGCTACATGCATGTCCATAGGTTGCATATGTACTACATGTGCAACCTTTAATCACATATAAATTACATACCACTAATGATTGTACATGCAGTACACATACGTCTTTAAAAGTTGCACATGTAGTATATGCATGACTACCTTATTAATTATTTGAAGGTTGATTTCCCATTTATTTTCCTGTCATCTTGCTTTTTTCTTCCCCTGCCTTGTCTCTCCTCCTAACATCTTTCTCAACTCAGCACGCCTAATATATTTCTCTACCATAAAAAATATATATTTCTGTCTTTACAGTGATAGAACTCACATTTCCCTCTCTCTGTAACCATCCATCTACAACAACCATCAATCCCTCACCATCATCATTGTTATTACCATCACCACCACTCATTATAACCAATTTGAGGTATATTCATTTTCTCCCTTTATTAATTTGATATTTTTCTTGTCTAGTGATTTGGACTTTTTAAGGTATGATATTTAGGGTTTAATTTAGAGTTTTTGTTGATTTTCCTTATATATAAAATTAGTTAAATTAGTGCATACATTGTTTAGTAAGTAAAATTAATGAATTGTGTTGTTTTGATTATATTAGTGTATTGTGAAAATAAAGTCAAAGGTCGTATAAGTTTTTCACATTGGTCATCCTGATGTTTGGAGAAATTAGATTCTAGACAGAATTATAGGAAAATGATAATATGATCTTTTTTCATATATTATGTGATTTTTTTAATAGGCAATGGTCGAATAGCCATGACTCTAGTTTATGATGCTTCCAATAATGTTATGCACAATGTTCTCATCGTGCCTTTCTTCACTTCACAAAGTTTAGGGATGTTTAGAATTTGGGCAATGCAATAGATTGAAGATGATGTTGTTTATCATCAACATGCTCGTGGTTTTGATGGTGCAAAGTCTATTGATGAGCTTTTTTTTGTTTGTTTATTATGTATTTAACTAATTTATAATTGCATTGATATTGTTTATTGTAATGAGTTATTTTGGTGTTGGGATTAAGTTTTTTTAATTATGAAATTATTTTCAATGAAACTAGGCGATTTTTTAAATGAATGTGTAGAGTTTATTCTGCTAAATAAATTTGCTAAAATTGGAAATAACACGACGTGTGTAGGGTTTGGCAATTTTTATGAAGGGAGAACAAGCAGTGTGATCCTAAATAGTTATTTGGCAAGGAATCTTGTCGTGTCTCATATGTGAAATGTGCAAGAGAAGATAATAGTATTCTTTCTTGCCACGTGCATGGCAGCATTATTGATGTTTGGCCATTCCTAGTTTTAAAAAAGAAACGATAGGGAGAGTGGAGAAAAAAAATCCAGAGATCCTCTTCCCCTTCCCAATAAGAAGAGGGATGAGATAAGATCTGTCCACTTGGAGACTCTTTTGGTCAGTCGTGTTCGAATCCTCTCCTCACACTCACCTCTCTCTCTCTCTCTCTCTCTCCTCATCAATCACACAAACAATGGATCCCTTGGGTCGTCGTCTCCTGCCCTGGGTGTCTCTCACTCGTATTTATTTCCTAGTATATTATTTATCTTGAGTTAGATGTGTCTTTTCTACGACTTTCAGACAAAACCCACCTCAATTTCCTAGTATATTATTTATCTTGAGTTAGATGTGTCTTTTCTATGAGTTTCAGGCAAAACCCACCTCAATTTACAGGATTTACAGGTAGATTCACACACCCTTTTCTTCCCGGCAAAAGGATAGACTAGTTATTGTTTTTTTTTAATTAATGTGAGTGTTCAGTTTGCGTGTATCTTAATTAATCTCACAGATCCTAAAGTTAATGATTATATAAGGCCCTAGTGGTTATCGTATTATCAATTATATTACTTAAACTTGAAATCATAAAAAAAAAAAAACTTTTTATTTCCAAACTTTATTATTGAACGAATAGATAGACTATATGGTTATATGGTTAAGGTTAAGGGTAGACTAGCTGTTAATTTAAGTAAATGTTGAGGACTATAATAGAGGTTGGTGTGTTGTCTTATACATTATCTAATGCCAACAAGATGCTCGTGTCAACTTACTGATTGTCTATTCATAGAGCACCACTCACCGAGTAATTGATAAATTATTAATTTTGTTCATGAATAAATTATTATTTTGCACATCAATAATGGGATCGCTGGACAATCACGGTCCTTAATTGAACGGTCCAAATCATTATAAAACAGTATTGATTGATTTTTTCCAAGGTAAATGTAATAATAATGAAATCCTTCTTCAACCTTTTGTTTTCAATTTCTAAAGTATTGGTGATTTTAACCTTGAATGTGGATAGATCGATATTGTGAGGGACAATTATTATTATTATTATTATTTAATCAAACTCATCCAATGAAAACATTCATGGTACATAGAATATAATTGGATTGCCTTAGGCAGAAATTTGCTTCATCTCTCTCAAAGATGTTGCCTGGGCCAAGTCGAGGAATCCTTGACCATGAAGAAAGCTCAGGTTTGATTGGGGTGATGAATCTGCCATGAAATCTGTGCTTCATAATTTATTTCAAGCAGAGACTGAGAACAAGATTAGACCTTTTGAGATATTTAAGGAAAGTGCTCCCTGATTGCTATAAAGAAAACAAAATTAAAAGTTTCTATATTTGGTAACTCCTCAGTCCCCCAGCGAAACCCACCTGGTGTGTCTAACACCTTTCTTCACTAGAATCTCTTTTTGCATTAAATATGCATTTACGCAAACATTTCTTTCTTATATTATCAAAGATGATGCTGGGTTTGTTGAAAGTGCATCAATTAACAAAGAGAAAGATAATGACATACTACGTTTAGTTAAAATAATTTATTATAGAGATTAAAATAATTTTAATGAATATGTGTCTTAATTACTCCTTAATTTTAACTTCTAAGAAAATTTCTTTCAATATCCCCTCAAAACATTAATGAAAAATATATTAATTAAAAAAAATAAACAAAAAAACCCATTATTTTAATATTTTATTTTATCTTCAATATTTAGTTCTGTTTTTTTGCTTTATGATTTATATTTAATTAAATTATATATCTTAAATTATATATATATGGGTGGTTTTCACTTCATTATGGGTTTGACTTAATTTTTGTAATGTAAAAAAAACAATACTTAATTGTTTTCGTTGTACTTTAAAGAATGAGAAAAAAATCCATGACTTGATATTATAAAAAATAAAATTTAAAAAAACTTAGAATTGTCAACCCCCAAGAATCCAACCATATAATTAAGGATGAAATAAATAGAAAATCAATTACCAAAAAATATTTAAGAAAACAAAGAACCAACAAGATCATACGAACAAAATAACACAATAGAATGCAAAATGGTGTGTTCACTTGCGAATCAGGTGACCCAATGCTTAGGATGGGTCGAGTTTCAAAAAACATTTAGGGAGAATTGACTTGGAGTGAAATGATTAAAAACACACATTGTCAACATGATTCAAAAATCACACATTGTCAACACAAAAAACAAGATCAAGAGAATGATAACCAAATTTGAAGGAAAAAAAAACAAGATCATGGTACTAAAGATAATATTGAAAACAAATTTAAGTTTTATAAAAGGATTAAGAATCAAGATTTTAAATGAAAACCTTGAGGGCCTAATCTTAAATATCATCAAACTTTGAATATAAGTATAAAATTAAAATGAAAAATCAAATTCACAAGAGAATCCAAATAAAAAAATAAAAAAATGAGGATTAAACTTTAAAAAAAAATTAAAAATCATTATTATGGATCCAGTGATAAAATTAAAAACAAATTTGACAAAAGGGCTAAGAATCAAACTTAGAAATCAAAATATTAAAGGCCAATTATAAAATGTTATAAAATACAAGGATGAAATTGATTTTTTTTTCATGGCCAACATAAAATTCAATGGGAAGGAGAAAGATAAGAGGAAAATAAAAGAAAGGGGTGATAAACCATAATTGAAAACACCACACACATTGCTGCAAGTAGGAGAAAGGCATAATGAAGCTTCAAATATCATAATGGAAGTTGATGTTCTTTCATTCCAATGATGGCTCACTCTCCCCTCAAACACAAACCCACACATACTAAAAATTTTATTTTAAAAAAAATAAAAATAAAAAAAGAATGTATTGCCCTTAACCCAATTTAATAATAACATAGAAATCTATAGGAAATGACAAAAAACACCAAGGGACCAAAAGCTAAGAAAATTTCACTTTAGGGGAAATTAAGTCATTTTATTTTTTATATAAACATAAAAAACCAATCATCCCCTTAAAGTAATTAAATGAAAAAAAACTTTCAAGGCTAATTTAGTAATTTTAATATGCTGAAAAAAATAAAATGACTATAATTACCCTAATGAATATGGCTAGGACATTTAAACTCTTATGAAAAGATCTAATTACCCTCCTATGATAACAATTTGTTTTTATAGGACACAAATAAACTAGTAAATTTACCCATTAACAATTTCTTTCTCTTATTTATGCTTTATATATATATATAATACCCATTTAAAATTAATTACATTTAAAATTTCAATGACATGTAAAAAAATTATTCCCTATAGTAAATAATGGATTGAGAATAACAAAAAATGAAATAGTAATAACACTATATTTCTTTATTGATACTACAAAAAAGAAAAGAAAACAGCAAAAAGCATGATAAATTTGTTCTAGCACAAGAAAGAAAACATTGTGGATTATAATAATGTTCCACAATATTAGTTTGTTTAATTTATTTCAACTTATGACTTTAACATTGACTTTATTTAGGATTAAACTTGGTGGTTTATCTTTGTTACACCGGGGATCAAACGGTGTCGAGGAAAAATCTCATTATTAGGTCGGTGCACAATTTGTTGGAGAGTTAATGAAATTGTATTAATTTAAAACAATTAAATTTATATGAATCAAATTTGAAGAATGGATGAATGTTCTTTTATCTTACTAACACTAGGACTGACATGGACATAGGCTAGTGGTTTTTAGTTGAGCTTATCACGTTAATTAGTTGTAAACGTGAGCTATTTTCTTTCATTCTATTGAACTTGTAAAAGGCTATTTATAAGCCTAAAATACTTAAAAGAGTCGGTTTGGAATCGCCTTAGATTGTTTTTGAAATATTTTTTATTTAAAAATACATCAAAATAATATTTATTTTTATTTTTTTAAAATTATTTCCGACATCATCATTTGAAAAAGATATAAAAACACACAAAAAAATAATTTAAAATAAAAAAAAATTTTTTTTTTCAAAAATATTTTTAAAACGAAGTGTCAAACACTTCTTTAATAAGATGATGCAACTTCTTTAATAAGATGATGTAATTCCCAATATTCTTAACAATCGTTTTATAATAAATAATAAAACACATAAGACCATACAAGCTTCTTCCAATCTTCCTTTTCCAAAAATCTAATATGGGTTTGTTTGTAACTGGTTTTAACCATGGCAGGTAGGACTTAGGGGTGACAATCTTATTGTATTTATTATTATTATTATTATTATTATTATTATTATTATTATTTTATCAATTCTTTTTAATTTAAAAAATGTTTAATTTACCCATAATAATGGTAGCTAGCTCATCAAACCAAAGGCATGTTATTTATCAAAACGTTATCGTTTTTTTTTAATAATAGAGGAGATTGACCAGAGAAGATTGTTTTTTCACTGAAATACAATAGAGCACACAGTAGGGGTTATCTTTTAATTAAACTCAAGGACAGGAATAACCATCACAGAGACATCATGAATAAAAAAAGCTGAGGGTTGAGAGCTACATGCAACCTCTGACATTGGATTTCTCTCATGCCTTTTCTTCAGTAAAATGTGTTTTAGGTACTCAAACAAAATTTATTTTTAAAAATATTGTCAACATTTTGAAGTTGGGACCTTATAATATGAGGATTACGCACATGGACAATACATTAAAATACAGTTCGCACATAAAATCATGGAAAGCTGGTATCTTAGACCAAATCCTGGTGGGTCCGATCAGTTTGCAGCAACTTTTGTGCAGATCCATTGGATCTTCAACGCCGCGCTCCTGTTCTCATGAACAGTTTCAGGAGATTTAACTTTTATAGCTGATTGATTAAAACAGGCCAAAAAAAAAAGAAGAACGTAGCACCACCTTAATTATGAGCATTAGCTACTTCCTTGGAGTGATTTGGGTCAAATATAGTTTATTAACTTAGTCGATTGATCGATCGTAGGAGTCAATTTTGTGGAGACAAAAGGTAAATCTCCAAGGCATAAGTAAGTTTCTCTTTGAGTGATGAGGATGTAAATACTATGAGGTCAATTTAAGTATGATTTGTATGTAAGAGTTTGTTTGGGATTTGAGAAAAAATGAATTTGAAAAAATGAAAAATTAATCCTTAACTAATTTGTATTGAGATTCATCTTAAATGTTGTATAAGGAATATTATTGTAAGAGGGTTTTATTAATTTTGCTCTTTTAAATCCAAAGAATATTTGTGGAGGTGGGATTAAATATTCATGTTTGAAATGTAAAATAAAATTTACAACCAATCAGATATCATGATGATGTTTCTTCTAAAAACAAAAGGTTCACAAAAAAAATACTATGTTAGTTTGCACAAGGAGAAATCTTTATTCCTTACAGGTCTAATTTAGAATGATTTGTTAGCTCAACATCTAGTTCTAGCAATACGAATGAGCTTTAGATAATAATAGTAATCATTATAGGTGTATGGTAATGAATGTAATGACAATGAATCATAGTTATTTAGGTCAAGGTTTCTGTGTAGATAAATAACCAAATGTAAATGTACCTAGTTTTTTTGAACTTTTTAATGATTCTTATGAACCATTATTGGACGAGAGCATAAATAAATTATCGGTTATTACAAAACTGTTTACCATCGAGCCAGGTATGGATTGAGTAAGGTTGGCTATGATAACATAATCAAATAGATAAAAAAACATATTACGTGAAAAAAATAGGTCAAAAGAGATAAACATATGATTCAAAATCCATTATAAAACCCATTGGCCTATGATACAAAAACATTGATATGTTCCCAAAGCATTTTTCATGTTGTACAAAGACGAAGATGTAGAATTATCCAAGTGATAAACATGTGGGCATGCTTAGCAAAAACCAAATATTGGTAGACACTTATTGTATACAAAAAATATGGTATTTCTTAATCATTATTAGGCTGCAAATATTATTTACATCTCCAAAGATATTCAATCATATAACATGACAACATTCACATAATACACTGAATGACATCATTATGCATCCTTCTAACCATGAAGCTTGGATGCGATTTAATAGAATGAACCCTTAATTTTTAGTAGAACCACAAAATATACATATTGATATGGACCGATAGGTCCAATTTATGTGGATCATTTGTTGCATCATATTCTTATTGGTCAATCATATTAACAATTTACAACTTGTCCTCATAAACAAAGGTTCACAAAGAAATATTTGTGTTGGTTTGTATATAAAGAAATTCCTCACAAGACTATATTAGGAGGAATTGTTAGCTCAACATCGAGTTCTAGCAATATGCATGAGCTTTAGATGATAATAGTAATTTTTATAGGAGTATGGTAATGGATCCAATGACAATGAATCATATTTATTTAGGTTAAAGTTTATCTGTAGATAAAGAACCAAATATAAATGTAGCTAAGTTTTTTGAACTTTTCAATGATTCTTATGAACCATTATAGATGAGAGCATAGCCATAATAAATTATCGGTTATTACAAAAGTGTTTACCATCGAGCTAGGTATGGATTGAGAGAGGTTGATTATGATAACATCATCAAATAGATAAAAGTATTTTCCTGAAAGGCATAGGACAAAAGAGAAATTCTATATTGCAAAATCCATTATGAAACCCATTAGCCTATGATACAAAAAAATTGATATGTTCCCAAGTATTTTTCATGTTGTACAAAGATGAAGATGTAGAATTGTCTGAGTGATAAACATGTGAGCATGCTTAGTAAAAAAAACAAATATTGATAGAGAAATGAAACTTATTGCATATAAAACATAAGGTATTTTTTAATCATTATTAGGATGCAAAGGTTATTTACATCTTCAAAGATATTCAATCATATAACATCACAACATTCACATGATATAGTGAATGACATCATTATGCATCCTTCTAACTGTGAAGTTTGGATGCAATTTAATAGAATGAATCCTTAGTTTCTAGTAGAACCACAAAATATGCATATTGGTATGGACTGATAAGTTTAATCTATGTAGATCATTTGTTACATCATATTCTTATTGGTCAATGATATCAACAATTTACAACTTGTCCTCATAAATGCGTACAAGGCAAGAGTTCATGTTCTTATCAATTGTCATACTCGATCATTTTAATCTAGGCAGGAATATTAATGTTTATATTTAATCATTGATTAATGAGTTAAATCATTTATAGTCATTCGAGGTTTTAACATATGATGTCTAGAGAGAAAAAAATTTTATAGGAAGACAACATTGATGTAACATTTTTTGTATTGTTAGTGAAGAATTACATGTAGTCTCACAGTATGAGGACATTGTATTTGGTTTTCAAGCTGGTAAGTAGAAGTTTTTTAGTTTTAGTGTGCCTCATAATTAGATAAAGCAAAATATTTTTAGGAGTTTCCTCATTGAGAGACTAATTTTATTAGCCATAATTTTTATGTCATGCTTATTGAGAAGAATGTGTTTGAAAATATTTTTAATATGATTATAAACATTAAAGAAAGAACAAAGAGTAATATAAAAGCTATAATAGATGGAGTTTTGTTTTGTGATAGTCTAAGTAGAAAGCTACTTAAATGATGTGGTATGTGTTGTAAAGCCCAAAATCACTTTCACATTAGCTTATAACTAATATATTATAAACATTAAAGAAAAAACAATAAAACCTAGAATAGATATAACTTTGTTTTATGATCGTTGAAATATAAAGCTATTTAATGATAAGGTATGTGTTATAAAGCCCAAAATCATTTTCATCTTAGATTATAACTAATAACTAATATAAAAAATTTAACTTCACCAGTTGAATCACTGATATAAATAATTAAATAACAATCAGTAATGAACAATAATGGTAAATTATTAATAAAATCATCTATAAAATTTAAATGGTCGAATAATTATAAAAAGTTCGACAATAAATGCATAAAATCAGAACTAAACAATAGAGAGGATACTACAATGAACTTTATTTTCATCGATGGACTTAATGATTAACTTTAAAATAGTTAAAGAATTATATAGAGTCTAGGTTAGAATACATGAATTTGGACTGATTGACAAAAATACTATCAGATAAATATTTATTGGTGAATTTGAGGAGTTTTTTAAAAGTATTAAAAATTATTGAAATTACAAATGGACTAACTAATAGATTTAGAAAAACTTGTTTGTGAGTTCATTGGTATTGCGCTAACATGGTAAATCACCAAATGACTAACCAAAGAATATCTTATTGGTAAATTTAAACCCATATATATATTGGAAAATCCCTAAATTTACCTTATTTTTCCCTAAGAATTCCCATTTCCCTCTCTCCCTCTCTTTCTCTTCTACTAGTGACTGATGTTCTCTCTCTAGAATTGATGGTGGTGGCACTCTCTTTTCTTTATATGGTGGCACACTCTCTATCTCTCTCTCACACACATTAAATAAGATTCTATCTTAATGATTTTTTTTGTTTTTTTTCTTAAATTCACTGGTTTTTTATGTATGTTTTTAGGTAGAATGCATGTTTTTGTGATTTGGGAGAGACAAAAGGTTGTTTTTGATTTGTTTATTTTGTCCATGGGAAGCATTGAGGAGAAAAGTGTTAAAGTTTCATGTATAATTATTAATTTGTTATGTGTTATTTTTAGTATGGAAAGAAAGAAATGTAAGAAATAATTGTGATTATCTTGCTAAATTTATCAAATATGTTAACTTTAATTAAGTATTTGAGGGTGAGAATTGTTAGATTATATAGCATTGGGTATATTGAATTGGGTGTAAGTGATTAAATTAAATGCGGGGTGATAAGGATTGGGTTTAAAAGGGTTCAATAGATAGAAGGTGAAAAGGTAGGTCTATGTTATTGAAAGTTAAAATTTTATTTAAAATACAAGGTTTAGAGACTTAATTAAATATGCTAAATTATTTAGTTACATTATATAGATGCCAATAAAATATTTAAGGTTGAAACAACGTGGTTATACTTATCTAAATAGTAGTGTTCCTTAGTTTGCAATATATTTAGGTGTTGATTATAAAGAGACATATGATAAACAAGCTAACAATGCAAGCTCATATATTGTGGGTCAAAGATCTAGTATCGTATTTGTGAGATATCTTTATTCTAACAAGTTAAAAGCAAAAATAAAAGCTAGATTTAAGCATGTAAGAATTGTTTTACTCACAGATAACATTAAATTAATGATTAAGTGTTTATATAGTTTGAAGTTAATAAAGTGATTTTCAGGTTCATAAATATTTAATTTATGTGAACAATACCATTGACTATGTAAACATAGTTAAAAGCATCTTTTGTTTCAACAGAGTCAACATAGAGATAATTTTAATTTATGTTAGTGATTATTTTAAAATTAATATCTCTTCTTTTTTCTCTTTGTTCTTTTTTAGTATTATTTTTATATGTTTTTCGGATCAGATGAATTTTTTATGCTAATAATATTTATTTTAGTTTTTTTTTTGTTAGCTCTTTTGTTAAAGTTTTTTTATATTCTTTGAGATAATTTTATAGTGTCATTATTTGCCCAATAATAATGATAATTTAAGTGATTATTTTTTTTATTGTTCTCTTGCTTGCTTTTTTGTAAAAATATTTTTTTTAATTCTTTAGAACAATTTAATGATTTTAATTGTTTGGGCTATAATGTTGATAATAATTTTAGCTGTTATAGTAATGATAATGATAGTAACGTAGCAATGGATTTTCAATGATTTTTTTTTTATAGTTAGAAAATCAACGATGTATTTTTGTTGTTTACTTATCTAAGGTGTTTTCACAATTTATATGTTATTATTGTGTTTAATTTAAATTAGATTATTAAATGAACTAATCTTAATATAGTGAATTTGACGATTCAAATATTTGAATCTTCTTGTTTTTTTAATAAAAATAATAATTTTACGTTAATGATTTCGTTGAACATATGCTGACCACACATTTCCCACGTGACATGTGCTGACCACACATTTCCATTAGAAAATCTACAAGTAATTTTCACAGTAACAAAAACACAATTTTTACATGGAAGGAATATTTCCTAGTCGTGCACTCTCACGTACACATATTCTGATGTCCGAAAAAAACCACTGCAGATAACTCTGTTTAGGTGATGTAAGGTACAGTGGTTACAGAAACATTTGTTTCATAGGACTTGAGAATTATTACCTCTTGACGTGTGGTAAAACTACATGGGAAATAAAAAGGAGAGTCATAAATTCATATGGGCTGCCTCTTGTTTTGCAGGAGTATCACTACACGTCAAGGGATATAATAAGAACAAATGATCTTCCACTAGACAGAACGATTCGCCCGAGATATTCTAAATAATCTAACACAGACAGGGTTTAATAATTCTAGGACCCGAAACCCAGCTTTCTCATATCTGTCTCCACCCTAATTGTCAGCTGTATACATAGAATTTAAACCAGCAAATATCTGGCTAAAATCAATTAATAAATTGAGCGAAACAAAACAACGATTTCCCATCTGATTCACAGCCACAGGCTCGGGTTTGTGACGTTGAAAAATCACTTAAAAAATACTAGTAAATCCAAAACTGCACAGAAGAGGCCACGTCTCCTCTTTTTCTGGCAGGTCGGCCTGGCTGTAAATGGTTCACGATATCAATTTTCAGGAAGGCAGGCGTTGCGTGGGCTCTGCCACCTATAGGGCCCGCAGGATCAATATTGTCTTCTAGTATGTGGGCTCACTAGATCAATGACCTGAAATAACTCTCTAGAGTTTCCTTTCTCTGCTTTCGACTATTCCTTTACTACGAGTCTCCCTGCACGCTTACTTTTGTGTACAAAGTGCAAGACACAAAAAGCTGATATGTTGTGTAGAGCTGCGGTGCGGGGTGGTGGTGGCCTGTGAGCTGGCGGTGCTCGGAATGTGGGGCAAAGTAGCTAGGGTTCCGTTCAATTATCCCAGGTGCTAGCTACTGTGGAAAAGGACAAGCTGTTCAGTCCAGAAAAGGAGCATTAGAATTGTCCTCTTCACTACAACACAATCATGGGAGAGGCCGAAAGGCATGTGCTGCAGTTCCACAGCTTTAAATCCGTCAACATTCTCAAGCGTACGACAGATCGTTCTTGTGTTAAACGAGCGTATTCCTCTTTCTTTTGGAAGATAGTGACAGGTCGCGCGTCACTGTGTTTTGGAGATAATCAGCAGCAGATATATGATGGGTGGTGTTAACGATTCAGTATGAAGAAAAAAACCCTTAAAAATGGAATAAAAATTAATCGTAGAGGCCAAATGTCTCCCTTTTAGTGAAGGTTTTATAGCAAAATAATAAATAAATAAAAGGATTTTAATTCTGTTTTATCAAATTTTCAAATAATTGAAGTGATATATATATATATATATATATATATATATATATATAAAACAATGCCACTTGAATTATGTTTCTTTGGAGTGCTGCAAGTGCTAAACCAAGACTGGCGTATACTGATAGCGACAATTGATCGTCTGGGTATATGCCAATTTTTAAGCAATACCTTCCCTAATGCACCTCCTAATTATTTTAGTTTAATCAATATCATGTGAACAAGAGGGTACCAAAAGTAATAATTAATATTTGGTTTTAGTAGTTTATTAGATAATTAGTCCACATTATCTTGTGGGTGAACCCTAAAGTTTTTTTAAAACTTATGAAAAATATTTTGGCAACAAGAAATATTTTTTTATATTATCATCTTGACTCATCAAATTAATTTTGAAAATCAACAATATTAGCTCAGGCTTCAAATCAAATATTTTGAGAGTTTCTTGAACATGATTAATCAATTTGGCTCATCCAAGCAAACTTAGACAACCAATATAAATACGGTTTGACTTTTACAAATATTTGAAGAAGAAGTCTTTTAAAAAAAAAACATTGAAAATACAGCATGTTGGATTGATCTAGGTTAACTCATAAAACTTGCAATCTGGATCATGAACTCTACTAAGTTTAATAACTTTGTTTTCTTAAACTATATTTTTATTATATGATAAAACAATTGATGCTTGAAAAATTGAGCAATAACTCAATGCTGGAATATTTGTTTGACACTTTAATAACTTTATAGGCAAAAAAAATCTTAATATTGATTTGTAGTTGAGAAACAAAATAATGTTATTTTATAAAATAAATGAAAAATAATGAATTGATAACTATATATATACATGCCATACAAATGTTTTACACCAATTTTCCTTTTTTTTCTTTTTTTTATATAACATATCAAACTAATTATTTGAAATATCATACAACTAAGAAAATGTACAAAAAATCAATTAGCATTTTTTTATATTAAAAAAGCTAATTCAATATAAACAATTAATTGAAAGGAATAAAAAAAAGTCAAACATTAATGAGTCATGCCCATGTTCTTTAATAAAAAAGCATTGGCTCATGTTTGTTTTTTGTTTTTTTTAACTTTGGTCTTAATTCTATTTTTAATTTAAGTAAGCAAAATGTCACTTCATAATGGTAGGTATTACCTCTTGCATTATTGCTTAAAATCCTAGTACCATTGTGGTGACTAAAAAATTAAAGGTGATCTAAAAAGCTATTTTTAATCTTTTGCCCCCAAAAACATTATAAAAATCTTCATAAATTATTTATCAATTACCCCAAAACACTACAAAATCTCTTAAAGACAAAATTCAACCAAATAAAAGAAAGTCTAAATGAAACATGATTTAATTGTTAAGCATGTTTATAAAGGGAAAAAAACACTATTATCAAACTTTTCTTGTCAAATAAAACTTGTTGATACTAAGAATTATGAGTTTCATTCTTGAAAGTAGTCATTCATGAACCTTTTTTCTCTTTCACTATTTTAAGATGACTTTCTTTCTTATCTCTAAAATTTTAAAACTAAAATGTTAAAAAGACAAAAAAAAATTTATCTAAATTAAAGTTGTAAAAATTAAAGGGACTTGATAAGTAAGAAAAGGGAAAGTAAGAGGACTTTAAGATAATTTTTTTGTAGTGAATTTGATATTGCTATGGGATTTCTTTTTATTCTAAGCTTTGATCTTCTGTTATTGAATTTTTTTTCTTAATAAATTGGTTACAATTTGGATACAAAAAACTGCAATTAAAAAAAGCATTTGAGCATGAAAATGAAAAAACTCTAGACACAATAAATTGCAACAATAAGTGTTTAAGTTATAAGTTCTAGTAGCAAATGATTTAAGATTTGTCTTATAAGTCTTGAATTCAATTCAGAATATGCTTACCTTGTAAAAACATGAAATAACTGAGATTTTACTCGCTTAACCTGAGTTAGTGTTTTGGGGTATAGAATAAAAAAAAAGAAAAGAAAAAAGTAATTGTAACAATGGCTGAGATTTCTGCTCAAGTCAACTGCATCTATCCACAACTTGCACTTTCGAGGTGACTAAACCTCCATTTCCAAAATTGTATGGTGGACTGACCTGTCTTATTCTTGCCCTAACTTTGAAAAAGATTGCCAAGTAAAATGATAAGGACATTCATGTCACAGTTGGGCTGTTGTCCATTATCAATCATACCTCCTCACAGAATATGCCATCATTTCATCGTCTCAAAAGTTTCCTGTAACTTGGCGAGGCCCCTTTTGTTTGGCAGAGGAAGAGGCTAGTCCCTTCAAATACGCCATTAATTTGGGTATCTTTCACTTGCATTCAGCTCGTGGGAGTGAAAAAAATGGTTGCATTCAAGGTCATCAGACCAGGTAGAGCATCTTTTCCTTCACAAGCAATTACCAAATGAAATTAAGTGTCGATCGCTCCCGGAAAGGTAAATTTGCAAATGACGGGCGAATTCAATCATCGATTTATTCAGAAAACTTTATATTTTAATTCTCATGTCAAAAATGGCGTCCTAATTGCTGAAAAGAAAGGTGTTTTTGTTTCGCAATATCTCCAGGATAGAAGCTCAAGACATGCTAGGCAACTGGACAAGATCGACCATGATATGGTTCAATGCTCCTTGTCCTTAACCAATCCAATGGGCCTAAATCGTTCAATGTTCCTTGTCGTAAGAGTCTTCCTAAGTTTAATTTTAACCGGTCTCAGGAACGTGGCAACAAGTGTTTTTCTTTATTTTTTCTTATTCAAGTGACATATAATTTAGATAGCCTTCCTGGTGCTGGTTCATTTTTAAATACCTTCCCAACCTACTGTAAGATTTGAACTCAAATTCTTAATAAAACAATCAAGTTGAAACTGTTGACTGCCAGCTTGAGAGGACTGCATGATCGAAGAAGTTAATTTATTGGAAAATCGTTTTAAACCACGGAAATTCCTAAATACATGTATGAGCCAAGTCCTGGTAGTTTTCAGAAAGCCATTCTGCAATGATTCTGACCTCTCTTTTTCGCACATCTTGAGGCCATTTCGGATCTGCACTGGTTGCAAGTCTGAGGTCCACATGGTGAGCCCCTGCGAGAAAATATAATTTGTCTAGCTATTAGTATCCCAATCATAGGCGAGTTGTAGAATGATAAAATAAAATAAAAATAGGGGGCATGAATCCCATCAAAGAAAGAAGGGAGAGCATTAGGGGCATGCAACTTGTAGATTTCAATATGTGGATATGCTACAGCCAGGAACTAACTAATTATCTCAATAATTTATATTAAATTCTTCTTTTCAAAGATCTGATCTGTGCTCTTGGATATATTCTCTAGCACCCTGTCATCACCACGAAGCTATATATATATATATATATATATCTTACAGCATAACCACATGCTCCTTTGAAATAGAGATTTAAAAATGAGAGAGATGATACCCCCCACCACTCGGAGGGTCTCTCAAGCCATTAAAGAAGATGAGAAATCTTTTCAAGACCCTTTTAATATCCTGTTTCAGAACAGTAATGCATGTCATCAATGTTTAAACCTTTTGAGATACATCGAGATTATTATTATTATTATTAGGGTTTATGCGGGTCGACTATGCAATATTATTACGAGTACCACCAACATAGCATGCCTGCCCTCAATGCTGTGTAGAGAATGATGCACTCACATGGCCACCAAATTAACTCAGCAGTAATCCAATTAGGTCTCGGCTCAACTCCAAGAACCCTATGCAGAAAGTAGCCGTATCAATATTGTAGTTCCACTCAGATTACGAATAATTTCGATGATGGGCTTGATCCCAGTTACACATACTTCTTTTTTGCCAGTCTAGAAAACAAATTCTTATATCTCTAACTTTTTACTTCTTAACCTGAAAAATAAAAACTTAAATCAACGGAGTGGAACTCTTATTTTAAAGCTGTTTTTCTTATCCTTTATCACCCAAAAAATCTCACTTTTTGTTGATGGCCCATGCAAGATGATTAGTGAACCCCTTAGTACCCTGTAGATGTGATGCGATGGTATGGAATTGAGATTTACATAGTAAATTTTAAATTCGAGTCATAATGTGTATTTTTTATAAGAAATTATGATAATTAGGATTTTATTCCCACACCTGAATTTATAAAATACATTTGTTTTCTATAGATGAAATTTCCTCGAATTATTTTCTATAGATGAAGATTCCAGTCATAGTTTGCTTTTGCTCATTTTAAATTCTCTTCAGTAGTTCAGTGTCCCACATCGGACAATTACGCACATAGTTTGCTCATTTTAAATACTTTTCGGTGTCTTCATCTGGTTCAATCTGCTAAGGCAAGGCTTAATTTTGTCTTACTCAATTTATCCCACATCGGATAAATAATTAAGAAGGCAAAGGATTTTGTGTATAAATATAAACACCTAGATGGGGTATTTGGTTAAGGTCGGTGATATCCATTGATCTTGAATGTGGGTTGGCTTTGAAAAGTAAAATAATTTTATATACGTAGCCAAAACGGCACAGACGAAGAAATAATGGAATGTTTCGGCCGGTATTTGGCCCAAATTTTCGAAACGAACCGAAATTTAAACCGAGATGAAATTGATCTTGTTTTGTCTCGTTTTTATTACTGGTAGAAATGTTTCGTCCATTTCAGCCAAAACAAAACGAAATTGATAACCTTGCTATATGGTGTAAAATTCATGAATTATTTATTAATAATTTATGTAGTTATTGAGACCCTATAACAGACTCAAGCTAACAATATATACAAGCTCATGAAGATAAGACTTTCTTTGTTATTATTAATAGCATTTTATTCTGACGTTCAGCCACTCTATAATAACTGGTCATGTATTTTCATCACTTTTAATTTTTAATATATTTTAGTTTAGTTTTTTTCATTGGTCCTCAAAACTCTTTAATCACCTAAAATCTTTTTTTGAATCATTTTTTTTATTGAATTCTTCAATTTTGTTTTTCAATCGCATTTTTTATTTTAGATTTTTTCCCTTTCATTTAATAATTGTAGTTTGTTTTGCAAAATTGACCATCAATAAATCATAAATACATAAGGTAATGCAAAATAAAAGAAATATTAAAAAAATAATGAAAATATAATAGAACAAAAATGGGCTATAATAGTTACTCATAATGTTTTCTTATTTTTTTACAAAATAAATTTTCATTTGATTTTTTTATATAATTTAATCATTTCACATTAAATTAACGTGAGACTAAGTTTAATATTTTATTTTGGTTGACTTTATATAGGGCTCCCGTGATATTAAAAATATGTTTTGATATTGAGTTAATGCTTGATTTGGCTCAATAAAATTCAATTTTATTGACTTTGATCTTAAAAACTTTAGAGATCCAATTTCAAACTTAAGCAAAAATATATTCACCATCTTTTTTTTTCCTAAGAATTAATTGAGTTAATGCTTTGTTTTCTATGGATTTTAATAGTTAAATGATATTGTTTACCTTAAAAAGCTCTTATAATGTTGCCCTTTTAAGTGTAAAATGGTAATTTCCTTTGGTCAAGTTGTCATTTGATAATATTTTAGGGTTTTATTGTTTTTTTCTTATCATGTTCACGCGTCCCCTTAAAAGCAAAAAATAATTTAACTCTAGTCGAGGATCTTTTTAGACATTTCATATTCTTTATATATAATAAAATTACAAATTTAACATTGAAATTCAAAAATCTTAAGCCATTGACACAAGGGTATACTTGTCTTTTCATTTTTTTCCTGTAATTGTTGGATTTATGAGAGACTAGGATATAATTTATCATTTAATTATTATTTTTTAGTTAAAAAAAATGTTAGTGCATGCCGCGCATTTTAGGAGGCATGCATGATCTCTCTCAATAGTTAAAAATATGTTTTCATCGTTTTATTTTATTCATCACCGTGTCCTCTCCCTTTACAGGTGGCGCATGTCATCAAAAAATGACTGATTTATTATTGGTGATCCTTATCTTTTTTCTTCTTCATTTCTTTCTCCTACCCCATAAAAATTAATTTGTCCCTAATTTTTTGTTGGTTTTTAGAATTCATCCTCTTAGTTTTTATTTTTATTTTAGTTCTTTTTTATTTTTATTAAAGGTTTATTGTTTTCAATTTAGTACTTCAATTCTAATTTGTGTATATTATGTTTTTCGTTTTAGTTCTTCTACTTTTGATTTCATGTTTTTTCCTTAGCTCTTTTGTCAAAGTTTTTATAGTTTTCGATTTTATTCTTCAATTCAAATTTATGATTTTTTTTCCAATAACAATAATATTTATTTCAGTTTGGTATTTCTTCTTTTAATTACTACTAGTACTATAATAATAGTAATAGTAGTAATGATAACAATACTATTAATAATACTACTAATAGTAATGATAATGGTAATAATAATAATAATAATAATAATCATAATAATAATAATAATAATAATAATAATAGTGTTGGATATCTGCTCTTGTGCTACGCGCGCGGACGTTTGCCCTTTTTTCCCCGCCAATGAACAGTGTATTAACGAAAAATCCCTCGAAAAAGACAAAAAAACGCCGCCACTTTCAGAGGCTCAACGGTCATTGACCGTTTTCGGCCCGGTTTGGCTGGTCGAGTTTTTTTTTTAATATTTCATTGATTAGTGCATTAATGATTTTGTCACTCGAAAAGGACAAAAATCAGCCCTGGGAGTGAGGGGCGTTCCGGTAATTAACCATTTGTTTTTTTTTTACTGTTGGCGCGTCGTCGGACACGTCGTTCGTTTACGCGCTCACACGTGTTTCGGACGGCATGTGCGGCTTGATCCGACGTCCAAAAATACCCGACCGCCGTCTACAATGATTTTCATGCATGTTCTCTTCCACCTGGTGCGGCGCGTGTGACTATACGGTGTTCGTAGATGTGTCAATGGTCGTTTGAAATTCCCCCCCATTTCTCTCTCCTCCTGCGCAGGCTAACATCAGCGCAACTGTTTTTTTATCAAATTTCATTTCAGTCCCTGAATGTTAGATTTGATTTTCTAGCCCTTATTGCTATTATATAGGTTTTGATTTATTTCAATTTAGTCCTTCAATTGAAAATGAGTATCTATTGTAGTTTCAGTTCGTTCCTTAGTCTTTTAATTTTGCGGATAGCTCTGAAATCCGGAATATTGTTGGTATCAAAGTTCTGATTGATTGCAATTTCATCCTTCCATGCAAATTTAATATAAATCATTAATATTTCAGTATCAAAGTTTGATTTTTTTCAATTTTATCCTTCTATGCAAGTTAATTATGGATTCCAATTTCATTTTGGTCCTAATTCTTTTAATTTCCGGTTTGGTTTTAAATTATTTAATTTCGATGTTTGGATTTACTTAAATTTTGTCCTTTAAATTAAATATATTATTTAAAGTATGTCAAATTAATTATATGTTTGTATATTTATTTCAAATTAAAGTACGTGAGACTAATTATATGTT
Source organism: Salix arbutifolia (assembly GCA_025169955.1). Taxonomy (NCBI): domain Eukaryota; kingdom Viridiplantae; phylum Streptophyta; class Magnoliopsida; order Malpighiales; family Salicaceae; genus Salix; species Salix arbutifolia. The sequence goes on along the minus strand of CM045917.1, from coordinate 8,255,268 downwards.
TTAATATTTATTAAATATTATCGCCTAAAAATATATAGAGAGAAAAAAAATAACCTAGGATTTCTTCAAAAACAACAAAAATTAGTATCAGTACTCTTAAATACATTTAATATAATAATATAATGAATAAATCTTATAAAAAAAATATTGGCTTTGGATGTTAATTTTTTGCTCTTTTCTTTAAGTTTATTTCTTAAAAAAAAGTACAGAGTTTTTATTTTTAATATTTCAGATCTAATGTTACTGGAGGAAAAAGACAACTAAAAAAAAAATTACCTAGGTTATCTACAATTAAAAAAGATGCAAGTCACTTCCTATTTCGATTACACTATTCCTTTTAGACGGCAAATAACTAATTATAGCACGCAAAAAAAAAAGTTGATTTCTTGAAAAAATTACAATAATTTTTTATTTATAATGTGTCAGATCTAATATTACTGGGGAAAAAAAGGCAACTCATAAATTTTTTTTTGACAAATTTACCTAGGTTATCTACAATTAAAAAATATACGAACCCAAGCAAGCATACTAATTATAGCACGCAAAAAATTCATTTTTAATATATTTTATCTATTACAATTTTTCTAATTAAACATTAAAATAACTAATTATAGCACGCAAAAAAATTAAGTTTATTTCTTATAAAAAACTTACAATATTTTTTTTATAATGTGTCAAATCTAATATTACCGGAAAAAAAAACTCATAAAAAAAATTACTTAGGTTATCTACAAGTAAAAAAGATGCGAGTCACTTCCCATTTCGATTACACTATTCTTTTTAGGCGAAAAAAATTTATTTATGACATATTTTATCTATTGCAATTTCATTAATTAAATATTAAAATAACTAATTACAGCATGTAAAAAATCAATTAGTTTTCTATATAGAAAAAAGCTCAGCGTAACATATGGGTAAGCATACTCATATTAACTATATAATAAAACGCGTCATGGTTTTCCTGTGCGAATCCACAGTAAAGCATACAGTTAATATATATGGTTGTGAGCTAGTGGAGATATGGTGAGGCAGTAGACATGGTCCAAGGCGAGCATCTCTGAGGCTGTCTTCCGAGGGGGCGCGGGTTCGAATACCACTCTTAGCAGAATTTTATTTCGCTTGGAAATGTGATTGATTTTTCGTACCCTGTCGATGTGCATTCTTCTTTGGAACGCTGACCGTTTTCTTCCTAACAATTATCTCATTTTCTTGCCAGATAATTTCCGCAGGCCCTTCTTCTATTTATTCCCAGTCATCATCCTCATCGCACCCATTCTCCTCTCCATCCTGTCACATTTGACAAACTTTAAATTAATAAATAAATAAGCACCAGTAGCAAACAATTTGTTTCCCAGTTCCTAATTAACCGCTTCAATTTCCTTTCTCATTTTCTCAGCAACCAAACAGAGTACTACAGATGATATGGGATTTAGCATCACTTCTAAAACTACAATTTTCAATTCACAAATTCAAATTAAAAAAACTAAAGGTTTTGATTTCTTGTAGTTTTATAATTCAATTAGAATTAATTATATATTTTGTTTTCCATTTGGCACTTATTCTTTTAAATTTTTACTTAGTGTTCATTCCTCTTTTTTTTCCGGTCCTTCTTGGACAATGTTTGTTTTCTATCCGTATTTATTCATTTATGCTTTTAGATTATTATTTTTTTCAGTTCATTTTTTTGTCGGGGGTTTATTTTTATTAGGTTTTATTCTAAAATTTTAATTTATGTTGGTGATAATTTTAAAATTAATATTGCTCCTTTTTTCTTTTTTTGTGTGTTTTCTGTTATTTTATCTATTTTTCGAATCAGATGATTTTATTGTTTTCGCAATAATAATGATAATTTTAGTGATTGTTTTTTTGTTAAAATATTTTCATTTTTTTATATTTTTCAGGGAAATTTAATGATTTTAATTGTTTGGGCAGTAATGTTGATAATTATTTTAAGTGTTATAGTAAAATTTATGTTTTCGTCATTTTGTGAATAGAAAATTAACTATTTATTTTTGTTATTTGAATATTGCAGGTCTTTTCACAATTTATATTTTGTTTTTAAATGTGATTTAAATTGAATTATAAAATGAACTAATCTTAATACTATGAATTCAATAATTTGGATATCTGAATTTTCTGCTTTTTTAATGATGATGATAATTTTATCTTAGTTATTTCATTGAAATCTACTAAATTGATAAATTTATATTGATTTAAAATTCATAATATATTTTATAGAATATTTGCACTTCACAGGAATTCTGCACAGATTTATTATTTTGACTAAATTTATATCATAACAAAAAAAACACACACAATTAATATTTTTTAGCGTTGAAAAAATATGGTGCCGCCCACGACGAGACGCGGGGGCATTGGCTAGTATATATATATATTGAAATAATTTTAAAAATTCATCCTTCAAACTCTTTATACTAATTTTAAAGTTGAAATCCAATAAATCAAAGAAATGAGGAAGCAAACCTTCTTGTTCATATTACCAATCTCTTAGAGTATTGATGTTTTGAAAACTAAATAATTAGTGAGCATTATAATTAATGGTGGTGACCAGCATCAATGATGAGTACCTCTTTCACCGGATAAGCAGGCATGGAACTTAAATTTTTTGATGGAGCTGGATAATCTGTCATGGCTGCATTGACCCAAGCAGTATAAACCAACTTTCAAGATAATCCGCACTCATGTAGTTCCTGCAACGAAGAAGACACCATCAATGTAATTAAAGGAATTAATTAATTTTTGAGTAATAAGTTTATGTTTCTTGCTTGCATATTTTAAATGACTTTCGAGGCTTGCACTCTCACCCTGAATTAATCCCCCCACTCAACCATTTAAATAATCATGACTCCTAATCTATACGTACATTAGCAGGTTTTTAATTATCTTTAATTATGATCACAATACTATTACCGTCTAGCTACTATTAAAAAAATAGTTTATTTTTTAATTAAATGATGATGATCGAAAGATCCATGTTATAAAATGCATGAAACTATATCTTTAAGAGCAGGGAGAATTTAAAATAAAATAAAAATCTTTTATGATAAGGTTTTAATTGAAAATTAAAAACTTTGTAGATCAATATTGGCTGGCTGTACTATTTTCTTTTTCCCAATAACAAACCACGCATGGAAGAGGTGCTATCAATCTTGACAGAGAGAGACAGAAAAGAAGAAGCAAGGCATGCCAAGCCCCTTCACGCCTAGCTTTTGTTTCTTTTAATCATTTTATTAGTATTGCTGTTATTATTATTACTTTACTATTAACAGGAAACAAATTATTGTTATTGGAAAAAAATCATAAATTTGAATTGAAGAATAAAATAAAAAATTATTAAGAGAGATCATGCATGCCACCTAAAATGCATGCCACGCACCATTTAACCCCTTATTTAATGTTGACACGTGTCAAAATGCACATGCTCCTTTATGCATACAATGACTTTATATAAAAACTTACGAGAGTGTAGAGTGGATAGCATATATAAATATTGTTGTTATTTCCTCGATCAAAACAAGTTGAGGGTTATTTGCTATTTCTGTAAGAATATTTATTTTAAATATCCATTTTTATTTATTTATTTATTTATTTATTTCAACCAGTGGCATGCTAGAAGGGTGCAAGTAGTTGACGAGCAGCATCACACCATTGCCATTGATGTCTCCATGCATGGTCTAGCACATGCACATCACGCATAACAGTATCATGCAACTAATTAAAATGTACTCTTTTCTAATTTTGTTTAACTGGGTCGGTTTTCAATTATTTTTTTTCACCGGTTGATAATTTAATAACAGCTATTGAATCGGCCCCAACCCTTAGAGGCAGCTGGACTCTACTTGTGTGTTCATCCGAGAATGACCTGACCTTCTGATTGGAAAGATGGTCGGACGGAGGCTATTTGGTTTCTTCGTCTCTTTTTGTTTCCGGCCCCATATATTCACCAATATATTTTCTTTTTATACTAAAAGAATTGGGGTAAAACCTAGTTCCTTAACTTTCTGTATGAACAATAAAGGAGCTAGTTTTTTTTTTTTAAAAAAAAAAAAATCTATTTTTTTTTATTTCTTTAAGTCATACCCTTTTTCTCATATTTATCCTTTAATTTTTATTTATTTTAAATGTCTTTACACTTTATTTCAAATTGCTTATTATGGTATTATAAAAGTCTTAAACAAACAAACCAATATTTGAACCATCACGACTTTTTCAAATTAAGTTATTAAACCGGGTCTAGTCCATTGCGAGTTTTGTAAATGGAGTCTCGAGACTTGGATCAATTGAAAATGTCAATGTCTCAATATTATCTTTATTTTTTATAAAGTTAAATCATTTTTTTACTGATATTTTGAGTTTCTTTTAAATTAAATTAATAGGGTCATGTCATGGAAACTCTCATGTAGGTTAATTTTAAATTCAAGCTAGATAAAAAATTGTGTTAAGAGATTTTAAGGTTGGCCCATTGGGTTGAAACCTTTTTCTTTTCCTATTTAAATATCATGTTTCAATTTTTTTTATTGAATCTTTTTTTCTCTTCAATTAATCTTTCAATATTTAATTAATTTTGAATTAATCTTTATAATCTGTTATAATATTTTTTTTATGAGTTAACCGGTCTCAAAATAAAACATCATAATATTTGATTCATGCTTAATTTTGTGAGTATTTATTTTTGTAATCATTTCATTAGTAGAAAATAGTTAAAAAAAAAGTGTTAAGTCTAGTAGAGTTCATGTCTTGGGTCACAAGTTTGGTAGGTGTAGCTGTAAAACATATGTCAATCAAATATGTCAAACCATGTTTTTTTTTCACGGATTATCCAAGTTGCCTTTTGATCTTCCATGTTGATTCATGTCAAGACAGCTATTACATGAGTTAATTTTAAATTCAAACTATATAAAAAATCAGATCGAAATATTTTAAGGTTAACCTGTTAGGTCGAGTTTAATAATAATAATATCTTGTGACTTAAATTTTTTTCACGTTTAAAAGAAATATGATTTAACCTAAAACAATGGATATAAGACTTTAATCGCTTGAAGGTATAGACTATAGACACAAAATGGTCTTGATTTCAGCTATAAGAAAAAGAGAGGAAAACTAGTTTTTCCCTCCATTTTGTTGACTTTCTTCTTTTCCTGATGTGGCATTTTCCCCCACTTCATATCAAAAGGGCCCAAAGCAAGCCCATCTCCAACCAGAAGCCCACAGTAATTTATTTACAAAAAAATTCTAAGAATTCCAATTTCTGATACTACGTGGTTTGTTTGCCAAAGGAGACCCTTCACAAACACATTACACAAACGCCAAATTCATACACATTTCACCTCACAATTGAAGTAATTACAAGTTAAATTGTGTATTTTCAAAATATAAAACCATCTAATTTAAAAATCATAATTTATTCATGATACATTCTTCAAATTTGAATCGTAAGTGCATGACAAAAAAATGCCAAGGACTTCACCACTAAATGTTTTTTCTTCCCCTACTCTAAATCATTAAGAATAAGAATTATCATTCGAAAACACACTTCTGCCAACTGTTTCTAGGATTACTGACAGACTATAGAGATCTCTTTTCCAAGTGAGTGCGATTGCGATAATTTTTTAAAATATTTTTCGTGCTAAAATATATCAAAATGATATTTTTTTTTTATTTTTAAAAAATTATTTTTGATATCAGCACATCAAAATGATCTAAAAACACCAAACCGCCGGTTTTTAAAATAAAATAAAATTTAAATTTTTTAAAATCGCCGGTTGCAACACACTCCTAAACATCCTAAACATGGGCTCCATGCTCTTGCAAAATAATATAGACATGGCAAATTTTGACTTATAGACGGCGTTCAGTATAATAGTGGTATTCGCTGTCATTAAGGTGAGTTGATGTTGAATGGCAGAAGAGTGGCGAGGATGAAAATGATTGATTTACATGGTGTTAAATTGGTAGTGAACAGAGGCTATATGAATATGACCGCAGAATCAAGATGTTAGATGGTGGATCTATGCTCTGAAGAACCCTACTATATGAATCCATGAATTTGGAGATTTGCTGCTGAAAATATGCTTGACACGTGCGCTGGATTTAAGTTTTTTACTTTCTAACATTTGAGGGAATAATATAAATTATATTCTAGATTTTTTTTAACATCTTAAACTTTTAAGTGAGATAATTCTTTAACATGATATTAGAACCTTGTTAACCAAGTAGTCACAAGTTTAAATCTCACTATTCCCATTCTATTTGATAAAAATCAAGTACAAGATAGTATAGGTCTATGTACAAATTTCAAGCTAAAAAGATTTTTACTTGAAAATATATGTTAAAAAATAATATATATTTATATTCTCAGGTTTCATCTAATAATTTAAATTTTTAAATGAAATGATTACTTTTAATCTCCGTAATGTGCCGTAATGTGGTAGCAATGGCCATGAGAAAATCCAGATCATGATATGTATCTAATCTCCATTTCTTGTCTTGTCGCTTCTGATACAAGTTTTCCAAGCATTGTTTTATGAATGCAGACAGGAAAAGGAGCATCAGATTCGTCACCTTTTCAGCAAACAAACACACAGGGCGAGTGCTCACTGATTTGAAGACGGATAATCTAATCAGCGAAGGATCAAAATCATAAACAGATAAGAAAGTATGGGATTGAAAATGAAGCATTTTGAACAAGAGAAACGAACATATGAATTTGCAACAATACAAGGACGAAGTTACAATTGGTCCATATAGTTTTTTCTCCTTCTCTTTCACTTTACACCACCACAGGGTACTTTGGTAGACACCCTGTATCGAAATCTCAAAAGTACTCAAGATGGAGTAGTAATAGTGCAAGTCATCGAAACAAAAAAGAAAAAGAAAGCTCTCTTCTTTCCTCCACAAATCTCTCCCTCACATCTTCTCATTCTTTCCCATTTCCCAATTCAAATCTCTCTCAAAACTACATTATACTAGATCATCATCATCTCTCTCTACCTCTGTGTGTGTGTGTGTGTGTGTGTTTGTTGATTTTTCACCCTTCCAAAATCTTTTGATTCACTCAATTTCAAATCTTTGTCATTATTATTAGGCAATCCAAAGACCAATGAACCGAAGCAGCAATTTATTTCTTAATTCAAACTTTTTTTAGCTCTCTTGTAAAGAGACCGAGTTCAAAATTTTAAACTTTTTTAGCTACCAATCACCAAATGAAGAGTAAAGCTCTTTACTTCTATTGACTCTTCAAATATTTTTCTTCCTGTTATTGCAAATTGGTGAGTGAGATCTATACGGGGAGCATTTGATGATGCTAAGGCAAAAAGGAAGTGCCACTATGGAGGAATTGCTGCCTGGCAAGATAAGAAAAAGAGGGTGTTCCTCATCAGCATCCTCATCCTCATCAGTAATTCAAAACTACAGATTCAAGAGAGCAATTTTGGTAGGTAAGAGGGGTGGATCCAGTACACCAGTGCCCACATGGAAGCTGATGGGAAAGAGGACCCCATCATCTACACTAAGGGCCATGGAGTCCTCACCAAAGTCAGTAAATGGAAAGGGAAAGCAGCAGCATGCGCCAGTGTCAGCGAGGAAGCTGGCTGCTACCCTTTGGGAGATGAATGAGATGCCGTCGCCAAAAATGGAGGAAATGGTGGAGGAGAGGAGGTTGAGGAAAGAGGGTAGAGGTAGAGAGAGGAGGTCGGTGCATTCAGGTTCTTTGCCTCCTCATTTGTCCGATCCTTCTCATAGTCCTGTTTCTGAGGTGAGTTTTTGTTTGATTAATTTTTTCATGTTTTGTTGATGGGATGCTAGTCTAAAGTTTTATTCTTTGTTTCTTATATATGTTGCTTTTGATTAAGCTGGATGATGTGTAGGAAGGAAAAAAAAAGAGGAAAATTGGATATGTTTGGGTTTTTATTTTATTAAAAAGAATTTGTTCAAGTGGAATTTGATTGTTAGGTAAGAAAAGTGGGGGAATTTGAAAAGGTTTGAGCTTTGGAATCTTAAGCCATGTGTTAGTTTGGTTTTTATAAGGTGATTATATTAGATTTGGTGTTGTGGGTCTCTCTAATTAATGTAAAGCTTTATGTTTGGTGTTGGCTGATTGTATATTTCTTAATATAACAAGATTGGAACTTCTTTGTCTGAAAAGCTAGTTGTTTATATTGGTTGTGGATGAACATAAGAATTTTAGAATGCTGATGGTGTTTTGCAGTATGTCATTGGGTTTTTAAATTTTAACTTTCTCAAATTGAAACCTTGCATTACTTTTGAATTGTGGCTTTATAATTTCAAACGTAATTCAATAACATCTAAATATAGAGCAAACAACTGGAACTGATATGGTGATCTGAAGGCCTTGAAGCTGCTGCCTCTATATCAAAGCTAGTTTTGCCGTGCTAGTTTGCTTAAATGTGGTGCTGTTGTTTGAAATCATCATTTTGCAGAGGATTGATCGATCTGGAACTGGCAGTCGCCATAGAAGAACACCATCGGTTTCTCAGAGGCTGAGGCTTATGGACCAGAACATTGGAGCATTTGATTCTGTTAGCAATGCCAGTTTTATGGAGGTAGGGCCTATTAATAATGCCAGTCCTTTGGAGATGTTATAAAGTGTCTTGGAAAGCAAGAGTGTACACTTTTACTGTTTTTTTGGGTCAGGAATTATATTATGAGTTATTAATTTAAATTAATTATTTTAAACAAAACTTGAGAGTATTGATTTATCATTAATCTACCCATGCATTGTACAGGTTAAATGTTACTTGTATTAAAACACAACAGCAAGGAAATTGAAGTTACCATTTCTTTTATGATGCAGATTGAGACTAGATCTCGAGTCCAAACTCCTAGTGGATCTACTGTTGGAGTCAAACCTCGTCTGAAGGATGTTAGTAATGCTCTGACTACATCAAAGGAACTACTTAAAATTATCAACCGTGTATGGGGCAATGAAGATAGGCCCTCATCAAGCATGTCTCTCATCTCCGCCTTACATGCTGAGCTTGAGAGGGCTCGTTTGCAGGTCAACCACCTTATCCAAGAACAGCGCTCTGACCAGAATGAGATAAACTATCTAATGAAGTGCTTTGCTGAAGAAAAGGCAGCATGGAAAAACAAGGAGCAGAAGGTGGTTGAAGCTGCTATTGAGTCCATTGCAGGAGAACTTGATGTGGAGAAGAAACTGAGGAGACGGTTTGAGAGCTTGAACAAGAAGCTTGGGAAGGAACTGGCTGAGACTAAGGCATCTCTATCGAAGACAGTGAAAGAACTTGATTGTGAGAAGAGAGCGAGAGCTGTAATGGAGCAAGTATGCGATGAACTAGCCAGGGATTTTGGTGATGATAAAGCTGAAGTTGAAGAACTGAAGAGGGAATCTGCAAAACTTTGTGAAGAGGTTGAAAAGGAAAGGGAGATGATGCAGTTAGCTGACGTGCTGCGTGAGGAGAGAGTCCACATGAAACTTTCAGAGGCTAAATATCAGCTTGAGGAGAAAAATGCAGCTGTTGATAAACTTCGTAATCAGCTTGAAACTTTTCTTGGAACCAAAAGAAATAAAGAAAAAGGGCGCAGTTCTAATCATATAAATGATGAAGATCTAGCTGCTTGCTTAAGTAAAAATCGTTTTGTTTCCCATCAGAGTGAAGTAAATGAGGAGGATGGAGAAGTAGATGATAGGGTAGTGTGTGAAGAAGGCTCTGCTGAAAGTGACCTTCATTCTATAGAATTGAATATGGATAACAATAACAAAAGCTACAAGTGGACTTATCCTTCTGGAACTCCCCGTGATTTGAGAAAGGCAGCAATGGATGAAGAAGACATAAAAGGGAGGAATTCTACCTCGAGCAAATTACCGCGGAGAAGCTCTTCTCTGCAAAGAAGCATGTCAGATGGAGTGGAGTGGGGCATCCAAAATGAGAGGGTCTCGTTTACAGGAGATGGGATAGATTGGGGGAGGTTTTCTGAACTGGAGAGGCAAGGGCAAGGAAAAGGTTATGGAGATGAAATCCATGGACATCAATCAGTGAAGGGTCTTAGGGACTACTTATTGTCTGTTTCTAGGTCAGATTCTCCAAGAGGTTATGCTAGTCCCATGCGACAAGTAGGGCATCTGCGGTCGTCACGAGAGCCTAGCAATCTAGCTCAGGAGAGACCTCCTGTGATACCAGGGAATGTTTCGAAGTCAAGGCTGTCAGATGCCAAAGCTGAAGGCTTGAATTTAAGAAAATCCAAATGGTGAGCTATGCGGAGTAGTTTTCAGGCAAGGCTGGTTAGAAACCTGATGCTAGAAGAATATTATGCTGAGAATTAATCCACCGCTTGCTGTTCTAGAATCACTGAAGTTGCAGCAATCGCTGCTCAATATTCACTGAACTATTGTCAATTTTTAAGAATGCTTTTGCCTATAGAGTTTTTTTAGAGAAAAAAAAAGATTAAAATGATGGCTGTCATTCGACCAAGTGACTCGTACAAAAACTTCTGGCATAACTCACCTCGACGTGCCAGAAGCATCAAATATAGTTGCTGATATGTAACCTTTGTTTTGCTTTTCTCCTCGCAGCTTCTTAACCTGCCTTGACCAATTCTGAAATTACAGTAGCTTCTCATGTTATTAAGAATTTGCATAGCCCTAAATACACTTTCTTGCGAGGAACTTTGGAAGAGATCGGCATGGAATTTGCATGGCATCAGCTTAATTATGATGCATGTACGTGATGATTTTGCACCTGGTAAAGTATGAATTTACTTTATTTTGAATCAAATAGGAGCCAAGAGCGGTCAGTTCTGTTAAATTTTGAGGCAGACAAATAGCCAAGTAATCATGAAGTGCAGGAAATCACGCCTCTCCCAAACAGCTTTCGTGTCCCCATGGCATTCATCATGAACCAACTCTTTCTAGATTCAGCTGTTTGGTAATTCTCTATTACATGTTATTATAGTTTCATCCTTGCTAGGCCAAACATTACAACCTAGTTTAACCTGGGACCTACCCTGCGAATCAAAATTGCCCAGAAAGGCTATTATACAACACATTTAGTTACTCTGAACCTAGTTATTATACAACACATTTAGTTACACTGCACTGCGTATCCATGGAAAACTGGCAATAAGCAAATTCTAGCCATTCCCCTTAGTAAGACTAGGAAAGGTTCTTCTAGAACTAACATGTTCTTCACTGCTAAGTCACTTCTAAAGCTCTTCAAGAGCTTTAGTTTTCATTTCTGTTGCAAACAAATTGGGTTCTGATCCATTTGCAGCCGCACCGACATGGTTCTTATCCGCAACACTCTCAATTCCGCCAAATTGTCTTTGCTAGAATGATATGTCCAAGGTCTGCAGCAGTGGATTGAAGATAAGGATTAGAGTTTCGTAAAACATGGCAAGAAAGAGAAGATAAATATGAATTCAAAATAAAATCAGGTTTAAAAACTGTTACAGGAACAGAGGTGCTAACATCTACATTTCAGGACGAATTAAACAACTATATAGATAAGTACTAAATGAAATGAGTCCATACCTAGATCAGCTGAGATAAAGCATTCTCCTTTGTAATCAGGACCGGCCAGGATGGTCCCTGATGGTGAAATGATGACACTACCTCCAGCACATGTGATGTCATCTCCATTTATATCTCCGGGTGGCAAAGGATAATCTCTCCTCTTACAAAATTGATTTGCAGAAAGAACAAAGCAACTACCTTCCAGGGCAATGTGGGTCATTGATGCTTTCCATAGTTCTCCTGCATCAGCTGTAGGTGCACAATATATCTCCACACCTATATTTATGGTACAAAACAGATTTAATGAAAGATTGAAGAGCTCCAATTGGCAGGGAAAAGGCATTAAAGAATGATTGCGTGGCAAAATATAGAATGCATTTTGTCAACTTTGTAACACAGAAAGAAATGGAAGCTCAACTTTTAAATTAACAAGGAGAAGAAGAGTACCTTGATCATATAACTCGGTTCTCAGAAGTGGCAATCTATTGTCCCAACAGATAAGGCCACCAATTTTTCCAATTGAGGTCTCATATGTTGGCAGTGTTGATTTCTCTCCAGATCGCCACAGTTCACTTTCTGATGCCGTTTGTATTAGCTTGCGATACATTCCGAGACACTTTCCCAGGGAATCAAAGAACATCATTGTACTATAGAGATAGCATCCAGCTCTCTCCACCACTCCCATTACTATGTGGACTTTATATTTACCAGCAAGTTTTGCAAGTCTGTCAACTTCAGGACCTGCAAATCCACATGTCGAAACAAAATGAAGCAATAATAGATTTATAAGCTCAAAACTCAGAAGCTTGACAATTTGTTAGGTCAGCTAGTTTTCAGCTTCAGCATCTGCCTCAATTCAACACTAACAAAAAAATCAAATCGAAGAGACATGATCAACGATCAACCCAATTTTTTTTATTTCCTTTTCCACTGATGTTAAGCAATTTATGGAGCTTTACAAAGAAAACTCCATTGTTTCCTATAACTAAGTTCTTGTTCTGCTAGAAAAAGTAGTGGCTGCCGGCAAATAAAGGAATAAGGCACAGTTTGGCAGAAATTACAGAAAGTAAAGGGCCTCATTTGTGATCAAAAGGGGCTCTCACCAGGCACATCAATAGCTGAGGCATAGTACTTCTGCAAATCAACATCTATTACAGTTGAATTTGTAGCATCAAGCTTCAGATACGTGGGAGAACCACCAATAAATGCCTCTGGAAACACAACTAATTGTGACCCATATGCAGCCGCACCAGCAATCAATCTCTCTGCTTTATCTGCTTAACCAAGAAAAAAAAGAAGGAAAGAGAGTTACAAACAAAAAACAAAGCATTTATCAGTTTACAAAGTAAAAGGAGAGAATGAAAGAAATACAATGCGCAAGCATAGTTCAACATAAAAGACACAAAATTGTGAAACTCAAAAAACGACAGCTTCAGGTACCCAATGTTGCCGGAGTGTCAAGAAACACTGTCGAAGCCTGAACCACCGTTGCCCTCACCGGAGACCTCGCTGCAGGAACACCACCTGCGGTTGGGAGAAAATCATAAGCAGGCATATCACCATCTGGGATCGCCATGCAAGCGGGTTTCGTAACCGAGTCATGATCAACGGAGTCCGTTTCGCGAATGGGGCGAGTCTTAGACGATTTAGTATTAATGGGTGTCTCGGGGACGGGAATAAGATCGGGTCGGACATGGCGGATGAGCCAATAAATGGTCTCATCGCAGGAGGCGAGACCCAGTTCATCTTTGATGCGGTAAATGGCAGGGCTACAGATGGCTGGCATACATATACGAACGTTTTTAGCCTGTGATTGTGCTACGATGAGAGGACGAGGTCCTCGCTTCTTTACTTGCTTAACCTCTGCATTTTTTGCGAATTCTTCCTCCATGAAACACCCGCAAGTTTAACTTCAGCAGTACTTTTGACGATTCCTCTTGAGAGTGAATGAACTATGTAGGAGGCAGATACAGATGCTATGGCCAGGGTTACTGTTGTTTCATGTCTGGGATTGCAATTTGAGAGGTCATGCTAGGTCCTCTTTAGCATAGTGCTGCTAGTATAGGTGCTCTTCTTTTCCATTTTTATATTATGGGTGTGTGTGATGGAGTGTAGTGCTCTCATGTGGATGTTTTCGAGGGGTTTTGTATCGAAGTCTTTGGATTTGGGTAACAAGGTGCGTTATTTTTTTTTTTTTTTTTCAAGCTGTACTTGTAAAAGGACATGTTCATCGTCTGATGTTTGAGAGTGTAACAATATAAAATGTGTATGAGATTGTGTACTTCGGTAGTCCAAAACATTGTTTAAGATACCGGCAGCCATGCCAACATTAGAAAAAATCAACAACGCAGATTTATACAATTATAGGTTCGTCAAGGAAAATCAGTAACATAGATTGTTAATGAACATAGGTGATGGACTATCCAGGTCAGGCATGAAAATTCATCAAGAGATAGAGATATTCAACAATTCTGATGCAAATTCAACAGTGCAAGCATCGATAGCATGCACATAGATACAATTTTAGTAGCGTGCAACAACGTGTGCAAGTCAAGGGTTCAACTTGTCATGATCTAAAACTTGGACGAAGGGTTGTCCAAGGAATGTGAGAGACCCAACATCAGTTACAACAAAAGCTGGCAGTTGGGAGTGGACACGCAAAAGTGGGTAACTGACAATCATAGGCATTCAAGATCATGAGATCATGGAAGTGTGTTAGAGAACATGGGGCATGACCGGAAATGCTCTCAATCCAATAAGATCATGGGGAAAACTACTCATTACTTGGTAGATAATGAGGCCATTATGTTCATGGGGGAACATGGTGAGATAGTGTCCACTACTTCCTTAAGAGTAAGAATGAGAGTTGTGCCTTGTAAATATTTTTATATAAATAGTTGTTGCCAAGGTTGTCAATATCATTCCGGTTTTTCTATTGGAACGGAACGTTCCGGTTTCGGAGCGTTTCGGCGTGCCGTTTCGGGGTTGTACTGTTTACATATAATTCATTAATTATATATATGAAAAAAAATTAAAAAACAAAAAAATTAAATATAATTTTTATTTTTTATAAAATCAAAATTGATGCAACAATTTTATTTTTTTTATAATATATATATATATTTTTATTTTTATTGTTTTGATTTTGGTTTATTTTTTATTTTTTTTTATAATATATATATTTTTTAATTTTAATATATATATATATATAAACTTACATATAGCATGTTTGTCCAGCTGGACAAACATGCAGCCGGACAAATCCCAATTCCCACTTCGCTGAAATCGTCCAAGAAGTTTACATCCTGTGACTTTAAATGCTGAAGGTTATCCCACATCAAATAAATAGATGTCAAGGCAAAGAATTGTGTCTATAAAACTAAATCAAGAAGTCATGCAAAATCTGCTCACCTGAAATGATCTTAGCTTAGTGACATCCGATGTATTTAGGATGTGTGTTGGTTTAAGAGTTGAAAAGTAAAATAATTTTTTTATGTAGCCGAAACAGCACACCCGGAATGGGCCCGAGGCGTTTCGGCTGGAATTTAGCCAGTATTTCCGGAACGGGCCGGAATTAAAACCGAGATGAAAACGACGCCGTTTCATCTCGGTTTTCTTAATGGCACAGAACGTTCCGGTCGTTTCGACCGAAACGGAACGGAATTAACAACTTTGGTTGTTGTAGCTTATAGAGCATATAGGGCATATAGAGATGGAGATTGAGATCTAAGCTTGATGTAGCATGCAATCTTTGAGCATAGCACACATACAGATTTGTGTATAGTTTTCTTTGTTTACGATATTAATAAAGGTCGGAAAATAGCTCTTGTAAAGCTTGTTGTGCATTATGATTAACTTTTTCTTCTTGTGTATTCTGTTTGTCTTTTAACTTGGAAAAGTGGAAGAAACCTCTCGGGTAAGGGAAAACACTCAGTTACTAGGCAAACACGAGAGGAATTGGCGAGGAAAGACTGAGTGTAGTGGGGGACTAGATTATTGCACAACTTGATTTGTGGAGCGAAAAATTTACCCCATGAGAATTTATATTAGAGCGCGACTGTGTTCTTGGTAGAACAATGAGACTATTTTATGGACAGATTGAAGGACTGATTTGGGAGAGACATCATCGGGATAGCTTGGAGAGCTGGTGGCCAAACTTTGCACGGATAAAGTTATGAAAACAATTTGTGAAAGGTTGACACGTCTTGAGACATTGATGGGCCAGTGGAAAAGGGTGAAGAATGCTCAATCATTGTTCGCTTGAGAAAGCTATGGAAAGCGTTGAAAGGGCTTAGAGTTTGTACATCTCTCTCGCAGCACAATCAATTAAGCGATTAGATGTTGTTGAAGAGATGATTGTCATTCTAAAAAGAGAAATAACAAACAATCTGAATGTGTAAGTATCTCTAAGCCTAAAATGCCTAAACCAAAGTTTTTTGGTGGGACAAGAAGTTCCAAAGAACTTGAAAATTTCTTGTGAGGCATGGAGCAATAGTTTTGTGATGCGAAGATCGGCGTGGCTAAACAAGTGGATCTCGTTGTGATGTATCTCATGGGTGATGCTAAACTTTAGTGGAGGATGAGAACCAAAGGATATTTGAATATTGGACGTCCTAAGATTGAGACGTGGAAGCGTCTAAAACAAGAGCTGAAGGAACAATTCCTGATGAACAACACATCTTGGATTGCACGGGAGGAATTGAAACAACTCAAACATGACAAGACTGTCCACAAGTATGTCAAATCATTTAGTTCTCTAATCCTTGACATTGAGAATATGTTTGATAAGGAAAAATTGTTTAATTTTCGGTCAGGACTCTAGCCATGGTCATAATCAGAGTTAAAGAGGTAGAAGGTTTTTAGACTTGTCTTCTACCATCACAACTACTGATGGACTGATGGATTTTGATGTAGTGACTAGTAAGAGAGATGCGGGGGCATCTGAACTCTCATCCAAGATCAAAGACAAGGACGAGATGAAAATGAAATTTGGTGGGGAAGAGCCCAACCAAGTTGCTGGCAATGGAAGGTTAGAAGGTAAGCTAAAAAAAAGTTCAAAATCAAATGTACATTGCTTTATTTACGAGGGGAATCACTTCATAAGAGAGTGTCCAAAAAAGGCACAACTCAATAGTGTCTCAGTGGAGAAAGGTGTTGAGGATACAACAGACTCAAGTTCTATGCACGTGCTTAATGACTGAGGTAAATTCAGTCTTTGTAGGCTGGCAAATCGATAAGGATTTTAACTGGCCTTGCTGCTTTTGGGATGTAGAATTTGGGGTTGTTTTGTGCACTTCAACGACGAGATAGATTGAGGTAATGGAAGTAGAACAATTATGTTGTGCATCTTGGCGAATAGATGGGCTGAGATGAAGGAAAACAATGTTTGGGAATTCTGGGCACATGAACAACGAATTGTGCAATGCCAATTCAACAATCGAATTAGGGGTTCGGTTGAGGAGCCAAAACATTGACGAGAATTGTTTGGTGCATTGCCTTGGTGGGGAGGTAGTATGGGGTATGTTTTGTACCTTGAGTGATGGATTATATAGGTATATGGGCAAATTGTAGCCTTTGTTGGGAAATCATGTTAGGAATTTTGGTGGTCGAAAGACTTTGACATTAGCCAATTTGGAGAAGTTTTATAACTTTGACTATAGACAGATCATGATTTGTTAGATTTCTAAGCATGAGAATGCACCAACAAAAGCTCACTACCTAAAATTTGGCAGCGATGGACAAGGGCAACCTTGCATAAGCTGAGATGAATTTGGCAGGAAGAGTTGATTGCTATACAATGGACACGTAAGCAATATTTAATTTTATACTTGCAGTTTTGGCTGCAGAATGGTTGGAGAATTAGATGTTTGTATAGGAGATCATGTGATTCTTCAAAGTGATTTTGTGTGAATATATTTTGTGAAGAGGGATGGACACTTTATTGACGCTTGAGATTAGTGTCGAAACTTCATGAAAATATACTTGCAAGTATAAAGTGTTTGACATTTGTTGATAACAAAAAAGTCAAACCAGAATTGTGTCATAACTTGGATTTGAAACATGTTGACAAAAATTCAGTGGACTGAATTGTTATTGAATATGGGTAAGGCTAGAGGTTTTGTGGGGAGAATCATGGATTGTGACGTGGAACAGATGCGATGCAAGGGTATTTCAAATCAATCTAACAAGGGCGTCAAATTCTTTTGATGAGGGTGGTTTGTAACAATGTTAAATGTGCATGAGTTGCATACTTCGACAGGCTATCCAAAATAATGCCTAAGGGTACCAACAATCATGCCAACAGTGAGAAAATTTGGCAACTCATATTTGTGTAGTTGTAGGTTTGCCAAGGAAAATCGGCAGTGCAAATTGTTAATGAACATAGGCTAGATGATGGATTGTACAAGAAAATTTGTCAAGGGATAGGCTGGCGAGAATAGGGGTTGTCGCAGATATTTTGACGGTGTAGATGCAAATTCGGCAATTCACACATTGACAGCTTACACGTAGATACGAATTCGACAGCGCATAACAATGTGTGCAAGTCAGGGGTATGGTTTGGCACGGTCTAAAACATGGACGAAGGACTGTCAAAGGCATGCGAGAGACCCAACAACAATCACAACAAAAGGTGGCAGTTGGGACTGCCAAGTGGACATGCATATGTGGTAATTATGGGCATCCAAGATCATGGGATTATGGGATTGTGCTGGAGAACATGGAGGCATGGATGGAAATGCTCTCAACCTACTAAAATCATGGGAAAACTACCCATTACTAGGTAGACAATGAGGTCACTATGTTCATGGGTAAACATGAGTGAGATAGCATCTCACTACTTTCTTAAAAGTAGGAATGAGAGTTATGTCTTGTAAATATCTGTCTATAAATAGTTGTGGCAACTCACAGAGCTTGTAGGGTATATGTAGATAAAGATACAGATCTAAGCTTGGTCTAGCGTGAAATCTCTGTGCATGGCACACACATGGATTTGTGTATAGTTTTCTTTGTTCATGAGATTAATAAAGATTAGGAAAGAGTTCATGTAGAGCTTGTTGTGCACTTTAATTAACTTGTTCTTCTTGTGGATTACGCTTGGCTTTTAACTTGGAATAATGGGGAAAACCTCTCAGGTGAGGGAAAACACCTAGTTACTAGGTAAACACGAAAGAAATTGGTGAGGAAAGGTTGAGTCTAGTAGGGGGTTAGGCTACTTCTTAAAAAAAGATATTTACCCTATTTTCCCTTTCTCTCCTAAGTGATCCTTACCTCCCTTTACATGCTAGACAATAGTTTTAACCATCTTCATGCAGGCATAATCACTTTCCCTACTAGTTTTCCCTTTCTCGTAGCATAAGCAATTTACAAATAAAATGAATATGGTATCACGCAACTCTCTCTAACTTGACAACCATCATATCTCCTTCTATACCAAACCAACCCTTCTCCCCCAAATTGATATACCAACAAGTATAGCTTCAACACAACATGAAACACCTATGAACATACTTTCACACTCACCTCATCTCCACTTAGCAAGTTTAAACCTTACCCTTAAAATCACATCATGGATAATAACTCTAGACCTTTCTACTAACACTTGGGCTATTAAGGTTAAAATCTCATACTCCAACACTGGGTTTACTTTGAACTCTTTTTCAAGACAACCGGTTGGGTTCACCTTGAAGTTTCTTAAGAAATATTGTTGGAAAATAAAGAACAGTGGAATATGTGCATCAAAGGCTTCTTCCCTAGTCTCAAACTACTATAATAATGCCATAACTTCATGAGTTTAGAAGCATTATGGTCCACCAAATGTCATAACTTCTAATGGCTACATGATATATAGATTTAAAATTGAATCTAAAAGATATGTAGTACTAGAGAAAAGACCTTGAATATTTGGAAGAAAGAACATCATCCTCTAGCAATGACATCCCAAGTTTTGATTTGATGAAAGTAAGATCTCTTCTCTCCTAGTCTGGATTCAACTTCATGGCATTCTCTTTCCCTTATATTTCAAACAAGGTTTAAATATGGTTGCTAGCATGATAGGAAGATATTTTTCTTGTGAATAAACATATAACTGTATAAGGTTGAAGTATGTTAGATTAAGTATGAAAATTAATGTCTCTTTTTCTTTGCCCATAAATTTAAGATTGAACGTCCTTTCTCCACTAATCCCATAATAGTTGAGGTAGTCTGTAACAACCCGAATTTTTTTTTTATTTTTATAGTGTCGTCATACAATGATTCATATCCATTCACTTCGGTATATATCATCCATACAATAAACATTCCATTAAAGGAAATAAAGTTCTCATAAGCGAACAATACTACAGTTTTCACAATTAAAAATTTAGACTAGAAACATACATGCATGGATGTGAGTTTACGTTATTAACCGACTAGTAGTATTTATAAATGTTCACAAAAGGGTCGGATAACAAAATTAAGCGTTTAATACATTGCTTTAACCCAAACACATCTTAATTTAGAATGCAATCTACATGGTTCTTTACAAAAGTAGGTTCCACTTGGATCAGGTTCTCTAGCCCCCTCGTGGTTGTGACGTCCCTGCAGTGGTGTAAGCATTTAATGAAACGCAATTACTTAATAATAGTATTAAAATAGTTATGACAAATGACCTATCGATTAAAAGATACACTGGCAAGATGAAATTTGTACATATACATAAGGAAATTCGATCGTAGAAATATAGGAACTCCATTTCCCTTTTTTTTTCGAGCAACAATAACTTTACTCCGAATATTCATATAAGGCACTCATATCTGAAGTCTACTATTCTTTCCCCCCTTTGGTCCCTTTTTTTTTTTTTTTTTTTTTTTTCTGGACATCGTTAGACGGAGCTAATATTCTTTTGTTCTGGCCATCCTTTCGGATGACATTAGCCGAAGCTAATCAATCGATTACCCTGGCCATCTTTTCGGATGCCATTAGCCGAAGCTAATCAATTGGTTACCCCAGCCATCCTTTCGGATGCCATTAGCCGAAGCTAATCAATCGGTTAACTCGGCCATCCTTTCGGATGCCATTAGCCGAAGCTAATCAAACGTTTATTCACGTTTAAGCATTCAACAAATCTAATATCTACTCCCTCAAATTCATATAATATTCAATTTAAAATACCTATTACAAGTCATACAAAAGGAGAGGTGTAAACCACCTACCTGCTCTATTTCTGGGCTGTTCTTGTCTGGACGATGGTTCAATCCCCACTGCACCGCCTGCGACGTCAATGTTCAAAAATCAGTATACTTCTATTTTCAATTTCACATTCATCACCATACTTATTTCAATAATTTTAGCCAAAACATGCACAAAATCTTTAGCAAAATTACACCTATTTTCATCACAAATCCATCAACAAAATCCCAACAGAAGACACATATTGGACCCATAACTTTTAACACATAATCCATCCACAACATTTCAACAAAAATACACATTTAATCCCATAATTTCAGCACATAACCTATCAATAAAATCCCAACAAAATCACACATTGCAACCATAATTTCAGCCCATAATTCACCAACAAAATTCCAACAAAATACACATTCAATCCCATAGATCTTAGCACATAATCTATCAATAAAATCCCAACAAAAATCACACATTGCAACCATAATTTCAGCCCATAATTCACCAACAAAATTCCAACAAAATACACATTCAATCCCATAGATCTTAGCACATAATCTATCAATAAAATCCCAACAAAAATCACACATTGCAACCATAATTTCAGCCCATAATTCACCAACAAAATTCCAACAAAATACACATTTAATCCCATATATTTTAGCACATAATCTATCAATAAAATCCCAACAAAAATCACACATTGAATGCCGGCCAGCCCCTTACAAAATCAGCCTCCTCACATGGTTTGTAAATTTCATTTTTCATATATTTTCTTTGCTAGTTGTTCCCAAAATTAACTTCATTTTGTTTACTTTACATCTAACTTGAGTATTAGGTTAATTTCCCTAGGGTTCTCTTCCTTATTTTTGTTTCATATCCTAAGAGGAAAAAGAAAAGAATTTCATGTCTCTTACCTCTCGTAGCTCACAAATTTATTTATTTTTTTTCTGAAAGATTTGCAACTCTTCTACCTTTTCTCTTGTTGCTTTACTTCCTACTCTTCCCTTTCTTCTTCCTTTCGGCAAAAGCCCCCTTTTCTCTCTAAGTCACAACTTCTCACACACATTCACCAATTCCTCTCCCTTAATTTAGCCAAATGTTCGGTTGTGAGGAGTGGAAATGGAGATGGTTCGGCTGAAAAGGAAAATAAGAGAATTCGGTTGGGAAGATAAAAGAGAGGATTCGGCTGGGAAGGAAAAAGAGAGGAGAGGGTTCGGTTGGCTGGGAAAAAGAGAGGAGATGGAGATGACGGGATAGAAAAAAAAATCCCTAACTCCTCTCCTCCTTATATTTATTTTCATGAACCGGTTTTGCTGTTTTTTTTTTCTTGGGTGTTTACATTCTCCCCCTCTAAAATATGAATTTCGTCCTCGAAATTTAAGGGATTTTACATTCCGTACCTGGTATTTTGAATAATTCTGGGTACTTTTTCCTCATCTCATCCTCCCTCTCCCAAGTTTCCTCTTCTATTTGAGCATTTCGCCATAAGATTCTAACGATAGGGATCTTTTTGTTTCGCAACTCCTTTTCACCCTTATCTAGTATCCTTGCGGGCCTCATTTCCAGTGTTAAGTCTTCATTGACTTCAACTGGGATCTGGGGTAGAATTCTGGCAGGATCCACATCGGCCTTTCTTAATAAGGAGACATGGAACACATCATGGACCTTAGCTAACTGTGGGGGCAAGTCCACTTTGTAGGCCACTGGTCCCACCCGCTGTAGGATTTTGAAGGGTCCGATGAACCGAGGGGTTAATTTTCCTCTCAATCCAAACCGCAATATGTTTTTCCATGGGGCTACCTTTAAGTACACTTGATCCTCCGTACTAAATTCAAGGGGTCTCCTCCTCACATCAGCATACTTCTTCTGTCTATCCTGTGTGGCTTTGATGCGATCCCGGATAATTCTCACTTTTTCAGTGGTTACTTGGACCAACTCTATACCATATATTTTCCGATCTCCAATTTCTTCCCAGCACAAAGGCGTTCTACACCTTCTTCCGTACAAGGCTTCATATGGGGCCTTTCCTATTGTGGCTTGGTAACTATTGTTATATGTGAATTATATCAATGCCAGGTGTTCCTCCCAGTTTCCTCCAAATTCTAGCACACAGGCCCGTAATAGGTCTTCCAAGACTTGGATGACCCTTTCTGATTGGCCATCCGTTTAAGGGTGAAACGCAGTGCTCATATCCAATCTCGTCCCCAAGGCTTGTTGTATACTCGGCCAAAGTCGAGAGGTGAATCTAGGATCTCGATCCGATACAATGGACACCGGAATCCCATGGAGTCGTACCACCTCATTTATGTAGATCTTGGCAAGCTTGTCCACCGAGTCGATCATCTTTATAGGCAAAAATAGTGCGGATTTTGTCAACCGATCAACGACGACCCATATCGCGTCATTTCCTTTTCTCCCTTTAGGAAATCCCGACACAAAATCCATGGTTATCATCTCCCATTTCCACTCTGGAATTTGTAATGGTTGTAGTGGTCCTGCAGGCCTTTGGTGTTCAACCTTGACTTGTTGACATATCCCACACTTTGACACATACTCCGCTATTTCTCTTTTCATGTTCGGCCACCAATAGAAGTGTTTTAGGTCTCGATACATCTTAATGCTGCCAGGATGTATGGCGAACTTGGACTCATGTGCTTCTTGTAGAACCATCCGTTTGATTGCTTTGTCATTAGGTACATACAACCTTTGTCCCATCATCAAAGATCCATCATTTGCTATTCGAAATTTCATTTCTACACCAGCCTCCACATTCTTCCTAATCTTGGACCCAACCTCGTCCCGGAACTAAGCTTGTAGTATTTGTTCCTGATACGTTGGTCGCACCATAAGTTGGGCTACCAACCCACCACTGACATTAACGTCTAAATTTGCACCCATCTTTTTCAATTCCGCCAATTGCCGCTCCTTCCAAACCGTTAACCCCTCTAGGGTGGCTTTATTTTTTCAACTGAGGGCGTCTGCCACCACATTTGCTTTGCCCGGGTGATATTCTATGGTGCAATCATAATCCTTAATGAGCTGTACCCACCTTCTCTGTCGCATGTTCAACTCTTTTTGTGACATCAGATACTTCAAGCTCTTATGATCAGTAAAAATTTGAGTTCGCGATCCATACAAATAATGTCTCCATATTCTTAACGCAAACACTACAGCAGCCAACTCCAGGTCGTGCACCGGGTAATTCACCTCATGAGTCTTTAACTGTCTTGATGCATAGGCGATCACCTTCCCATGTTGCATCAGGACACACCCCAAACCTTTCCCCGAAGCATCACTATAAACCACGAAACCTTCTGTCCCTGAGGGAAGGGTTAACACTGGAGCGGTGGTGAGCCTTCTTTTTAATTCTCGAAAGCTTCTTTCACACTCCTCCGACCACACCCATTTCTTATTCTTCCGGGTAAGCTGAGTCAAAGGTGTGGCAATCAAGGAAAAGCCTTCGATAAACCTCCGATAGTATCCTGCAAGTCCCAGGAAGCTACGTATTTCGGTGACGGAAGTCGGCCTCTCCCATTTCAAGACTGCTTCGACTTTTTGAGGGTCCACAAAAACACCTTCTGCCGAAATGACATGTCCTAGAAACGTCACTCTCTTCAGCCAAAACTCACATTTACTCAGTTTCGCATATAATTGGTGCTCTCTTAAGGTTTGCAAGATTTGTCTCAAGTGCACTTCGTGCTCCTCGAAAGACTTCGAGTATACCAGTATGTCATCAATGAATACTACCACAAACTTATCAAGGCAGGGTTGGAAAACCCGATTCATCAAGTCCATGAAGAGGGCCGGAGCGTTCATCAACCCGAACGGTAACACCAAAAACTCATAGTGTCCATAACGAGTTCTAAATGCAGTCTTCGCTACATCTGCCCCTTTTATCCTCATCTGATAATACCCTGATCTCAGATCTATTTTTAAAAATACCCTTGCTCCTTTTAGTTGATCGAACAAATCATCTATTCGAGGTAACGGATACTTGTTCTTCATTGTTATTCTGTTCAACTGTCGATAATCAATACAGAGTTTATGGGTTCCATCTTTCTTTCTCACAAATAGGACTGGCGCTCCCCAAGGAGAATTACTGGGCCGTATGAACCCTTTGTCTAACAATTCTTGTAGTTGGGTCTTTAATTCGTTCAGTTCTGTTGGGGCCATCCGGTAAGGTTGTTGTGATATGGGTGGGACTCCAGGAAAAGTATCTATGGACACCTCTACCTCCCGCTCTAGGGGTAGTCCCAGTAATTCCTCAGGAAACACATCCGGGAATTCCCTTACCACAGCAATATCCTTCAATCGTGGGCCTTCATCATTGGAATTTAAGATGTATGCGAGGTATCCCACACACCCTTTTTTTAAAAGTTTTTGGGCTGTTACTACTGATATTAAGGCAGCCGGTTTGAACATTCTCTCTCCTTCAAGAATCTTTCTCTCTCCTTTTGGGGTTTGGAAGGTAACAATTTTTGCATAACAATCTATTAGAGCCTTGTATTTATTCAACCAATTCATGCCTAGAATTAAATCAAAATCATGCAACCCCAAGGGAATCAAGTCTACTTCTGTTTCGCACCCAAACAGGCTAATCCCCACATTCAAATATACAATATCAGTTTCAATCATGTTTCCCGTCGGAGTTCCAATTAAAAATCCCCTCTCTACTATTTCTACTTCCTTTCCCAATTTGGTGACAATCTTTTCATCAATAAAAGAATGTGTGGCACCAGGATCAAACAACACATGCACATTAAAATCATTCAATCGTAGAGTACCTGCCACCACATCCGATGCAGCCCTGACCTCCTCCTGTGTTAAATGAAATACCCTTCCCAGGGTTCTATCATTCTGGGCTCTTAGTCTTCCTCGATTGGGGTTTGCTCCTGATTGAGAAGATCTTGCTGGCCTATTCACGGTGAATGACTGTTGGGAGCTCTGACCAGGCTGTCTATAGCTTTGTACTGGTTCGGTGTTCCTTTTCGGGCAGTCCCTCTTGAAATGTCCTCTTTCACCACAGTAATGACACCCTTGACTCAAATACTGACAATTCCTCCACCTATGCCCTTCTCCTCTGCACACAAAGCATCGCCCGGGGAAAACTAAGCAGTCACCAGGATGTTTTTGTCCACATTTTATGCAAAAAGGGTAATCCACCCCCTTGCGGTCACCCGCCCCTGTTGAAGTGTTTTCCTTTGGGTGCGACTGCCCGATCATCACCCTCCCACTTGACTGTTGGTGAGACGGAGACATCAAACTCCCCTTTTTCCTGTACTGATCATACCCTCCGCTTTTCCCTTTTTTCAGAAATGGTGGCCTACTGCTGAAAAAATCCCCATCTCTCTTTTTGCCTATACTCTGATGTCCCTCATGGCTCTCTCCAATGCAAGCTTCCAAAGCTTGAGTAGCTTCGATTAAGTCTCTAACTGTTTTAAACCGCAGTGCAATTAATCCCTGTCTCAAATCCTGTCGTAACCCATCTCTCAACTTCTCAATCATATGCTCCTCTGTCGGCACATAATGTGGGGCGAACAATGATAGATCATGAAACCTCCGTTCATACTCTAGCACCGACATATCTTCTTGCTTTAAAGCCAAGAACTCTTGCTCTTTCACCTTACGATAGTATCTGGAATAAAACTGATTTTCAAACTCTGTCTTGAAATCACTCCATATTAGCGTCTCAGTTGCACGTCTCATCTGAACCGTTTCCCACCATGTCATGGCCCTATCAGACAGTAGTTGAGTTGCACAGTTTACCTTCGAACCCTCAGGTATGCTTATTTGAGTCATGGTCTTCTCTACCTTCTGAATCCATCTCCCGGTTATTTCTGCATCATGCTCCCCCAAAAACAGTTCACAGCCCATTTCCCTCATACTCTTGACTAGACGTACCAATGGCACCATGTTATCCGTTGTAGTGCTAGGTATAGGGGCTACTTGTGGAATCTGTGTGGTGGAAATTGTTCGTGTTGTTGCACCTGCCATGCCTTCCATCACTGCTTTAACTATTTGCGCAAGAAGTCCCGGGTCTACAGATTGTGGGGGCAACCCAGTTGGAATAGCTGATGGTTGTGTTTCTGCTCTTTCTTGCTGCTCTGTTGTAACGGGAGGTACTTCCCTTGTCTCATTAGGTCTCTCGTCTTCCTCTGTAACTCCAGCTTCCCTTTGCAAAATTTCGGGTAATATCATTGGAGCATGAGATGCTGTATCATTCAAAGGATCTTCATTTTGCCAGCCTTGAGCACTTTGGTTCCCGCCTCTCCTTTCGAAAGAGGGCGGCTCAGTGCGCGTTCCTTGCCGGGTGCGTACCATCCTGAAATTCACCAGAGTAATGTAATCATCATAAATCCTCAGGATCAAGACCAGGGGCTCTGATACCAACTGTAACAACCCGAATTTTTTTTTTTTTTTTTTTTATAGTGTCGTCATACAATGATTCATATCCATTCACTTCGGTATATATCATCCATACAATAAACATTCCATTAAAGGAAATAAAGTTCTCATAAGCGAACAATACTACAGTTTTCACAATTAAAAATTTAGACTAGAAACATACATGCATGGATGTGAGTTTATGTTATTAACCGACTAGTAGTATTTATAAATGTTCACAAAAGGGTCGGATAACAAAATTAAGCGTTTAATACATTGCTTTAACCCAAACACATCTTAATTTAGAATGCAATCTACATGGTTCTTTACAAAAGTAGGTTCCACTTGGATCAGGTTCTCTAGCCCCCTCGTGGTTGTGACGTCCCTGCAGTGGTGTAAGCATTTAATGAAACGCAATTACTTAATAATAGTATTAAAATAGTTATGACAAATGACCTATCGATTAAAAGATACACTGGCAAGATGAAATTTGTACATATACATAAGGAAATTCGATCGTAGAAATATAGGAACTCCATTTCCCTTTTTTTTTCGAGCAACAATAACTTTACTCTGAATATTCATATAAGGCACTCATATCTGAAGTCTACTATTCTTTCCCCCCCTTGGTCCCTTTTTTTTTTCTGGACATCGTTAGACGGAGCTAATATTCTTTTGTTCCGGCCATCCTTTCGGATGTCATTAGCCGAAGTTAATCAATCGGTTATCCCGGCCATCCTTTCAGATGCCATTAGCCGAAGCTAATCAATCTGTTATCCCGGCCATCCTTTCGGATGCCATTAGTCGAAGTTAATCAATCGTTTATCCCGGCCATCCTTTCGGATGCCATTAGCCGAAGCTAATCAATCGGTTACCCCGGCCATCCTTTCGGATGCCATTAGCCGAAGCTAATCAATCGGTTAACTCGGCCATCCTTTCGGATGCCATTAGCCGAAGCTAATCAAACGTTTATTCACGTTTAAGCATTCAACAAATCTAATATCTACTCCCTCAAATTCATATAATATTCAATTTAAAATACCTATTACAAGTCATACAAAAGGAGAGGTGTAAACCACCTACCTGCTCTATTTTTGGGCTGTTCTTGTCTGGATGATGGTTCAATCCCCACTGCATCGCCTGCGACGTCAATGTTCAAAAATCAGTATACTTCTATTTTCAATTTCACATTCATCACCATACTTATTTCAATAATTTTAGCCGAAACATGCACAAAATCTTTAGCAAAATTACACCTATTTTCATCACAAATCCATCAACAAAATCCCAACAGAAGACACATATTGGACCCATAACTTTTAACACATAATCCATCCACAACATTTCAACAAAAATACACATTTAATCCCATAATTTCAGCACATAACCTATCAATAAAATCCCAACAAAATCACACATTGCAACCATAATTTCAGCCCATAATTCACCAACAAAATGCCAACAAAATACACATTCAATCCCATAGATCTTAGCACATAATCTATCAATAAAATCCCAACAAAAATCACACATTGCAACCATAATTTCAGCCCATAATTCACCAACAAAATTCCAACAAAATACACATTCAATCCCATAGATCTTAGCACATAATCTATCAATAAAATCCCAACAAAAATCACACATTGCAACCATAATTTCAGCCCATAATTCACCAACAAAATTCCAACAAAATACACATTTAATCCCATATATTTTAGCACATAATCTATCAATAAAATCCCAACAAAAATCACACATTGAATGCCGGCCAGCCCCTTACAAAATCAGCCTCCTCACATGGTTTGTAAATTTCATTTTTCATATATTTTCTTTGCTAGTTGTTCCCAAAATTAACTTCATTTTGTTTACTTTACATCTAACTTGAGTATTAGGTTAATTTCCCTAGGGTTCTCTTCCTCATTTTTGTTTCATATCCTAAGAGGAAAAAGAAAAGAATTTCATGTCTCTTACCTCTCGTAGCTCACAAATTTATTTATTTATTTTCTGAAAGATTTGCAACTCTTCTACCTTTTCTCTTGTTGCTTTACTTCCTACTCTTCCCTTTCTTCTTTCTTTCGGCAAAAGCCCCCTTTTCTCTCTAAGTCACAACTTCTCACACACATTCACCAATTCCTCTCCCTTAATTTAGCCAAATGTTCGGTTGTGAGGAGTGGAAATGGAGATGGTTCGGCTGAAAAGGAAAATAAGAGAATTCGGTTGGGAAGATAAAAGAGAGGATTCGGCTGGGAAGGAAAAAGAGAGGAGAGGGTTCGGTTGGCTGGGAAAAAGAGAGGAGATGGAGATGACGGGATAGAAAAAAAAATCCCTAACTCCTCTCCTCATATTTATTTTCATGAACCGGTTTTGCTGTTTTTTTTTTTTTTTTCTTGGGTGTTTACATAGTCTATGAATGAAAACCCCCCAAGATGTTTGCAATGAAAACTTTTTAGACACTCATGCCTTAATGCTTCATCCTAGAAATAAAGGCAAAATCGATATTTACCTTTTTAAGCTCACAAATCCAAAACACACACCTTAGCCTGACCTTAAACATATAGACCATTTCATTGATATTTTTTTGGATTCTCGTACCAATGTTTCCCAACACCTTAATAAAACCACTACCTTTGGTGCTTCCTTATAGGCTCTAAACATGCAAACTTTGCACCACTTAAATCCTCATCTACTTTCATCTTCTGCTACAAACCAGCAGCACTTAAACCCTTAGTTTCTCTCATCCTCTACTCTCATCAATCCTTGACAAACTCAAATTATGCTCAACCCTCAACCTATAAACCAATAAACAAAAATTCAAGGTCATTCATACCAGGAATTAGTTAATGAGCTTACAGACTTTAAACAACACCAACACCCTTGTATTAAAGTTATAACATGTATGGAAAGTAAAATGGATTCTCTTAGAAGCTATAATATACACCTTTATCAAATAACAAACCTCAATTGAGGCCTCTACAACCAATAATCAAATCATGCATATAGATCACCACGATACTTCCCTTTTTTTCTCCACCAAAATAGTGAGGAAAAAGAAAAGAGATAGAAAATGTAAAAAGGTTTAAGTCTCTAACTAGCTTGATCACTTTCTCCCACATCAAATAAATTTTTAAGCTAGAAAGATGGAACATAAAGGGACTTAATGACTACCAAAAACAAAAAAGCAATCCATAAGTGAATAAACAAACACAATATTCATGTTATTGACATATTAGAAACAAAGATTACAACCCCTAACTTGGGGGTGAGTGTAACCGAATTAAACCTTCCTCATTGAAACGTCACCTCTAATATCCACTCCTCCTTTCATCGTTGTATTTTAGTTAGTTGGAATCCTAAAAAATGTCACCTCAAATGCATTTACAACTCATAATGTCTTGCTTGTGAGGTCATTACCCTATCCAACCCCACTATCACTAAAATTACCTTCGTATATGGTCTCAACACTCATGCAGAAATATATTTTTTTTGGAACTACTTAATCCAGGAAGGGTCTCAAAATAACTATATACCATATACTTCTCAGGAGACTTCAATGCCATAATGTGCCCTATTGACAAGTCATGAGGGGATATGACATTACATAATCACAATGGGGAATTTCCCAATTACCTTTGTATATGGTCTCAACACCCATGCAGAAAGAATTTTTTTTTGGAACTACTTAATCTAGGAAGGGTCTCAAAATAACTATATATCATGGATTTTTTAGGACTTCAATGCCATCATGTGCCTTATTAACAGGCCAGGAGGGGATATGACATGACATAATCACAATGAGGAATTTTCCAATTGCATGTATCAAGTTGAACTTCTTCATGTTCGTTATACAAGTCTTAAGTACACTTGACACAATCACCAACTTGGTGATCACATAATCTAGAAAGTTGAATTAGATTTTAGCAACCCATGCCTACTCAACAAATGGCCAAAAGCTCACTCAGTCTTCCTGCCTAAAAGTCATTCAAACCATAGTACAATGATCTTAAATTTACGCAAGAACAATCATAAGAGAGGCTTATCATTCAAGTTTTTAAATTTTTGGGCAGATAAAGATAATTTTCTCACAATAATGGCCCTCATTTGTCAGGTTAGAGTAAAGGACAATCTGATGTTTTAACTCCTCACTAAGTTGAAGATGTTAAAACATGATATCAAGTCTTACCACCACAATCATACCAATCATATTATAAGCAGAGTAGCTCAAGCATAAGTTATTTAGAGTATTTCTCAAATTGAGTTAGGCCAAAACTGTATAGCGACAGTTTCAAGAATTACATAGAGGCTTTTTGCCAACTAATATATACAACTATGTATCTTTTTACAAGTAAAAGTCCAGAATTTAAGGGCTTCGACTTGGGGACAAGAACATTAAATTCTTTCATAAATTGTTATTGCATCATCAAACCAAAAATAAAAACCATGGTTTACAGGAAAAGGAAGGTAATTATATACATGATCCCCAAGAGCTGGGGTCAATAACAGCACAATGCTTTATACTTGTTCTCTTAACTCTTTATGCTCAACCTCCTAGTGATCTGCACTTTGTTGCCTATCATAGGTAACTAGTATTGCCTTAATTCAACCTATTCTTTAATGAAAAGATATAATCAATTTTATTCTCATTCTAATTTTTTTTTAATTTTTTAAAAATGGGTTCAAAAAGTGAAAGTTCTTTTCGGGGAGAACAAAAAGGAAGTTCAGTTTCCATTCCCCAAACTGTTAAAAAACAAAAATCATGTTTTTGTCTTTTCTTTTTTATTGGATCTTTAGAAAAGAATTTTAACTTAGATCTGTGCCAAGGTTTCATCTAGAGAGACTAGGACATTAAATTCATCCATACAACTATTTAAGTTAGGGAATTACACTATCATAAGTTATTTTGTTCCAATTTGTGCAACAACTTTGTTTTTACATATCAAACTTATTATTTATATAAGTGTTGGGCTTATTTAATTTATTTATTAATTGTAAATGAATTTAAATTAACCAATAATCTTTAGATCTATTAAGATTATTTGAGGAGTATAAATACTTCATTGTAAGAACTCATTTTAGTCGATTCATATTGATGGATTGTGCAAGGATACTCATATTCTTTGGTTCTCTAACACACTAGATTTGATTAGTTGAACTATTTTCATAACATCTTTCTTATAATTCTTATTAGTGATTCACTAATCTTTCGGGTGAAGATCTATTCTAATAGCATTGATGTTTAAATTTAGATAATATCAACCTTGATTTCTATCTTTTTGATATTGTATAAATCTTAATTTGTTCGTTAGAGGCGGGTTTCACATCATTTTCTTTACAATTAAAATTTGAAAATGGCCTTATCTTGGATACATTCGAGATATCAAAATATATATATACTTTCCATGATGACAAAACGGTGCTAAATCGATGATTCCTTGTCGTTTATTTTAGCTAAGTTTTTCATAAAAGAAAGAACAAGTGAGCATAAACAGGTTCCTACTGCGTGTCCATAGCATGGCCATCTAAGTAAGAAATGGCAACTGCAGCATGGAAAGCTGCTCCAATGGGAAGGACCTCCTCATCAATAACGAAGTATGGGGAATGCAATCTCTTCACTGATCTCACCGCTTCATTCTTTGTTCCAATGAAGAAAAACGCAGCTTTCATCTTCTGTGAATAAAAGCTGAAATCCTCTGCTCCCATGGTCATGGGGGCAAGAAGCACGTTTGATTCTCCGAGCAAAGCTTCCCCCACTTGTTTGGCATGTTCGTACATGGCTTCATCATTTACGGTGGATGGATAAGGCCTCATTTTTTCTTCCATGAAATCTAAAGAAGCACTACACTGGTGAACACCTGCTTGCATCTCTACAATCTGTTAGTGACGTAATGTTATCATTAATGTTCACCTCAAATTAAACAAGTAGCTAATGCGGAGTTAAGAAGTCTTAACCATTTCTTAAATCAAAATTCTGTACAGAAACTAGAGTTCATGAAGAATTGAATGATTCAACTAGTAAAAATTAAGTTTGAAGTTTTCAGGAGTCGT
The DNA here is from genome assembly GCA_025169955.1 of Salix arbutifolia. Lineage (NCBI taxonomy): Eukaryota > Viridiplantae > Streptophyta > Magnoliopsida > Malpighiales > Salicaceae > Salix > Salix arbutifolia. The sequence goes on along the minus strand of CM045917.1, from coordinate 8,222,159 downwards.
CAACATTTTTTACATTGCTGTTTGATTAGTCTGGTAAATGATGCATTACACCATGTTTAATTTTAAAACCTCAAGTTAGCTGGTGAGCGTCAATCTTTGACATTGTCTACAAATAATTAATAAGTCTTTGATCAGTGAATGCGCATTTACTAAGTCTTTTTGATAATCAGATTATATGTTCCTTTAATCATTGAAACATGGTTACCTGTTTTACCCTTTGCTGAAGGAAGACTAGACCTTCAGTAGTCATGCTCCGAATTGTGCCTCCAAATCTCATTGTCTCTGGGATTACGTTCCCAGCTTGGCCAGCCTCAATGAAACCGACCGAGACCACCTATACAGCAATGGAAATGGAAAAAACTTTGACATGAGGTATAACTATCCTTTACTTCGCTTAATGAAACAAAAAAGTTTCAGTAGATCATTATAGACAACATCAACATCAAGGACCACATTGCTTGTTCCCTCAGATCAACTGCACATCAATATTCACATTTGGAATCGCCTACGAATGGGGGGAAAACTTACCATAGCATCAAGGGGGTCTGTTTCTCGAGAAACTATATGTTGCAGTGCAAGAATGACAAAAGACGCAGCTAGAATGGGATCTCTTGTATCCTGGGGACGAGCAGCATGTCCACCTTTCCCATTAATTGTAGCTATGAACCTTCCCGAAGCAGCAAGCATTGGACCGGGTCTTGAATCAACTGTTCCAACAGGGATTTCTGGGGCAACATGCAGTCCAAAAATGCCTTGAACGTTGTCAAGAGCACCTTCTTTTAGCATATGGTAAGCCCCACCATAACTTTCTTCTCCAGGTTGGAAGACAAGCTTAACAGTCCCCTTGTGAAAATATTTCAGAAGCATAAAAACTCAGAAAAGTAAAAACCAGATGAGAATCCTGAATGTTTGTGATTGTGCATATACCTTTAGTTCATCCTTCATGCGTTCAAGCAACTTAGCAGCTCCAAGTAGCATTGTTACATGAGCATCATGGCCACATGCATGCATTTTGCCATTGTTCTTGCTTTTATGCTCCCACTCTACCATTTCCTTCCAAATGATCAGGCTGAAATAGATTACTTAACTCTGGCTATGCAGTTATGGAAAGGTCTCAAACCAACAATCAATGTTAGTTACTGGTCTCCTGAGTATTTAAGGGAAACTTTTTGTGGGGAAAAGATATTCCCACTTGACCGTATAGAAATTTTTTTATCATGCAATGAAAACATAAAAATTAAAAGATACTTTGGTGCATTGCTCTGCTGTTCATATAAAATGGGACCTAACATGATAGCTATATGAAGGTTGCATTATATGAGTGGGGAAGTATCCACCGTAAAAACATACAATTTTGTTTCTCTCAATTCCTTTTGTCCTTCCATATTCTTCCATAAACATACAATTTGAGAAATATTTATTTTTTAGTAGTTAGATGTGTGGGAAAATATTTTTTATTTTACATAAATGGGTCATTCCTTTACTTCATACTTAGCTGTACGTGAAAAAAAAAAAAAAAAAAAACAGACACACATAGCTTTTTCCAACTCAATTATCTTTGCCCCCCTTATAAAAAGAACTATGATGTTTTGATTTTAGGTTGAACCATAAACAAAATTAGAAGAATTATTCCTGTTCTTTTTTTGGAAAAGAGAATAAATATTGATAACTCACACACTAATAAACCAACTTCAATGTGTAATGTTGAAGTTATGGTTAAACAACCCAGACATGTTTTAGTTTCTGAAGAACCTGTATTAATCAATGAGCCACAATCATCCTCAAATTTGATAATAGTCGGTTAATCAACAAGATAAAGTTTGATAGACATACATTAATTTGAAACCATGTCAACTTTAGATGTCCAAGTATTTATTGCTGATGGGTAGAAAACATCCTTGCTAATTTCAACCTTGCTGGTTCAAAAGTTATCTATGACTTGAATATTCAGACAAAAATGATGCATTTTATTACCCTCCTATCTATCTATTCCCCGGTTAGTCATCTGAAAGCCATGACCAGACACATTTACTTTTCAATGATTTAATTGTTGGGAAAAAGTAAATAATGTAAAATACAGTGAGCAAGTAGGTGTTCTTGTTTTGAGTAATGCTCCATAAAATGCTAAATACATCTCCCATCAAATTAAAAAAAAAAAAATGCATATCTTTGGTAGAAATGTTTAGTCTTCAATTAGTCATGAGCTTGGCGATGCAAAATTTTATTTAATTATTAATAAAGCTTGAGATGAATCTAAAATATAGCAAATAGCCCCTGTTATTAGGTTTGCTGATAGAAGTGAATTTATACAAGAATGAATTTTGGATATAGTTCATGTCAAAGATATTACTGCTAAAAATCTCAAGAAATATAGAAAAAAGAGAGGGAGAGAGGACTGCAATGTAGTTTATTGAACTGGGGGAGATTAAAATCTTAACATGAGTGCCTTTTTTATTTTTAATGGTGAAATTGCTTAGTTTTAAATTTATTATGGACCAAACTGAAAATACCATGGCGTTTGAACGCGTGACATCTCTACAGTTGACAGTGGTTTTGGAAAAGGAAAGAGAAAAAAATCAAACCTGAATTGGGAGGGCATCCATGTCTGCTCTAAGCCCGAACCACGGCTGCAGCCCTGACCCTATCGAACCCACCACCCCAGTTTTCGCAAAGGGCCAGTTGTATTCGACCCCAAGCGAGTCAAGTTCCGATCTTATGAGTTGACTCGTGTTGTCTTCTTCAAAAACCAGCTCTGGGTACTCGTGGATTCTCCTTCTAATCCGTTTTAGCCAGCCAAAGAACTCCGGTTCCCTTGCTGATTCAAGCAGGTCTCGAGTGAGGTTACTCAGCTTCGATTCAGAACGAGTGTCTAAAGCCCATGTTGTCTGAAATGTTGATAGTATCATCAACAAACAAAGCCACGCCATTAGATCAGAGACAGCTTCCTTCAACTCATCTGAATTCGGTTCTGTCTTCACCAGGCTGCTGATCTTGATGGGGATGGACGGTTGGTGCGGTATGGTACAACTGTTGTTTTTGTGGTTGAGATTTTAAAAAAATAGTTTCATAAAAAATATTTTATCTGTGGTTCAAAATAAGTTTTGAAGTGTTTGGTTTTCAAGCTTTTTATGTTACTTTTAACCTGTAAAATTACTTTAAATGATATATATATATATATATATAATTTTTTAAATATTTTAGATTTAATAATTATAATAATATAATATAATTAATAATTCAAGTAAATTAAATTTTTTTTTTATTCTCTCATCGAATTTTTTTATCAAAGCAATTTTAAAACATAAAAAAACAATTTAAAATAAAAATAACATTTTTTCTGAAAACAATTATAAATTAATACCCCTATTTTTTAATGCTAACTATTATTATAATAATTAATAATAATAATAATATAATTAGTATAAAAGTCGAGACCCACACCCTATTTATCTAGAAACCCTACTTTTCTTCTCCCTCTCTTTGCTTTGCCCCCTCCAGCCGCACGCTTGTCTTCTTTCTTGTTAGGTCCATTATTCTGGTTCTTCGTTTTCTTTGGATTGGTGCAGCACAGTTTCCATTCTCGATGCTTGATTGTCTGCCCCGCAAAGGGAGATGCTTCTTTACGTGTGGAGACAAACTCACACAAACTCTAACTACAATGAGATGAAAATAAAGCTTGAAGAGAGGCTGGCAAGGAGTCAACAATCATGGCTGCAAATTAAGGGAAGATTTTTGGTGATTTGTTGATAGCTGAAATGGGATGTGTGCTCCCCCTCCATCCTTCTAATCTGTTTTTGTGATATTTTTTCCACTTTCAAAACTCTAGACTGCGATTCTCTGGACTTTGCATGGTATTTTGACATGGGTTGTTTGACATGGTATTTTTCCACTTTCAAAACTCTAGACTGCGATTCTCTGGATTTTTCATCTCCATCAATTCTTTGAGCTTGAAGGCGAGACTGTGATGTTGAGGGACGAGGGTTGATTTGGAATTAAAATTTCAACGGTAATGAAAAGCAGGCAAAATTAGCTTTTCATGAAACGCTGGTTCAACAGATTTTATTGGTGGGTCCCATGCATTGTTAAGCTGGTTTAATAAATAACCAAACATTTTTCGGCTTTTTTTCAAGCCACTTTTCTCAAACCAGAGTTGAAAAAGCTCTGCCAAACGGCCACTAAATGGCATAACATTGGGATAGTACAAGGTCAGGCGGATGCCATTTTCAGCCTATATTATAAGAACTGGGTCCGGCTCATAACCCTGCTCAAGTCATATGTTGTAGTTGGACCGGTCCATTATTATTTTTTAAAGGAGATTAAAATTTTAAAAATAAAACAAAATAATATTATTTTAAATAAATTGTTTTGTTAATTAGGTATCACAGGTTGAGGTTTGATCAGATTAACTTTTCATTATTCAAAATAAATATGTTTGCTGAAGTTTTAAATCAAAAGGTAATTATATTAAATTAGATTCTATAATGATATGTTAGTCTATTAAATCAAGTAGGATTTAATAATTATAATTAAGATTATGGAATATGAGAATGCTAAATTTGATGGCTGTAACTTTTCGATGAACTTTTGATATTGGTCTATTGAAATTTAAAGATTTATTCATTTTAGATCCAACATTCTACTTTGATAAGGCCAAGAAATTGAATAATTTTCTTATAAATTCATCACAATTTTAATTTCTTTAATAGAAATATACAAATAACTAGAAGAAAATTCGAGTAGTTTGAGAGGGATAGAAATAACTTGTAAAGAAATGATATTATTCGAAAGTGTAATTTACAGCTTTTCATCATATGAGTTTTATAGACTTATACATAAGAGGGAAAGTGCAAGAAGATAGGGAGTAATTATTCTGCTAATTATGTATCATCTGCTGGATTTTCTTTTTCTACATTATTATTATCGTTGCTAATAATCTGCATTCCATGATTCAGTAATTCTGCATTATCATGTAGATTTTGTTGCTTTAGGGCAAGTCCAATGGTAAGAGCTATTTTTAAGAGTCAAATCTGTAAAATGGCTCATTGAATAGTGTTTATATGACTTTTTTGTTAATGTGTGCTCCAATTGTAAGAGCCATTTTGGAGAGCCATTTTTTTATATTATTTTAAATATAGTACAATTATTTTATATGTAGTTTAATTATGCAATTAATTATACAATTAATAGGAGTAAGTTATATAATTAAATAATTGCTTTTGAAAAACCATGCAACAATAAAATTATTATTTATATTTATATTTAAATTAAAAAATAAATTTAAATATAATTAAAAGACCCGCAATATTTGAAATTGTTGAATTGTTGTAAGAGATTTTTTACACTTGTCTCCCCAACTTTCTCTTTTCATTGTCTGCGTTTATGTCGTTCCTTTGCAAATTCTATCAAATTTACAGTATTAATAAACTTATAAAAACATATATTTAATACAAGGAAAGTAACATCATTATCAACATACAAATTACGAATAAATTCATAACAGTTCTAAACACAAAATTTAAACAATTTATAAATCTAACAGTAAATTTATAACATGTAATTAAGTGAACCGACAAAAAAAAAATCCTAATTTACCAATTTCGCATAATTATTTTTCTTTGCTAACTATTTTTTTATGCTAATTATTTTTCTTTGCTAACTATTTTTTTATACTAACTATTATAATTATTAATAATAATCACTATAAAACCCGTCCCCACCCCACCCAAACCCTACCTCCTTTCTTCTCCTACACAATGCGCCGCCTCCCTCTCCCTCTGCCCTCTTCAGCCCGACCGCCACCGTTACCCCCCTCCAACTCCCTCTGCCCTCTCCAGCCAGCCAGCCAACCCCCACCATTACTCCCCTCCAACCCCCCTCCCTCTCTTTCTGCCCTCTCCAACCAGCCAGCCCCCCTCCCGTTTACTCCCCTCCAGCCCCCCTCTCCCTCGGCCCCCTCCAGCAACAAAAAATTGAAGCCCAAAGCAACTCAACAAAATCAACTCAACTCAACTCCCCATCCATTTCAACAAAAAATTCCAGCCTTTGTTTATGTTGAAAAACCTAGAGGTATGTTGATCGAAGTTGTCTGATGAAGGTATGCTTATGTTGATCGAAGCAAAAATTGAATCTGTTGGAATGGTATAATTTTGTTGTGGTTTTTGCATAGGTTGTTGTGGTTTTCATTGATGATTGTTGTTGTGTTTTATTTTAATCTGCTGCAATGGTATAATTTTACCAATTCCAACGGCTATTTTTCAATTTGGCCCTGCATCCTCCCACATGTATGAATGCCTTCCCTAAAGTTGAAAAGGCAAAATACCTCTCGGGATGCCTCTCCCGTTGGAGGCATTAAATTGAACATCAAGAGCTAAAATTTAAAAATTTACCCTTGCATGTTGGGATGCCTCTCCCCGTTGGACTTGCTCTTAGAGAGTTATCATAACCAAGCATATTTCCTTTGCTGTGAAATGAATTCCTTTTTTGCATTGATTCTGCATTTGCATTGATTCTGCATGCATTATTGTTACTGTTAATATAACTGTCGTAAATCAAACATTCAAGGAAGGATAAGACAAGCTAGGTCAAGCCATAAAATTTCATGTAATTCAACAATAAAAAGCAACCATACAACAATTTCTACAACCCTAAGTAACCATACAGTAATTCTAATAATCATAAGCAATTATGCAATGATTTCAAGAAATACAAGCACACATACAACAATTATAAGAATCATAAACAATCTTTCAATAATAAATTCTTAGATGAAAAGTGAAGTGTGTGTATTCATTTTAATTGTGCTATCAAGTAAGATTTAAGGATGCTTACATTTAGCACTAAAATAAATACTTAAAAAATAATTTATTATGTGTTTTGCATTTTAGACTTGTTGATAGATTTCTTCATTCAGTTTTTCATGCTTGTTGATGTAATCTTCATACCTATTTAAATTTATTCTCATCCAAATATATCATTAGTCTATTTTTTAATTAATTAATATCATCAAAAAATATATAAAAATATTAATATATGATCCAAGGTCAACACCAATAACCACTAATCATTAACTTTTCCACAAATATCACATCAAGCAAGGCACCTGTGACACTATTAACCATGAGGTGTTGCTACCATTCTTCATGAGACGAGCATCAATATCTTTGCTAATGATATTCTCCACTCACCATAAATCTCTTCATCATTGTTCTACTCATGATAAGATGCAACTTTATGCATCATAAGGTAGTTATAATATCACGCTCTATGGGATAATTATGACTAAGATCTATAAATAAAGACATTCAAATCAAGTCAAGACAAGTTAGACTAAACCATATAGCTTCATATTATTCCTGCAATAACAAGAAATCATATACAAGTATGTATACAATAATTCTAAGAACCATAAGCAGCCATACAATAATTTTAGAAACCCTAAGTAATGATTTAACAACCTAACCTTATTTCGCTCATACAACCATATAACAATTCTAGCAACAAAAAAAAACTATACAACTATTAACGGCAAACAACTATACAACAATTTTAGGAACCACAAGCAACCATATAATTATTTTGAGAACCACAAACAACCATTCAACAACACAACAATTCTTTATTCTTTTATATAATGTTTTGCTCCTATTAACTTAAGTATTGAAGGATCCCCTATTCTAATAGGGTACTTATTTTGCATAAAAAGCTAAAAATAGTCACCTTGCTAACCCACTATCCCAAAGACAAGCCTGGTCTTTCTAGTAGCCCAATTCGCAACACTTGTAAAGCTCAATCTAGTTTGAAATTTTCACAACTTTATCGATTGATATTTTAGATTTCATTTTTTAAATAATTAATTTCAATAATATTTTATTTTTTATAATAAAATTATAAAACAATCCTTATTATTTAGTTTAACACTAGTCACAATGCTCACACTTCACCTTAAGGCCATACTAATACCTTTTGTTTCAAAAAATGATTAAATGTTGAAATAGAGTAAGAATGAAATAAAAAAACCAATCATGACAAACATATTGCCATGGTAATTTTACTCCAAGCCAACCCAAGAAATCCCTCCAAACCCATGACCCAAATCATGAGATTAGAATAGCTCAATAAAAAAAAAGTGAATTATAAATAAAGATCAGAAGATACGTTTTCGTCTTTTTGCCAACTTAAAATTATAAGAATCTTTTCAAGAGGTTTTATATTTTAAATAAAGATCCCAAACTCAAATGATCTGTCCCTACTATCATTAGCTTAATTATTAATTTCCATTAGATTATTTGAGTTGGTGACTCTGAAACTTGCCCACCCAATCATAGATGTTTTTGATTTAAACTTCTCACAAACAAGTAATAATATCAAATATTTATCTTTTAAGAGTTAAATATAATTAGTTTAAAATTCTCATTAAATTCAAGTAATAATTATTGTCTCAAACTTTCATCGAAAATAGTTATAAGCTTATTGGAAATTGAAAATAGATGGAAAAGTATTTTTTATTTTTTTAACTAAACCTTTTTGTTGTCAACTTCTTCATATTATCCGCTTAGAACATCTTTTATTTATAATAACCAAATAATTATTATATTGCTTTCTAATTATTCTTTATGGATCAGATATTAAACAATTCGACATTTTAAAATAAAATTGAAAATTTTTATAGTTTGAATAAAAAAATGAAAAACAAATTATACATGTATATATATAAAACAATAGAAATTTACTTTATTGATTTTTTTTTATCAGATTTTTAACCAAATTTATTTTTTCTAAGACTAAAAACAATAAAAGCTTAATAAATGTTACTCCATTTTAAAAAAAAATCAAAATTAAGAGAATATCTGGTTGATTCGGAATGGAAGGGCCTCCATCAAAATCATATGAACCAAATTATTATATAAATTAATAATACAAAAGCTGTTAATATCATTAAATTCACATCTTATTATTTACCGTTTGATCTATATCCTTATCGTTATTGACAATGTTATACATTTATCCCATTTATTTAAATGAGTTCTGTTAGCTAGTGCTCATCGAATCCCAAACTATTATCATCATCTCAACTTCTAAAATCTCAATCTAGCTATAAAAGAAATGAAGCCTTTATTATCTCGTTCGTGTCTTCTGCTATTGTTTGCATTATATATATATATATATATATAAATCGAGAGAGAGAGAGAGACTTATATAATCCACTCTTTCCCTCACTTGCTTCTGCTGCCCTGCTGCTTGTGCGAAGTCCTCTTGTCTGTACAGTTTTCCAAAGAATTTCTTCTCCTTTATTAACCCTTTCAACTTCTTTAAAAACATCTATAGCTACAAATCAATTTTACCCCTTCAGAATTTTTGACTTCCATGTTTTTTGTTTTAATTTATTTACAACTTTCATGTTAATAAGCAGCTTGATGGATGTATCTGTATAAAATGTTAACAAATCAAACTAGGACTACAAGAGGAAATTGTAGAAATTGTATTTCCTGGTTTCTATTTTCTTTACCATGGGAGAGATGAAGAAGACATGTTCAGTACCAATTAATTTTCCATCAAGAAAATGCATCTTTATATATATATATATATATATATAATAGAAAATTGTCAAGAACTATATTCCACATGTCTCAGTTAGAAGAGAAAAAAGTCGTTCTTGGTTAACTAAAAGAAATTAATCGGTGCAACGATAATACCTTTCAAAAAAGTTCGATTACATTGCGAATAGGTCTAATTAATTAAAATAAAGTTATTAAATCCACTTGGTTTAATATGTAGTTGATGAATTTGGTGAGTTAATTTTAGTAAATTCAAGTTAATTTAAAACTGTCTTTTTTTAAGACAAATTCAAATTAAATTTTGAATATATCAATTAAGTCATGAATTAGTATGCCAAGTCATTTAAATTTAACTAGATCTAGTTTCAGATAATTTTATTTAATATTTAACTCTAGTTAAATTTTAAGTTGATAGTCACATAGTTGACTTACTAGTAGAATTTAGTAACTTTTATGAAATCTTCTAAGATTTAAGTGATTACACATTGATTATTTGGGAATGTGGTTGAAATTGTTTTTTAAAATATTTTTTATTTAGATATGCATCAAAATAATATTTTTTTATTTTTTAATAATTATTTTTTATATCAACACATGAAAATATCTAAAAACACCAAAAAAAATTTAATATAAAAATAAAAATAAAAATTTTCAATTTTTTTCAAAATTGCTTTTGAAATACAATAGCAAACAAGGTTAATCAACTTAAATTTTAATTTGATAGTCATAGAGTTGACTTACTAGTAGAATTGAATAACTTTTATGAAATCTTCTAAGTTTTAAGTGATTAATAAAAAAAAAAAACTAATCAAACCACAGTTTCTTATTTGTAGTACAAAACCCAATAGTTTAATAAATAAAAAATCTTCTTCTCATGTAATTAAAATGGATTCTGCTAAGAATTTATCAAAAACTGATCAAACATTTCACCAAATGCGTTTGTGTTTGCATTTAGTTAGTCAAATCTAATCTGAGCATTGCTTGTAAGAAAATAAGCAGTTACGCGTGCCAAGAGGGGATCATGTCTAAATAATCAATGCTTCCAAATCTTTTGCACAGGCTACAAGGAAAGGTAGCCTTAATCACCGGCGGTGCCAGTGGCATCGGTGAATGCACTGCAAAAGTCTTCTCTCACCATGGAGCTAAAGTAGTAATTGCTGATATCCAAGACGAGTTAGGCAACTCAGTTGTCGAGCTCCTCGGCTCATCAAACTCCACCTATGTGCGCTGTGATGTCACCGAAGAGGCCCAGATAAAAAATGCTGTTGACAAAGCTGTTTCAACCTATGGCAAGCTAGATATAATGTTCAACAATGCCGGCATTGCCGACGACAGTAAAGCACGCATAATTGACAACGAAATGGCTGATTTTGAACGCGTTCTTAAAACTAACGTGACCGGAGTTTTCCTCGGCATCAAGCATGCTGCCCGCGTCATGATCCCAGCACGCAGTGGCACCATAATTTCTACTGCTAGTGTGAGCTCACTTCTTGGTGCGGCAGCCTCGCATGCATACTGTTGCTCGAAACATGCTGTGTTAGGGCTGACAAGAAATGCTGCGGCTGAGCTCGGACAGTTTGGCATTAGGGTACGTGAATTGCTTGTCCCCTTATGCACTGGCAACTCCTTTAGCAAGAAAGTTTATTGGGATTGATGACGATGAGGTGCTTGAAACTGCCATGAATTCATTTGCGAATCTGAAGGGTGTGACCCTTAAGACAGAAGATGTCGCCAACGCAGCCCTTTATCTAGCCAGTGATGAGGCTAGATATATTAGTGGGCATAATTTATTTATAGATGGAGGCTTCAGCGTTCAAAACCCGACATTCCAGATGTTTCAATACCCAGATTCTTGATTGTATCCCTGATAGGTTGGCTTATTTCTTCACAGTTGAAAGAAGAAACAAGTTGCAACTTTGTGAACCTAATTAAGCATCTTCATTGCAATAAATCAACGAGCTAGGCTCTCATTTTTCTTGAAAGGTCCTTTTATCCCTTTAGATTTTGTTTCGATCACCTTGATCTCATGTTCAATGAACTAGTTTCGAACATTTGAAAGACCTTGCTTTGCATCAAGAACTCGTATTCTATATATAATAAACAAATTAATCAAGTTCTTTGATTAGTTTTTTATGTTATAAATTATATTTCCTCTTATTATATATATATATATATATATATATAATAAGATGAAATATAAATATAAGCATATATAACACAATTTATCAAGTTTTTTTAGTCTTATTATTCAATATTAGATTGCTTAGAAATTAGACTTCGTAATTCTTTTCTAATTTGGTTTTTATGGACTTATCCTAGTCTCATTAATTTAATTTATTTTTTTATTTATTTCTACCTTCAACATTAGATGCATTGGAAATAGATCTTTGTAATGTTTTATTTGTTTTTCATGAAGTTATTCAGATCTTCTTACTTAGGTCATGAGTTTAACAAGTTAACCTGGATTAAAAAAAATTATCCTTATCTAATTTATTTATTTTTTAAAAAAAGGTTTTTTTTATTAGGAATCGGTCTTCATAATCTATTTTAATTTTCTATCTATGTGGTTATTATGGTATAATGATCAGAATTGTAAATTTAACAAGTTCACCTGGATTAATCCAATATATTATTATCTCATTACTTGTTATAAAAATATCATTCAATATATATCAATATTAAAAAATATATATAATCAAATATTCACTATATTTGAGTTCATGATTAAAAAGTTTTGGGTGAGACTTGATGACATATCTTTTAAACTACTAGATCATTAATTAAACATATTTATTGAACCATTGAAAATTTTATGGTAATCAGAAAGTATCTAGTGATATCATATTAGTTATTTTTAGGGTTTATTTTGAAGGAAAAAAAAAACATACAAATGAGAAAACAAATATAAAATCCATGACCCCCTAAAAGTTATAAAAATATTTTCACTTTTTAAAATGAACCATAAATAATATTTAATCTGATACCACTAGTTGCATCATAAAATTACCACCTAACCATCAATCTATCATCTTTCTTGATTATATATATATATCATTTTATATTTTTTTTTATGCTTCTATAACAGAAAATGCAACAACTTTTATTAGCAACTACCTAACTGATTAGCAACTAATTCATCTCAACATACCCTCCCTTAAACTGAATCAGTTTACAATTTTAGGTACGTCACATACTCCTAATTGCTTTCTCAAATTTACAAAAGTATCTAGTTTCTATGGCTTGGTCATAATGTCTACAACTTGTTCTTGCGAGCTGCAATACTTCAGCTCTATCTCTCCATCCTTTGCTAAGTCACGAAGAAAATGATACCTGACAGCTATACGCTTGCTCCTCCCATGCATTACTGGATTCTTTGATAGCTTGATTGTAGAGGAATTATCACAATATATCACGCAACCCTTTTGATTCCACTGCAGTTGCCCAAGTAACCTTTGCATCCAAATAGCTTGGCATGCGCATGTTGCTGCTAAAATGAACTCGGCTTCTGTGGTTGAGAGGGTGACTATTGCTTGCTTCTTCGAACTCCACGCGACTGTCCCATAACTCATCATGAACACATATCCTGAGGTGCTTCTTCTGTCATCTACATCACCTGTATAGTCACTGTCAGAATAAGCAATTAATTCATCTGTCCATCCTCTCTTCTGGTAACATATGCTCAATTCAGTAGTGCCTCTCAAATATCTCAAGACTCTTTTCACTGCCTGGATATGAAGTTCAGTGGGCTTCTCCATGTATCTGCTTACCAAACTCATCACATACATGAGATCAGGTCTCGACACAGTCAAGTACATTAAACTCCCAATCATCTGTTTATACTTGATCGAGTCAACCTTAATTCCACTTTCATCCCTTGTCAACTTACAGCCTGGTACTATTGGAGTTTTGGTAGGATTACTGTTTTCCATACCAAATCTCTGAAGTATTTCTTGTGCATACTTCCTTTGACTCATGTAGATACCCTTGCTATTTTGGACTACTTCCACTCCCAAGAAGTACTTCATTTTCCCCAAATCTGTCATGTCAAATTCATTCTTCATTTACACCTTGAATTCATTGATCATCTCCTCATCATTACCAGTGAATATCATATCATCCACATATATACTAACAAACAATACCTTGCCTTCTTTAGTCTTAGTGAATAATGTGTATTCACTAGGACATTTTTCAAAACCAAACTCAACAAAATATGCTTCTATTCGGCTATACCAAGCCCTTGGTGCTTGCTTCAAACCATACAGTGCTTTGTTAAGTTTGAATACCTTCCCTTCTTCCCCTTTCTTTACAAACCCTTTAGGTTGATCAATGTACACATTCTCCTTTAACTCGCCATGCAAGAAAGCATTTTTTACATCTAACTGATATATGCTCCAATCATGATAAGTTGCCACTGCCATAATCAACCTTATGGTGTCCTATCTTGCAACAGGAGCAAACACTTCTGTGTAGTCAATTCCATACTTCTGAGCATACCTTAACACAACCAACCTGGCCTTGTGTTTATCCACCTCTCCTTTTTCATTCACCTTGGTTTTGTAGATCCACTTCACCCCTATAGCTTTGGTTTGACTTGGTAATTCTGTCAAAACCCAAGTTTTGTTCTTCTCTATGGCTTGTATTTCAGCCACCATTGCCTTCTTCCATATAGGATTTCCCGATGCTTCTTCATATGACTTTGGATCCCTAGCTTCTGTATACATGACCACATTATGATCTTCCTCACTATCAGACAATCCCTCTCCTAAAACATGGTCTCTCATCCATCTCGGTTCTCTGCTCATTCTGCCCAGTGTCCTGCTAGCAGCATTGCCATCCACATTTCTGCCCTCATTTACTTCTTCAAGAAGTTCTTCTTGCAACCCTTCTTGTACCCTTTCTGCTGTGTTATTTACCCTTGCTGTATCAGCTTGGTTTTCCTCATTATTTTACACATTTTCATCCAAATCACCCTCCAATTCAGCCTCATCAGCACATACACTAGATCTGTCATCAACCTCAGAATCATCTCCCCACTTTAATATGTTGCTGCCAGGCTCTTTTTCAGTGGGTTTTCCCCATTTCCAGCTCTCCATTTCATCAAAAACTACATCTCTACTTATGACAATCTTTTTGGTTATTGGATTGTACATTCTATACCCTTTGGTCTCCTTGCTCACCCCCAAATACACATACTTAGTGCTTTTATCATCTAATTTCTTCCTTTTCTGATCCACATTATGCACATATCCAATGCAACCGAACACCCTAAGGTATTCTACTGATGGTGTCACATTTCTCCATGCTTCCTCAGGAGTTTTATCCTTTAAAGCCAAAGTTGGACTTCTATTCAACAAATACATAGTCTAATTTACTGCCTCGGGCCAAAATTCTCTCGGCACATCCCTCTCAATCAACATACTCCTAGCCATATTCATTATAGACCTATTCTTCCTCTCGGCCACCCCATTCTGCTGGGGAGTATAGGCAGCCGTAAGTTGTCTACTTATACCATTCATTTCACAAAATGAGTTGAATTCCTTAGAATTAAACTCTCCCCCCTATCAGTCCTTAAGCTGCAAATATTCTCACCAATTTCTCTCTCAATCAGCACCTTAAACTTCTTAAAAGTCATTAAAGCTTCTTATTTTTCAGTAATGAACTGTACCCATATTTTCCTTGAGTAATCATCAATAAATGTGATCAGATACCTCCTATTGCTGAGGGATATTGAGGTTATTGGCCCACATATATCAGCATGAATCAGTTGCAGCCTCCTAGAGGCTCTCCACTGACTCTGTTTTGGAAATGGATCCTTGTAATGTTTTCCCAACACACACATCCCTCACATAGTTTGGTAGGGGCTGTTATCAGTGGCAGCCCCCTCACCATTTTCTTATAATACAAAGTTTTTAGTCATTTGTAACTCAAATGGCCATATCTACAATGCCACAATTGTGCCTCATCCTCAGCAACCAATTTAAAGTAGTTTTTTTCTCTAGCAACAAGTTCTCTAACAGATAAAGAGGCTATCACTACAAACATTCTGTTTACTGACATTTCACTAGTCATAATCAGTCCTCTAGATAAGTGAAACAGTTTACACATATTGTTTTTGATCAGTATTGTCAACCCCTTCTCTTGTAATTGACCTATACTCAACAAATTGTTTCTTGATTCGGGAATATAGTAAACTTGGGTAATAATTTATGTTACCCCTTCCACTGTCATCCTAATACTCCCTATTCCCATTACCCCCATTCTGGAATTATTTCCTAATTTCACAGATTGTCTAAATCCTTCATCAATGTCTATAAACCACAATCTATTTCCAATCATATGATTACTACAGCCAGAGTCTAAGAACCATACCTCATCTCGGCTTGCATGATTCAGTTCAACATGTGTCATCAAGAGCATTTCTTCCTCTTCCTCTAATTCGGCATAGTGTGCTCCTCTTTCCCACTTTGGACATTCGAATTGGAAGTGCCCCAGCTTGTGGCACTTATAGCACTCGGTGAGTTCCTTGTTAAATTGGAACCTCCCTCTACCTCTTCCCCTTCCTCGGCCCCCCCTGGGGAAATTGTAACCACCTCCTCTGACTGGATTCTAGCCCCCTCTGCCCCTGCCTCTAGTTGTTTTTTCATCATAAACAACTTTGAGGGCTTGATCCTCTTCTCTGTACTCACTCATTCGTTGCTCATGGACTAACAAACTCCCATGAAGCTCATCAATACTCAGTGTGTCCAAGTCATTCGACTCCTTCACAGAACACACAATGTAGTTAAATTTTGAGGTTAATGTTCTCAAAATCTTACCTACTATCACACTTTGCTCCATTTTTTCTCCATGGGTTCACATTTTGTTCACCACTGTCAGAGTTCATGATATGTATTTGTCCACCTTCTCTCCTTCCTTCATGCTCAGCAATTTGAACTCTCTTCTTAGGGCTTGTAACTGAGCCCTACGAACCTTGGTTGAACCTTGATACTTCTGCTTCATTGATTCCCAGATTGCCTTTAAAGTGGTTTTATCAAGGATGGTCTCCATAATTTCTTGATCAATTGCCTGGAACAAGCAATTTTTTATCTTCAAATCTTTGAGCTTTGTTTCTTCTAAACTCTTTCGATGAGCTTCACTTAGTGTTGTTCCTCGAGCTACGATTGGGATGCCGTCTTCCACCAACGTCCACAGCTCCTTGCTCCTCAAGAAGTTCTCCATCATCATCGACCAGTGGTCATAATACTCGTCGAATCTTGGAATGGTAGCTTGCACAAATTTTTCTGTGGTATTGAGCATCTTCTCAGCACACAAGGAATGATTTGCATAAAAAATTGATTTTCACTCTCACTCACTCTTAGTGTTTCTCTCTTTCTCTCGTGTTTCACTCGCTCACACCTCTCTGTATTTCACTCTTTCTCTCCTTGTTTTCACTCTCACTCCCACGATCTGCGGTGGTCTTCGGTGGTGGTGGATCTTCCGTCTTCTCCACCAATCAAGGATTTTTCTGGATCGTTATTCTTGATTTCTTCTCTAATCAAGAGTTGCTTCTTCTTCTTCACTTCTTTCTTCTTGGAAACACTGATTCTAGGCTCGATTTGAGCTCTTCGAACCGATTTCAACTCTCTCAGAGTCGATCTCCCTCTCACTTTCCTTTTCTTTCTCTCGAAGCTTCTCTCGGAAGCTTTCTTTCTCTCTCTTCGATTTATACCTGCTCTAATACCATTTGATAAAATCCTTGAAGTTTCAATTTTATTCAATTGAATCCCACAGTACTAACTTGCATTATGATCCCTTTATATACAATTTCAGTTAAGTACCTTAACTAACTGAACTTACAATCTAACCAAATTCTACTAACTATAACAGAAAATGCAACAACCTTTATTAGCAACTAACTAACTGATTAGCAACTAATTCATCTCAACAATAATGTCCCCCGCAAAAGTTCAAAACTATTCTAATTAAATTATTCTGATTAACAATTTGTCCATTATGACACATAGAAGGAATAAAAAACACAGACATTGAATTTATGATTCTATGTTTCAGCTGCTAGTTCTTACTTTTGGAATCTAGCAATTTAACCACCTGGTGCATCAGAAAAACCGCTTCTTCTAACACTCTTAATTCTTTTTTCGATCTGCAAGTGAAGTATTACTCTTGTCCAAGAGGTCCAAATAGAAAATGCTGTGAGCAAAGCTGTCTCGAAAATGCTGGCAATTCTGACGAGACTAAGGCACGCATAATTGACAATGAAAACGAAGATTTTGAGCTTGTTCTTCAGACTAACGTTACGGGAGTATTTCTTGGCATCAAACACGCAGCCCGTGCCGTGATCCCTGCACGCAATGTTGGTACGGCAGCTTCACAGGCATATTGTAGGACTCATATTTTAAGCCATAATCATACACAATACCATTGTACTTTGACACTGTATCATGCAATTTTCACCTCATAATAGCAGCAGCGGTGCAATATCACTCTCAATTTTCCAAAAAAAAATCCCTTTTTGTTATTGTTGTACTTGTAATCCGTTGACAAGAACTGTCGATGATAGTAAAAAAAAAAAATTATATTGTTTGTCATCTTGGATACTTTGTTGTTTTCATAGAGTATATGAATGCTAGTTTTTCATGCGTGCTCCACTAAAAAACCATTTGTAAGTAAAAAAATTACTGACAATCTACATCAAAATTGGATTCATCTAAAAATCATGTCTCTTCAATACATCATAAGTAAAAGCCTCAAATCACCAAAATCGTTTCAACCCATCAATATACATTTCTAGTGGCAAGTTGTAAACCCTAAAAATCAAGTGAGCACCCAATAAAAATCAATATACCCTAAAAATATGCAAAAAACACAAACTAAATGTCATGGTCACTAGATTTGTTGTGAGAGGTTGAAATTGAGTGGAGGGGTGACCTTTAGATGTAGAGGAAAAGAATGAGAAGGAAGGAGGAGAAATATGGAAGGAAAATATGAAAGTCGATGATGGTTAGGTCATAAATTAAAAAATTACCAATGACCTTACTAACACAATATATATGTTGGTCAATTTATTTGTAATTATATCAATAACAATATCACATCATCATACTTTCTAGGCTCTTTGTATTCTAATGTAATTCCTTGCTATATTTACTGCCAACATTTATTGACAAAAAAATTTCGTTGGTAATAGTATATGTAAAAGTCACATGTTATTTTACTTGTATATTTCTTATTTTTATTTTTATTTCACGGTGGTTTTGTGTAGTGGAAAAATAGAGCAATTAAGCAGTATCTTTGGACCGGACACCGACACTGGCTCCAATCTTCCAACGTCCACGTGTTGAGCATGAGAGGCATCAGCATATAGCAAGCAGCGGCAATGTATGCCACCGAATTGTAGGAGGCACTTCTTTATTTTGTTTTCTCCAAAAAATAATAATTAAATATTCATGAAGGTGGCCGAATACAGTGAACCGTATAAGTTAAATATATAATCGTCAGATTTTACCGTGAGCTGCCAAAGGAGAATTTGTGTTGGCTTGGAAGACCGGGAAACAGAGTTCCTATAAATAATTTCGTCTCTCGTCTCTCCTTAAACTCTATCAGATTAAGTAGTTTGTTTTCTTTTCTGTATCAAATCTGCTCAAACAAGAGTAAGGCATCTCTACGTTTTAATCCTTTTATTTCTCAATAATTCTGCGGAAAGATGAGCTCCAATCCTTCAGTATCTCCCATCAGCAAAAGGTAAAACGATCCGTGAGCTCAAGATTCAACATTCAGTTCATTTTTCTTTTTCTTTTTCTAATAGTTAGTGTTACCAATAAATTTCAGGCTAGAAGGCAAGGTGGCGTTGATAACAGGTGGAGCTAGTGGCATAGGTGAGTGCACAGCAAGGCTATTTGTTCAACACGGTGCCAAGGTCCTTATTGCAGATGTTCAAGACGATCTGGGCCAAGCTCTCTGCCATGAATACGCGTCGGAGGAAACCATCTCTTATGTCCACTGCAATGTGACAGTCAATTCTGACGTCCAAAATGCGGTTGATACAGCTGTTTCCCGGTACGGTAAGCTAGACATCATGTTCAACAATGCCGGGATTTCAGGCAACACTAAATCATCCATCTTGAATTCTGATAACGAAGACTTCATGAGAGTCCTCAATATCAACGTCTACGGTGGATTTCTGGGTGCCAAACATGCTGCGAGGGTGATGATTCCGGCTAAGAAAGGTTGCATCCTCTTCACTGCAAGTGTGGCTTCAGTTTTATACGGTGAGCTGGCACACGCGTACACAGCATCGAAGAACGCCATTGTAGGGTTGGCGAAGAACTTGAGTGTGGACTTGGGCCGGCATGGGATAAGAGTTAACAGTATTTCACCCACTGCGGTTGCTACCCCGATGGTTACCGATGCTTTGAGAATGACAAAAGAGGACGCAGAGAAATTTGTTGCATCAGCAGCCAACTTGAAAGAAGCGGTGTTGGAACCAGAAGACGTGGCCCAGGCAGCCTTATATCTAGCTAGTGATGACGCCAAGTATGTGAGCGGGGTGAACTTGGTGATCGATGGAGGCTATAACCTTACCAATCCCTCACTTGCACTGGCAATGAAAAGCTTGTTTTCTAAAGTTTAAATGCAAAACATTGCTCACTATTTTCACATTCAAATTGATTCCGTGTTTCGATTTTTCCTTGAGCTGGTCCGAGTTTTCTGTATACAACTACTGTATGTGGTCTGGGCACAACGAAGGAGCTGGCTTGTCCTCTGTGTTTTTTTTATTGTTTCTTATTAACACGAGTGTTCGGTTCAGCTCGAACATATCTCGATTAATTTCACAAATCTTAAAATTAATAACTATATAAATTTATAATAGTTATTATATTATCAACTAAACTTTCAAATCTGAGACTACAAGGTTATCTGATTCAGCTTATATATATCTTAACTAATTTTACAGGGACTAAAATTAACAACCATACAAATATATATATAGAAAACATTATATTAGGAGAAACCTCTTAGTTCTAATATCTTATCACTAACCACCGACTATATAGTTTTTTTTTTTCTGTTTCGTCCTATGCGTTGCTGTGCTTCTTGGACTCAGTCCATTTATCAATTAAAATACATTTCGAAAACTAAAGAAATAAAAAGCACAAAGATATTAATACGGTGAAGCAAGTGGTGAGAGAAGATTGTTTTTAATATAATATCCAAAGTTGTGTGTCAATCACTCAATTACAACTTGTAAGAAAAAAGTAGTCTAACATGGTCCTACATATGATATTTTGTCCCACCGATTAGCCTCACTGATTTGGTTCTTTAAATAACTTTAGGTGATGGAACTAATTTCTATCAAAAAAATTTAACTTCGATTGGTACATCAAAAGTAAATTTGTCTAACTATCTATATTAAAGAAACATAACAACAAGTGGACAATTACTATTTTACAGATTGAGATTAAGCTACATTATTTGAGTAACAACCCAATAATAAAAATTGTAATTTTCAAATACCATAACAACAAAAAACAAAACAATTAAACTGGATGATAAAAAAATAAAAATTATTCGAGATAAATATTTTAAAAAAAAGAAACATAATTTTTTTTAATATGTTTAAATACTAGAAAACACTTTAATGCTCAATTAACAGAATAAAAAATATGCTTACCCAATATAGTTTTCTAAAACTTATTTGTTCTAAACCATTTCAATATTCAAAAGTAGTTACAAAACGAGTCATTTGCCCTGCGCTTTGCTGCAGAAAGAATTTTTTTTTTTTTGCTTCATTTCAATATGTGCAATTTGTTGTTTTGCATTTTGGTCTTTATTCTTTTTATTTTAGTTTTGACCCCTTTAATTTTTTGGTCCTTTTGGGGTAATTCTTATTTTTGTTCATATTTATTTATCTATACTCTTAGTTTTGGCTTCTAATTCTTATTGTTATTTATCTATGTATTAAATACAGCTTGCGTTAAATGACAAAGTAAATTTAGCTTTGTTGGCATGAAATGAGAGTGAAACTCTCTCTTATGCATGTATAATGAATGTTCTATTGTTAGTGATATGTTAACCCCGTGTTCTTTTCATTTTTTTTCTCTATGTATGGCTTAGTATATTTTTATTTTAAATTGATTTTTTAAAAAAGAAATTAAAATATATTTTTATTTTTTAAGATTTATTCTTGATATTATTATATAAAAAATATTTCAGAACACTAAGATTTAATGAATTTCATATAAAAAAATCTTAGTCATATATATATATATATATATGGCTTAGTATATTTTTATTTTAAATTGATTTTTTAAAAAAGAAATTAAAATATATTTTTATTTTTTAAGATTTATTCTTGATATTATTATATAAAAAATATTTCAGAACACTAAGATTTAATGAATCCTAACGTATTTTTAAGAAAACAATATTTTAAAAATAATTGTTATCATTATTTTCAACACCTTATCCATAATAAAATGAATATATAAATAAACTAAATAATCAAAAGTTTTTTAGGCAAATAAGAAAGAAAATAACAAATTAACTTAGATTATGTTCGATAATCTAGTAATATTTCATAATGATAATAATACTAATTTTGCTTTGTCTTTTAATTTTGTTCTTCAATTATTTTCATTTGTTATTTACAAAAAAAAATTCATTGCTGCAAATATTATTTTTTGTTTTTCTTTCAATCATAATAATAACAATGAGAATAATAATTCAAGTAATTTATCAGTCAATGTTGTATTTATTAAGAATTAAGTTTTCTAACTTTTCTACATTTAATATTTCAAATCTAATATCTCAGATTAATGATTTGCAAAAACTTTGTGGCGTAATATTGTTTTTAATTTTTTTATCTTATTTCTTTAAAATTATGTGACTTACCATTAGTATTAAAACAATAAATTTTATTATAATCCAAACAATTATAATAGTTATATTCATAATGGTCATAATACAAATTTTTCTTTTCTCCTTTAATTTTATCTTTTAACTATTTTCATTTGTTTTTCAAATCAAATAATATTTTTTTATGCAGATAATATTTTTTGCCTTCAATCATAAGAATAACAATGATTATAACAATTGAAATAATTTATCATTCGATGTTGTATTTATTAAGAATTAATTTTTACAGTTTCTTTATATATAATATTTCAATCTAGTAATTTATCATTCGATGTTGTATTTGTTAAAAATTCTATAACTCAATGTTGTCTTTAATTTTTTTACCTTATTTCTTTAAAATTATAGTATTTAACATTAGTACTAAACACAAAAAATTGTCCTATAATTAGTTTTTCTGGTGGACTGATCATCTTACAGTATGGAGCCTCATGCTTATTGCATTTTGATTTTCTGATGAGCTTTACCTTATAATATTCTTGTTATAACATATTTGAGAAATCTTTTTGTAAGAACATAAAGTTGTATTAGTAAATATATTTCTCATTGTTGTATTATTTTGTATATGTGTATTGAATGGTATCTACTCATTGAGTTATTGAATTCACCCTCTCATTATTTATTATTTCAAGCTTATTGCTTGCTAGCAAATCATTTTTGTTGTACTCTCAGAACTTGCTATTTTGGTTGTAATCGACACTTTTTTCTTATGTCTAGCTAGTGCTCCACAATTATAATAGTATTTATTTAACTCTTGTATTATGGCAATCAAATTATATTATAAAGTTAATTTTGTTATTAACGTTGCGTTGAACTTTGAAGTTAAAAGATAAGTTTGTATGTAAGTTTGGGTTCGCCTATGTATAGAACTTTGGGGGGGGACCATGCCTATGTGCTGGTCATGGATCTGGAAATCGGTCATGACATATATATTTTGTTTACATGATATTAGATCTAAAATATCATACAGAAAAAAACCCACAAAAGTCAATTTTCAACAAATACAACATTGACTAATAAATTATGTCGATTATTATTTTGATTATTAAATTGTCATAATCATTATAGTTGTCATTATAACCATTATTGTAAATAATAAATATTCTCATTATGACAATACCATCATTGTCACCATCATTATTATTATTATCGTTGTCATTATTATGATAATCAACACCATTATTTTTATTAATATCATTTAAATTATAATTACTATTATTATCATTATGAATATTAATATAATTATTTTTGTCATTATTGATATTCTCCATATTATTTTATAAGTTATTGTTATCATCATCATCATCATCATCAAAGCTATAATTATTAACATCATATGCACTATAACCATTACAATAAATTACTAGTTCTATTATCATTATGATTAATAATTTCACTATTATTACCATGCTTGTAATACCTAAAATAATTATTACTATTAGTGTTAAAACAATAAAAATTATTAAATTATTTCGAGAAATAAAAAAACTCAAAAACTTCAACAAAAGAGCAAGTAAGAAAAAACAAACTAAAATTATTATTATTATTATTGCGTAAATAATAGACATAACAAAATTACCCGAAGAAAAAAACTAAAAACTTAACGAAAAAGCAAACAAAAAATAAAATAAATGACAAAACAAAAATAATTATTATTAGCTTAGAATAAATCATTTGACTTCAAGATAAAAATAAAAATAAAAAGATCAAAGGAAAAAAAGAAGAAATATAATTTTTTAAATGATCACCAACACAAATTAAAATTTAAGGACTAAATTGAATAAAAACGCAACCTCAGCAAAAGAGAAAAGAAAAAAAATTAAAAACCAAAAATAAGAACATATACATATAAACATGGAAAAAAAGCAAACAACTTTTACATTTAAAAAACTTTAAAAAAAATCGTTAAACTTATCATTATTATTGTTTAAAAAATAAAAACCATGAAATTATCTTGAAAAATAAAAAAAACAAAACCTTTAACAAAAGAACAATAAATAAATAAAAACAAAAATAAATTAAATATTATGAGAAAAACAATTATTTGATCTATAGAACAAATAAAATTATCACAAAAAAGAACAAAGAAAAAGAAGAAATATCAATTTAAATTGATCGCCAACATAAATTCAAATTTAGAGACTAAACTGAACAAAAAGAAAGAAAATGACAGAAATCAAAAACCAAATTTCATAGCATAGAAATATAAGTATGGAAAAATAATAAAGATTGTCCAAGAAGGATTGAAAAAATTAAAAAAAATAAAATCAAAAAAAAATAAGGCTTGAAATGAAAAATAAAATATATAATCACTTTCACTTGGATGACAAAACTATTACAAATCCTTGAAATGGAATTTAAAGGAAAAATCAATCAAAAGAATAAGGGTCTAAATAAAAAATAGCATATATGATCAATTTCAATTGGAGAACAAAATTGAAATACATCAAAACATGTAGACTGAAAAATTAAAGGAAAAAAATCAAAAGAATAAGGGTTAATATAAAAAATAACATATATGATTGATTTCAATTAAGGGTAAAATTGATAAAAACCAAAATTTCTATAGAAGCAATTAGGGGTAAAAACAAAATAAAAAGATTAGGGAGTGAAATGTATAACCGACCACTACGATTGTCCACCCACCTGCGGTCGACATATGCACCAACATGTGGAAGATGACATGGCAGCGCACTTAGAGACACGACGATTGGGTAATTTCCTCTGTCTCCGTACATAGAACGCGCCGTCTCAAGACGTGTATGGAGGCGACGGTAGGCACGTTCAGCAGACGCATATGCAGGTAAATAAAAAAATAATAAACAAACATGAAACTACTTAAACACCCTCGAACCGGAGATAATAATCAAAACATCATTTTGCCCCCAGCCTCAATGCTCTATTTTTGTCTTTTCTGAGGGTATTTTAGTTGTTATATTGTTCACCCAAATGTAAAAAACCAAATATGCCCTCACAGTCAGCGCACTATTTCTGTCCATCTAAGGGTAAAGAAGTTAATTTACTGTTCACGGTCAGTACACAAAATTGAAAATACCCTTGACACTTTTTCCTTTTGTTTTCTGCTTACGGGGGTAAATTAATAGTTATACTATGCAAAAATAAATATGGAAAAGACAAAAACACCCTCTAACAATCAGATAAAGTCAATCGGTCGCTAGGAAAAGTAAAAAACACCTTTGAAACAAAGACTTAAATTTCAATGCACTGAAGGGCAAAATAGTAATTACACTATTACATTCCACAATAATTTGAGTTTACTGCCACAGTGTTTAAGCAGCGCGGTTTAGCTTTTTTTTAATAAATTACATATTAAAATCAAAATAAGTTTTAAATAAATAAGAATTAAAAATTTATAAGTAATTGAATATTTCTTTTGAATTTTTTACCAAAATAAAATATTAAAATCCCAAAAATATTTAAGAAAAAATACTTGGAAATTTATGAAAACTTAAAATTAATGAATAAAATTGTAATATTTTCTTAAAACATCATTGCAAATTATCTTTTTTTTTCTTTTCCTGAATTTCTTGACCAATTTTTTAAAAATCATTGTATGAAGATGATGTAAATGGGAAAATATATAGAGAAAAGGGGGGGTAAACATGTAGGTCAAGTAAGGCATCATGATGAAAGTTATGATAGTAATTCAACAAGAGAGCGGAGGAGGTTGTTGGGTATTAAAATTATAATAGTAATTAAAAAAAATATGAATAAATATGAGATCAAACACATTGGAAGATCTTTCAAAATCTACTCCATCATATTTCACCGCAACATAGAAGTACTCATGGTAGATGCAAACACAAAATAA
Source organism: Salix arbutifolia (assembly GCA_025169955.1). NCBI lineage: Eukaryota > Viridiplantae > Streptophyta > Magnoliopsida > Malpighiales > Salicaceae > Salix > Salix arbutifolia. The sequence continues at coordinate 8,195,861 of CM045917.1, read as the reverse complement.
ATCTTATAACAAACCCATGCCAAGGTAAAATTGAAAAAATATAAATACAGGAAGAATTTGTTAAGAAAAAAGAAAAAGAAGAGTTTGAGTATATTGAGAAAAATGAAATCTATAACACATCTTAAAAAGGAGACAAGGTAAATACCTTCTCAAGCCTTTTGTCAAACAACTAGGTTCTAGATGGAAGAAAAGCAGTAAAAACCAAAGGAAACCCCATATCAACCCAAACAAGGACATTAAATCCAATAAAAAGTTGAAATAATGATATGCTTCAATTTCTTGATGAGCTTCATGTTCTTTACATGATTAATTAAATCATGTAATCATGAGCCCTAGCAACCCTTTCTTTACTTTTTTATGTCTCACTTTCTCAACCTCGTATTAAAAATCTAGAAAAGAAAAAAACAAAGACAAGAAAATACAAAGAATTGATCTTTCTTTTAGTTGTTGAATCTCTCTTTTATTGATCAATGTGTGATATTTTGAATCCTCATTACTAATGGAATCAAAATGATTTCTGGATTGATCAGAAGATCCTTTCAATTGGCTAGAATCCCTTCCTTGAGGAGATTTCAAGAGTGTTCGGGATAAGGGGAGTCAAATAAAATACATGTCAACCAATCATTGTTTGTCTATAGTGATTCGATGTTTAGTAAAATAACAAAAATGACATTTCTACATATATAGATTTAGCCAAAATCATGTATATAATTTCCAAATTACCATGAAAATGGAATTTTCCCGTGAAACAACATTTTACCTTTAAAACCAATCCATTAATTGACTTACTATTTTTTCTTATATGCCATGAAGTTATTGCAATAAGATTTTGTTTTTCAAAAAAATGAATAACTAGCATATACAAAAAAATTTCTTTGGAAAATATTATAATTAATAGGTTATATTGTTGAAAACAAAGCAACCATATAGTTTATATGGTTTCTAATAGCACAATTCAATAGATTGCAATATTAGGAACATCATAGCCTATTAAATATTTTATAATTAAATTTTAAATAATAATTATCTTCTATAAATTAAAACAACCAATTTTGGAATAAAATAACATTAATACATTAGTTATTCAGACAACTCAAATTTTGGAATTATATCTTGATAAATAACTAGTTAAAAAACCTTGATATATATTGATAGAGAAAACAATTTTTTTTTTATCTTGTACATCATTCATGTGTAAGAAAATAACTCTGTTTAGAAAAGATAGAGATAATATTTAGTTTCATGTTTATCTAATATAAAACTAATTAAAAAATTAAATATTGAGAATAAAAAATAGATAGCATATGAAATATTTTTTCTTAGAAAAGGTAAGGATAAAAAATGAATTTATATTTATCTAATAAAGAACTTGTTCAAAAATAAACAAAAAAATGAAAATAAAAAACAAATAGAACAATAAAAGATAGAGATGATATTTAGGTTCATGTTTTTTTTATTTGCTACATCATTAATGTGTGAGACAATGATTTTGTTTAGAAAAGATGAGATTCAATTCATGTTTATTTGGTACATTATTAATTTTAATGATATAATTATAGATTTTAAAACCTTTATATTTAAATATAATTTTGAGTTGTGTTGTTGCTAATAGAACAATCTACTAGGTCATGCCTTTTATAATAGTATAACCCATTAAAACATGTTATTTTTCTAAAATAAAATAAAATATTTTATTTTAAAAAAACACCTTGAAAATACTAAAATATAATGATGTTTTTAAACAATGCTTTCATTACACTTATTGTTCATTTGGCGTTTCCTTTTTTTGTTTGGTACTGTATTTCAGAAACCTTTAAAAAAATAGAATTTTTTTTATTTTAAATTAAATTTTTTTGGTGTTTTTAGATCAATTTCATGTGCTGATATGAAAAATAATCTTAAAAAAACATTATTTCGATGCATTCATAAACGAAAAGTACTTTAAAAAATAACCTCAATTATACTCCAAAACAATCACTTATTCTACTAGGTGTAGATATTGCCAGATTGTTTTTTATTTTTTTTTGTAGTTTTTAACAACTCTAGTTTCTCTTTTGTATTTTTCTCCCAACCACGTGGTTATTGTTTTGTTTTATATGTGGCTTATTTGTCATCATATCTATCATTCTTGAACACAAAACAATGGAACTATGGTTTGGAAGTGTGATTAAGATTGTTTTTTAAAAAAAATTTATTTCAGAAATGTATTAAAATTATGTTTTTTTTAAAAAAATATTTTTAACATCAGCACATGAAAATGATCTAAATATTTTTTTTAATTTAAAATAAAAAATAAAAATTTTATTTTTTTTCAAAAATAATTTTAAAATACAATCCCAAACACCTATCTTGTCAAGCAAAATGTCGACAAAGTAAAAAAAAATGCTTGAAGTGGGTCCTTCTGTAGTCTTCGGTCTTCCTCTACTTGGACCTCTTCCCTTTGTGACTTATTAATAAAGAAGTAGAGTTTGAGCCTTATTGAAGTTACTGAAATAATAAATGCCTTTTTCGTGATCCAAAGATAAAATAATGGCCCATTTTCTAATCCTTCCCTCTTTGATTTTCTTTTATTTATATATACCCCCCTCGTAATATTTTATTTTGATTAAGTATGTCCAATTTTCATATTCCTCAATTGACCCCTTGTTTTTGTTTAGATTAGAGGCCATGTAATTGACAGGCATGAAACTTGGCAATTGCTGCCACCAAAACTATCTCATATTCCTTTAAAGTATTTCTTATTTAAACACATATTAAAATCATTTATTATTACTTTTAATATAAACATATCAAAAAAAATTCAAGAATATATAAAAGAAATATTTTATTTAGAAACCCCGTTTCAAACGATAACCAAACAGTCCGTACAAATTGTATTTCGGCCGAGAATTGGAGTTTATTAATTATTTTGATTTTTTGTTTTTGTTTTTAGATTTGTCGACGGAGCCATTGAATCTTGTGTTATTCTAAGTTACTATTTATGAGTTATGGTAGATGTTATTTTTTGAAAGTATTTTTTGTCCAAAAATATATTAAAATAATTTTTATTTTACATCAATATATAAAAATATTTAAAAACATCAAAATAATTTAATTTAAAATAAAATAACATTTTTTTTAAAATACTTTTAAAACATAATGTCAAAAACACGGAGAGAAATCTTTCAATAATATATTTTTTTTGTGAGAAGCTCAATCTTTGGTTGCCTCATTTGCTTTTAAAATCCTTTTTCAACCTCTGCTGTTTTGAAGTCGCAATTCTATTATTGTAAAACTGTGGAGAATGAAGCAAGCTAAGAGAAACAAACTCTCAGATAGCATGAAAGATGACAGAACTTTTAGATTTTTATTCTGGGGCACATCGTAATGTTGAAGGAAACAAGAGGGTGATTAATGGAAATGAAAGTAACTCAAACTCGAGACTGATCAACAACAACGTGAAATTATCATATATATATATATATATATATAATTAGTAGCAGTCTCTGGCTCAAGAAAGTAGGCTTTTCACTGCCGAGGACAGTGTTGGATTTACCAAACTATAACCTCCATCAATCACCAAATTAATCCCACTAACATACTTGGATTCATCGCTTGCCAGATAGACTACTGCGTTTGCAATATCTTCTGGTTCCAGTAGCACCTCCTTCAAGATGGCCGATGATGAGGAAATGAACTCCTCCATCTTCCTCTTCTCGATACCCAAAGACTCTGTGATCATTGGGGTTGCTGTTGTAAACGGAGAGACGCAATTGACCCTGATTCCATGCCGTCCCAGCTCCACGGCCAGGTTCTTGGCAAGCCCTACCACGGCGTGCTTCGACGCAAAATAAGGATGCGGAGTTGCGCCTGTACAGGTTGCTGTAATCACACTTCCGGTGAACAAAATACACCCTTTCTTGGCAGGAATCATAACCCTAGCAGCATGCTTAGCACCCAAGAATGCTCCGAACAAGTTGACATCTAGCACTCTCTTGAAGTCTTCGTTTTCTATAGCTAATATCCTCGGAGCCCTGCTGGTTCCGACCACCCCAGCATTGTTGAACATGATGTCAAGCTTTCCATATTTGGAGACGGCCATGTCTACAGCGTTTCTGACATCAGAATCGCATGTTACATCACAGTGGATGTAAGAGATGGTTTCCTGGGAGCCTAGGTTTCTGCTCACCATTTCACCGAGGTCATCTTGAATATCTGCAATGACAACCTTCGCACCATGTAGAACAAACAGCTTTGCAGTGCACTCGCCTATGCCACTAGCGCCACCAGTTATAAGTGCAACCTTTCCTTCTAGCCTGTAATTCATAGCAACAAAATCAAGAAAAATACGAGCAGTGAAATCTGCTATTTTACTCCTAATTTTCAAGGAAAATTTATAGAATTTTCGTTAGATAGGCATACAGATGGAATGAAATTTGAGTTTATAAACTGTATACCTCTTGCTGCAGGCTAGAGTTACCGAGGAACCCGAATCCATTTTTCACCTAATAGTGCTGGAAAATTATTGTCAGGCTGCTCATTCGATCTTTAAAAGACAGGAAGTTCATATATCAGAGGCAACGAAATTATTTCTTCAGAAGTTGGCACGTAGCACCAGCACATTGGCACTCTTTTGTTGACATCGTTGCTTTGTTTGCAGGCCAGATCACATCAGGATTTCACTGTAGCAACAGGTCCTCGCAGTGCCAGGAAAAAGAGAGTAATAAATGGAGATAAATTTAGATTCTTTTGCCAAGTTTTATTCATCATAGCGATTGACAACTGCATTGATTAGGTACAGTTGCTCTCCCAATTTCGTCATCACTTACGAGGAGTTGAAGCCGAAAAAGACTATACTGTCAGAGAATAATATAAATTATATTTTGGAACCTCATTTATAAGCTTGAGTTTTTAGGTGAGATGGTTTCTTAATATGGTATCAGAGCCTTATTGACCAAGCGGTCATGAGTTCGAATCTCACCACCCTCATTCTATTTGATAAAAATCAAGCACAAGGTAGTATGGCCCTGTGTACAAGTTTTAAGTCCAAAGGGTTTTCACTTGAGGGAGTGTGTTAGAGAATAATATAAATCATATTCTGGGACCTCACCTATAAACTTAAGCTTTTAGGTGAGATGGTTCCTTAACATATAGGGGTGAATAGAAAATATTACACCTAATCATCTAACTTGCATAATCCACGTATAATTAGTGTAAGTAACCCTAATATCCAGTATACAAAACTATTTTCTCTCTTTATTTTAGTGGAAGATTGTTTTTTCGCTCATCTCTTTCATTTACCTCCTAAGCACAAAGTAACCTCTCCTTTAATTTTTTTTAGAGTCTATTTATAAATTTTTTAAAATAAAAAATATTATTTTAATATATTTTCACCAAAAATACTTTAAAAAATAATCAGTATCACAAACCAAACGAGCTCTTAGTCTTTTTCTCTTTAAATTTTAATTTCTTCCACGTAATTTTTTTTTCTTGTTTAGTTGTCTGTTTAAAGTCAATTTTTTCCATAATTAGATTAGTATGAATGATACATAATTTAAATGTCGGGTTCTCTTCTTTCACTCTGATTTGAAAGGTTTAGAGATAGCCTACTACTTTGACCAAGATGAAGTTGATTGAAAACTAAAGTATTATTGTAAGTTTTTTCGAAAGAAAAATGTGTGATAGCCAGCACTACTTTTGACCATAGAGATTGTTTTTTGTGATCTTTGAATAATTTTTTTAAAACTTGTAGAACTATATATGAAGTTGGGCAACACTTTGATTTTAAATCCAAGACTTAGATTTTTGTTAACTAAATTGATTTTTTTATTTCTTATCTATTTGATAATAAATAAAAACAAATTCGTTCATAAAAATCTAAGCCATGGATTGAAATCAAAGTGGTGCCAAACTTCAAATATAGTTCTAAAGGTCTTTTTTTGATATCTTTATTGTAAGTAGCATTTACAAGAGTATTTGAAACATGTTTAGTCTTTATTGGAGCAAGCAAAATTTAAAGAATATATCATTGAAACATCACCAAGCAATTTCTTCTCAAAATTACTAGGCTATCACACATTTTCTCTTTAGAAAACACTTATAACTTATAAGACTTTCCTTTTCAATCAAGTTCTCCATTTTCAAATTAGTAGGTTATTTCTAAACATTTCAAATCACAGTTAAAGAAGAGAATCCAGTAAGACATTTAAAAGATGCAAAATTATATATCATTTATAATAACATAATCAAGAAAAAAAATTGACTTGATTCGGTGTTTCTAGTGTAAGAGACTAATGATAATAATGTCTTGCAATTGTATCATCATTTCTTAAACTTGATTAGTCATTCCCAATTTGGGATGCTAATGCTACCAATGTGATACAATGATATTGATTTTTTTTTTATTTTTATCAATCATTCCTAATTTAGGAGACTAATAATACCAATAACGTTCAATGGTATCGAAATGTATTAGAATATTTAACTAGCTATGTAATGAAATGAGAGATAATGATACCAAATAGATTAATATTAGCATACTAGAGGTGACGTTCAAAGACACCAATTTAGAATTGTTGTTGACATTAATTGATTGAATCGAGTGATGGGCAACTAAAGATAATATGCTTTTAAATATTGGAAATTAGGATAAAATATAAAATGAATGATAAGTAAATGAGATAAAAGATTGTACTTATTCATATGGAATAAAGAAAAGAGAACTTAATAATATGTTAACTGATGTCATATGATAATTATATTAATACCTTTATTGATATGTGATTATTGTATATTTTTCAAAGCCATCACATACATGTTTTAAGTATATCTACCTTATCATTTTGTTTATATAGACCAAGTATAATAGGTTATTTTGGATTATGAGGTATTTTGTCTAAGCATGTAAACAATAATGCTAAATTTTATTGTAGATATATAAATATTTTTCCTTTAATGCTTAATTATTTTTTTTATTTATGTATGCTAGATTTTATGTAAACTCTCTTACTTTATGATTCATGTATTATGTAATTAGTTATGTGTTATTGGATGAGATGACTTAGGTGAATATGGTTAATGTGATCATGATAAGATTGAATCAAGAATTTGTGTTTTGCATGTATGAAATAGAAGAATACTTGCTGAAAATTATATTTTGTATGTATGGAAAAGAAGAAAATCCGATGAAATTTCAGTAGAAATTATGATTAAATATTAATTATTCTTAAAAACTCATTATGCTAAAATGAATATCAATAGTAATAACAATTTCCTAGTGATTATGTATTTAAATGTGTTTTGTCCCATAATTTAGACATATTACATAGATAGAGAGAAAATGATCTATCGAAGGTGAATGAGTTACCCAAGTTTCTTGGAAATTATTTTCAATTAAATAAGTAATTATTTATATGTCTATTTTTTTAGGCGGCTAGTTTTCTATGCGTTCATTTATTATTTCTAGTAATGTTAGAGCATCTTTAAGGGAAAACACTATTTAGAGAAGCCAAATTAGTAATATGACTTTTTGAATAGTATAAATATATCATTTTTTTATATATAGACACTCCAATGGAAAAAAAAACCCATTTAGTAAAGTCAATTCTATTTTAATATATATAATATTGATATATTAGTAATAACTAACCAATACAAGTACAATCAAAACTATTTTTTTGCATAGAAATATTAAATAATTTTTTGACTTTTTTTATCAATATGTAAGAATAACTCCCCTTTGAACTATGAAAATAAAAGATAAAAACTAATTTTTTTTTGTCTTTTCATTTAGCTTTTATACAACGTTCTAGGACAATTACCCCCTCTCTTATTTTTTTAATTTTGTGGTATTTTATTAAGAGAAAAGAATATATATATATAGATATATATATCCCTACAACAATAATAGGTATAATTAACATAGTTGTCTGTTTTGTTTCGGCCAAAACATTTCGTACTAGTTAAAAAAACAAGACAAAACGACGATGTTTTTACCTTGGTTTAAATTTCGACCCGTTCTAGATTTTTTGGCCAAATACCGGCCGAAACATTCCTATTTCATTCTGTCTGTTCTGTTTCGGCCAAATAGTATTTTTTTAAAATAATAAATAATTTTACAATATCAATCATATCTCTTAATCCGACTGCTAGATTGAGATGCAATTGTACGAGGAGTTTCATGACATATTTATATATATTATGTAAAAATTTCTGAGCAATCAGAAAATATAATGACCTTACAAGATTGATGATGATATTCTCGTAATATTATACATGTTCATAATTTTGTTCAGAAAAATCATTTTATTGTGTTTTTTTTTAGATTAAATTACACAACTCTAAATAATTTTATTTTTGGATTTGAACTAATTTTTTTGAATATATATATATATATATAGTACAATAGTACAATCCCAAAACGGCGCGCCGAAACATACCAAAACCGAAACATTCTGTTCCAATTGAAAAAATAAAGCACCAACCGAAACGGTATCGACAATCTTGATAATTAATAATTTTATATATTTAGTAACTTTGTTCTTGTATAATTGTTTTTAGAAACAATTTATCAATTTTTTATTTAATATGTTCTTTATTAATAAAAGAACAATTACTCAACTTGTGAGTCAATAAAAATATATTGTAATTCCTCGTCAGATTCAAGTTTGAGGTTAATTTTCTATGTATTTAATTATAAATGGAAAATGGAAAAGAAAAAGAAAAAGAAGATGAAGACAATAAATATAGATGCTAGAAGATAAAGCAGCTATATAGATGATAGAGGGTGAGATTAATAAATTTGAGGTAATTAGCTCAATTTCACATAGTTCTTGTTTGTAATTATTGTTGATGTTGTATTTAAAAATATTTTTGTTAAAAAATATATTAAAATAATATTTTTTTTTATAAAAATTAATTTTAATATTAGCATATAAAAATAATTTAAAAATACATATTTATTTTAATTTAAAATATATTTTTTTCTCAATTTTTTTTAAGGAGTGCCAAACACCCGGTGTGAAATGTCAAGAGATAAATTACCAAAATACAGTTGAGAGAAATAGAAAATAGAAAGAAAGAAAAAATCATAAAACCCCAGACATAGTAGATATTGCAATATTAATTTATTGATTTCCAAATGACAGGAAAACAGAAACAAAATTTTACCAAGGAGAAACCCGTTTATGCTTCTTCTTCTTCTCCCCCTGAACTTCGATCTGTAAGTTCCATTTCTTTATTTTGATTATATATATATATATATATATATTTGTAGATTGTTTATTTTATGAAACAGATAAAAAGAGGTGCCTGTGCTTCTTGTAGTGGTAGTAGTAGTGAAGGATGGCAAGACCGTGGGTACTGGTCTGTTTGCTGTTGTTAATTGTGTTCACGTCTCAGTTAGAGTGGAAACAACAACTTGGTAATGAAATTGAAGCCAGTCCAAACGTTTCCCAGAAAGATAAACAACAACAACATAGTTCCAATCGAGAAGAAGTTGTCAAAGAAAAGGTTAGTTATTTTTTTTTTTAATTACATTTAGTGCTTTCTCTGTTGTGTTTTATATGTTTATAAAACCAGGAAAAGGTAAAAAGGGAAAGACCCAGTTGTTTTTCTTAGCGTGGGGATTGAAGATTTTGCTCCGTGCATATACAAGGATTTGGTCAAGTGATTTCTATTGAAGAACATGGGAGAGTTTCATTTTTTTTTTTTTTTTGTGTTCTTGGAAAGTCTGGGTTGGTGGTGGAATTTCAAATTTGTTAGCTGGGGAAACATAATAATGCGATATGATTGATGATTATCCTTGGTGCAGTTTTGTTACGGAGAGCAAGAGGCCGGGAAACAAATTGGGCTTTCTTTTTCTTTTTGGTTCTTTCTCCTTGATGTATTAGAATCAGTGCTGAAGATAATTACTTGTGATTTGTTGCGTTTTGGTAATTGGAAAAGTGTCAAATAGAATCTCTAGCTTTTATTTTCCTTCAAACCCAAATGTTGGTAAACTGAGTTCCGTTTTTGGATTGACATAATTCATTACTCTTCTAGAGCAGAAAATGTTTTGTATATAAACATCCCATTTTGGTAATTGAAGTTTGCTGGGCTAGCTAAGTGATATATTGAAATTATTGTTATAAAAAGATTTATTACATGCTTTCTTTGGGACTTCAGTATCTCCTTAACTTACAAAATTTGGTCTTATGCAATCATTGTTACAATCAATAATTTGAGCATTGATTCACGTCAAACTAAAATCAAAATGGCTAAAAGTAATGGCAAAGTTGGGCTTAGAAAAACATTTCAAGAGGCCAAGTTTGTTTCTGCTGAAGATGTGCTGGCTTTTTCCAGATTGTTTTTTGACATAACACATTAAAACCATCATAAATCATTAAAAAAACATCAATTTGATATTTTTCAAGCCAAACACACTCTTAAACGCATCAAAATACAGTTACTTCCCTTCTAAATCAATGTAATCCCACAGTAACATTTGCTTATGCACCCATTTCTTCTCTTGGGCTGTGAATGTCAACTAGGTTTCAATATGGATCAACTGCTACATAGGCTGTGATTCCAGATATATCAATGCTTTGCTTATTTTAATTGGAGTTTTGTCGATCTTCAATCAGTCATTGTTATTGTTGTTTTTGTTCTGTTCCTCCGGATGGCCTTGCCATCATTAGTGATATCATTGCTCCAATCCTCATTGAAAGCAAGTACAGTTTTTCAAAATAGTAGAGTTTGATAAGATGGAATTTTCTCTTAGATGTTGGTAGCCCCAGCATCCCTGTGCCTTGAGTGAATCCTATCTAAGTTACTTCAGATATTTACAAAATCAGTACTTTCTGATACCCAGATATATTGGATGCTTTGAATCTTGGGCAAAAAATGTTTTAAATTTACAAATTGTATAGCCTGTAGTATTCCATGACAAGAGTTTACCCGACTTTCAATGCACAACATTTTACTTTCCAAGTATGTTCTATAGTCAGTTCAGAAAATATTTCATGTTCTTTGGGGGCATTTTCCTCACTGATACTTCATTGATTTAGTATCTGTTCGGTATACTCATTATTCTCCTATGGTCTGGCACAGGTTTTGTTGTTTTGTGCATGCTTCAATGTTGGATTGCTTGCCAACTCCCAGTGTGCAAACCTATCTTTTCTGTGTTCACTTTGTTGAAAGAGTATATTGTCTCCAAAGCATCTTACCCTGAACTTTTTTTCCCTTTAATTGTTCATTTTCTTTTGATTGTTCAGGTTACATTTTCATTATCTTGTCCAACAAGAGTGTTTGGCTTGTTAATATATTTCATTTTTATGTTATAGACTGTAAACCTCTTTTCAAGATTTTGCATATTTTAATTGGGTTTTTTTTTGCATCCAATCAGTTATTGCTGTTGTTCATATGCTGTTCCAATACATGCCCATATTCCCTTTCACAAACAAACGATGTTTGTGCGCCAAATAAGAACCAGCTATTAGTACTCTTTGTAATCAAATTTTATTTTCTTCGCCCCCCCCTTTCAGGTTGAATTGGTGAGCGGATGAGGGAGGGATATAAACTATTTAAGTAAAAGGCATTTAATTGACACCATAAAGGTCAAATTTCCTTCGAGTCAAGCTTGTTCACTTGCGGAAGAGATTCTTATGGGTTGATTGGTGACAATGGATGCTTATCATGCATGTTAAATGCTTAAAATCTCAAAAAATGCAGTGGTAATTCACAAATGATATGGTCAGAGATCTTAGTTTCCTGTAGTATTCCTCATTACCAATATCTAGCTTCATGTTCACATCATTTTACACTACAAAGATGTCCTGTGGTCTAGCCAGAAACACTCTACATTCTTCATAAGGTATTTTCCCCCTTATCTATGTTTGCGAATCAGTGATTTAGTATGTACTTATTTTTCATGATAGTTTCATATGGAAGTTGCAAAAGTTTTGTTATTTTATATGTAAGGTTGAAGTGTTGGATTGCTGACTAGTGCCCTCAACTTGAACAGTCTATACTATCTCAAAATGTAAATTAGTCTAGCATTGTTTTCCCTTTGAATGTCAATCACCTTTCATTGTTCAGTCTAAATTTTTCATGATCTAGCTGTCTAGATTGTTTAATTTGTTAAGAGATTTCATCATTTTGTTTGATATTGTGTTTGGCCAATCAAGATTTTTGAGCATCATGTCATAAACATCTTGTGGCTGTCGACTTTGCTGCAGATAATCCTTTCTCAAGAAAAGAACATTCAGAAACTTAATGAGCTTGTCCAGACTCTCCAAGAACAGTTGCAGCAGTGTACGAGTGAAAATTATGTTCTCAACAGCAGTGCAATCCCTTTGACTGAACATCTAAATGAGTTTGAACAGCAACCAGTATTGGAGGACTAAACATGGACCGCACGCTTTTAACAGTGATATGTTTTGTATGTGCTTTAGACAAACCTGGTATTTCTATCTCGGCAATTTAACTTTACTAGACTCATAAAACAATCATTATCCACATTTTCGTATGTTAATATTAAATGGATTTAGAAAGCATGTACCCTAGTCTTCAACATTTCGGATGAAATCTATAATATTCTGCAAACAATCTCAATTTATTGAAATCTTAGTGGAAGAGGCGGGTACATATAATGTTACTTTGGAGTACTAGTAAGTACTATAGTAAAATTGTAGTATGACAGTTAGGACTTATTTAGTTATCATGAGTGTTTGTCCTAGAACGTTGGGTGTCAAAATGAAGGAATTATATCTCCAGCCATTTCAACTGTATTTTGTCAAATCCTATACAACTGAGATTTTCACTTAAGTTAGTGATGGTTCCTAGAAATTTGATGCAAACATGCTTCTATTACATGGGTTGGGCATCGATACTATTTGTTGGGCTTCCATGTTCAATTGTGTATCAGATAATTTTCTATTTATTATGCTCCACAGAAAGTTGATTTAGAGGTGGCTGGAAATTACTTTTGTCAAAATAGAAAATCTGAAGGCAGCATGTTTAATCTTTTTAATATTCAAATTTCAAAAACTTCAGTGAACAGGAATGGAAATTATTAAGTGCGTGTTGAATTTAACCTACATCTGACCAACCTCTAGTCCAAGTCTATCAGATAATTCCACGATGCTCAATTGAGTTATTGTGAGAACCGAAATTTCATACTTAGTTGTTTCATACCTATCAAGAATTATATTGACCTCAACTACCTTTACTTTCTCTTGTAACTCGAACTTTATTATTGTACTTATTCATTTAATTTCTATCTTTTTATTGTACTTACTCGTTTAATTTCTATCTTTTGATTGTACTTGTTCATTTAATTTTAATGGTTTTTAATCTCCGTACTATTTGTGGAATGCTTTATGGTTCTCACTTCTCAGTGATTCCCATCATTTATGATTCCTCATGGTTCTCTCTAATTCCCATTTTTTCATTATTCCTCAATATCAGTATTACTTGGTATTCCCATTCCCTACCGTCCCTGTATGGTATTTATTGTTGTATCAGGTCTTATTTACTGCCATGCTGCTTGGATTGCAGCAAGATATTATCCGAGGGGACTAATGGAGGAGTGACTACCATAGCTGTAATTATGATCGCACTGCTCTGGATTGAAGAGCCAATTTAATGTTCGAGCTGATCTTACCAAATGGCTTCACCAAGTTCCTTGCAAGTTAGTTTGCATGACATCCTTCCTTCATGGTTCTGTCATAATATCAAATATATCTAGGTTGTCTTTAATCAGGTTAGAGTGTAGTTCCAACTTTTTATTGCTGTTAGGAAAAGCATGTAGCCGAGAAATATAGCTCAGAATATTTTCAAACTGGTCTCAAACATTGCATTTTATTTCAAATATCTAGAAACTAAATCTTCTTCGATCATTTATAGTTCTTTCAGAAGCGAAGTTTAATTTATGGTTTATAATGTTGTATGGTATATATGATCATCATTTACATGTATTCTGTCCATTTAGAATGACTGGTATATTTTGCATCATTATAAAAAACAAAACAACTAGGGACAAATCTCGGTCCATTTCAAATTTCTAGACCAAATTCTGGCCAGGATCCAATTTCATTTTATCCATTCCGATCTGTGAATATATATGGGTTTGAAATAGAAATTTCTATCAGGCTTCCATCACTTTGGATATCGAAACAGCCATCAAATGAAAGGTTTAAGCCACAGAAGTTTATTTATGCTAGTGGAGTATTTTAGTGTCTGAAAATTTCAAATCAGGAAAATAGAGCTCACAGATTATTGAAATGTTATTGGCTGGTCTCAAAGGACTAATTTGATACTATTTTATGATGATTTGGTGGTCAGAATAGTGGAGTTTTGACGGCGAGCCTCAATAAACGGAGACCTAATTGGGTTTTCAATAGTTCATGTATTCAAATAAAATAAAATTCTAAATGGTCAATAATTTACTGGATCTTACCTATAATGGAAGTAGTAATTCCTATGAAATTAAGTTTTAAATAATAAATTATTTACACATGATATTATTATTTACTATTTGATAATAGAGTTTCTATATCGGTATTTTTTATTTATTAATATGGGTGTCCCGACCAGTTTGTGCACAGCTCGATTAATCTCATGTGTCCTGAAATTAACGATCATATAAGTTTTTAATAGATATTATATTACTAATCATATGACTTGAATCTGAGATTGAGATAATAGGGAGAGTAAACTCATGAATCACAAATTCTTACTATTGGGCCACTATTAGATTGTTTCTACCTCAGTCTTTTCAATAACCCAGGTGATTAATTGATAAAAAAAAAAAGTTGAATCATAGAGAATTAGTTCCATTTGAGGGTGTTGTCCACATCAAACATAAATTATAACTTCACCGACCCCATGAACTTCCCAAAAATCTTAATTGTGATTTCTGATGCAATTATATCAGTAGTTGGCAGTCAATTGAATAAAACAGGACATGTGATGGTGCGATTTCGAAAACCTAGATAGATAGCCCTTATCAAAAATCAAATGCTGCTTCCGAGGAAAGATTTCCAGATTTCTTTTAATGCTTCATGCAGAATTAATCGCAGCCGCTGATCTGTTTGATCGATCATTATCATCAGCAGTTTGATTATTAATTGTTCTTCCAACTTTCCATTCTCGTGTACATGAAAACTTTATGAGAAGAAACCTTCTCATGGACAGAGCCTATTCGAGCTCTAAACATTACCAAAACGGAAAAATCTACAACTGCAAGAAAGATTTCATTAATCTTAAACCTTTCCCACTTGCTGGTAGGGTCCTTAACCTTAAACACATACCCCCCTCTCCCAACCAATTTTGTTTTTTGGATTCAAGGAAATCCCATTCCTCAGAAAATGCACTTTGTAGATCCAGGTAAGTGAGTAAAATTTTGGCTGTCTCAGGTTCTTACAAGAAATACACGTCCTGACTCGAACTCAAGATCTGCAATGCAGATCTCAAGCTCTTTACCACCACGTCATACTTCTTGGGGACTTCCCTTCCCCAAGTTGGCATTGATTTAATGAGTTATCACCATAAACACATACCCTTCCAATCAATGAGTTATCACCATAAACACATACCCTTCCCACTCATATATAGGAAACAACATCGTTTAGACTCATATTTGATGCCAAGATAAGTAGAACTACTTGAATTTATTAATTTCAACAATATATTTTCAGGGATCGTAATTACTCTTTTGAAACTTTTCTGTTTTCTTGGCCACATGCATAGTTGAATTGCTACTTTCATGGGTAATTAAGCCAGGAGCCTTTGCTTGTTACTAATTTTGGTGAAAAACACATAACCAATTCAAACACACCGATGGACTAAGGATTGAGAAGAAAAACTATTATACTGGGTGATTAAAAGCTAGTTCACAGGTTTGAAAGGTTAACCCAATTGTTTTATTTTTTAAAATAAAAGTTAGTTTTTTTTTTGTTTTTTTTAAAAATAAATTGAATTTTTATCAAATTAAGTGATCAGGGGTTGAACCGCTAAATCAACCAAGTCAACTCTAGATTGACTTTTTTTAAAAAAGAAAACTTAATTTGGGCTAAGAGTCAAGTAGGCCAAAACCTAAGTTGATTTGCTAGGCCAAACTATTGGGCAAGAATGAGCAACTTATTAAAGCTCTTTGTTCTGTTGGTAATATTTAAGAGGTTTCACACTTGAACATAGTACCATAGTTGTTAAAGTCATATTTATCTAGCAAGTTGATTTAGGAAATTTACTATTCAAAACCTAACCTAGATTGAATTTCCAATTAAATAGAAAAAGATAATGATTTGGTGAAACTCGATTGGCTAAATCAAATTTTAGTGACAGGGTTGACCATGTCAAAACCACTCCAAACTTGGTCAGGTCAACACCAAGAAAAATTAAAAAAGCAATGCTACTTCAATAAAAAAAAATGATTGACTTGGGTTGACCTGATGACCCATAGGTTGACCTAGCAACCCGTGCCATTTTTCGGGATAGTCTCTGAATCGGGTTTGACAACTATGAGTAATAATGATGACCAAAAGAAAACTACAAAATATTTGTCAAGTAGTTATAAAAATCATATTTTCTTACTACAAAAATTTTTCTTTCATTAAGTATTTTAGATGTAAAATATTTTATCACTTTTATGATATATGGTAAATTATGTTGTGAAAAATAAGGTGCTTGTAGAATAGTAATGTGTTACGATATTGATGTAATAATGATGGTGGTTGTGATGTAAGTGATGAGAGAGGATGAAGGGTGATTATGGAGGTAAGGATGAAGGTGATGGTGAGTAGTAGCAATTGTGAAAATGGTTGTTGTTATAGTTTGTGGTGATGGAGCGATGATTGTGGTGACATTAGAGATTATGATAGTGAAAGAGGTAGTTGTGTCAAGGTTTTGACGGGTTGAAATTCTTGCGTGATATTGCGAGTGGATTAGTCTACATCATATTTTACACAATTTCATTAGTTGAATTTAAAATTGCTCTAGTAAGATTAACCCATAAAAAATAGAAAAATATTTTGTTCAAAGACATTTTGCACCCTCTAATCTTTGAATTATAACTTTTCATTTCTTTAGTTTACCATAGTTAGCTCCTTTTTGGCTATAATTTCTTACTAGACTATTGGCTCGTGTTATGCTCCGAGTCATATCAATTTTTCATAATGTAAAAGAAAAGTCCAAGCATGCTAACAAGTTTTATAATAAGATTTTTTAATAATGAATTCAAAATATGATGCATATTAGATGATATTTGTGTTTTTAGAAAATGTTAATATAACGACATATTGGATGACATTGGATTTCAAATATTGAAACAACAATATATTATATTTATGTAGGTTAATCTATCAAATCTTTGACCTTAGTCATGAGATTATGATAACTCTATAGAAACAAAATCAAAATAAATTATGAAGGTCATTTCCTAATCAACCTTAGTTTGTAGGATGAAATTGGAAAAAAATATAATATTAAAAAAGAACTACAAAACTACTTTGGACAATCTACCAAACTAGTAACCTGGGTCATCATATCGAGATAATCTATAAAATATAAATAAAAAAATAAAGTCAAATATCCAACCAACCCAATGTTGAGTGATGAAATAAACAATAAAACAAAGAACAAAAAACTCCAAATCAACTTGGGCTAACATGTTAAACCTATGATGTGGGTTATGAGACTAGGATAAAAAATTTAAAAAATAAATAAAATAAAATTTCAAAGTTCCATTTCCAACAGATTCAATGTTTAAGGTTGAAATCAAGAATAATAACAAACTAAATTCATGAAATCATGACTACTCCATAAAAAGAAAATAGAAAAAAATTATGAAGTCCAATTCATAAATAACATAATATTGAAGGATGAATAAAAACAAATAAGTAAAAAAGGGAAAAAAATTTGAGTTATTGCAGGGTGAAATTGAAAAACAAATAGTTAAATAATGAATCGCATCAACTTGGGTTAACCTGTCAAATCCGTCAATCAGATCATGAAACTAAAAATAACTTTATAAAATAAAATTATGAAGCTCAATTATAAAGATAAAAAAATCTAAACCTAGTGAACCTAGGAAACCCGTAAAAACAATGTCCCAGTCATGACATCAAGATAGCCTTGTAAAGAGAGAATAAAAAAAATACAAAGCCTAATTTCCAACTAACTCAATTGTTGAAGAATGAGTATTTTAAAAATTCATTTATAAGTAGCGGGGAAAAATGATATGAGTGAACTTATAAAACCACAATTTAGTCTTGAATTTAAGATCAATTCATAGAAAATAGTAATAATTTTTTTTCCATTTTCAATAGATCTAATATTGAATGTTGAAATTGAGAAAAAACTAAATCAATGAGATTGATTTACCACTCAATAGAAATGAAATAATAATAAAAAAAATACGAAGCATAATTCCTAAAACTATCTAATATTGAAGGAAAAAATTAAAAAAAAATTGGGTTAGTGAAGGGTAAAATTGAAAAAAACAAAATTGGGCTAGTGAAGAGTAAAATTGAAAAAAAAAAACTAAAAAAACATAAAATAATAAATAGTGTTTTGTGGATTTAGTCTGTAAGAGGCGTGACGTGATGATAAAGGACTTGTGATCTGCATAGCAGGTCTCGAGTTCGAGTCAGGGTGTGCACCCCTTGTAAGAGCATAGGACAACCTGATTTTACTTGCTCACTTGGACTCACAAAATACGTTTTCCAAGGGATATGGTTTCCTCTTATAAAAAAAAGTTTTGTAGATTTGACTACAATAATTTAGTCATACTCTATAGTACTTTATTAATAATAATTAATGTTATATGATAGGTGACATCCTCATTTTCCTCTTGTCTTTTATAGGTAAGTAAGTGTGTTTCTCATGTTATTCATTTAGAATTTGAGTTGTAGAAGATATAATAAGAAAAATAACTTGAGATACTAGTTTGTTATCAATAACCAATTGGTATAGGAATTAGTTTTAATTGGTTTGTATGTTTGTGCTACATAGCATAGGGACACAAAATTTTGTAAACTTAAAAAAATTTATTCAAGTCTTGTGAAACTCTTTAATATTGTTATTAAATCTAAAAATATAACTATTTTAAAATTCTTTTATTAAGATTTGTAGTTATAAATGCGATGGGTGAAAGTATTTGAGATTTGTGATAAGCTTGAGGTTGCTTATATTTATGAAATAAAATTTTTTATTTTGTTTGGTTATTGCGGTTATTTGCAGATATTTTTAAGTGAGACAAAATTTTTGGAATAATTCCTAAATAGGGGAAATTCTGCCTAAGTTTTGTTAAAATTGGAAAATCTCTTACTCTTTGAAATCATTTACTAAATTAAATGTAAGATTAACATACTAAATAATAAATGTCATAAGAACATATTTAAGTGCATGGAAATTTTGTCACTTGGTTTTCACATAATAGTTTGGATCAAGGTTGTCAATTCCATTTGGGTTGGTGCTTTGTTTTTTTAATTGGAATGGAATGTTTCGGTTTCGAAGCATTTCAACGCTCTATTTTGGGTTTGTACTATTTATATGTATATATATATAATTAAATATATTAATTAAAAAAAATAGTTCAAATCCAAAAATTAAATTATTTAGAATTGTGCAATTTAAATTTCAAATATAAGTAAAAAAATGAGATTTGAACTGATATAACTCGATCAACTTGATGAGTTCAAAGATAACATGAAAAATTGATAAAAATATAGTTTAAATAAAAAAATCAAGTTGACATCTTAAAAAATATTGAAACAACGATATATTGAATCAACTCGGGTCAACCTAGGTTAACCTTTCAAATGTGTGACCTCCGTTATAAGACCATGATAACCTTAAATAAATCAAATCAAATTATAAAGTTCAATTCATAATAAACTTGCTGTTAAATAATAAAATTAAGAAAAAATTAATCTAAAAAAAGACAATAATAAAATGATTTTTCTGAACAAAATTATGATAATATTACGAGAATGTCATCAGCAATCTTGTAAGATCATTACATTTTCTGATTGCTCTGAAATTTTAACATAATATATATAAATATGTCAAGAAATTGCTCGTAAAATTTTATCTCAATCTAACAGTCGGATTAAGAGATATGATTGAAATTATAAAATTATTTATTATTTAAATAAAACACTATTTGGCCGAAATGAAAATGGCAGATCGAAACCAGAACATTCCGGCTGGAATTGGGACGAAATTTCTAGAACGGGCTAAAATTTTAAGCGAGGTAATAACTGTGTCATTTTATCTCATTTTTTTAACTAGTAAAAAATATTTCAGCCGAAATAAAATGAGATTAACAACACTGGTTTGGATAGGTACTAGGATTTAATTGATGTCACAGTTGAGAATCTTGACATTTAATTGATGTTGCAATTCTAAAATGGAACATCAATTAACTATTATGGTTTAAAATTGTGACAAAAATTACATGTCAGGTTTCTGTGGCACGGCATTATTTAAATGTCAGAGTTATGAACTACAACATTTAAAAGTGTGTTATTTACCAAAACTTTTTCTTATTGTGTTAATTACCTATGCTTTGTACTTCTTATGGGAATTGCCCCATATGTTATCTGATTTCTATCTTAGAAAATTAAATTCTCCATGATAAAGAAAACCATATATTTATTTTTCTTGTTCTAGAGAAAAAAACATTATGCAATACATTCTTGAGAATTGAATGTTCTTAATGGCATTCATTTGATGTTCTTGGTGGAGTTTAGCTGAGTTACGGCATGAATCTGTTAATGGCGTTTGAATGCTTTTTCTTAATGGCATTCATTTGATGCTCTTTGCATGCATTTCAATGAAGGTTGAGGTTGCCATACTGAATTCAACTTTCATAAATATAGCATAAAAAATTTATTTCATCACTACCATTTGTTTATTTTTCTTACTTGATTTCTTATCTATTTAATTTTACATGTGCTCGAATTAAATTTAACTTAGACTTTGATTCCACATTCGTCGTTAGAAAACGTAATAAATCTAATGTTTTGGTCCACCACTATTAGTGAAGAGAGTGAAAAAGAAATGAGTAGGAATATATAAATGTGATATTTGTTGGGGCAGATCCATAAGAAAGCAATCTCTTTTTATCTTATATCTGGGAGTGTGGTTCAAATTATTTTTTTAAAATGTTTTTTATTTAAAAATAAATTAAAATCATATATATATTTTTAAAATATTTTTGATATCAGTATATGAAAATGATCTAAAAACACCAAAAAATTTAATTTAAAGTAAAAAATAAAAATAATTTTTTAATTTTTTTTTAAAAATATTTTTAAAATACAATGTCAAACACCACCTTAATGTATTGATGTATCTCTTAAGACATTAAAATAAAGATAGTTTACAGAAAGTGATGAAATTAGTTGAATATGTGTTTTTTCCTATTATATTCATGTAGAGAAAAATACAAAAAAAAAAAATCTTAAAAACAATTATCATACAATTTTTTTTCCTGTTCACAAAGTGATGAATCCCACAATCATTTTATAAGGGATCTCACTTAATTTTTATGAGTGGGGGATTGATGAACTCAGCTAGTAAATTATAAAATAAAATAAAGTTCTCATCTTTTTCTTGCCCAATTTTTATCATAATTTATATCCATAATGTGTTCCAAATAATGTTTACATTGAAGATTGATGTCTAGACATGTTAGAAGCTTGTTGGTTTCTGAGTTTGGATCCTGAAATCAAGTAAATCACGTGGAATTATTTGGAAACTCCATGAGGCAAAACTATAGCCAAACAAAATCAGACTATCTAAGTTTATAGTTAGCCTAGACTAAAACGTTGAATTTCCTAGATTTAGTTCCTCGAGAATGAATTGGAATAAGAGAAAAAAACAGGGTAATTAAATACCATAAAAAACTTTTTTTATTATTTTTTCACTTTTCCTTTTCTAGTGAAAAGGAGAAAACATCTTCATTTGTTGAAAATAAAAATATATTTGTTTTTTTTTAAATAAAAAATAAAATACAACTATTTTTCATAACAAATCAAAACTAGAATTATAATAATCATTTTAATATTATATATTTGTGATAATGTAGATGTAGGATATTAATTTTATTTCATGCAAGTTCAAAATTATCATGAAAATGTATGTTGGTAACTTGAAAAAAATCTTTATATTATATCTATAATGCAAATTAAAATTTTGACACTAACTAAATATAAAAATAGATGAAAAATAATTTTAATTTTTTATTTTGTAAAAGAAATAGTGTATAAAAGAAAAGAATTGTATTGTTAATTGAAAAATTGTAGAGAACTTTTAAAAATTATATTTCAAACTCAGTACAAATTTAGAACACTAGAAACTATCTTTTATTTTCTAAATGAAGAAATATCGCATTTGTACTGAAAATTCTTGTTTTCAAAAAACAATTTGAAGTATTATTATGTTTCTGAATGATGCCACAACAATTTCAATCTCAAATTATATTTCATATTTCAAATAATTTCAAATTTGAATTCTAATAAAATAAATTGTTTTCATTCTCCGAATATATGATTTGCCTTTTCACTTTTTAATATAAAATCTCTAGAAAAATAAATATAAAAATAGAAAGTAGAGAATTATTTTCTCATAAGAGTATGTTTTATAACCTCTTATAAAACACACTATGAACGGGATCATAGTATGTTTTATAACCTCTTTTAAAAAAAATATAAGAATGTTCTCTAATTTGGAGAGTTTTTGTTGTAGATAATATTGCTTCTCATTCAAGGCAATGTGGTTTGAAATATTTTTTATAACTATCAATTTTACTTTCTTTAGTTGGTGAAAGGTATTCTCTAGAGGATAATATATATGAAATGAAAGATAGTTGTCATTTTCCTGGTATTTTATGTTGCATAACTATCACACAGATGTTTATTTATGTTGTATACAAACAAGCCCTATTCTTTAAGACAATTAAAAAACTGGAAAAAAAGCCTCAATTACGTCATTTTCATTATCGTCATTATCTTCTAAAGAGAATGAGAGTAAGAAGTTTTAAGGAGAAGAATCTTAAGAGTAATAATCTTGGGATACTGAAGCTTAAGAGGAGAAGGAGAATGTAAAATAACTTAAATTAGACGTAATAGGTGAAACTCAATAACATAGTAGTAAAATCGACACCAATACTGATATAGGAACAATAAAAAACAAGTATATTTTATGTTTGAGGAGCAAGAAAAAATATAATACTAAGCTCATAAATCTTGAGCTAGTGGATCTCGACTCTTCCATGATAATGATATCCTAGGTCAATCTAATGCTAAGCTTTACCCTTATTATTGTCCAAATCTTATTTTTGTATCAATCTTATGAATACTTTGGCAAGTCTAATTAACATCATTGATAATATAAATCAAAGTGGTAGTACTGATATTAACATTTCTCTTTTTTTTTTATCCCTCCTTTATGGTTTCATCATCCTTCCACCCAAAATTGTATGAGTTATATCATTATAAGTGGTAATAGCCCCTCATTCGATAAACCATCTTTGATAGGATTTTAATCTCTTAAATAAGTGATATACACTAATAGATAGAGAGAGACTTCATGACTTCACACTTTGGGGATAATTCTTCATCTATTGATAATAATGGCAAAAATTAGGATATTATTGATAAAATAACACCATTTTCTATAGACATTTAGTGGTTTAGAAGAGGTAATATATCTAACTTGTTATCTAATAACCTAAATGATACTTTTTAAACGAGTAAGAGAATGTTGATCTTTTATCATAATCTTTTATAATTCATATCACTACTAACTTTTTCTAATATAATTTCCAAAGGCAAGTGTAATCTCTTTAAAGATGAAAAAAAGAGCATATGTGGATAATTAATTCTTTGATACTTGCCAGGAGAAACATGCTTAGAAAAAAAAAAGAGTCTTTATGAATTACAATAAATATATCACTCATTGTGTATAGAAAGAGATAATTTATATGTAGAGCTTACATCTTTTTAGGCTACTATAGTGGAATCTAAAGGAAAAATGGCTAGATACAAAAAATGAATTAATGAGCTTGAGAAAAATATCATTTCATGATCAAAGTATACTAACTAATGTATGAAATGAACCAACACAATCTCAAAGTAAGGTGGCATAATTATAAGTAAAATGTTCATATTGGCAATTACTAAGGGAAAAATACTTTGAACTTTAGATTGTTTATGACACTAGTTCATCACTAAAAAAATTATTGAAGGATAGATTAATTGACATGATAGAGATCTTCACTTTCATAATAGGTCTTAAAACATTAGTAAACTTTCCTTTTTTTGATGAATTTTAACTAAGGAGAGCTTGATCAACCTTTAATATACAATTTTTATCTAATGGTTTAGAAGAGCATGAAACCATAAATAGTTTGTTAGTTTATTGTATAACATATGTATTATATTAGATATCTTTAATATTGTGATTTATTTAATATTGTGGCATCCATGGTTTAGCAATGAATAAAAAAGATAGATTGTTTTTATAATTTTTAATAATACAATATAACTTAGTATGATTTAAAATTTAATAGTTTATGGGAGATTGACCATTAGGTGTATAAGAAAAATAATTCAACTTTTTTTTTTTTTAAGTTGGATCTTAATGAATAATTCCTTGATTATGAAATACAATTGTTTGTAGACTTTATTCATCCTAACCAACTTGAAGAGTAGTTTTGAATGATTGAACTACAAGTTCAATTTAGTTTGACTAAATTAAAGGACAATTTGGTAGGACTAATCTTGACCTAAGTCACTACATATATTGTTGTGTCAAATATTTTGACGTAGAACTTTAGACTTGGAGAAATAAGTCTTCAAGAAAATAATGTGGAGGTGCAGAGATAACTTTTATTTTTGTCATACTAACATGTCAAACCATTGCTTTATTAAAGTAATTCAACTATGGTTAACATAAAATTATAATAACTTAGTCGTATCAAGATTGTGTTTAGAAGTTTGGTTAAGATTGATTTCAAAAATATTTATCATTAAAAAATGCATCAAAATAATATAATTATTATTGACATTAGAACCAAAATGATATAAAAACACCCAAAAAAATAATTTAAATAAAAAAGCAAGCATAACATTCTCCCTAAAAGAAAATTTGATTTCTTTTTTATTTTAGATTAATTTCATTATTAATTCTTAATATTTTAATATGTTTATATCAAAAATAATTTTTTTAAAAATAAAATAAAATTATTTTAATGTATTTACTTAAAAAAACAACGTCAATAATAAGTACAAATCAATTCAAATCTAATGACTTGTGGTATCAGACAATCCTTGATGAGTAGTTTGGTTTATAAAATATCTTCAAAGGGAAAATGGTTTGAGAGTTTAATCTGGGTAGTCTCAGACCTATATTTTTGCTTAATCTTTCTTTTCAATTTAAGCCTTCAATCGAAAATCATTAATCCTTCCATTGTTTTAATTTGATCCTCATTTTTTTGTATAATTATTTAATTCTTTTGTATAATTCTTTTTTAAAAAATAATTATCATTTAACATTTGATTTATTAAAATTAAACTATATGGTTTTTCTAGGTCTGATGATTCTAATTAATGACTCGGGTCACGAGTTTTAAGCTAACACAAGTTGATATTGGTTTTTTAGTTTTTTTTTTTAATATCATTACATAAAATTGATTTAAAAAAAAAAAAGACTTTGTTGTTATCTTTGTTTTCCTTTCAATCAAGTTATCCTGATTCTTGACCTAACCCAAGAATTTTACTTTAGTTTTAAATAAAAAACTTTAAAAAATAATAGATTTGCTTCTTTTTGAAAAAATAAAATAATAGATTCGTAGTTTTAGATCAACATCCTATCAATGCAGAGGATGCACTCTTAAATAATAATAAAAATAATTATTCTCACACTTCTAAATACAAAAAATAAATTTGATATTATAAACACTATCGACAGTGACAGACATTATTTTGTTTTACACCTGATGGCTTAACTCGATGAATCTCTTATTTTCTCACGTGAAGAGACATTGATTTGATTTGTCGAAAGCCCCAAACGGGCAGTCTACAGAATAAAAATGGAAAGCCCTAACAGGTCAAGGAAAGCTGGGTCGACGAATGTTTGCCACGTGGATTCAAAGATTCTATACATGGAAAATGTACTACCAGCCCATGGTGCGCCTATAGACTTCAGATTTGCGAGGCTCTATGTGATGAACTTTCTTTCGGTTCTGCCTGGCTAGAATTTAATTAGGTCCAATCCTATCTTGTTTTAAGGTCACTTCAATCTATTTTGGTCATTGAAAATAAAGTCAAGCTATCTTTGCTCGCGAATCTACTGAGATGACTTGTGTTTTTAGTCCTCGTGCTATTATCTTTATTTCTTTTTTAAATATATTAAGATAATAGTATAAAAAAATTATTATTTTTTTATATTTTTAAATAAAAAATACTTTTAAAATAAATTCGATTAAATTTTCGAATAGGCACCAAAAATTAGAGAGTGCACTAAGACTCCTATTACGAGTGACTGCTCAACTCAATCATATTGTTTTCCCTCCAGCTTCGTGATTAAATTAGATAATATTTGTATTTTTTTTGTATTTTTGAAAAAGAAAAGAGAGACATTTTTTGTATATGATTTATATATAGGTTTAGACTTTCGGAGCTGGAATCCTCGAAGCATGTAGTCCTGTGTTTTAATATATTAATACGTGTTTATTGTGTGTGTTTATATTTATATATATCAAATCTCATGGAAATTATTAATAATGCAACATTTCATAAATATGGATATTAGCTTGTGAGAGATATCTGCAATAATTGACTCTTTCTTTTAATAAAGTGAAGTATTAAATTAATGACCCGAGTCATAAGATCATGGAACAATCCAGGTTTACTTGGGTTAAGTTTTAAAAATCATCTGCCGGGTTATAAGATTAGAATAATTTAATAGAAAATAAATCAAAATAAATGATAGATCAACCAAATGATAAAGATGTTGAATAATAAATATGCGGGAAAAGAATTAAAAAACAGATAAATATCGATTTAATTGGGTTAATCTTTCAAATTCGCAACATAGTTTATGAGAATGGGATAACCATATAAAAAAGGGTTAAAGAATGAAATCAGATAAAAAAATATAAATGTATTTTTAAAAAGATACTATTTAACCGAATTAAAATCAAAATGTTTCAGGCTGATGTTTGAAAACAGGTTTGAGTGTAAGATAAAATTTATTCTGGCTTGTTATGTTTTTTTAAATAATTAAAAAAATATTGGACTTTCCAAACGGAAATTAACAACTGTAGAGAGTGAATTTCTCTTCTCTGATGACTAATTAATTTGTTGGTGTTTCCGATGCCATTTATGGGTGTTGCCACTTAATTTCTACTTGTTTTTCTTTAAATTTAGAGTACACTTTATATTATGTTTAGCTGTTATAGTTCCTTCTTATTCGGTTGACAATTAATTTCTTGCTGTTTTCTATTAAATTCTTAGGTGGTGATGGCTTCTTCTTGAAAATGATTTTGGGATCTGGCAAATTAGCCTTAAAAGCCATCGGGTTTTTCCTGCGGTCTCACACTAGGCTTGAAAACACCGACCCCTCCTTCTCTGAAGCAATGAATGAATGCTAGTGCGCTTTGTAATGGCGACATTTACTCCCAAGTTTCCAATTCCTGCTTAGTTCTTGTGATTTTTCCATTCATTAATACATTTCCTGTCGTCAATTTACACTCTTCTTCTACCGATAATCCAGTACAATTCTCTCTCTCTCTCTCTCTAGGCCCTCCACTTCTCTCCCACCATTAAGGTTAAGTTTTTAAAATAACCCCACGTCTCGCCCTTCGTTCCCTTATATATAATGGCCTTAGATGCCCGAACCCACCAACACCAAGTTCATGTTGATGGTGCTATTCTCGATTCAAGCCTAGCCACTCTCCGTTATCTCTTTCATGCCAATCTCTCTTCTACAGGCAAAACACTTTCTGTCATGCTCTTACAAATTCAGTCCAGCTTTTTATCGGTACTGTTCGTGTTTTGAATTGTTAGTCTCTGTGTTTGTGTTTTGTTTCAGACAGGTGATCAGATAAACTACAGAAACAAGACGCCGAAGATGAGTCGAAGAAATGGTAGCCTCCCGAAGCTTGACCTGAAGCTCAACCTGTCACCGCCAAGGGTGAACCAGGGAGAGGAATCCCCAGGCCGATCGGCGACAGCGTCACCAACATCCCCTCCAAGCTCATGCGTCTCGTCGGAGATGAGCCAGGATGATACTCTTAGATGCTCTAGTAGCCCTGAGGCCACATCAATGGTTCTTGTCGGTTGCCCAAGATGCCTCATGTATGTGATGCTCTCTGAGAACGACCCTAAATGCCCCAAATGCAAGAGTACATGGCTGCTTGGTTTCCTTCATGATAGCACCACCACCACCACCAGCGCCGCCACCACCACCACCAACATGAAGAAAAGGAAGAGCTAGAGGACTGAGAGTCCCCCTTTTAGCTAACCCCGCTACTATCAATTAGGCTTATATAGGCTCCCTCTCTCTTGTTGATCTTCTTTTTATCCCAGGTAGTGCTACCTGCGCTCCACTTTTTAGCTACTTGATTAGATGTTACAAGAGCTAAACATGAAAATTGAAAAAGTGGGAGTGCCAATAGCACTACTTCTCTTTTTGTTTCAATCTCTTTTAATCGTAGATCATAGTAGGAGGGACCATATGGGCACAGAGTGATGTCTCTGTTTCTTTCTGGGTTCCATCTTAAGCAGGAGAATATAAAGGAGTTAACCGCAGCTGCTGCCCAAATTTTCCTATCAAATGTCTAGTAATCTCTCCCTCTCTCTCTCCTCTCTCTCTCTCTCTCTCTCCCTCTCCCTCTCCCTCTCCCTCATCTCTCTCCCTCCCTCTCTCTCTCTGATCTTTTGGTTTTTGGTTTTGATATCAGTACTGTATATCCAAAAACAGCGAGCCGCATCCACAATTCCTTGTCATTCAGTTCCACTGAAATTTGTGAAAGTACTTTTCCGTAGATGGAAGTGGGCGTGACTGGAGACCAACGTAGTCATGAATACAAGCCCATGCCATGGCCAAGTGATTTTGTGTTGCAAGGAAATAAAATTAATTAAAAAACCTAAATCGGAACACTCTTTTATCTCTTGTCTTAATTCATTGTGGATGGATATGTATATATATATATATATAATCCTCAAACTTTTTTGCTATTCCATTCTCACAAAGATGTTTACATTTATAGATTTGTACATCGCATGTACAAGGTAAATAGAACTTCTTTAATATGTGAATTATATATTAGGTTTATAAAAAAAAGAATTGTAATTTGTCGTTGGAAAAATTGAAAAAACAAGGAATAAAATTAAGAACAAAAATCAAGGCATTTTATTTTTACTATTCAAGATACATAGGAAACTACAATTTATCCCCACATTTTAAAATTTATGCATATTTGAGAATTTTATACTTAAATCTTGAATTTTGTTTTATTTATGTCTTGATTCTTGTATGAAAATCGTTAAAAGAAAAAGACAAGAGTGAAAATATTTAGGTCAATACAATAAAAATCTTAATCTTGGTGTTAGTAGATTCGTCTTAAATAGTGAAGTGTAATGAATATGGTTTGGAGTTTCATGTTGCTCCAAAAACATAAACCTAAGTTTAACAATAATTTGTGAGTTATTATATATGAACCTAATATGCAAAATTTATATAAAAAATATTTTTATGAATATTAAATAAGAATAAAATATCTAGTTTCTTATTTTTTATTATAATTGTTTACACAATGTTTCTAGATTAATGGTACATTTATTTTCTTATATCATGTACATATTATCTAGTATCAATTTTTTTTTAGGTAATGATAAGTTTCTATTTACAAAACAGTGATTTTTAATGAATAAGATTATGTTTTTATCAAAGAAATAAATAAATTAGAAAAGGGAGCTTTGATTGAGGATATGTATTTTTTCCTTATTTTAATCTAATTGATTTAGATTTTAATGATTAATTATTATAATGACCTTTAGTTTTTTATTAAAAACAATATATTACTAAACAGAAAGAAATGTTTTTTTTCTGTAAAAACATAAAAATATATTAATAAGAAAAAGAAAATTCATACAATAAAACATATTTATTTTTTTAAAATTTAAATCGTTGCTTTTCTTGCAAATACTTTTTTTCATTAAAACAAAACAAAATTAATTTTAAAAACTACCCTGTGATATTAGGCGCAAAGAAAACTAGTTTAGAGCTACTTAACTCTATGGGGCCAAACCATGTGTTCATGTTCACCATATGACCACGACACAAAAGCCTACAGAAACAGAGTAAGTGTTTAATGTTGATACATTCTATAATTCCACTTACTAGGTTATGTTTTTACATTGTATTTTAAGAAAAAAAATTAAAAATTTAATTTAATTCTTTTTAAAACTAAAAAAATAGTGTTTTTATATCATTTTTATATGTTGATGTCAAAAATTATTTAATTTTTTTTATATATATTTTTAATCGAAAAAAACATTTTTAAAAACAACCTTAAACACACTCAAACAAACAATAGTTAAAGTATAACTAATAATTTCAAAGAATTCTGTTACTCTCACAATCCCAACACATATGTCTTCAAGGCATATATATATATCTTGGGAAGTGAATAATTTATGAAACGCTAAATCTTTCCATCCCCAGCATGTACCCAACTGAGTTCCACTCTATAAATTAAGAAGCTTTCTAAAGGTCTTCTTCCAAGATTGCTTGAAATCACCAGAGACGTACGATATATATATATATATATAACCCAAAAGGCATGCAGAACATATACCATGTCAACATAGAAATCATAATAATAGAAATTTGAAATGATATGTTACGTAAACATCAAATTTCAAATGGCTTAGTGTATAGGGAAGCTAAGTAAATGAAGAGGGGGATGGGTAGCTCGAGCATTCAAAAATGGGGGGCTATATTGGATTGAAATATCATTAAAAAGACATAAATGCAATAGTAATTGCGACAGTTGAGAATAATGAAGGGTATTACGTCAGGTGATAAATACAAATTTAATTCCACTTTCATCCCTCTCTTTTCTTCATTTTCTTCTTCTTCTTCTTCTAGCTTTCCTTTTCGTTACTAATTTCACTCATCACTCACTACGTGCAACCTTTCTGGTACCATTCTCTCGTTTTGGTAGATCCTCCTTGTGTCCATGTTCTCCCCATTCAATTCTCTCTCTCTCTCTCTCTCTCTCTCTCTCTCTCTCCCCCTCTTTCTCATTGTTTGAAAATATAGTTGCAATTGTTTTTAAAAGTATGTTAATTTCAAAAATGTATCAAATTAATATTTTTTTTATTTTTTAAAAAATATTTTTGATATCAGCACATGAAAATAATCTAAAAACACCAGATTTTTTTAATTTAAAATAAAAAAAATATTGTTTTTCAAAAATATTTTTAAAACGTAATGTCAAACACTACCTTCATCTTTTTAAGCTCTCCTTCCTTTACTCTACCCACGTCCTCTTTAATTTATCTGTCTCCCTCTTTCCCGTGGTGTTAGTGTTGAGGTCTCACATTAAACAAACATAGGGAACATGCAAAAGACAACCTAGTTAATCCCATGTTAAATACCCGATTTTTAAGACATTATAGTAAAAGATATGGCAAGGGAATCTTGTACAAATCCTCAACTCCACCATAATAGCTTTATAATTGCGAGGTTGGAAGAACTTGAAAAATTAGCATAGGTCATGCATACATTAGAATGATCCGAGGAATATAATATAATCACGTCGCCATGCCAAAGCAGAAACATGAAAGAGCCCGCAATATTCTAAATTGAATGCAAGGGACCACGAGCACATTAAGAAGCTGATGTAGAAGGATACGCGTATGGTTTAAAGTTTTAATTAATTATAAAAAGTATGGACGTGTAAAATGAGTTTTAATTAACATTTTACGATCATATTTTACAGGCTTTGTTCCTTATGAAATGAAACCTCGAGGGGAAAATATTTAAATTAGACACAGAAGATGCTGTTTTGAGTTTTTCTAGTTATTTTCATATAATTATTTTTATTTTCCTACTTGTTTCCTTTAAACTTGAAAGCTTAATCTTAGAATACATTTGATATTTATTAATACTTAGGTTTATACCATTAATTATAGTTTTCTTTACAATTTGAAGCTGTAATTTAAAGTTGAGAACCCATTTTTCATAATACATTGCGTCATGAGCGCAGTTTGAACACCGACTGCATGGGGCTTGAGAATTAAGTGGTTAATTTGTAGTCTATAAAGGAATGTTTTTTTTTTATGCTCAATGTGTGTGGCGTGATGGTAAAGAGGTTGTGATTTGCATAACATGTCTCGAATTCGAGTTAAGATATACATCTCTTATAAGAGTTGGGAACAACCGTGGTTTTACTAGCTCACCTAAACCAACAAAATACACTTTTCGAGATATGAGATTTCCTCGTATATAAAAAATTCGAGAGAAGACTAACGAATGATCAATGATGGAAACGAGCCACTGTTTTACATTAACAAGTTTAGAAGCAGTAAATGGCAGACCAAGCACAGGATATTTCTGTTTTATAAAAGAAAATCTGATAATCCAAATCTAGAGAGGCCAAATCTAAGGATGAAAATCTAAGTTCAGGATTAATCATTCAAGCCACATCCCTTTCTGTTTAATAGTAAAACTGCATAGGGCCTGCATCCATTCAAGATCAATATAAGCTCAGAGTGGGAAATTGCGTTGGATTGGATTGACAGTATGCTATATAGACTTCTTTTTTCTTTCTTTTGACAAATAGCCAACCTGCAGCTGAAAAAGATTCTTCCATATATATTTATACCTGATTTAGTCAAAGGAGTTAACAAGAAAACAAAATCAAGCATTTAATTGCTCCATTAAAACATCTGACAAAACATTTAATCAGAAAATAGGAACAAACTTGGTGTATAGGTATCTTTATTACAAGGGAGCACACCCGTTTCACTTCAGTTAAACAAGCGTTAATCCTTCATGCGACAGGTTTCCAGATATGACAAATTACTTCCGACTCCCAGAGCCCAAACACTTATCAAAATTTGGTACTAGGTGAGATTCGAACTCGTGATCACTGGATCAATAAAACTTTAATATCGTATCAAAAAATCATCTTATCTGAAAACTTAAGTGCATGACAGTTCTGTGAAATCCATGGAATGTCTGATTTCTCAACTTCACTGCTGAAGAAGCATTTTGCATAGCATAGGTAGAAGAGACCAAGAAAAGGAATACTTCTTTAATCAAAGGGAAAGGAAAAACTCACCTTCCAAAACACCACAAACCTAATAAACAGCTCCAGATAATGGATGATCTGAGTTCATTAAAATGCAGAAGCAGAGAGTTGACTAAGCCCACCAGTCGGGGTAAAGGGCTATACCATATTTGAAATTTGAGGCACACATGGAGATGACCACACTAGTTAAACCAAACGAAAAAAATGAAAGTAAAATAACTATAACAATTCAAAAATGATTTTTATATTATTCTCCAATATATTTTCTTAAATTAAAGCTCAGCGTAAACCCACATTGTTTTATCACTTTATTTTATTAAATAAAGTGAAAGATAAAATTTAAGATCTTGAAAGCCTAGTTAGAAATCTCACGAATGACTTTTGTATTATTTTTAAGCTGGCAATTTACTCCGAACCAGATGTCATGATCTAAAATCTAAGTATTCAAGCAGTCAGTCAAACCATTTTTCATCTCCGTATAAACTTCCAATCTCTGCTTAAGGCTGTACACGATACGAGCACGATCCAGTTATCTAATCGAATGAAATGTCATACTCCTTGTTGAACGTGAAATCCATAATCCAAGTTGTCCAATTAACCATGCTCAAGCTTTTTGGTTGCTTATTTTTCAATCAAATTTATTGGATGTGAGGAACTGTCAACAACTTGATGAACTCTATTATCTTGACGATGATGAGCAGAGTATCAAGAAACCATATCACCTAATAATTTAAGTTTTTAGATAAAATAGTTTCTTAACATGATATTAGAGCTTTATTGACTTAACGGTTGCGAGTTCGAATCTCATCACTCTCATTTTATTTAATAAAAATTAAACACAAAATAATGTGGGCTCGTGTGCAAGTTTTAAACCCAAAATATTTCAATTAATGAAATATATTAAAGAATAATATAAATTATATCTTGAAGCAAGTATTTTTTTTTTTTGCTAGAACTAGAGCCAATGAGATTACCAAAATACTAATCTAAGACTGCCAAGGCACGGGCTTGAATGAGACTAGCACCACGTTCTAGCTATAAAACCTTTTCATGCTCCAATCCAATCAGTACAAGGTGCTCTCAAAGGTTACGATAAAGCTATGTTGGTGTTAAAGAACCATCTCACCTAAAAGCTCAAGCTTGTAGGTGAGGTCCCAGAATATGATTTATATTATTCTCTAACACACCCCCTCAAGTGAAAGCCCTTTGGGCTTGAAACTTGCATACAGACTCACTCTACCTTATGTTTGATTTTTATCAAATAGAATGGGGGTGGTGAGATTCGAACTCGTGACCGCTGGGTCAACAAGGCTCTGATACCATGTTAAAGAACCATCTCACCTAAAAACTCAAGCTTGTAGGTGAGGCCCCAGAATATAA
Organism: Salix arbutifolia; assembly: GCA_025169955.1. Lineage (NCBI taxonomy): Eukaryota > Viridiplantae > Streptophyta > Magnoliopsida > Malpighiales > Salicaceae > Salix > Salix arbutifolia. Next base: position 8,161,189 of record CM045917.1, on the reverse strand, counting down.
TTTATATTATTCTAGCAGGTCAGAACATTTGCCTCCCAGCTTCACAACTCTGATCGCATGGCGATGCATCCATCTAGCTGGTGATTATCATACGAACCAATGGTAACAAACTTTTACATTGGATATAGAGGCCAAGTCCTGATCTGGTCAAGACTTTCCCTCTGTCATGCCTCAAGTAAAATGTTGTAGTAGTCATTCCAATTATCTCCATTGAATATTATATAATTCTTACCGATGCTATGCAAGAGGAAGGAAAACCATTGTAAAACAAAAATTTTATCAAATTACTAATGGTTCCCTCCCTACACACAGCAGAGACATTTGAGATGATTTCTTGATGCATCCACGACCTATTCTATTCAATTTTGCGTACCCAATTAAGACTTGAACATTTCTGGGGATGAGAGTGTAATTTTTGTAGCAACTATGTCACAGAAAACATATATTCACAGGATTAACTTTAACCTCAGGACAGGGCACGTCAGGCTCAACAAGTACTTCTGTGCAGCTGAAGAATAAAATCCATAACTTTGACATGGACACCAAAAGAATAAGGAAAAAAACTTATACCGCAGCTCCACACCAGATCAAAGTCAACCTCTAAAATACAATCATATGATAAATTCTGAAAGTTAATATAGCACCAAAATGATGTTCAAATGTATTCTGCATATGTACCTGTTCAACTCTTCTTCTCAAAATAAGAGCTGGGCTAGATGAAATATGAGTCCAAAATCCTGAGGTTCTAAGAAAGCAAAAATAACCCATGTTTTGATGAACAAAACCTTAACGGGTTATATAGGTGTAATTCTCCCCAGCCACTTCTGCTTTTAATATATTTGTCACAATACCAAATTCCCTATTCTGATCAACTCTCCTGGCATACTTCTCAGTAGAGATAGAGCTCTTCTTCAAACTCCTGTAGTAGATGATATCCAATGGCGAGCAAAACCAAAGTCTCAGAAGGTAAATGCTTTTCGTTCTCATCCTGGCACTCAAGGCCGTAATGCTTCAGAACCATGCTTAACTCCTCTGCAGAAATACTAGTTGAACGGCCAGTGGATATTTTGTCAGGAGCTTCTGGATCCAATTTCTTCAAAGGAAGTTTCACAAGATCCAATTCAAATGCGTCAGAATCTTGACATTCCATCTCTAACATAGGCTCAAGTGAGAGATTCCCAGCATTAAGTGCGCCTTTCTCTTATAGTATTGGTGTGCTTGAATTAGTTACTTTGTGAAATGTATCGGACACCATTAAGCAGTCATTTCTATCCTTCTGAAGAGTCTGATTCTTTTCCATTTCATCATCTGCTTTGGGGGATGACACAGCATTGTCATTCACGGCCACCATTTTCAATCCATGTTCTTAACCCTGCATGCCGATACCACCTTCTACTGGTTGCACTTCTTCTATCAAATCTCCTTGGATTCAGGTGTTGTCGCATTATCTGACGAACCTTTCATGTTGTATGAAGAGGATGGTCAAGGTCGAACAAAGTGACCCAGACAAGGATAGGGATGTAGGAGATATTGATCTTGACTTTGTTTTAGTTCTTTTGGATCTAGAAAAGTGTGATCTCGAACCAGATCTTAAGCTGGAAGATACTTGTTTTCATCTTGAGTGGGAGAGAGACCTACGCAGATGCTTAGAGGAATGACATGTCGAAAGCAATATAGATGTGTGTAGTCAGAATTCTAAGGAGATTAAATCGATCGTCTCCATTTCTTAAAAGTTCTCGGAGATTCAAATTGATTGTTAGTTTTTGAAATAATCAGTTTCCTTACCCGCAGGAGATCTTCCTCTCCTTGTCACCCGTTCATGCCTTTCTAAACCAGATTATTCTTTATCATTCCTGAGTCTACTTCCTTGTATAGCCTCTCTACTTGACCGTAGCTATTCCGGTGATCTGGATCCAACTTTTTCCAGCTCGACCTTACCTCTACAACTTCTATGGATATCATTAGTATTGTAAATATTGTTTTGTTGGCTTAGATTAGTCATTTTTATAATTGATTAAAGATAATTTGTTTAAGTTACAGGTTTATCAAACCTTCTATATAATTATCTAATTACTTTAGTTAATATAAAAAATAAATTCAATAGAGAATTATCATTATCTACTAGTTTTTTTTTGTAAAACATGTTAACCCACTAATAAAGTTGAAAATTATCATTATTGTTATCAGATAAAATATATTTAAGAAAAGTAATGATTTAGAGGAGAGTTTCATAACATAAAAGTATCACTTACATAGAAGTAAATGTATCAATCAACTAAAAAATATTCATAGAATTACACAATATATACTCTTGACACACAACGAATGTGTAGAAAATTCTCAAAGAATTGGTCTCTAAAGAGTTGGAAAATCTGCAAACTCCTAGCAGGAGTTCCTATGTGAATTGTTAGTAATTGGATGTTCTACTTAGGATAACAACAGTTTAAAGATTGATAGATGTACTAGCAAGCTACTTCGGTAGGAGATATAATGTGTTTCACTGTTACAAAAGGAAGGTAGTATAGACAAAAAAGGTTTGTGATTAGAAATACTCCTCTTATAAATTTTCAAACTAGTGAAAAATCGTTTATCCTGGGCTTGACTAATCTAAAGGATTTTTTTTTTATCTTTCAAAGAGTTCTTCAAAAGGTTTTCCCTTTGTAACCAAATATCTTGTGCATTTAGATGTTTTCTATCCTTTTCTATTTATATGTTTATTGATTAGTGTTTGCAAAGTATTATCAAATCATTTGTTAACAAGTAGTAAAAAAGAAAAAGAGACTATCAAGTATGATTACAGTCAGACCCAATGACCTTTTTCCGTAAAGCATTTTCACGAGGTCAATTGCATATTTTATGACTAGGATCCCTATTTTTGTAGCAAGTTTTATGGGATCTTGAGTCCATTAAATGTTTAATGTTACATTGTTAGTGTGATCTCTATTTGTATTATCTTGGGAGCTTTGTAAATCAAGAGTACCACTAGAATAGGCTTCCTCAAGATTTATATCATCATTTCAACTATTAAAACCTTGATTGGGGATCATATATGTCTATTCTATCCTATTTTCAACTCCAATTTCACCTAGTATCATATTCAATATTTCATTTTTCATCTTTACTAGTAATTAGGCCACCACTTGTGATATCAACAAAAAAAAAATACTTATTTGATTTCATTGAATAATAATAACAATTCATGACACATACTTAAAGGAAGTTAACACCATCCTTAATAATAATAACGTAACATTGCATTGAAACAATCATAGATTTACAAAACTAGTACTAGTAGAGTGATGAGAAACACTAGTGTTATGAAAATAATGTGTAATTATATGTCAACAAGCTCACTTAACATTTATTTCATTTATAAACAAATTTCATAATATCATATTGTCTTTCATTAAAAAACAATTCTCAATCGTGAAAGAAAAAACTCTTGTTATATCTTATGATTAAATGCTTGATTGATTACATTGATTAGTTTGTTATTTGTATTGTGATAGTCTGGAAAAAAAAATGAACAGTGTTAGGTCTTGGTTCAAACATTTAATTTAGTTTTCCTTTTAAATGCTTAGGTTTATAATTGGTAATTGTATAAAAGCTCTTTTTAACAAATCTTGGGATAAAGGTGCAAAAATTATGTAAGCATTTTTTTTCCTTTTTATAGGTATAGAAATATTATAATAATACATTTGTAAATTTGACATTTTAATTTGTAATGATATAGATTATACCTTTTGATATTATCATTTTAGTGCATACTTAATATATGTTGAAAAGGGATTATAATTATATATTCCATTTAGTTTTTCTTTGTTATTGATTTAAGATGCATTATGTTCAATGTTCAATTTATATTGATTAGAAATAGACTAATCCTTTTTTCTTTCTAAAAATATATAAGAAAACAAATTATGAAAATGTGCGGGTTGTACAAATACTTTTAAGGTATTTTGAAATAATTTTCATTAAGTATTTTTTAAAACTAAGTAATAAATACAAAAAAAAATTATATCTAATAAAAAAAATTATAAAATTATTTTTTATGCATTTCTATGTAACTCAAATTATTGTATCATGTTATCTAAAAATAGATTTATAAAATAACAGTTATTATTAATAGTGGAGTAACTTCAAATTTGTCATTCAAGGTGATAAATCATAAAAAAAAAACTTCATATAGAAATGCAACTTTTATAATTAGGTTGATAAATATTATGATTAGTTTAGTCATTGGTTAATGAATGTGATCGGTGACAATGCATTTTACCTTAAAAAGAATAAGTTCCTAGTGGAACAAAGAACTGCCCAAAGCTTAAGTTAATAGGAGTATGTAGAGGGGGGATATTGCAATAAGAGAAAAAATAAATGAAGGTAAAGAAATGCATATTTGTGTGTATTGGCCTCAAACTTATATGGCCTAGCCTGATTTAACTTTATTTTTAATGGTGTAGCTCTAGTTGACTTTGGTTGGCTCTTATGACCTTTATCTCACTCTTATGATCTTTACTTGACTTTGACTGGTCTAAAATGACATGGTTATGACTTATTTTTTTAGGGATTTCTCTAGCTATTTAGTTGTGTTTTGGCTTAATTGTCTAATGATTTAGTGTATTTATATACCTACACCTTAGAATTTCTTCATGCCAAAATAGATGTATTGTTGGTAAGAAAATTAGTGATAGTCATATGTTATTGAGTTAGTCATCCATCGGAGGAAAAAACATGTTTTACGAGAGACCTTGTATAAAACTATTGGTTATCCATAGTTGCTTATTGGTTATGTATCATAAAATCATTCTTGTTCCATTAGCTTTATTAGCACTGTGCATGAAAATTTTGTGTCATTGACTCATGAGGGCTCAAAATAATGCATCAAATAAAATTTGAAGTAGGATTGGATAGACTGGGTCAACACTAAGTTTGAGATGAAGTTTCAGGTTCAAAGTTAGGTTGTTTAGGCATGGCTCAAAAGAACAACTAGAAAAATATTTTGTTTAGGAAAAACTTTCTTTTCTTTTCTTGTATCATCACAAGAAACTACACGATTCACTTTTTCATCTCATCATATCAAACATAAAAAAAAAATTGTGAAAAGGTTGGAAGAGATTTTGAAAGAAAAAGAGTAAACAATAAAAACCTCATTCTTATCAAGCCTATGACAACCCAAATGTATCTTATTGGGCTTCATCCACGATTTAGTGCCTGTTTGGCACTGCGGCTAAACCGGCGTTTGGCCAAAATTCAAATTTTTTTCATTTTAAATGAATTTTTTTGGTGTTTTTAGATCATTTTGATGTGCTGATGTCAAAAATAATTTTAAAAAAAAAATATCATTTTGATGTATTTCTAAACGAAAAGCACTTTCAAAAGCAACCGCAACCGCCCTCTCAAACAGGCCCTTGGTTTATATTTCAAAAACACCATCCATTAGGCTATTTGTTATTGTTACTAAGATTACCTCCAAGAAAAGATGTTATTTAGAAGAGCCAAATTGATAATATCACTATTTGAATAATGTAAATATGTTATAATCCGACACACAATATAGCACAAGTAATGATATAGTATATACTAAAAGATCTCAAATATAATCACATATGCTTCATTATTCATATAAAAAGTGAGACAACTGTTTTTGTTTCAATTAAATCCTTTTATGACCTTAATTATATAGAATTAAACTTGAAATTATAGTAACACATCAAATCAAAAGATAGAGGAATAGAATGTAAACCACGAAGAAAAATATGTCAAACCTTATATTATCGAAAACAATTGTTTTTGCCCATAAGTTTATTTTGTTCATTTTTAATCTCTAACTTTAAGAAATGATGGAGAAAGTCATGAAAATGATAAGGAGAGAGAAAATATTAGGAGGGCATCTTTTCATTAAAGAAACTTATTGTTCTTAGTGTCAACAAATTTCATTTAACTAACACATTCTTTTTAGTGTCAACAAGTTTCATTTAACAAACAAAGTTTGATTGTGGTTGTTTTTTCTCTCCATACATCTTTGAAAAGGAAGATCAGGTTGTATTTAATCTTTCTTATTTGGCTTATTTTTAATTTATAGGTGATTTCAAAATGTTTGAGTTATTAGGTGATTTTAGGAGGTTTTTGTGATGCGTTTATGGTGTTTTTAGATGAAAATTGGTTAAAAAATTATGTTTTAACTCAAAAACTTGTCCTCCCATTTTTTCACCACTGTAAAGGTGGCTGAAATCATGTCTATAACCTAGAAAACAACATATTACCTATCACACTTGGTGATGTATCATTTGTTACTTTTTTTAATAGAAAATGAATGATAAATGGTTTACCCTTTAAAAAATCAAAAAAAGTAGACATGTGGGTCTATCTTAGGCTTAATCATGTGCCCATGTTTCTTTTTTTTATGGCGTAGGCATGCTAGGTCACCTAAGCCTACATTTAGCTTGTTTTTTAAAAAAATATTTTTTTTTTTCAATTCCATCTTTCAAATTGAATTTATATTGATTTTTTTTAATTTTATTATTCAATATTTAATTGATTTTAAATTGGTCTTCATATTTTATTATCATATAATTAAATAAAAAAATATTATTAAACCAATGAAATACATAACCTGGATCATAGATTTGACGGGTTATCTTTGATTGACTCTAGTCAATCTAATATATCTTTATCTCAATGTTTTCTAAAAATATAATATTAAGATTTTTTAAAGTCAATCCATGATTTTATTGATTGTTGATGTTCTCTTTGAACCTGTATACCTAGAATTTTTTTTTTCTTTTTGTTCACTTGTATTCTTTTTCTTTGCACTTGTGAAGTTTGTAGGGTCATGTTATGACTATTCTCACATGATTTAATTTTAAATCTAAGTTAGACAATGAGTTGAATAAAGAGTTTCTAAATTTGATCCATTGGATTAAACTTAATAACAATGACAAATAATCTATTATATTTTTTAAAAGTGAAGGTAAATCAACCCTCTAAGTGTATATTTGATATTATGGTAGTTTTTATCATAAAAAATATTTTTAATTGTGATTTAAAAAAAATATTTAATTAAAATTGTTGTGAAATAGATTTTTACTTGTAACATAAAAAAAAACAAGTTTCTATAAATAAAAAACAAGTTATTTCAATTTTTATAAATCAAAATATAAAAAATAATTATATAATATCAATACAAAAAATTATTTAATTATAAAAAGATATTATATATATATATATATATATATATTATAAGAAGTTACCGTGATATCGTAATAAGTGTCTGTTTGAGAGTATGATTGAAAAAAAATTATTTTTTTGATTAGAAATATATTAAAATAATTGTTTTTATTTTTTTAAAATTATTTTTGATATCAAGATAATAATATAAAATATCAAAAAAATTTAATTTAAAATAAAAAAAAAATTATTGAAAAAAATTTAAAAGCAGTTTTGAAAACAATACCTTTAACCATCCGAGCAGAGCAAGCAAAGATTTTTCTTGTTGTTATTATTATTATTATAATAATTGCTCAAAGTTTATTCTCCACTTAACCAAGTCGACTTCATTGTTACCGAGATTCTCCTCTCTATCTCTTACTCCTCGCTTTCTTATTCTCCCTTCCATTTCAACCAGATCTCATAACACCGACAAACAGAAGCCTCAATAGTGAACCATCCATGACGCTTGGCTCAGGAGGATCTAGTGTCGTGGGTTAGTCCCATATTCGGTCTTTTTTCAATGATCCACCGGCTCTGATTTGTGCCTTTTGTTGGATAGCTTATAGATTCTGTTATTTTTATATCTTGTGTGTTTTGTTGGGCTGTGCTCAACTCTTCGGTTTGGGATTATGGGTACCTGATGTTAGCCTGTAATTATTGAATTTATTCTTTGGTTTGATTGTTAATTTTTTTATTTAATATGCTTCTGTTTTTATTTGGAAAATTGATGGGTCTAATCTGCTTGATCATCATGGCAGTCAGTCTGTTTTATGGAAACTGAAATTTTATGTTTTTGATGAAAATTTGTTTGAACATATTCATTTCAACGTGTTTAGGACTTATTCTATGATTATTATAGATTTGATGATTGGCGAGAAGTTGTTTGCTGTATGGTTTCCGGAAGATATAGCTAATAATGTTATAATGGTGTTTTCACACTTATTCGGCGTTGCTTTGTGCAGGCTGTGTTGGTTTGGTTTGGTTTGGTTTGGTGAGTTCTGAGGTGTGGCTGTGTTTGTGCAGGCTGTGTTCATATCATACTTTAAGCAAATTTGTGGAATATCTAGTTGTTGAGTTAAACTAATAAATGGATTCTTATATCTCTTCAAGAACGAACTGTTTACTGTATGAAGGTTATGTCTTTGAAATCAATGGAATATGGTAGTACCTTTGTATAAATCTCTAATTGTTTTGTACTTAGTTTGGAGCGTGAACTTTTTTAGCATTTCAATTCTTATTCTTATTCTTCTTATTATTATTATTATCTCATTGATGATGTAGAAGATTGGATGATATTGACTGTTTAAGTTTCTATGCAGTCCCTCGTAACTTCAGATTGCTGGAGGAACTTGAACGTGGAGAAAAAGGCATTGGGGATGGCACAGTGAGCTATGGAATGGATGATGGAGATGACATTTACATGCGCTCTTGGACCGGCACTGTAATTGGTCCTCACAATGTAATTGCTTAATGTTTATGTTCATAATTGTTAAAACTATCTGTAGGATGAGACATCATGCTTGTGCATTTGCATGTATGTGCAGTCTGTTTGAGATTGCTACTAGCCTAGTAAATGATCTTTTATTTCAAACACAGAAAAAAAAATATAGCATCTGCATGTATGCTAGGTTTGGTGTTCCTAAAGGCCCAAAATTCTGGTGGTTATTGTAATGCAACAGATAGGGTCTTTAACAATTTGCTGGACTCTTGACTTTCTATTGCTATGCAGGTGCTTAAGATTTGGTTTTGAGCTTAGCCCAATGATAAGTTTGCTTAATACTGCAGAGTTTTGTTGTCTTGCATTACCACATGTCACTCTTTTTTTGTTTTAAAAAAACCCCTTTAGCATAGAAAATTTGCGAACATAATTGCTGTATCTGTGTCCATTGACAAGGTGTTGTGCTAACTGGCTTAAAATTGTTTGATTAGTTTGCTTGGGGAATTCTCTGAAATAAAGGGGGAACTATTTAGATTAAAATTTAACAATTTTAAAAACATGGAGTTTGCTTTTAAGCTGCTTCGTTATTCAAACAATTTAAGTGAAAATAGAAAATCTTATTGTCGTGGATGCTTACTGCAGAATAAATCTATTGTGACATGTATGTTAGTGGGTTTTAGCTTCTAACAATTCTGGATGCTTTACAAGTTCGATGGCACTGCAGAATAAATCTATTGTGACATGTATGTTAGTGGGTTTTAGCTTCTAACAAATCTGGATGCTTTACAAGTTCAATGGCTTCTTTTTTTTGTCAGACTGTGCATGAAGGTCGAATTTATCAGTTAAAGCTCTTCTGTGATAAAGACTACCCGGAGAAGCCACCAAGTGTTCGCTTTCATTCACGGATCAATATCACTTGTGTTAACCATGAAACCGGAGTGGTATAGTAGTAGATTTCTGCTTATCTATCTTTTTCCATGGTGTACTGATTGCTTAAATTTGATTCATGCAGTAGAACTTTCTAGCTAAATTATGTGCTCATCAATCCCAATGTGATAGTTCATCAGCAAAACAATAAAAAAATTGCGTACTTCCAAGTTTGAGAAAATAGAATTTCTTATTAATTTGGGGGGAATGAAACAATCTATTAGTAGAACACAGAACACAATTTTTATTAATTTTATAAATTAATTAATATCTCTTTTTTTTGCTACTTCACTAATATTATGGGACTGAGGGGATGATTTTTTCCATCATGATATCTGGATGCTAATGTATATACCCCATTTTCCACTCCCATGTTGCAGCAGGTTTATCCATCACTTTGGTTTATTACCATGCTTAGTTTATGTATCATAATCATGAGCATTAATCCAATTTTTTTCGTTTGGTAAGAATCTGATAACATGTAATTCATGCAGGTGGAACCAAAAAAGTTTGTACTTCTTGCAAATTGGCAGCGAGAGTACACAATGGAGGACATACTGACACAGCTGAAGAAGGAGATGGCAACACCACACAACCGGAAGCTGGTCCAGCCCCCTGAGGGTACCTACTTCTAGCTTCCAAGGTCATACAGATAATGGAGCATATTGTTTTTGCAATGTGCAATGTGTAGTCTATAATCCAGTGTTGGTCTCTGGAGAATGCCCAAAAAAATTTCCTCCAGTTACCTTTTCATGGCTTCGTTGATGTTTTGTCTCTTATTTCATGAAACTGTATTGAAAGGATGCTGTTTGATTAATGGAATTTATGTGTGCCACATATTTAAAAACACCCATCAAGCAGTAATTTAGTTTTAGCATCATGAACATATACTTACCTTTTGTGAATGAAGGGAAGCATTCTACTGTGAACAAGTGACTCTGGGTGTCGACGCCGTGGAATGGCTAGCTTTTTATCATCGGAGCCCGGGCTTGCATAAATTATAGAACCCGGAGACAGCGTATGAACTGAATTGTCAAGCGAGAAGAACAGGTATCCTTGTATATGCCTTTCAATGCTATGCGATTTTCACGTTGACATTTAGGTAGTGTTTGGAATTCTAGGCAACAAATGAACTAGGATGATGTTTTTTTTTTCAAGTTGCTTGGTGCATTTTTGGATAATATAAAAATCAATTTTTATCATGTTTAAACTTATCTAAATATAAGGGTTGTTATTTCTTAAATGGCTATATTGCACTTCATATAAAATCAAAAGATCAAACGAGAAAAGAAAATATTTTATGGGTTTTGCCTGGATTGTCAGTCAACTCAAGTTTATTTAAGTTAAATTTGGTCAATTTATTATCTATTTTTTTAAGCCCAAACCTCTATTAATGACCTTATCAATTTGAATGACGAGTGGTGACCAAATTCAGGGGCTGATTAAGGACAAAGTCCGGTTATGGGTTGAGAAGATCAATTCAAATTAACATAAAAATAACATTATTATTACTATTATTGATGTGTTAAAACTTGATTTGGGATAAGGTTTGGATCATGTGTCGAGTTAGTTGCTAACTCGAATTAATATAAGGATAAAAATTATTGTCATTATCATAGTTTTAAAACTCGACTACAAAATTAACCTCAAACAAACCCTAAATCATGGGTAAAGAGAGTTAACACAGGTTAAGTAGAGTTAACATAAAATTAAAAGTGATTATTAATATAATTTTAAAATATGACTCAAGGTTCACGTAAGACAAGACCTAAGTTATAGGTCAAGAGGGTTAACATGGGTTGATCTAGGTCAATGTAAGGATAAAAATACTTATTATTATAGTTTTGAAAATCAACTAGAGGGTTGACCCAATGCAAAACCTAGTTTATAGGTTGGAGGGCTAACATGGGTTGATCTAGGTCAATATAAGGTTAAAAATACTTATTATTATAGTTTTGAAAACCAACTAGGGGGTTGGCCCGAGACAAAACCTAGGTTATAGGTTGGAGGGTCAATCTCGACTGACTGAAGTCAAAATAAGAATAAAAATAATTATTATCATTGTTTTAAAACCTAACTTGGGGCTTGATCTACGACAATCCGAGTCACAAGTTGAGAGGATCAACTCGAGTTGACCTCATTTTAAAAAAAAAATAATATAAATATTTAAAAAAAACAAAAAAATAAAGGAATTTTTATTCTTGTTTTATCTCGGGTCAAGCTTGATCAATCCTTCCTTTATTATGGTTTTAACTTAAAATGGTCTAAGCCTTTAGTTTGTTGGGTCTAAATTCAATTTGGTAGGCAATTCAAGTTTACATGTTACGAGAGTTCGAGTTTTATAGCTATAATTATATTATTATTATTAAATCAAGCACTCAATATAAACTAAGTGAAAAAAACAATATATAATATTTTAAAAAAATATATAAGTTTGATAAAAAGGCATATTAAGTGTAAAATAAGTTTTTCCATATTTTACCTTGATATTATGTTTGAATATTTTTTTAAGTTTTGATTTAGAAAATAATAATGTTATAGTATACATTTCAAACATTAGACAAGGGAATAGTATTATTGTCATTACAATATGTTGATTGTCATGTCCAATGTCTATTAAACACAAAATAAAATATATTGTTTAGTCCAATCTAATACACGCCAAATACAAAACATGACAATTATTTATTCAATCCTTATTATCTAGCATACTAAACAATACCTTAAATTCTACTTATTAACTTAAATAATATCAAATCTAAAATTGAGTATTCCAACATTGCCTCCTTCAAAAGTAAAGCATGACTTTTAATTGCAACATAGATGATAGCTATTAAGGTGAAGTTTTTGTTTGAGAAAATAATATTTTAAATGAAAATACCACCAATGCACCAAGAAGACTAAAGCTTAAATTTAAGAAATTAGTTTCTTATCCAACCATAAAAAAACACTTAAGTAAAGGTGAAAACCGGAAACATTGTTCATCTAGATACATTGTGTTTTTTGGAGATGAAGTTTTCTTGTATTAAAAAAGAAATTTATTTAATGATTTATTAAAGTATGACAAATTAAATCTTAATTAGTTCTTTTTATTTTCTTTCAACTCAAATTCATAAATTTTTCCTTCAATATATAGGTTATGTTTTTAATGCGCAACCGTCCTTGTTCAGCAACATTTTCCGCAATGTGTTTGTTTACAAGACAATGCCATAAGTTTAAGAAAAATTCTTATTTTTTTATTTTAAATTATTTAGATTTTTAGATTATTTTGATGTATTGATTTTAATAAAATTAAAAAATATTATTTTAATATATTTAAAAATAAAAAAATAAATTATTATTACAATCATCACCATAGTTGTCAATTCCGTTCCGTTCCAGCCGGAACGTTCCGTTCTGTTACAAAAACCGAGATGAAACAGCATCGTTTTCATCTCGGTTTTAATTCCGGCCCGTTCTGAAAATTCCGGCCAAATTCCGGATGTCTCGGTACCGTTCCGGCCTTAAAATCCTCTTTTTTTTTCTTTTTTTTGTGATTTTTTTTCTTCTAATTTTGAGATTATATTTGTTTGACTTTGTGTTTATATTGTATAATTTAAAGTTAATTTATCTTGAATTTTAATTATGCTTGTTAAATTAATATTTTAAATTTTTATATATATATATAATTAATTATATATGAACAGTACAACCCCGAAACGGCACGCCGAAACGCTCCGAAACCGAAATGTTCCGTTCCAATAGAAAAACCAGAACGACGACCGGAATAGTATTAATAACTATGATCATAACTACTCTCCGCCACCATTATTTATTTTATTTTATTTTTTGGCTTGGGTTTAAAATGCTTGTATGCTTTTTATTATTCACAATTTATACACATTCTTGATAGTTAGAGCCCACCAAATGGATCAAATTTAATCAAAATGTGTCACCACTTCCCATTACTATATTCCACAATCATTGAAAAGGATACAATTTTATTCCACATTGAACAAAAGCCAACCATCAAAGTTCTTTGTGCGTTCCTCCTCGATTAATCGATAAAATCTTTAATATATGATTTGTTGGTTAGTGGTGGTAATATAAAATATAAATTTAATTCTATAATAAAAATTCCCTTTTTATAATTTAAAACAATTTGAGAAATAAATTTATTTTATATTAATCTCTTCAAGTATATATTATTTTATTTTAAAATATTAAGCAGATACAGTAAATAAAAAACACAAGCCATATCCAATTCTTTGGCATGTCCATAATATAAACCCAAATCTTAATTGTATGGACAAAGTAATAAAAATAAATAAATAAATAATTATGATTTTGCACGTTTCGCTTTATCAACAAAGGTAATAAAACCGGCTACCTTTGCGGCAACCCCACGTCTCTTCTCCCTATAAAAACCACGAACTCGTGAAATTTCATATAAAAAGAAAATCAATCAACATCAACCCGAAAAAAGCAACCCTAACCACCATCCTGACCCGGGTTTTAGTTTTTTAATGCTCTTTTTATTAACGGACCCATACCATGTCAAACTCCGATAAACTGCCGCCGCAGCCTCCACCACCACGACCGCAACATGCGAAGACTGTCCTGATCCGATCGGTCTGGGCAGACAATTTGGAAGAAGAATTCAAGCTGATCCGATCTGAAATCGATAGGTACCCGTTAATCTCGATGGACACGGAGTTTCCTGGCATCGTTGTCCGTCCTGCCGCTGGAGATCCGTATAATCGGCGTAGTGACCCCAGGACGCACTACTTGAGCGTCAAAGAAAACGTTGATCTCTTAAACATGATCCAAATCGGGCTCACGATCGCCGACGAGGATGGGAATTTACCCGATCTAGGGTTTAAAGAGTTTGGGTTTATTTGGGAGTTCAATTTTAGGGATTTTGATGTGGCGCGTGACGCGCATGCGCATGACTCGGTGGAGTTATTGAGGCGACAGGGGATTGATTTCGAGAAGAATCGGGAGCTGGGGATTGACTCGGTGAAATTCGCTGGGATGATGATGTCGAGTGGGCTGGTGCTGAATGACTCAGTGAGTTGGGTAACGTTTCACTGCGCATATGATTTTGGTTACCTGGTGAAGTGTTTGACTCAGAAAGTGTTGCCTGAGGAGCTAAATGAGTTTTTCGAAAGAGTGAGGGTGTATTTCGGAGATAGGGTTTATGATGTAAAGCATATAATGAAGTTTTGTGGGAATTTACATGGTGGGTTGGATCGGGTATGCAAGGAATTGGGAGTGGATCGGATAATAGGGAAGAGTCATCAAGCTGGCTCAGATAGTTTGTTGACATTACATGCTTATTTGAAGATAAAAGATAAGTATTTTTTCAACGATAAAGATGATGGCCCAGGAGGAGGATTAGACAACTACGCCAATGTTTTTTATGGTTTAGAATTGTTCGACTGATTCATCTTGTTCTTTCGAAAGTTTTTTTTCTCAAGTTCTATTAGCAGTTCTCGATTTTATTTCTTTTGGATCATTTATGTTTTTCTCTCTCTAAATTTACTCCATATAAATAATAAAAAAGTATAGACAAAAGGAAAATATTTAGTCTAAAATTAAAAAAAAAACAGAAAATGTTCTGAGAATCAGCCTACAAAAATTCTAAAAAAAAAAAAATCATTTTAAATAACCAAAAATTATTAAAACCAAGCAGCAAAAAAAAAAAAATACAAACTATCTACCATTTAGCACCACAAAAATTCTCTAACACACATTCTTATATAAGGTCCTCTCCTTCAAGAAAACACACCACCTTCACACAAAGGTAGTCAAAATCGAGATTTTGACACGAATCGGAAAGGGCTTCGAAAGATCGGATTGTAAAATTGTAAGATCATAAAATCATAAGATCGTACCCGAATTTGTCCGTACAAAAATCGTAAAATCACAGCTAAAATCGTGTGAGAAGAAAAATCGTAAAATCGTATGTAAAATATTTTTAAATACAAAATAGCATAATTATGGACATAAAAGTATAAAACTTAATTAGTTTAGGTTCATACATGATGTAAAATAACTTCAAAACACATTACAAAACAATTATGTCCATAGAATTTCATTAGGTAAAAACAAACATATTTAAAATAAATATTTTAATGATATGCTATATAAATTAAAATCAGTCTCATGTCCCGATATCCGTTATTTTCCTCGTTATTTTTAATACATTTATCAAAAGTATTATTATTGAAAGGATTATCAGTACTAAATTACTAATACTGGTATCAACAGTCAACATCAATATTACTAGTACTAGCTCCAACTCTAACAAATTATTTTGACATCAGGATATGAAAATGATGTAAAACATTATTTTTTTTTAATTTAAAGTAAAAAATAAAAAAAATTAAGTATAAATTTTAAAGTTAATATTACTGATTTTCAAGAGTGATTCCATGATATATATATATATATATATATATATATATATATATAATTTTTATTTTTTATAAAATCAACACAACAATTTTATTTTTTTATAATATATATTTTTTATAATTTTTATAATATATAATTTTTTAATTTTTTTAATATATATATATATATATAATTTGTCCAGCAAAATGCTGGACAAATAAGGAGAGGAATTGCGAAAACAATCAAACATTGCATTTGTCCGATGTCCCACATCGGACAAATACAATGTTTGAGCAATTCCTCTCCTTTTAAATACCTTGTTCCAGAGACTCTCCCCTATCCAGTTTTAGTCTCCTCTCTTCAGTTAAATTTTTACTTCTTTAATTGTCCCACATCGAATGAGAAATAAGAAGGTAAAATTTTTTGTGTATAAATATAAGAGGTGATTAAGTATATCAGTGTAAGATTTAATTTTAAAATAATAAAAAACCTGGATCGTAAAATCGGACCGATCCGGTCCGATTTTACGAGTCAACCCAATTTTGACCGGGTTTGACCGAGTTTGACCGGTTTCAATTTTTCTTTCCGGTCCAACCAGGTTTGTTAAGCCAACTCGCAAACTCGTACGAGTTTGCGAGTTGGCTCGCGAGTTTAACTACCTTGCTTCACACTCTCACTCATGGTTTCCTCTCACCAGCTTAAATCAATGTAAGCTCCTCACTTAATCAACAATATTGAGAGTCACTATCTTTTTCAACTCATAACCAATGATCACATCATCTCTTAACCATGGCTCTCTTCTTCTTTTTTTTATCCACAACAACACCGATTTTTTACCATAGAGATCACTACTCGTCATCTTCTTCATTGTCTATTCATTTTTTAAACTTAGTGATGATCATTTCAACTCCTGTCGCAAATATAGTAATCAAGTTGTGACTCCAAACCTTTAAACCATAAAATAAAAACATTTGTTCTTTCTATACTCAAAACCTTATGCAAAAAGATGATAATTGTGACAATGTATAAGTGCGACAAAATATCAACTCCACTAGAGACATATCTATGTACTAAACTCTGTTGTATGTCTGATTGTTGTATTTTATTTTGGTGTTTATGTCTCATTATTGTGTTTTACTTTGTTGTGTCTATGCATTTATTGTCAACATGTATTTTATATATATTGTTCATATATTGTATATTGGATATGGATTAATGTCTTCATGCATCATATGCTTGCCACATAAGTTTTTTAGTGAGGTGGAAGGATCAACAATTTGCTCTATGACTATCAATCTAGTAAACATCCAATTCAAATCTGAGTGTTTGCTAGTAATGGTGGGTATATGTGCCTTAATGTTTCTTGTAATGCTCTCGTAATGCCGTTATAAGACAATCACTAGGCAAATTTGAGATTCTTTTGAGACCAAGAAGAAAACTCACTCATACTCATTTAATGAAGAAAAGTTATATTTAGGGTGTATGTACCATTTATAAATTGCATCAATGAAAAACCCAACATGTAGCATCCTAAACTCTAAAACCTTTTGGGTGGAAAATAGTTGTCACATGGATTCTACAAAAGTCTAAGCTATTACAAATTGATTGACATGGATGTGAATTCTTTCTTTAGTGTAATGATGACATGGAGCTCTTAAATCTATAGACGATAACCATCGTCACAATTGAAAGGTGAACTCATATTCAATTTATCTTCTTTTTTTCTTCTCTTAAGAGTATCTTATATTTTTTTTTCCTTGCAAACTTGCATGGTTTTCATTTATACGTAAAATATGTGCCCACCTTTACAAGTCAAAACCTTAAAATCCATAAACATTAAACTTAGAAAAAAAGTTCGTGGAGAATAAAAAAGTGACATAGATGGAAGCCTAATTAAGGAAGATGAAAAACACGAAGGGTTATATTGTTAGGCTTACCAATTTACTTGAACAAACCCGATTTGTTGCATCTTTTTTGTTTTATGAGGTAGCACTATTTAATTATTGAAACCTAGAAGGAAAAGAGGATAAAAAAAAATGAAGATTCTAAAAAGTGATCTTCAATTGAACATAGATTGAGGGCAAAAACTTTTCTAGTGAAAGCTACTAAAATGTTTTCATTTCCAAACATAATAATCCCTAAGACATTCAAAGTGCCAAAATTTGCTAAATATACCAATACATAGTGCCCAAATACTCACATGAAAGTATATTGCAATAAGATGACGAAAGTCATTTGTGATGAGAATCTCATAATCCAATTGTTTTTCAAAAAACATAGGTGGTACTGCTCTAAACATGTAAATGCGGTTGGATAATATTAAGATTAAAATATGGAAATACCTAATGAATACTTTTGTTAAGCAGTATAAACTCGACATGGATATTAGACTTGACATAATAGGCTGGTAAGATATGAAAATAGGTGAAATGGAATCTATTTTGGAGTGCACCTAGATTTAGCATGAAGTAGCTACTTAGGTGAATCATCCACTACTAGAAAATAAGATGATTAGCTTGTTTACCAACATATTCAAGACACCCGACTTTGAGTTCCTAGTTGAAAGTGTTGCTTAACAATTTACTAAGTTAGTAATTGAAAGGATTGAACAATTTACTAAAGCATGAAAAATAAAAGGTCTATCCATAAGCTCTAGAGTCACAATAAAAAATGAATCTAAAAATAAACTCGATCAGGGTAAAATCAAACAAGTCAAGTTTATGAATGATAATTGTAGCTACTACATTGTCACTAAATCATCTTGCACATAACAAATGGTTGGTGAATACCATTAAAATATATATGTTACTGGCATGGTTGTTAAAAGCGCGAGTTCACTCGTAAAATCGTACGATTTTACGAGTCAACTTATCAAACCTTGTCAACTCGGGTAGAAAAATCAATTTAGGTCAAACTCGGTCAAACTCAGATAAAATCGGTCAAACTCGGAAAATCGGACCAAATCGGTCCGATTTTATGATTTTGAAAATTCTACCACCGCCCAAAATTTTCAAGCCAATTCAATTTTTTTTATAGACACAACTACTTGTTTGAATATCTCTTTGGACGATGTGGGATAACTTTCAGCATTTAAAGCATAAATGCTTTGGTTATTTTACTATCCACCGATGTGGGATAGTTGGCCTGCTGGGGGAACTTTCAACATTTAATTCACAAAATGCTTTGGTTATTTTACTATCCACCAATGTGGGATAGAAAGTGTTGCTGACTTGCTGGGTGCTGACTTGCTGGGTGTGTGCATTTATTTTTTTATTCAACTCTCTCTCTCTCTCTCTCTCTTTATATATATATATATATATATATAATCATGACTATTATTTCTACATCAAAAGATCAACCATGCACCCAAATATCATTATCATCATTTACATATACGAGTTAAATGATTGGTGGATAGGTACTGTTTGGAAAATTAATAATTATAAGAATAAACTATAGTGATCTCAAA
The DNA here is from genome assembly GCA_025169955.1 of Salix arbutifolia. Classification (NCBI taxonomy): domain Eukaryota; kingdom Viridiplantae; phylum Streptophyta; class Magnoliopsida; order Malpighiales; family Salicaceae; genus Salix; species Salix arbutifolia. The sequence continues at coordinate 8,141,768 of CM045917.1, read as the reverse complement.
TTGCTTTAAATATATATATATATATATATAAGAACTAAAAAAGAAAACCTAATTTACTATATATATATATATATATATCATGAAATCACTTTTGAAAATCAGTAATATTAATTTTAAAATTTATACTTCAAATTTTTGAAAAAAATAAATTTTTTATTTTTTATTTTAAATTAATTTTTTTTATGTTTTTAAATCATTTTCATGTCCTGATATCGAAATAATTTGTTAGAGTAGGAGCTAATACTAACAATATCGGTGTTGATACCAATATTAACACTGATAATCCTTTCAATAGTAATACTTTTGATGAATGTATTAAAAATAACAAGGAAGATGACATGCTTTTAATTTATATAGCATATCAGTAAAATATTATTTTAAATTTGTTAGTTTTTACCTAATGAAATTCTATGGACATAATTGTTTTGTAATGTATTTTTAAGTTATTTTGAATCATGAATGAACCTTAACTAATGAAATTTTATGGCCATAATTATATTATATTGTATTGTATTCAGAAATATTTTATTTACGATTTTATGATTTTTCTACCTACACGATTTTAATTGTGATTTTATGATTTTTGTACGGAAAAATTCAGGTACGATCTTACGATCCGAGTTTTCAAAACCCTTTCCGTGTTGTGTCAAAATCGCGATTTTGACAACCATGGTTACTAGAAAAAATGTGGTATATATCAAGTCTTTTGTTATGGAACTTATCAATCAACTTTTTATTTTTTAGTATGGTTTTCTATATTTTAGGAAAGCTGAATAGAAAAGGTATATGTTGCATCACATCTTTTTAATGAAATATTTTTTTTCATATCTTTATTATTTTATAATCAAGAGATATTTTGTGAAAATAATAATTGGACATTTTATTGTTGTTTATAATTGAATAAATGTAAACCCCAAGGTGTTCTATGTAAGATGCTAATTGGCAATGTGATTCTATTTTTAATATTTTTTTCAAAAAAATCCAAATATAGCAAAAAACAAATTAACAAAAAGAATTCAAAGTATATCTTCTTGGTGCATTCACATCATTTATGTCTTTTTGAAATAATTTGAAATTCAAAAATTAGTTTTCAATGTGTTAAACTATTAATGTTTTCATTTTAAAATGTTAGATTAACTTTTCTCATCAAGTTGACTTTGACAATGTTTTTGTTTTTTGAAAAAATAAAAAACTAAAAAAAATGAATAGAGGGACTAAAGGCACAAATAAGGAAAGAGATTAAAGTGAAACTAAGTTGCTTGGAGAAGAAGCAATTGGAAAGAAAAGAAAAAATATCTAACCTATAAATATTGAAAAGTGTTGGAACAGAGAGGGGAGCATTAGCTAGAAAAAGAAGAAGGGGAAATAAATGAGAGAATTAGCCTAAAACAAACCATACAAGCCTATTTCATAAGAAACAACACTCAAGCCCCATACATCTAATTCCATAAGAAACAACCCTAAGACTCAAAACAGTAATTAAAACATAAATCAAGCATGTAAATGAGAATCAAGTAATGTGTGTGAAAAGAGAAAAAAAAAACAATAACAAAAAAAACACAAGGGAAACTAACATGACCTTTCAAATTGAGATGTAGAAAACAATTAGTAAAAACATCTATCAAAATCCTCCAAGCCAAACCATGCTAAAACATGACTCAACTCCAATCAACTTCAATACCAATTAGTAAAAACAATTAACAATAAATTTTTAGAATACTTTATAAAAAAGAACAATTGGATTTTAGAACATGAAGATTGCATATAGAACAAAAAAAACATAAAAAAATAGAAAAACAAATCATATCAATCACATAAAAACTCAATCCAAAACCTAAGCCAAAAAACAAACCTTGAACATAAATCCTTGAAATCATGTGTGTTTATATATATATATATAACAATTAGTCACCATGACAAAGCCCACAATATTAAATATTCTAACAAAAAAACAAAAGAAACTCTAAAAAAATATGAAACCCAAAATAAATAGAAAACAAATCATGCAAATCAACCCAAAATATAATCCAAAACCTAAACCAAACAAACAAACCTTGTTCCGATATTTGCCTGACTTGCCTCCCAAGAAACTAAAGTTACTAAAATAGTAGTCTAGCCCTCCAAATTTTGAAATAAATATGCTTGTATGAACAAGTTGTGTTGTTTCAGACATTGCCTCCCAATGAATTAAAGTTGTTAGTCTTTTGTATCCTTATAAAACATGCAAATCCTTGTCAAATAATTAAAGCTTCTAAAAGTTGCTTAATTGATATCCTTAAACAAATATAGAATCCTTGTAGAAAAAAACTCCTAAGTTGTCTTCTATATTTTCTTAGCAAATAAAAAATTGATCATCAACTATGAATCCTTGTTAAATCATGATTTCTTGTCAAAATAAACTCCAATTAGGTCACCTCAAATATCCCTATAGAATACAAAAGTTTCTTTATAGTAAATAATACTATCGGCATGCTAAATAACAGGGCAAACCCTAATGTTTATGGAGTTTTCATTTCAGTTCCTGAGTTTTTAATTGTTTTGTATGGTCCTGATTTCTGTTATATAAATTTTGATTTGTTTCAATTGTGTCCTTCGATGGAAATTGATTATATATTGCTTTTTTATTTTGTTCTTATTCTTTTAATTTTGGAATTGGTTTTCAATCCCTTAATATTTTCAATACAGAAGTTTTGATCTTTTCAATTTTCTTAGCAAATAAAAAATAGATCATCAACTATGAATCCGGGGTAAAAATGACACCATTTTGTCTCGTTTTTTTAATTGGTATAAATCGTTTCAGCCCAAACAAAACGAACTTGACAACCATGGCCTAAATACTTATCTGCCCCCCGATAAGATAAAATAGAAGAGTTGGTTGTAGGAGTGTTTAGGTAATTTACTATTTTATTATTATTATTTTCTGTCGAATACTGTGAGCGCGTCTGACACATGCGTCGACAGTATTCTGCCTCACGCCTACTTTAGGCGGCACGTGCGGTGTCGTCTAATGATAAAAAATGTTCATCCGGTGTCTCACCCGATGCGCCGCCATGTACTCTTCCTCGAGGGGTGGCACGTGGCTTCCCACGGTGGCCGGAACCATGATGGTGGTTGGTTGAACTTTTTTTGGCCATTTTCTCTCTCTTGCATGCTAAATTACAGGGCAAACCCTAATGTTTATGGTGTTTTCATTTTAGTTCCTAAGCTTTTAATTGTTTTGTATGGGCCTGATTTCTGTTATATAAATTTTGATTTGTTTCAATTATGTCCTTCGATGGAAATTGATAATATTTTGTTTTTATTTTATTTTGTCCTTATTCTTTTAATTTTGGAATTGGTTTTCAATCCTTTAATATTTTTGATACAGAAGTTTTGATCTTTTCAATTTTCTTAGCAAATAAAAAATAGATCATCACCTATGAATCCTTGTTAAATTATGATTTCTTGTCAAAATAAACTCCAATTATGTTACCTCAAATATCCCTATAGAATACAAAAGTTTCTTTATAGTAAATCCATATATTAAAATGAAAGATAATCATAAACCAACTAGGAAAAATAATGCAATTCCTTATAGTGACTTTTGTTCTTTATCTTACTCTAACTAAAAAAATTTAACCATCTAGAAAAGAAAAGCAAATTTCTGAAATTTATAATAAAATTTTTGTTTGATATAAAAATTGGATAAAACATTATACTTATTAGAATAGAACTATATATTAAAAACCAAAACCACTCTCTTTATTCAAACTTTGCTTGGATCACATTAATCAAGACTTTATCACACCTTGTTAAAATCTTAAACCTTAAATTAACCCAAATTTCTTGAATTAGCTAGCCCATTGAAAGTTACTTTTTATCATTTTAGCCTTTGATGCATTTGATATCTATAATGAATCTTTTTGTGGGGTTAGCTTAGTGATTCTCATGACCTTGAGAAATTTTATCCCTGATGAATTGGAAATCAGTTTCAATGAGCTTGATTGTTGTATTGAATACAGATTCTTGGATAAGTGAGCTACAACAATGTCATTACACCAAACCTCAGTTGCTAGAGAAGTATTCTGCTCCATTTATTTCAATAAAGACCTTAACCAAATTAGTTTGGTAACGACATTAGCTACTGCACTATATTTAACCTCAGTAAAAAAGCATGCCACTGCTTGTTGTTTCTTTGTGGAAAAAGAAATAATAGAAGCTGGTCAGGATCAAAGCACAAATAAAGTTGGTGATTAAATAACCAAGAAACACAGATTCTCATTCGTGCTTGTGATTTGCCCGAAGTAACAGATAGATAGTGCATAAAAAATCTTCAAGAAACTATAATATGGACCTTGTTTAAATAGTGTCTTGATAGGATTGGTACCATTCAAACCTGGTGTGGGCCTTCGATTGATTAAAGGAGATGAAGTAGCGAAAGCGTATGCCCAAAACCAAAATGACACTTCACCATGAGCCAAAACTACATAGCGAATCTAGCATTCAGCCACACCATTTTCCTCATGATTATGGGGACAAGCAATCCTATGATGAACTCCAAACTTCTGCAAGTAAGAATGAGCATGCAAAACTCTACCTTCCTGTCAAATTGGCACACTACGAAGGAATGTAATTAACAAAATCTTGTAACACATCACTCCTTTGATTAATAAGATGTTGCCATAAAAATCTGGTACATTCATCACTCCATTCCCTAAAAGGGTGCAGGACCCTAGAAATCAACGTGAACTAATTAAGGATTATGACTCTTGCCTTGCAACATTACCACCAGCATTGATAGAGGTTTTAGAGGTCTTGAGCAGTATTTCATGCGCAATTTGCTGTCCCGATAGCTCATGAAAAGAGATATGATCCTTTCGAGCAGAAACAGCTGTGATGATAAGATGATAATCTGTAGGAAGAAATCAAAAAATAATGGCACTAAATTAAGCCTTACCTAGAGGCACACCTGCTGAAGCTAATTAATCAGCAATCAGTTTTGCTTCCTTCAGGATTTGAGACATGATTTTGTCTGCTAAGGCGAGGTCTTGCAATGTCAGATGTAACTGCACTTGCCGAGCACTGAAGCCTGATCCGAAAGCTTGAAGAAGAGCGTGCCAAAAATCATAGGAGTTGTCTAACCCAACAACACAGGGATAGACATGTTAGAATTAATGATATTTGCATTGAGGATAAGAGGATTTAGTCAATATTTGAATTTCAGATTTTTACTATTCATAACAGGTTTTATCCAAATTTGTTTTATCTCCAATAATCTCTCAAGTTTGTTGAGAGTTTTGATTTTTAAGTTCAAGTTCTTGTAATCCTTTATATAGGAATTTTCGAATTGAATAAAATTGAGTGATTTTTGATTCCCCGTTTAAAAATTTCGTTTGCTGCAGACTTCTTGTGCCCAGATTTTGATTCCAACAGTAACTGTTCTAAACAGTAACTGTTCTAAACAGTTACTGTTCAAATCATTAATTTTTAACAAGACAGACCTCTTCTGTAAGACAAGAGAGTATCCAATTGAGGAGGAGTTGATCTCACTGGGACTTGTTGGAAAATTCCCAGTGAGGTAATTTAGCCATGACATGAGTCGAAGGAAAAGATGTTGCGAACAAGATTGGAGTAGCAAACTAGAGTTTTGAGAGTTGAAGGTGAAGAAAAAATAGAATTTTTCAAAGGATAACTTTTCTTTCTTGTATTATTTTGTTGATATAAATATATTATTGAAATAAGAAATCTGATTTTTTTTTAAATGGCTATATGTATATGTTTAGTAGGTTCAAGATGCATGCATAAAATTTGAATTTGACAATTCAGTTAATGCTTTTTTAGGAGTTTGATTGAATTTATTTTTTAAAATATTTTTTTGTTTAAAAAATATCAAAATAATATTTTTATTTATTTTAAAAAAATTATTTTTGACAAGATGATTTAAAAATAAATAAATTAATTAATTTAAAATAAAATATAAAAATAATAAATTTTTATTTTCTTAAAAAAATATTTTTAAAATACAGTGTTAAATTACTTTTATATGTAAAAGTATTTCTTGATAGATAATTTAAAGCATGGAAGACAATACAAAACTCTCTTTTATTTCCCCTCTTTCTTACAAAATAGGGTTGCCTTTTTATTAATTGAGCCTTGTCTAAACAATAATTGATGACAAATAGTAGAACGAGTGATGACAGATATTACAACGTATCCATTTCAATTCTCCCTTCATGTCTCTTGGCTCTTGCCGACATTCTACTACTTATTCATTAACCTATGAATCTCAGTTAATATGTATATAACCATGGTTGAGTCAGCTTCAAGTTCGTCTTTGTTTATATATATATATATAAATAACCATGGTTGAATCAGCTTCAAGTTCGTCTTTGTTCATTTCCAATCTGTAAGCTAATGCCAAAGCAACAAAAGGAATCCATTATTAATTAAGCTAATTCCAAAAGAAACAAAATTATATATAAAAAATCATTAAATTTTAAATTTTTTTCCAGCCGAAAAGAGTGTATTACAAAACACAGTTTCAAGATTGTGATTCAGTGCATGTTATGTTTTGCATGGTTGATATTATTTTTAAAAGTATTTTTAATTTAGATTTGCATCAAAATAATATTTTATTTTTATTTTTAAAAAATTGTTTTAGACAAATTTAATTTAAAATATAAAAAAATATTTTAAAAAATCAATATTTAGATCGTTTTGATTTTCTAAAGATTAAAAAATTGAAAGCATTTCTGGTTAAGAATAAAATTACTTTAAAACAGAACCACCACTGCACTTAAAAAAAAAAAAAACCTTGTTATTCTTTTAACATTATAAAAATATTAAAGAAATGATATGAAAATCAAATTTATTTGACCGAAAATCGAGTGGCCGCCCTTGATAGAATTCAGGACCAGGCTGCTGCGCATCGACATGGTACGACAGACATCAACTTCTATACTGTTCGGTCAAAAATATCGTAGAAATTAATCTTCTCTCGGTAAATGGAGTCATTATCTCACTAATTACCATGCCCGAGTTTAGTTGCTTTCTCGTGAGAAATTTGTAGTGTAGCTTCTTTCTAGGTTTCGACAGGTGAAAGCCTGCAGGCGAAGGGCTGTAGAGTGAGTTTGTTTGTTTGTCTGAGACAGTCATGAAAATCAAGCGTAGCGGCTACCTTGTTTTATTTTAAATATTAATTTTATTATAAAGTGGCTACAATTATTGTAATACATGAAGATTTTCCATGAAAATAGCAAAACCTTAGAGGGATTGTTTTCTCAGAATGATTTATTGCAGCGTGACATATTTTTATTAGCGGTAAGACAAATTTCTTACAACTATATATTATTAATGTAAAACCCAACATTAAATTAGTGTTATCTCCAACATTAAATTGGTCACGAGGGAACTCAAACTTAATCTCCATCATCTCTTAGATTACATAAAGTTGATTAACATTTTCAATTAATGGTGATCAAAATCCTTTTTGTTAGAATAGTGAACCCGAAGGCAGTATTGGCCTACATGTCCGTTTTACTTAACATTCACAGAGAATAGCTAAATAATTTATAATTCTTCTAAAAATTATTTTTATTATTTTTATTTTTATATTGTTTTAACGTGTTGATATTAAAAATAATTTTAAAAAATATATTATTTTGATATATTTCTAAATAAAAATTATATTAAAAAATAATATAAAAAAAGCATGAATTTTCGAAGGTATGAATCTTAGGTAAGCATGTAATTAACAACCTTCACTGAATTTGTAAAGATACTGTAAGCAAGTTGTAGTGTATGTTTGAGATTGTTTTTTAAAGAGTCTGATATTGTTTTTTAAAGAGTCTTTTATTCAGAAATATATTAAAATGATATTTTTTTATTTTTAAAAAAATTATTTTTGATATAAAAAATAAAAATAAAACACTTAAATAAATTAATTTAAAAATAAAAATAAAATTAATTTTTTATATATTTTTTATAAAACTTGTTTTGAAATGAAATGTGAAACAAGATTGTAATATGTCAATGGACGCTTTTGTACCACTCGATACATTTCTGTCACTGATGAATGGTGATAACATTTTCCCTCGCAGCACGTCTATGGCCTCTTGTTTTTTCTACCAGCATTTTGTTTGCTTGAGAGAAAGGGGATTCAAAATCTTTAGGGCATTATCCTTTTCTGATAGTTTTGTATGCATGCATGCATGCCTCCAAATTTTATTCGTTATTTTGAAATCATGAGGCCCCTGTAATTTGTTTTTCTCTGAATATGTTTAGCCACATTACAAAGCTGGATTGCAGGCATGAGTTTCTTTTTGTGTTTTTTTTCCTATCAAAACCTCTTTCCAATTATTTGATTCTCAAACGGCATCGATATATATGAAATTGCAAGTATTTCATGTTCAAGAGATCGAAAATGTCTTTAATTATTTTTTTGTTGGGATTTGAGGAAACCCCATATAGTTTTAGGCACTTATTTCCGGGTTTGGATTATATGAGTAAAATCTCTGTTGTTTTAGGTTCTTATAAGGTGAGTATATTCTGGCTCGAACTCGAGACATGCAAAATATATCTCAAGCTTTTTATTACCACGTCACGTCCATTAAACAATATTTTGTTCAAATCACTATGAGCATATCAAAATAATCTAAAAACACTATAAAAATAATAAAAAATTATTTCAAGAACGTTTTTGAAATGCCAAAACAAACATATTCTATAAAAAACCATGTAATTTCAATAATGTTTTTAGAAATAGGGTTTTGAATTCCATGGCCATTGATAACTTGGGTGCACTTAAATTAAATTATAGAGTTAATAGTTTTCGATAAAAAGAAGAAGAAATCACATGGGAACACGTATTAAATACAAGCATATTTGAAAACATAGCATGGCTCCATATCTTACGCTGCAGATGCCAAGGATAAGAGTGTAAGAAACACGCCAAAATTCTGTGCTGGAATTGTACCCATCAATCGATAATGACCGTCCAATTTAAAACCAACGGCTATGAATTGTTATCAATCCATCTGCCAGTGTTTCAATGGCCGATATTGCTCCATCAAAGTGCTTACACGTGCGTCTCTGTGATTTGCGTTGCATGGCTTCACCTCTCATTTTCCATTTTTAAATAGCTACTCATTTATTATACTCTGCTACTCGCTGGAAATCAGCCCGATTACATTTATAACACAATGCCGTTGAAGAAAGCTCCTCTAATATAATAATGGTTCGTTTCCCATTCAAATTCACTAATTAATACATGGTTGCTTTTTTAATTGTTTTTTTAAAATATTTATTTAAAAATATTTTTTTTTTATACTTTGAAAATTTTTGATTTTTTTTCAATTTTTTTATATATATTTTTAAATTTTTTAGATGTGATGATATTAAAAATAAATTTAAAAAATATATATTTTTAAATAAAAAATAGCTTTTAATCCTACATGTCCCATTGATAAGAGCTAAATTATATAGTTTAAGTTTGCTTTTCTCTCTCTAATTAATCAAAAAGAAGGAAAGTAAATTTGGAATTAAAAGTGAAGTAATTTTGTAATCAATATATTTTTTTGTGAAAAAACATTTTGAGAGGTAATTTTTATCGCATGAACATGCTTTTAATCCTCCACTTTCCATAGATGACAACTATTTTTTTAAAACAATTTTTGTATAGTTTTATTAAGCTTTAATATTTTTTCTAGTTAATAGAAAGAAAGTGAACTTTGAATTACAAGTAAAGTAATTTTATAATTAACACTTCTTCTTGTATTTTTGTTTTTGAGAAATCTTGTGAAGTAATTTTAAAATTGAAATAATTTGTCATATCAGTGTGTTTACTTAAAATTATTTTTTATATTAACACAAAAAATAATTTAAAAATACCTAAAAAAATAATTTAAACATCAACATATAAAAATAATCTATAAATACCAAAAATATTTAATTTAAAATAAAAAAATTATTTTTTTTCAAAGATATTTTTAAAACATAATAACAAATTGTAACTTTGTCCTGTTCTGTAATAAAATAACAAAGTATAATTTTCCATAAATAGCAAGAGCAAGTTAAAATATAAATATCCATATCCCTTGGCTAGTTCTCTAATGCACCGAATGAAAAGTGACGTCAACCCTAACAGTACCTATCGATGATGGCTCGTGCAGGTTTTCTACACATGTGCAATATCCTTACCAGAGAGAGGGAGAGATCATGAAAATATTTTTACTGCTCTTTTTAACAGAATATGAAAAATAAACTTATATATAAGAAGTAATTAAGTCTATTAATTAATATTTTTTAATCTCGTTTTCAGCTTCTAATGAAGTTAAACAAGGACTGATTACATCAACTTCATTTCCTAATGAGGATACACAGCAAAGATTAGAAGACGAATCATCAGAAGATGCAGAAGAAGTGTAAGAAGACAATGGAGAAGAAGCAGAATCATGAGAGGAAGAACAAGAAGAAGAAGAAGAAGAAAGACCAAGAAGCAAATCTACAAAAGCTCCAATGATGTACCCATGATTGCTCTTTCCATTGACTTTCAAGTAGCAGGACAAAAGCTCTTCAAGACCTTCCCAGTCTGCCAATCCATGGGCCTCAACCATCTCCTCCATTGACTTCTTGAAATCCAAATATGGGTCTCGAGACTCCATTGACGATACCAAACTTTCTTTAAATGGAAAGTACTCATCATCTTCCTTAGCTTCTTCCAGGATTGAATTTGTCTCCCCTGGTTTGAAGAACAGCCTCTCCGACCTTAACCCTTTGATTACTGTCTCTATAGACTCACCGGCTCCTGACTGATGATCATCTGATGCTGTTGAGAAGCTAGCTGACTCACAGGAGTTGGTGAACCATGACTCGGGTGCGGTACTGTCTACCAAATCATTGTTAGCAGCGTCTAAGAAACCTGAGCTAATGGTCTTGAACATTCCATCACTTGCTCTAAAACTAAAAGATAGGGTTCTTGGTTGGTTACAGTAAGCAGGCCAAGGCCATAGAGCTCTCGTTGAGTGATCCGTATCTGTATTATTCTTGGAGAGAAAAGGGAGCTTCATCTTCTTTCCCATCGACTGGTTTGTTCTTAGTTGGTTCAAAAGATGTTTTGGCGGTGAGAAATGTAAATTTTTTGAAAGGTTCTTTATGGGTTTATAATTCAGAGAGGCAGGGTTCTGAGAGCAGATTTTGAAGAAGTGGTCATGAATAATAAAGGAGGAGAAGAAATGCAGAGAGGAGAAGGAGGGGAAAGGGTAGCTGGTTGGAGAGGCTGGTGGGGACTTCCACACTTTCTTGTTTGCGTATTAAATTTCGGGCTTTTGAAGTAAATGTCGTTCAGTTGAAGTCATTGAATATTATTCTACTTTTGTTTATAAAAAAATAGAGTTATCTTCTGACATATTTCTGCTACACACTCTTCCTTTTCTAGGTTTTATTTAGTTAAATTGCGTAACCTAGCTAAGATTTGCTGTAAGAATTTGGATATTTTTGAATAAATTACCACAAGTATGTATTAATTAGTAAGCCGTTGTTTTTAAATTTCCATTTATTCCCTCTATGGCTACTTGTGTTATCTTAGAAGGCAATCTGAATTATCTACTCCAAGAAAACAACTCCTTAACTCCTCAAAATAAAGCCATTTATTGCAGAGACTATTCAAGCTAAAACATCATATCCGTCCGATCCCAATGTCGACGCTCAGACAGGCTTCCTATTGACGCAATGCCTAGAAACTTAAGCTGTTTTCAAGAAATCGATGGATAATTAGTTTATTCAATGCATACAGTGCGGTAGATAATTGTAGCAGGCGCAATTCATCCTATAACAAATTAGAATTTGACATGAGATTAAAACAACTAAACAAAGCTAGCTGTTTAAATGTTTCTTCTTTAGTTTATTTACTGTTTGACCCTTTTTTTTGTCATTTGATTTATTTTTACATAAAATAACCATAAGCTTGCTTTTTTGTTTATATACAAAATAACATTAAAAAATCAGAATTTCAAGTATGAATAGTGGTGGTTGGTGGTTGTATGAAGGTTGTTGGAAGGAAGTTAATGGGTGTTTGTCATGGTTAATCGTTGTCATCCCACTTTAAACTCAATTGAGAGATGTCATTCCAAGTATGAACTTCAATCTATTAATTGCCTTAATCTTCAATAGCTTTGTCAAGTCATCTGCAACTTGTTCATTTGTTTTCAAAAATATTAGTTCACCTTCGTTGTTCTTTACATGCTTATGGGTAAAATAATGATGTGTATTTATGTGATTACTTCTTTAATTAATACAGTGAGTTTTTTTTTCTAATCAATCAAAAACCAATCATCAAAAAAAAAAAAAAGGATTTTCTTGAGGAAATCTTAAATGCTTCATCATATTCTTTAGCCATATTAAATGGCACTAGTTGAATTGATAGCAACATACTCAACTTCATAACTTAGTAACATCGATATTGATTATTTCTTAAACAACCATGTGAAAAATATATCTCTTAGAACAAAGATAATTCATGTTATGTTATTCTTTTCATTTAGGCCTGTACCCCAATTATTATTTGAGTAGCCAATAAGATTGGAGCATTTACTTGAAGTATAAACATACCTTCATTTATGTTTCTTTAATGTAACATAGAACTCTTTTATCTATATTAAAGTGAGATTGATCTAGTGTCTCTATATAATTAGTGATACTTCACATATGATATATGGTATGGTACATGTAAAGTACCTTAAACTTCCCCCTACTAAGCTCTTAAAAGAGGTTGGATAAATATTTCCTAATTTATTATTCCTTAATTCCAATCCATTTTCAATTAGAGTTGATACTGGATTGCAACTTTCTATCTTAAACTTCTTAAGAATGTATTTGGTTAAATCATTTTGGGATATAAAAATCCATTTTCTTTATATATAAAACTTCAAGGTCATAAAAGTGTGTTATCAAACTAATATTTGTCATCTCAAACTCTGAATTCATGTTTTTCTTGAATTCCTCAAACATGATAGATTTTTTGTTGGTGAAAATCAATTCATTGACATATAATTATTCAAATAGTATGGTTTGTATGAATACTTGTCAATTATGGTATTCTAAGCATATAAAGCTTGTTTCAAGTTGTAGAGGACTTTCTTTAACTTATATACTTTGTTTTTAATATCGACTTCAACATATCAAGTGGTTGTTCAACATATATCTCTTTTCTAGGAAGCCATTCAAAATAGAGACTTCACATCAAGTTGAAAGATCTTCTATATATGTTGTGCAGCTAGTGAGATCATTAGTTTGATTATCTCTACCTGGGCTATAAAACAAAATACTTATCCATAATTAATGCCTTCTCTATTCTTGTAACCCTTTACTATTAATCTTGTTTTATATATTTATATTTACCATTTATGGTTTTTTTTGTCTTATAAACCCATTCAATAATTGTTTTCATACTTTTTGGTAGATCAATGAGCTTTCACATGTCAATATTTTTAATGGTATTTTTTTTATTCATTTCTCATTTTTAATAGCTTCATTGAAGCTAAATGGGTCACTAATTGTGACAAAATAAAATAGATTTATGTCTTCAATGACTTTAAGGCATCACACAAATCATTCAAGTTTCTCATCCTTCTTGGTTCACCTAATAAGGATGTTCATGTTACTGGTGGCGATATTTTTATGTTGGTATTTTTCTCCTATTATATGCAAGAAATCAATGTGCTAGAGTTTGCGACTTATCTGTTAGTACTATCAGATATTTTATAAATATTATTTATACGTACTTCTCAACAATTGCTTTAAACTATTTAAAGCAATTTCACTTTTTTAACTTTCTATATAGAAAGCATACACATGTTTTTATGCTTTAATCATCAATAAAAATGAGAAAATAACTATTATATTGAGTTGACATTAGCTTTATGGGACTAAAACATTGGTGGCACTACATTTAGTGGCTTATTTGTTTTCGAGTTAACCTTTTTAGCAAAACTAGCTATGTGAGATGTGATGCTTGCTAAGGACACAACTCTCACATAGCTCATTTGGATTATTAATGTAGGGCATACCTTTGACCATCTTTTACCTTGTTAATATATTCATACTTGTGAAATTCAGATGTCTAGCCTTTAAATGTTAGAGCCACTCGTTATTATTAATGATGACACTCAAACACTTTATTGTATTATATTGGATGTTTAGAGGAAACATCTTATTCTTTTATACTTTATATAGGCAATTAATCTCTTATTATTATCCTTGATTGTAAGATGGCAATCATTTATAAAGAGTATAACCTTTCTTTAAAAGTCGGTTTACACTCAATATATTATGTTTAGTGGATGGAATATAGTAAACATTTATGATGTAACTATGATCTCTATTATTCAACCAAATTAGGCTAGGCTAAAAGACGCTCAAGCAATAGTGAACATGGCATATGTGCACTACCTAGGCATCGAAGAAAAAATGCATTTTTAATCATCAAGAAAACTATAATTAAAAACCAAAAAGTTGATGTGTGTGCTTAATAAAATAAATTAAAAGTTATATAAAATGTTAAAATTATCCAAATATCAAGTTGTTAAATTCAAATAAATATTTTTATTACGATATTTAATGATGCCATATGGGTAGCTCTTTAATAAAGTTTTATCTAGGCATTGCTAAAAAAAATACAAGCATTGTCAACGTATTTTCCACCATCATGAGAAACTATAATTACAAACCAAAAAGTTAATTCTTGTGTTTAATAGGTAAATTAAAAATTATATAAACTATTAACATAAGATTGAGTTGGTAAGTTTAAATAAATATGTTTATTAAGATATCTAATAATGTCTTGTAAAAAGCTCTGCAATAAAGTTTTATATAATCATACAATAATAATAAAAAAGTTGTAAGAATATAATAACTTCAACTAAATAAAAAAAATTGTTTTAAGATTTCTTAGGATTCACATGAGGTGGTAATAGTAGTAGAAGCAGAGGTGTTTTTATTAGATATAAAGTTGTATTTTAGGCTTGGATAGTCAATGAACTTCGAAAAAGCAATAGTTTGATAATTGTCAAAACATGCCCATCAATTTAGGATTTAAACTCGGATAGTGATTTAGTCTCAAGAAATGTTTAGGTCATGCTTTTTTTAGGATAAGTGTAATTGTATTAAAAAATAAAGTTAAATAAAAATACAAAGAGTAATGATATATATCATCCTATAATGCATATCAAATTGACCTTAGGTAGCAGGAAAAATGAAATTGTGAAATAAAACTTAAAAAAATAAAAAATAAGACCATGCGGATAGTTGCTCAAGAACAAGTCGATCAATTCTTAGAACTCAAAACCAGTCAATTAGTTCTATAGAAACAAGAGACATGATAAGTATTACTTGAAGGAAATCAAACTATAGGAACATAATGAATCTAAAAGACACCATATAGACCTAAGAGTAAATGGAATATGGTATTTTAGTTCTACATCAACCAATCTGGATCAGATAAGCTCAAAGATCTTTTCACTAATAATATGATAAAGATGATAGACTTGGTGAAAAACTTTATTATACCTCTTATACTAGATAAAGTGAACCATGCTTGAGAGGACTAATCGAGCAAGTAAATATAAGAACTCCATCTTTTACATATAATGCTTGTATATCCACTAACGCAAATGTCACCATGCCATAGAAGGCCAACTTATAAGAGCCCTTCTTGTAATAGCTCCCCAAATAAAAGTTCATAAAAGACACTAAAAGGATATTAGAGAGTATGGTAGTGATTTTTTTTTTCAAAGTGTTTTTCATTAAAAAATACATTAAAATATTTTTAGATTTTTTAAAAATTATTTTTGATATTAGCACATCAAAATATTCTAAAATATAAAAAACTAAAGAAAAATATATTTTAAAAACCATGATTGTGGGTTGCACCGGAACCATAAACAACCTCAAAGAAAATAGATGGTTGCGTGTCTTAACATGGGAGATGCAAAGGATATATATCATAGATCTAATGGTTTAGTAACCATGGAGTCTATCCATCATATGTAGATGACCAATAAAAGCAAGCCATTGGATAAAAAACTGTCTCAGGATATGACATGGATACTAGAATAAGTGATGCATATAATTTATAGGTCTTATGTCTCTAAGTAACTCTTATATTAAGTTAATAAAAAAATCTCTCATGGTTGGCCTTTCCAGATACAGTGATTTAGTGTTGGAATACTATGATCAAAATGAATTGATTTCTAAATAGACTATAGTCCCTCATTACCTAAGAGAAAGGACTAAGTGTTTTCCTTAATGATGTTTAAGATTCTAACATCCTAGAGAAGCTCAATTAAGGATAGTACCTTAAAAGGAAAAGGCTTATGAAATCATTGACTATCTAGTAACCGATAGCCCCATTATCATTACATGAGATAAATCTTTCTTCACATCAATCTCTATTGAGTAGGATCTTTCTCCAAGAGTAAGAGTAAACTACAAAAGCATGACATACCAGAAATATATAACCTTGAGCAAGACATCATAAACCCACCCTGACCAAACTAATTATCTCTTCAAAAGTACTCTTCAAACATGTTTAATAATTATTACTTTATTCCAAGTCCTATTCCTCTTTATCGTCAAACCATTTTCCTTAAAAGGGTAACAAAATGAATCCCAAACTACTTTAGTCCTTAAATAGGAGAGATATTACCTGACTTGCACAGAACCTAACCTAAAACCCAAAAACTCTACAAAAAAGCCCAAAACTCATCATTAACTCTTGACAAGAAAATATGTTCTTTCTCGAGATTTGTAATATGTCAGGATAACCCAAAAAAATCATCCAAAGCCTTTCTTACAATCCTAACAAAGTCTATACTTTCCTAGTAGAAAATCATAAGGTCATTTGTAAAAAAAACACATGAGTAATGGCATTATGCTGACACCACCAGTGGTATCAGAACCTAAAGTTCTATGAAGTTTTCCTTAGCATGTCGTATAAACCTTTCATGGACAAGATAAATAAGTATATAAGGGGTCACCTTGCTAAAGGCCCTTAAAAGATGGGACAAAGTTGGAACTTTTTCTATTTATGACCAATAGAAATGAGTTGTGGACATGCATATCCAAATCCACCTAACCATCGTGCCAGGTACTCCAATTAAAAATGTAAGAAACTTACATTCAGATTAACTTAATATTGAATGATGAAATAAAAAAAAAACTACAAATATAGATAATAAAAAATTGCTATAACAAAGTCTACTTGACTTAACCTATAAAACTTGTAAGTTGGGTCATGTAGTTGGAATAATATCATATAAAGCAAATAAAAAGTAATTATAAAATATAATTTTCAATTAACACAATAATTAATATGAAATTGAAAAAAAAACAATTTATAAAAGACTAAGAAAATGACCCGGTTTAACCCGTGTTAACTTTTTAAACTTTTAACATGAGTCATGAGATCAACATACCTCTTAGAAAGAAAACAAAAAAAAAATTAAGGATTCTAATTCTCAATCAATAAAATATTAATTGATATTTTTTTAAAAAAAATCATTTAAAAAAGAGAAAATAATCATTATCAACATAGTTTACCTATCACTCATCACCTAAGCAATGTGGGTCAGATAACATCATAAAACAAAATTAAAATAAATAATAAAAAATTCATCACCAACAAATAAAATATTAAATGATGAAATTAAAATTTTTTTAAAAAAGAAACTCACCAAGCCCAAGACGCAAGTCGTAAGGAAGAGATAAAGCAACGTAAAATAAATTATAAAATTCAATCTTCAACAAATGAAAGATAAAATTAAATTTTAAAGAAATTAAAATTAGAAAAAAAATAAAGCATTATTAAAATGAATAATGCTTTATAAAAAGATCTTAAGTTAAATTCTTTGTATAACAAGCTATCGGACTCATGCTTTGATATAATTTGAATAAAACATTTTGTAATGCAAAAATAATAAGTCAAAAAGTTTATGCTTACGAACAATATAATAAATCAAGAATTATTTGTGCTAATAAATAAATAAAATCTTTTTTTAATGAAATTTGCAGGTAGAATTTGAAGATAATATTAACATTCTGTTCAAGTGTATCATTATTTTTTAATTGATAAATGGAAAGACATTGTTTATTCTAAATAAAACATTTCTAAAATTGTTTGAGTATTTAAACTTAAAAAAGAGTTGTGAACGTCAATCAAATTCTACAATAAAATTATAATCATTAATAAAAATAAAAGATATATATACATGTGTGTGTGTTGCGCATATATATATTATTCACATATGTTTCAACATAATATAATTACATGTTTAATTTGAAATTGTGAATTTATTAAATTCTTAAAATATATATAATTATCATGTTTTGATCATTTTTATTTGGTAATTACAAATGGAAAACTTCAAAAATCAAAATGGTTCATCCATTAACATTACCCCAACATCCACCACTGCAGGATCTGCCACAAATGATAAAGGTAAACAACCTCAAGTCCTTACATTAAGAAAAAGAAATGTTGATAATAAAAAAAGTTAGCAATTTGGGATTATTTTACAGAACTTGATGGTGATCCTAAAATCCACAGAGCTGAATGTAATTATTGTGGAAAGAATTATGCATGTCATACTATTCTTAATGGAACAAGTAATGTGTGGAGTCATTTAAAATATACAAAAAAATCTCTTTTGTGGTTGATAAGAAGCAAAAGGTTTTGGTATTGGAACCTAAGAGAAGAGAATGAAGAATCGAGAAAGCAAAGTATAGGCACTTTTCAGGTGTTAGGTTATAATTATGATAAATATAGACAAGTAATATAAAAAATAGTTATAAATGATAAGTTGCCTTTTAATTTTGTTTAGGGTAAGGGATTTAAATTATTTTTGAGGACCATACAACCTAGACTTAATAGTCCTTCTTGTTTTATTGTTATGAGAGATTGTTTGAAAATTTATGTTGAAGAAAAATGATTAAAGATAATTTTTAGGGGTCAGTGATTATTCTTAACAACAGATATATGGACATCATTCTAAAATATTATATATATGTCCTTAATGGCTCATCGGATTTGTCGTGACAACGATTTTTCACGTTTCACGCTCCGCCATCCCTAAAGAGGAGAAGAACGACGAGCTATGAAATGAGAAGTGTGTTTTATAGGCGTAAAAATTACGATTATAATTATCAAGAGTCGCCACCTAGTATTGATATCACTAGGAAACCTATTGGTCTGTGAGAGTCTAGGTAAGGGGACTTGTTGTGCAAGGAGAAGACACATCACTCCTAGTGCACCCTACCTAAGATAAGCTACATTGTTGTTTGATTGTTTTTCCTAAGCTAATTTTTTTTCGTTGGTATTTTCTAAGGTTCAAATTATATTTCTCTCTATAAGAGAATCTATACCTCATTGCGAGTTGATGGACTAACCCAAATAAATAAATTTTACACTGCATTTTGAAAATCCTATTTTTTAACTATCTACGAGTGTACTTTTACAATGTAATTTTACACTACGAAAGCTAAAAAACTAATTCTTAATTTTTTTATATTTTGGCCAAATTCCAACGGATAATCATAAACTAGTTATGATATTTAATTTTCGTTTCAAAATATGAGAAAGATGCTACATATTTTTTGTAATGGGAAAAACCTTGGAATCCGTTTGCATGCACGAACACAATATATTTTTTATTTTTTTAATTAAAAAAATAAAAAAAAATTCGGATCGGGTCTGGCCCAGCTAAATGGGTCAGCCAAGCCAAGGTAGCCCAAATTTGTTTGGTTGGACCCGGCCCATCCAATTGGGTCGGGCCTGTTCACGTGTCTTTAATAACCCGATTCTTTTTTTCTGTTGTTTTAATTATTTGGATGGGTTGGGTTGGGTTGGGTTGGGTTGGGCAGGGAGCAGTCCAGCCCAATAATTAAAACAACAGAAAAAAAGAAATCACGTTGTTGAGACACATGAACAGTAAGTGAATTAATAGTGTTCACGTGTTACGTGAACAGTAAAATGGAGGGTATCGACGGTGACGAGAGGTTCACCTACCACTTCCACCAGGTAGAGGAGGCCGAGGTGGTTGTCCCTGTGGTGATGGCGTTGCAAATGATGGCATGTGGTGGCCGGGAGGAGCAACAGAAAGGGTTGGTTCGTGTTGTTGTTGATGTTGGTCTTTGTCGTCGTCGCTGGAGAAGAAGTCTGAGCCTGTCGGGGAGCTGCTAGTTTGGGTCATGGTGGAGCTGGTGCTACTCCTGGAGGTCATGGTAAAGCTGGTTGCTTCCGATTGTGGCTACTGTAGGAGAAGGGGGGAGCGAGATGGTGCGGGAGAAAGGAGAGAAGAGGGAGTAGATGTTATCGTTGTTGCTGACTGCCGGTGAGGAGGTGTTGTTGTCGCCGGAGCTGGGGAATATAAATGTTGTTTTTGGTTATTTTATGCTTCCCCTGTTCCAGAGTCTCTTTGAGGGATTTTTCAGTGTTCGTCTGTGTGTTTGATTCTGTAAATTTTCTCAATATCTCTCGTGTTTGTTAACTATCATCTTCCTCTTAGTGTAATTCTCTCCCTGTTTTTTTTTTACTCTGTAATTTGATCACTGTCCCCTCTGTTACGTAAATTTCTCTCCCCTATTATTCTTTATCTCTACCCCTTTTGCATGGTTTCTTTCTTGCTATTTATAGACAAAGAAAGTAACCATTGCGTGCTGTGGTGGATTAACTCCGGCAGCAGTAGCATGAGTGCAGTTGCGGCTGTTGGCGGCTACGTGCTTGCAATGGAGGCATGTCGGCAGCGGCATATCTGCAATGATGGCCTGTTGGCGGCGTGCTGTTGAAAGTGCAAATACATTTTGGTCCCTTAATTTATAATTGTTCTAATTGCACTTTCAATTGACTTTAAGGCCCCGTTTGTTTCAAGGAAACTGAATTCCAGGAATTCAGTTTCCTCACTTTCCAGTGTTTGGCAACACTTGGGAAAGATAGTCATAGGAAAGTGGTTTCCTTAACTTTCCCGGTCAACTCTAAAATTTACCTTCACCCGCGGAAAGTGTTTTCCTTTACTGCACAAAAGGAAAACACTTTCCTAGCAAACCCATCTCTTTCCCTCATCTCCCTTTCGTCTCTTTCCCTCATCTCTCTGCACCTTTTTTCTAGCAAACCCAGAGCACCCTCTCGCCTCCTCTCGCCTCCCTTAACTTAGAATTCAATTCCAAGGTTACAACCTGTAACAACACCGTCGCCTTAATTTTCTATTCAATCCCACCTTTTCTTATTTTCATGAACATTTTCATTTCTTAAAAAATTAAAAAAAGAAGGAGAAATGTCGTGGCTGAGATCTGCTGTGAGCACGGCAGTGGAAGTAGGGAACAAGAACAACCTGACCCAAGCAGTCAAAACCTACGCCGACTCTGTCGTTCACCAAGCTGGTCAAGCCGTAGCTGAAGGAGCCAAAATCTTGCAAGATCGTATTGTAATCTCTCTTCACTTTGATTTTTATGCAATTAGGGTTTTTGATTTGATTGGATACATTTGATTCTATTTCACACTCACATATATTAATTAAACTTCTACTTAATCTAGTTAATTTATTTGTTCCGTTATGAATTTAGGGAAATAGGAGTTATAAAAGTGCTAAGCAGACTGCCAAGAGATTAGAGGAGGTTGCCATCTCCTGTCGCGGCAAGGAGAGGGTTTTGTTGCTGAGAAGATGGGTGGTTGTGCTCAAACAATTTGAAAAGTTATCTGGAGGTTTTGCGGAGGATGAACAGATATCCGTTGAGCAAACTGTTGGCCCTGATGTCTCAACGGGCAGTCCAAGAAAAACATCACTGCCCATGGTGAGTTGTTAAATTACTGTGCGCGATGAAATAGTTGAACTACCGGAAGTTCTGGCATCTTGAGCTTGTTTGTCTAATTCTTTATTTGATGGATAGGTTCTGTATTATGATTCTGATGTTGGGGGCGAACCAATGACTTTCCGTGATGTTTTTCTCCAAAGTCAGGCTCTAGAAGGCATATCAATGTCCATGGTACTGTAAATTTATCTTGATCCATTTGTGTAGAAGTGCTTAGAAAGGTGGTTGGTAATGGGAATCAGTGAAAGAGGATACTGATATCACAATGTTTATCCTTCATTTTTAACCCACACTTGAAGAATAGTAAATGCTGATGGTTATGCTTTGCAAAATTAGTTCTCAGCGAATGCTCTTAGGAACGCATTATGTTAGTTCTACGTTTGTTAACCTAAGGCACAAGTGTAAGCAAGTATAGGCATTAACATCATGATTATAATTAAGATTTTTCACAAATTAGAACACAGTTGAAGACATATTAATGAAAGAGCTTTAAATATGCTAAGTTGGACAGGCTTTCATGCTTTCTTTCTTGTCATTTCTGATCATGGAGGCTAACATTTTTCTGACTCAGATTCTTGAAGCACCAAACGAAGAGGAAATTTCTTTGCTCCTGGAGGTGTTTAGGTGAGTCTGCCAGACTGCTCAATTCATAAATGCTAGTCTGAAATGCCAGTACATATGTATATTTAGGGGCTTTCCAGGACCAATTTGGAATTCTTCTTGGTATAGGTCATGCAAATTACATATAATGCTCTTGGCTTAATGGAATCATTATTATATTATCCTGAATGTGGCAAGGGAATACACCTATTTTGTTTTGGGGTTCATATTCATTGTCTTGGATATATTTTAAATGGTAGAAATGTAGCGCTTATGATCAATACGTGGAACGAGCCTGAATTCTTTTTGAATCCCATTTCATAATCTGGTTACTTGCAGGCTCTGTCTAACTGGAGGACAAGAAATACATAATGCAATTGTGAGCAGTATACAGGATCTGGCTTCTGCCTTTTCAAATTCCAAGATGAAGTGTTGGTAAAGACACGAAGAATGCAGATTGATTTCTAATTTTGGCAAATTTCCATGCAAACCATAGAAAACAGGCTGATGTGTTGTGCTTAAAAAAATCATGTTTGATCGTCCAGAATCACTTGTGAACATGTGGTGCAAAAGTGATTATCTGATTGTCAAGTGACGGTTTTTTAAAAAGAAAAGGCTATTTTTCTGTATCTTGGAATCAGTCTGGTATAAAGTACATATTTACATCAGGCGAATTAATATGTATGTCAATGACATCGAAACGTAATATTTATGCATGACTATTTATTTCTTGATGTTAGGTATAAATATTTATTTCTTGATGTTTATTTTATAGATATTAAAGGGATAATTGCCTTTACCCAAAAAACTTTTTTATCTAAAATACCCATCAAAATATTGTTGTATCTATTTATCTTTTAAAAAATACTTCATACCAAAAACAAAAACCCAAACATATAACTCTCAACATAAACTAATTTGGCTTTCTTAATATGAAAAAACAAATTATTTTAAGCTTTTAAAATTGAATAATTTTTACTTACAAAATATTTAACAAGCTTATTTCTCTATAATATGATATGACATATATTGTAATATTTTATAAAATAAGCTATGTATGAATATAGGATATAATAAAAAAATTCATCATTATACTTATTTGATTTCATTTTTTTATTTTAAGTGATTAAATATTTTATATTAAATATTTAATATAAATAGGATAAACATGAAAAAAAAATTAATTTATTAATAAATTATTTTCCAGTTCATTTTCCATAACACAAACAAACACTGGAAAGTGTTTTCCAGTTCATTTTCTATAATACTATTAAACATCGGAATTCACTTTCCAGAATTCACTTTCCCCGGAATTCACTTTCCAAAAGGAAACCACTTTCCAGCAAACAAACGGGGCCTAAATTCTCAATGTTCTTCAATTTTGCCCTTTACTTCACATAATATTCTTGGAAAAATTCAATTCGGTCTCCGAAAATTCCAATCTTCTCAATTGAACCCGAATTAAGCTCAAGAATTTGATTTTTCATCGATTAAGCCTTTAATAAAATTAATTTGACCAATTTAAAGTAAAATTAAATTCTTGCACTTAATTAAATCCTTTGATTGGACCCTAAATCAATTCTCAAACATAATTATACTTTAAATTGACCCATGATTAGATCAAATTGGCTTATAAAAAATATACTTATGCCTTTTAGCTTAATTTTTACACAGATTTATCCAATGAAAATTCTAATCTTCTCAATTGAACCTGAATTAAGCTCAAGAACTTGATTTTTTTATCGATTAAGCCCTTAATTAAAGAGGGCGTGGTTCGAATCCCACTCTCAACAAAATTGAAATGTGATTGATTTCTTTAAAAAAAATATTTATAAATATATTAAAATGATAATTGTTTTTTTTTAAATCATTTTTAACATCAGTAAATAAAAATAATCTAGAAACATTAAAAAACTTATTATTGTTTTTCTTTTTGATTTTGGATAATTTTAAAACATATATATATATATATATATATATATATATAAAATCCATTAGAATTTTTTATTTTTGGTTTGTTTTTTGTTCCTTTAATAATTTTGGTATGCAAGTTTTAATTTGTTCTGATTTTGTTATCCAATTGAAATTGGTCATATATGATTAGTTTCATTTCGGTTCTTATTCTTTTAATTTTTTCAGAAATTGCACTATATTGATTTTTTTAAATCCCTTTATTGTCTTTTAGTCCCGAAATTTTGATTTATTTCATTTTTGTTCTCTAATTAGAATTAATTATATATTTTATTTTTTATTTTGGTGTTATTCTTCTAATTTTTTATTTGGTATTAATTCCTTTGGTCTTTTGGTCCTTCTTGGACAGTGTTTATTTTTTGTCCATATTTATGTATTTATATTTTTATTTTTTGTTTTAAATTTTTTTAGCTTTATTTTTTGTTGAGATTTTATTTTTATTCAGTTCCGTTATGAAATTTAATTTATGTTGGTTACACTGCATTTTGTTTTTATAAATCTCTTATTGTTTTTTGGTCTCAAGATTTTGATTTCTTACAGTTTTGTCATTCAATTGGAATTAATTATATATTTTGTTTTTCATTTGGCACTTATTTTTTAAAATTTTTATTCAGTGTTCATTCCTTTCTTTTTTCTGTCCTCCAATTAGAAAATTTGTTTTCTGTCCGTATTTTTTCATTTATGCTTTTAGATTATTTTTTTCGGTTAATTTTTTGTTGAGATTTTATTTTTATTAGGTTCCATTCTGAAATTTTAATTTATATTGGTGATAATTTTAAAATTAATATTGCTCATTTTTTCCCTTTGTTTTTTTTTTGTTTTCTGTTATTTTATCTACTTTTCGGATTAGATGATTTTATTGTTTGCGCAATAATAATGATTTTTTTAATGATTTTTTTATTGTTCTTTTGCTAAAATGTTTTGATTTTATTTTATTTTTCAGGACAATTTAATGATTTTAATTGTTTGGGCAGTAATGTTGATAATAATTTTAACTGTTATAGTAATGAAAATGACAGTAACGTATGGAAAGATTTTCAATGTATATTATCGTCTTTTTGTGGATAGAAAATTAACTATTTTTTTTATTATTGCATGTCTTTTCACAATTTATATTTTATTTTTAAATGTGATTTAAATTGAATTATAAAATGATTTCAATAATTCAGATATCTGAATCTTCTTGCTATTTTAATGATGATGATAATTTTATGTTGGTTATTTCGTTGAAACCTACTAAACAGATAAATTTATATCAATTTAAAATTCATATATTTTATAGAAAACTTGCACTTCACAGGAATTCTGCACAAATTTATTATTTTGACTAAATTTATATTATAACAAAAAAAACACAATTAATATTTTTTTGCGTTGAAAAAAATATGATGCTGCATATATTGGCTAGTTATATATAAATTTTGTAGTAATTAACTGCACACGCAATGTTTTTATTACTAACTGAGCTAGTTTTTAGCGAGACTATGATAATATGTGGAAGTATTTAAAAAGTTATTTAAAAAAATGATTTTTTTAAAAGATTATTTTTTTACATTATTTTTATATATTAATGTCAAAATATTTTTTTATTACATTTATAAACAAAAAAAATATTTAAAAAAATAATTTTAACCCTATCTAGACACTAAAACCATGCACCTATTAAATTCACATAGCAATGATTTTTTTATTGTTGCTTTTTTATTATGGTCCTAAGAAGATGAAACACAGCCCTCCTTACCCCTCTCAAATATTAGCCCAACTTCTATTTTAATGTTAGTTATCTTTTAATTATTTTTAAAAAATATACTTCTATTTTAATGTTGGTTATCTTTTAATTATTTTTTAAAAATATATATTGAAATAATACTTAAAAAAAGAAATATATTTTTAAAAAATATATTTTTAAAGCATAAAAATAAATAAATTGTTGCTTAGTTCAGAAAACTTGGAGACTCGAGACCTATGATAGACCCATATATTACTGGTTCATGCTCGAGCAACAAGTACCTAGGACTTTGAATTCTTCAAAGATTGGGCTCGATCATTTGGACTTTCTAAGGTTTTTGTGTGTGCTATTCGGCTCAGAGGAGTGATGGTGTGTTTCTTTATGACTAATCCTTGCTAGAATCAACTAGTGTACTGTTTGAATATTCATATCAGTTTGTCAATTTGTGTATATTTTAATTAATTTTATGAGTTTTATAGTTAATAATTATATAAGTTTTTAGTGATTATTATATTAATAATTATAGGACTCAGAACCTGAAATCACTTGGATTAAATTATTTAGTTCTAAAATTTTACTATGGTTTCCTACTAAATGGTTAAGTTTCAAGGGTTTTAATTTGTGGTTTGCCAGCTTAGTTTCTGACCAATGGAACATGGGTACCATAGGTCACGCCCTTGTCTCTCTGTGGTCAACCAATAGGACCCCAAAAACTTGTTGGTACTTTTTAGGACCCCTCAGGTTGCTTAGATTGGATGAGCCACTGATATAGTTGGGAGGCAATTTTTCTTCATTTTTTTATATTTTATAAAGGAAACATCTGAAATAATATATCAGAGGGGGGGAGAGAGAGAGAGAGAGAGAGCAACAGGGGCACACCATTGAAGGACAAAACTTAAGCAATGGGGTTTCATTACGATAAGTGAAGTATCTGTAAGTCTCCCGATTGATGCACCAAATCAAAATGTTTCTGTTCAGCCAACTGATCGAAGTGCCTTTCGATCTTCAGTTTTTCAACCTTTTTATCATCGTCTGGTTTTTTATCAAGCAAGGCATCATCGCTTCATGATTTTGATACACTGCCATGGCTTCACGAACCACACGATATGGCATTTGTCCTTTACGTTCATTTTAAAGTGGGGAGAGCTTCCTGGTCTCTTTTGGCAAAAGATGGATAAACTAGCAACAGAAACTTTTCATGGAATCATTAGTATATGGACTTGTATTTCTTTTTCTTTTCAGAAAAGCTTTTCCGATAATCCCAAACTCATTATTATCCACAGCCCAACTAAGATTTCATTTGAAGCAGTAGCCCTAATGACCCCTTATCGAAGCAAAGGCAACAAGATGGATGATGATTCTGTCCACTTCAAAATAATCCGAGACAAATAATAGGATCGTTGAAAGGAGCAAACACTAGAAGAACTCTACAGAAATGAAAGTGCAATCTACTTTTCTTTTTGTTGTTTGGATTAAAGATGGAGAAGATGAGCTGGACGGGCTTCTTTTCATCGCATGCAATAGTAACTAAGCTGAATCACCATATTGGATATCCGTTATAGACTTAGTATCTTATTCTTATCAAGAGATGACCCGTTATGTTTCCACTTGCATCAAGATTCCCTTGCTTTGGTCCATAGATTTGACTCTTTCTTGAAACCACACCACATTCAATCAGTGTTATTTTTTTTTTTTTATCAAAATATTTTGTATCAGTTAAAAAAATTAAAATAAAATAATATATTTTTTATCTTATTTAAAATTTTGGTCTATTCCAGAAATTTCGCTCAAAATTCGGCCAGACATTTTGGTTTCGTTCTGCCCGTTCTGTTTCAGTCAAATAGTGTTTTTTTAATAATGAATAATTTTACAATATCAATCATATCTTTTAATCCAACTTAGATTGAGATGATTTTTTATGAGAAGTCTCTTGATATATTTATATATATTATGTTAAAATTTCAGAGCAATTAAAGAATGTATAATCTTGCGAGATTGATGATGACATTCTCGTAAATACATGTTCATAATTTTGTTTAGAAAAATTATTTTATTGTGTCTTTATTTAGATTAATTGTACAATTCTAAATAACTTTATTTTGGATTTGAATAAAAAAAATTGAATTAATATACTTAATTATATATGTATATACACACACATAAATTGTATAACTCCAAAACAACACGTTGAAATGCTCCAAAACCAAAAAACCAAAATATTTCGTTTCAATTAAAATAACAAAATATCAATCTAAATAGAATTGACAAGTACATTTAAGAAACACTTTTCAAAACCATTAGTATGTTGGTACAAGCTTGAGATTAAAAGTTTTGTTTCTGCTAATATAATAATAACTGAAAACTTATATAATTATTAATTTTAGGATTCATAGGATTAGTTTTAAAACCATCTAGGTGGTCTAGTAGTACGAGCTTAAGACTAAAAGGTTTATTTTTCTTATTGTCTTAAGTTTGAGTTTTTTGGTTGTTAATATAATAATTACAGAAAAATTGCATGATTATTAATTTTAAACCCTGTATGATTAGTCTGATTAGTCAAGTTTCGTATAAACTAAAAATCATTTAAAATAAAAACATTGAAATCTTCGATAACACCAACGCTAATAAAAGACGTTGAAATCTTCGATCACAAGAAGTAATGCCAGTGAGCAGCTAGCATACTCAAGTGGTTCTGGTTCTGAACTCAGCCATTAATCGTTCAGTCTCTGTCTCATTAAACTTCAAATAAATTCGACTGAGATAGATACTGATATTTTTATAGGAAGAAGAGATACAGTACTTGCAGGTTTGGGTTGGGAGTGATTTCTGTGCTTCTATTCTTGTTTTCTATGGATTATGATCTCTATATATATATATATATATAAAAGTATAAAAAATTAGGAATTATAAATTATACCTTCCATTTACTTCCGTTAATCAAAAGGGTACATGTCGATCACTGCGTTTAACTAATAAAAATGTGTTAATAGCATGTTTTCCTTACTTTTTATTTTTTATGAATTATAGCATCGATGACTAGGTTTTAAATTATTAAATTATGTAAAAAATAAAATTATTAAATTCAGTGGGATCCATAACCAAGATAAAAAGTATGATAAGTAAAACAGTGAAGTTAGGATCAATCCAATCTATCATCATTTGAATATTAAAAAAATTATTTTCAAAGAAAAGTTAAAATAAAACAATGCTTTTTATTCATAGTGCAGATTATTTTTGGATCTATTATGTCAATTGAGTCCCAATGAAATGAGTTTTACATAATTTAATTATAAACTTGAGTTAAATAAAAAATCACATTAGAAGATTTTAAAATTAATTTATTAGATAAGTTTAATAAAAATATCTTTTTTTTCCTTCAACCTCATATGTTTTTACTTTTTTTTTAATTCAACTTCTACTTGGACATAATAATAATAATAATTATTATTATTATTATTATTATGCATAATTAAAGTCATTAAAAAACTTCAAAATTTATCAAAAACAGTTTTAAAAAGCAAA
Organism: Salix arbutifolia; assembly: GCA_025169955.1. Classification (NCBI taxonomy): domain Eukaryota; kingdom Viridiplantae; phylum Streptophyta; class Magnoliopsida; order Malpighiales; family Salicaceae; genus Salix; species Salix arbutifolia. Next base: position 8,112,112 of record CM045917.1, on the reverse strand, counting down.
AGTGGACTAAGAAAACTACGAATCTCAAATTTAATTGGGTGTTTGCTGCACGTTATTCTGAGTGATCTCCAGCAATCCACAGATCAGATGCATCAAATCAAATCCCAGACATCGCCATCAATGATAATAAAATCTGAGACTCTAAGCACAGTTGTTTTCCATAGAGATAATCATGAAGCTCAATTTAATGGAGGTATTGGGAAGTGCTCAAGGTCAAGTCACTAGCAAATTAAAGATTCCTAATTTATTTCCCATTAAAATTGCATTAAACCACCTGTCGCCCTCCTCACTCCTATATTTCAAATCCCAATGCCAATGCCAATGCCAATGCCCTGCAACCTATCTTTCCCCGCCATGGACGCTCTCGTCAAAAACCTGGGCAATGATTTTGACCATCTCCCTCCACCATGGTCTGGTCCCCGACCCATTGACTGTTTGTTAGTGTAGATTTGTTTTAAAAATGTTTTTTTATTTATAAATATTTGGAATAGTATTTTTTTATTTTAATCTATATATTAAAATAATTTAAAAATACTAAAAGAATTTAATTTAAATTAAAAAATCAAAATTTTTAAAAATATTTTTAAAATGAAATTTCAAACAGCTCCCATCGCTACCTTCTTAGATTTTGAGTTTATCTAATCAGTATTATAATTAAGCCTCCCTGCATCAGAACTGCTAACATGAGCCCTTGATACCAACCTTTATTTGTCAGCGTAGTCAAGTTGTTTATTAAAATATTTTCTATTTAAAAGAAGATTAAATTTTTTTTTTTATTTTTAAAAAATTATTTTTAATAACAAGTTATTAAAACGATACGAAAACAACCATTAATAAATAAATAAATAAATTCAAAAAGAGATTACACACGGGCACTGAAACCATCCCAAGCTGCAAATTAAGAGTGTCTTTGGCTAAAATTCCTGTCTGCTTGGGTTAGAGATTTGGTAGTGTGGTTAATATTTGTTCTTTAAAGTAGTATAAATTTTTTTAAAAAAAATTATGTTGATATCAATACAGTACATGAAAATAATATAAAATCACCAAATAATTTTAATTTAAAATTAAAAATAAAAATAATTTTTTTTTATGTTTTTTCAAAATATTTTTAAAATATAATATTAAACTAAAATACAATGTTAAACGGGACTTTTATCTTTAATTGTGCCAACAATGTGGCTATGACTTAGATAGTGTTTGATTTTTGCGGTGGGATTGTGGTTTTGAAAAACAAAATTATATATATGAAGCATTTTTGAAGTGAAAGTACAAAAAGACATCTCTTTTTTATTTCCACCATTGCAGATGTTTATTGTTTTAATGCTTTTTTAAGTTTTGAGGAGAGGAAAAAAAAAAGAACTCAGCACTCTTGGGGCCAATAGGTGCCTCGAGTGCATATACAACAACTGTGTTGAACAATGTCTCAACTCGTAAATAAGAATCAGCAAGTAACTAGCTATTTAACCGGATTTTAATGTTTTTCAAGAGAAAATTATCGGTATGCAGGCCATCTTGATATGTTTTTTATATAAGAAAAATCAAAATATAAATATAATTTTTACTATAACAATTCACAGCTGATTTATCTATCCAGGGAATTAAAAACAAAATATAAACAGTTGGATTTGCATAACTGGAGAAAATCTCGTTAGAGCCAGCTCGGACAGATAAGATTCTACATCTCCAATATTTGTACTTTTTTCCATTGCATAAACCATCCAAGGTACAAGAGTTAGAAATGCCTCGTTTACATACACCCAATGCCTGAACTAACACATAAAATTTCATGTCAGCAGTGAGATAAGACTTCCACTTTATTAAGCAACCGTTCATTCTACAAGGAATTATTTTGTTCCCGGACAAGACGATCACGTGCTGAACAGCAAGAACCATTTCACAGCTCACATGACTAGCAGCCATATCTGTAATAATGCGGCTGCTTCTCGGAACCTGCAGTGGTAGTCGACCTCGCGGAGAAGACTCCATTCCAGATCTCGGTGAAAGCTCGAACAATAATCCCATGATAGTAAGGCGAATTCAGTTGCAAGAAACAATCAAGAAGCTGCCTAAGATCATCTTTCGAGTAAATCTGCTTCTCCAGTACCATCTGCAGCATTGACTGTCTGAAGTCCAAATAAGGGTCGTCCGAATCCTTCTCAACAGCAACGCTTTCAGCTCCAACACGACCAAATCCTCGTACAGTTGCCGGACACACCCTGCTGTTGTCCGTGTCAGATGAGAAATAGGGCGGCGTGTCCATGGATGGAGAGAATGTGGAGGGGGTGTCATGGTATTCATGGTCATCTCGAGATTGGTTCGTGGTCATTTTTGTCGAAGAGGTTGAAGAAGAGGATTCGCAGAGATCTTTTTTGTGTTTTCTGTAGGGCGGGGTTTGGTGTTTTGGTTTGGGCTGGAATACATTGGAAAGTTTTGGTTTCTTGCAGCTGCTACAGCCTAAACTCACCGAGACTGAGTTGAAAAGGAGCTTTTTCTTGTTACTGGACATTGCTGATCGTTAAAGCTGTGCTGTGCGAGAAGGAGAGGTGAAGGGAGTCAGTTGGGATTTCCTTGAAGAGCGCCTGAGGAAGTGAGTGAAGAGAGATGAAGCATTTGACTGAGGGTGGGGGAGGAGGGGAGAGTTCCGTATAAATCCTGCACGAGCCATGCTGGGCCCACGCTGTATATTTGATATTGTCAATCGGCTGTTGATATTTAAACATCACAGCAAGATCTTGACCGTACACGAACTATTCTTGATCAGGTAAATCTGCCATATTGGGATTGTGTAAATCAACGGTTAGACATGGTTCCATAGGCCCATTGGTAAGCTGTCATGTTATATATATATATAGTAATGCCACCACCATTGTCTTCTTCTTCCAAGTTTAATCCAACTAGGTACCATACCATGATTTGAAGCTAGAAAAGATTCACATAAATAATTATAAGATAGATGATGATTAATGAATGGCCTTTTACCCATTCAGGTAAGTAAGGGAACTAATTCATCATAGTAAGCTAGGAATCATGTTAATTAATCTCAATTTATTCCACTTGCTTGCAAGTATTTCAATCTTGTACAAGAGAAACTAGGTTTGGTATGGTTTTTATAAATTGGTTTTTGTCCATAAAAAATCATAAATTTATTTTGTTAAAATAATCTTTTACTTAAATAAAAAAAATGGTATAAATTTAGTAAAGCCTTTTATTAAGGGTTTCTTGTGAGTCATAAAAAGTGATTTTATATATTTTAATCATAATACAAAAATAATTTTTCATAAATAACTTATAAAAACATGAATTGATTTTTTTATAGTAAAAAATTAAATTAATATACAAAAACCATATCAAACAAAACCTTAATCAAAGGTTAAAATTCTTAACTTTTAACTTATAAGTTTTACGTATACTCTATTTCTTTAAAATGTTACTTTGAGTCATTTTTATAAAGATATTTATAACTTAAAATCATTGTAAGTTATTTTTATCACAAATCATTTATAATTTTTTTTTAAAATACTCTATATGTTTCAAGCTCAAAACACTAGCATTAAAGAAGCTTCATTAAGTATTTCACACATACACACTCACTCATTTTATGGTAAAATAATTTTATACATATATCTTAAATAAATATTTTTAATTAGTTTTAATTTAAATTCACTTTTAAGCGTTATATATCAAACAAAATAGATTATATTGCCTTTATCTTTTATTTTTCTCTATTATTTGCAATAAAATCTCTATTAAAGCTACTTGAATCCTTTTATTTTTGGTGATTTTACCCCTCAAGTATCTCTCTTTATATTGTCTATTTTATTTTTGTTTTTCTCTTTTTTTTTAATTTTTAAGTTATGATTGTGGCTTGGATTTTTGGATCGTATTAATCTTCCTTAAATTGATTTTTTGTGTATAGATTAAAACTCAACCCATCTTTCTTATTCTACCAAAAGATTTCTATTTACAAGACTTTTATGAATACCTTCTTTTCCTTTTACAACTTTTTTATTAGATCTATTTTTACCAATTTTTACCCTAGATATATAATTGTTATGTTGTGATTTTCATGTTGAAGAAGAAAGCATTCTACTTTAGCTCTTGTAGTTGGAGTCCTTATTTTTAAGATCATTTTCTTTCCACTTTTTTATTATTATGGTAATAATCTTACAAATTTGCCTTTTGCTATCAAGAGCTTCCTAATTATTTTTTGTTGTTAATTTTAATTAATCTATCTCTTTTTTTCATTTTCATCAACTTTTTTGTCTGTGAATTATCAATTACAGTACTAAAAATTATAGAAGAAAAAACAATTACCTATGTTTCTTATAGTTGTTAGCATTGATTTGTTGAATTCATATGCAACTAAATTCCACCTTACCTAGCTAATGCCTATTGTATTTAGTGTACAATAATCAAGGTAAAATTTTGAGTGGAAAACCCCTTTATTAATCTTGCCATGCTTGCTTTTCTCAATGATGAGAAAATTTAGATTTTTCATATTGGATTTGAAGGTGAGATCTTAATAAGTAACTACTTTGAAAATGAATTAAATAGATAGTCAATAAAATAATTTAAAATATAGGATTAATACAATGGAGGACCTTGAATATTGTGTGACATAGGGAACCTTTAAACTAAAATTTAGATTTTTAAACATTTATTTAAGTTGTTATTATCAAATATTAGCATCTTTGTTCACGCCTTTATGAGAGTAACTTTGGTCTTTCCACTAGCTAGATATTTTTCTTTATTTTCCCATTACTGTATTAAAGTTTGAATTGGCAATTATACCCTTGGTCATGTGTTGATTAAGATATATAATTAATTTGGCCAAGTTAAAGTAAATTTGTTATAGTCGTTTCCATTCTAAAGATGCAAGGTTGTTTTAGACATTGAGGTTGATCATCCATTGGCTTAAATAGGTGAGTGATGGGTAACATAATTTTTTTTTCAAATTAGTTTGTACTTATGTTGCCTTATTTAATTATGAAGGATTTTCCAATGTTAATGAATTTTATTGTGATAACTCTATTTAAATAATTTGATGTTTGTGAAATATATGGTTGACGCCTAATTTAACTATCAAGACCTAGTAGTCTAAAAGTTCTAGATGGAATAAAATAAAGTATTTGCTATATGACTTAAGCATATAAAATGCCTAAATAAATAAATATAGTAAATTTTTTAGTTGTAGCTAAATATTATCTTAGTGATATTGATTATGATATTTGAAAATAAATTGTTTCTTCTTTACATGGAGTTTGATGTCATTTAAATGTGTTTATAGATAATTTACTAGAAAATAAAAAAATTATTTATTCTTTGATAATTTTCATTAAGAACCACTATTAAACGATAGTTTGGTATTTTAGAAATTATTTTAGAGCAATTGATTGGAAAACCTTTTTATTCTTATGAAACACAAATGATTGTTGTGGTTACATGTTATATTATTCATAATCACATAATAAGAGTTAACCATTAATTTTTTTTATACATTTCTAAATAAAAATCACTTCAAAATCATTCTTAACCATACTCACAAACATTCACCTAACACTTTGAAACCTAAGCAAAAATCCACTTGTTATTAATGCGTTATATGTACAAGTGACGAAAACAAAAGGCTTTGATGAGATCACTCTTGATGATGCTTTTGATCGGTCGGTCTAAAATTAAATGTTGGAAAAAGTATTTAAAGCAAAAAAAAAGAAAAATACTAACTGAAAGAAAATTTGGGTTTAAAGGTCTATAAACCAACACTATCATATGCTATGATGATTGATGATTGTACTAGAGTAAAAAAAAGTCTATGTTTAATTATTTGGTCCAAGTATATTTATGTTTGTTAATTTGAACTAATAGGTAAGGGCATGACATGAAAACTTAATATTTATACATGACTATGTTTCATGTAAAATATTTATATACTATTTCTTAATGCTTATATATATTAAAAGGGATATTTACCTTAACCATCTTAAAAAAATCTTTTCTCCAAAATAACCTGAAAAATATTTTTGTATCTGTTTATCCCTAATACAAAATCTTCACACCATAAAAACTCGAATATCTAACTCTTACTTAATACCATTAACTAATTTATCTTTCTCAATATGAATTTATTTTTTTCTTTTTTTTAAGGTTTTAAAAATGTAAAAAATATCAATAAATTTTACTGAAAAAAATTTAACAAGGTAAAACATAAAAATAATATTAATAAGTTATCTTTCTACTTATTTTCTATGGCATAACCAAATATTTAAAATATTTATCAACTTATTTCTCATGACACAACCAAATATATAAAAAAATAATTCACTTTCAAGACTTTATATGATATATTTTTTTAAAAATATAGCAGATAATGTAGATCAAATAATAAAACACTTAATGTATTTTTAAAAAAAAAACAAAGAGAAGAGTTAGTTTTGAGAGTTATTACCAGTCAATATAAAGAGGCACGGGCAGTAGAGACAAAATTGAGTTCAAAAGCTTTCCCAATCTAACTTTAAGTTGTTTTGATACGTTAATGTTAAAAATAAAATTTTAAAAATAAAAAATAATTTGGAATATAGCTAGAATAACAGTCGCAAATACTATGTGCTGCTGAAATTAATGCTCACAGCAATGCCAATCACACACAAAATCAAATCAGTAAACAAAACCGATAGGCATGGACTGGAATGAGATGTATGTTGTCAGAAATTATATTAATAAATACCTGCGAAAACATACTCGCATGCTGAACCTTGACTGTGAATGGAGGTAGGAAACCTCCTCTGCCCTCGAGCAAGATATAAAAATCATCCCCTTTGCACATTCTTTTCTTTTTTTTATCAGTGTAGATGCCTCTATAATCCTTTGCACTTCGATTAATTTTATAAATTTTAAAATTAATAATTATATAAAATTTTAATTATTATCATATTAATAATTACAAAATTCAAACCCAAAAATTATATAAAAAAAAACTTCTTCATTCTAAACTTTTACCGTACATTCTCTTTGTCCATATTAGAGGTGGCTTTTAGTTGGAAACTTGTGTTTGCAAGCATGAAGACAAACAATATGTCTTATCCAGAAAATCAAAGTCACGGGGTGGTTATGGGAACGATCTAAAATTAACCGATTTTCAGCCAGTGATCTTGAGATTCTTCCCTTCTTTTTTCGCCTCGAAAAACGAACTGCTAGGGGGATGATCTGATTCATGCTGCAAATATTATTCAGTAAATAGAAATTAGCTTTCCCGACCCATTTCCATGGAGTTCTCGATGTGTTGCCTTGATTGCAGTCTCGAGTCTCAAACAAATAATTACTGAAATTGTACTTCTTTTACGAAAGAGGGGCTAAATTGCAGCACAACCTAAGCACCAAGATGGTTCCAAAATATGCACCTGAGTTCATGGTTACAAAATCTGGTCCATTTCTATGAAACCTCGCCCCAAATGCTGCAACAAGATATCAGGTGATCTTGGACATTGAAAAACAGAACATTAATGGGAGCGATCACTTTCCAAGCAGGAAATGCGAAAAAGAGAAGTAGGCAAGTGCTGGAGAGCATGGGGTGGGTTTTAACAGTCTACTTAAAAGGTAAAAAATAATGGCATTGCATCCTATCAATGTCAGGGAGATGGTGGCAGCTAGGAGGTGGATACAAGTATCACATGAATAAATTCACCCCCACTCTGTCCATTTGGGTGCCCCAACTCTATTTATTTATTTTATCTACAAATATACCTTAATCCTACAATTTATGCAGACATATTGATATTTATCTTTAATTGTTGATCCATGAGTGAAACTGTTATAGTCATTTGGGGTTTTGATAAATGATGTCCAAGTCATCATTGATACAAAAAAAAAAAAAGGAACCTGTTGAGATGTTGCACAACTGATATTGCTGAGTGAAGAATGGTATGGTATGGTCTCGCAGTACAAGGATAATGTATTTTGTTTTTAATTTAATAAGCATTTATTTATTTATTTATTTTGTGGCTGTTGAAACATGAAGATGTTTAATGATGAGCACGTGTCGCAAAGCCTAAAACCATTTTCTAGCTCTGATCTGTTTTATTTTTTAATTATAAGATGAATAATTCATCACGTTATTTAAAATAAAAGCATGTAATAATTTGTAACTTTAATAAGAGTACTTTTACTTAAATTGTTTTTACCATTAATGGCTGTTATTAACAATAACACACTGAAGAGGTCAACTGTCCGATCTTTATTTCAACAGCAGCATTTGGCTGTCGTTTAAACATGCAGGATGCAGTGAGTCTGACCTCATTTGACTCTTAATTAAGCTGGCCAGCTACATGCCGGGCAACCCAAACCGAGCCAGCCCCAGTGCATGAGAAATTATGAGCATGGCCTTCCCTTTCAGCAACTGATAGAGAAATATCTGGGACCAGCTTTGAACTCTGCGACGCATCAGCACAGAAACACCGCGAGTTGAAAATTGATGCAAAGAAACAAGTTGTAGGATTACTCATTACATGAAGCAGGCGGATAAAAATAGCAAAAGAAGCTTAACACGACGAATCACAAACAAAAGCTCATCATCATTGCCACCCCAGCAATCACATAATCGTTAGCTTGAGATTTTCATCCAGGCCAGAAACATAAAGGGGGTCCCTTTTCTTTCTAACAGGATTGCCATCACAGGATATGACTGCTTGGAATAAAAGAAGACCTGCATGCTTCTCGTTCTTTTCGCATGCTGCGAGTAATCATCATTATCCCAGATCAAACTGATAAACGTCATCGTTTTCCAAGGTATAGCACAGCACACATCTCTTCATCATTAATGATTTTCCGATTTGGAGATCCAATTGCTTCCCTTTAAACTAACCCTGATGATGTGCAACATCACAATTGCATCTTCATGTCAATTATATCCACAATTCAAGCCCTCCCTTTTTACTCGTGTTGTAAAAACCTTTTGTTTCAGTTTTTTTATGTAGTTAAGTCCCTTTTTAAATTATTAGTATCATATTTCATATCAATACTAAATTTGTACATTAATTTCTTTTGATCCAACTGAATTTCTTTCATAGGGGTATAAATTTCCTCCATTTGCAAGTAATTAACTACATAGCCATTTATATGTCATGTCATGTCATGATTCAAATAATATCAAAACTACATGGTCATGTAACATAATTGCACTTTATATAACTCAAATAACCCCCTTTTTTATATTGTTATACTATATACTAAAAGAGCTCAGTCTTTTACCTTGTATTTTGAGTGTTTTCACTATGGATTCTAATAGTGGTTTGGGTCGGTTTGGTTTGGCGGTTTAGTCCCGGTTTTTATGATTTTTTATATTTTTTTGCACAATAAAATAATCATTCCACCCTCATATAAGACAAAAACCAAGAGTTATTACCAGAGAGGGTGTCACGATAATTTCAAATTCCATTGCACAATAAATAACCCTTTTACTCTCCAATATGAAAAAAAATCAAGGTTTGCCTTCTGGGGTGTTTCAAATATTTCATATTTTTTGAAAATGTCTAAATACCAATCTACCCCCCAATAAGACAAAATCAAAGAGTTGACTGTAGGGCTATTCCAGTAATTTATCATTTTTTATTATTATTTTCCTGTGGGCGCGTCTGACACATGCGTTAAAGGTTTTCTTCGTGACGGTCCAGTCTAGCGGTGCGTGCAGCGTTGTACGATGAAAAATGTTCATCTGACGTCTAAGTTGATACGCCGCCATATCCTATTCCTCATGGTGTGGCGCGTGTCATCACACGGTTGCTGGAGATGTGACGATGATCGGTTGAACTTTTTTCCACCTTTTCTCTCTCCTGCTTGCTAAATTATATAGAGACCCCTTGTTTTATGGTTGTTTCATTTTAGTCCCTAATCTTTAATTGTGTTGTATGATCTTTGTTTCTGTTATGTAAATTTTGATTTGTTTCAATTGTGTCCTTCGATTAAAATAGTGTGCTTTCCATCCCTATTTTCCCCTCATCTTCGAGTGCGTTTTCCAACCATCAATTAAAATAATGCGCTTTCCAGCCTTATTTTCCCCTTCATCTTCGAGTATGTTTTCCAACCCTCGATCATTTTCCCTTCATCTTCGAGTACGTTTTTCAACCCTCGATCATGAATTAAGATAGTGCGCTTTCTAGCCCTACCTTCCATCCCATGAAATCTTCATCACAACCTTTTGTTTCCACCTGGGTAGGTCACTCATTACAACGAGACCATCTTCATCACATTTCCTGGGTAGGTCACCCATTACTATGAGACCATCTTTACCATTCACCTGGGTAGGTCACCCATTACAATGAGACCATCTTCACCATTCTCACTTGGGAAGGTTGCCCATTACAATAAGATCATTCTTATGCCTTTTAACATCTTCACCATTCTCACCTGGGTAGGTCACCCATAACAATGAGACCATTTTCCTATGTCATTCACAAACATCATCATCTTCCATTCTTTGAGTGTCTTATTTAAGCCTCAATTCTTAAGTAGTGCACTTTCTAACCCTATCTTACCATTCCCTTCTGAGTGCGTTTTATAGCCCTCATTCTTACTTTCTAGATGGATCAATCATTTCTTGGTTAGGTAAATCAACTCTCTTTTTTTCTTTACAACACTTACTATCTAAAGTCTTTTACAAAACTTTAGTCGTAAGCATTGTAAAGATAAGGGCAACTGTCATAACCCAATTTCTGGGTTATTTCCCAAAATCTACCTAAAAATAACAAAAATAAAAATGAAAGAGGCTGGTGTTGGCAGAAAAATCAAGGTGGAAATTTTGGACATTTTCGAGAGCCCGATCGTACCTTTTTTCCCCACAAATAAAGGAAAATGAAGATTCATGGCTAAAATAATTTATTATTGGATAAATCTGCGTAAAAATTAAGTCGGAAGATATAATTATATTTTTATGGGCCAATTCAATTTAATCGTCGGCCAATTTAAAGTGTAATTATGTTTGGGGATTAATTGAGAGCCCAATTGAAGGATCTAATTAAGCGCAAGGGCTTAATTATATTTTAAATGGGTCAAATTAATTTTATTATGGACTTAATTGGTGAGAAATTAAATTTAGAAGCTTAATTTGGGTTAAATTGATATGATCGAAATTTTCGATGACGAAACTTTTTAGGTGAAATCGAAAGCCAAAATTGAACAATAAAAAATCGTTCTTCCTGGTTTTTCCCATCAAAAAACTCTTTTTTGTCACAACTTATTTATTTCAAATTTTCAAAAAAAAAAACTATCAAGGCCATCACCGGAGCCATGCCCTGCTACTCCCACTGAACACACCATTCCTAAGCACCATTCCTGGACACCCCTCCCATCCTTTGCCATGCTGAGGATTGTCTATAAAAGATGAGCAAATTTACATGAACGGACAGAGGGGGGGGATTGAACACAAACAGGTGAAAACTGGGGGAAGGATAAGATAAAACTAGGGGGGAAATTTACATACCGGGGAGATTTTTTTTTTATGACAGGATGAACACAGACACACGAGAACATTTTAGCCAACCCCCATGGTTGGAGCTCCATCGCTGGCGATGGCTCCCTCCTCTCTATTCCCCACTGCAACTCCTCTCTCTCTCCTAGATGACAACAATCTCTCTCTAAAAACTAGCACTTGACAACTCTCTCTCCTCCACCAGCACAACCGATGACCACCACATGGTCTCCCTCCTCAGCTCTGGCAACATCTGCAATCGACCATCTTCTTCTCCAGCCCCGACGAGCAGCACTAACAAAGACAACGCATCAGCTCCTGCATGTGAACCAGCAAGCTCTCTCCCCCCTCCATCTCTCTCTCCTCACTAGCTCCAGCAACAGCCAACCCTCTCTTCCCTTTAGTGCCATCAGCTTCTCCCCCATGTCAGGATCATCATTGTAGGTCTAGCGGCAGCAACAACGTCGACAACCAGTAGCAGAGGCGAACGACAACAACAAGTCAGCTACTTTGGGAGCTCCTCCCGGCCACCACAGGCCTCCGTTTTCGACTCCGCCACCACAGGAACAACCACCTCAGCCTCCTCTACCCGGAGGCAATGGCAGTTGAGCCTCTCGTGGTGGTCGACCGACCACCATTTTACTGTTCACGTGCATGAATTAATTCATGTAGCATGAATTGGTGTGCATCGGGCTGCTCTCGGCCTAGCCTAGTTGGTTGAGTCGGGTCTAGCCCAAGTCTAACTGAGGTGGGCCTACCAATTTGGTTGGGTCAAGCCCAGCCCAGATTTTTTAAATTTATTTTTAAAAAAATACAAAAAATTATATTTTTTTTAAAATAAAAAATATATTTTTTTTGTGCATACGACCAAATTCCAAAGTTTTCCAAACATGTTTTTTCATAAAAAAATATATGTTCACTTTTCTCATATTTTGAACAAAAATTGGATATCGTAACCAGTTTATGATTTTTTGTTGGAATTTGGCCAAAATATCAAAAAAATTAAAAAATATTTTTGTTTTAGCTATCTCAGTGTAAAATTACATTGTAAAGTACACCTGCAGATACTAAAAAAGGGCTTTCTTTTATTGCAATGTAAAATTACATTGTAAAGTACACCCACGAATAAAAAATGTTTTTTTTAATGCAGTGTAAGAAAATTAAACTTAGGAAAAACAATCAAACAATAATGCAGTTTATCTTAGGTAGGGTGCACTGGGGTGATGCGTCTTCTCCGTGCACAACAAGTCCCCTTATCTAAGACTCTCGCAGACCAATAGGTTCCTAGTGACCTTAATACTAGGTGGCGACTCCTAATAATTATAGTCGTAATTTTTACAACTATAAAACACACTCTCTTTTCACCGCACTCCGTTGTCTCCTAAATCAGGGGGATGGCAGGGTGCGAAGCGCGAAAAAATCATCGTCACGACAGTTCTTCAACATTATATTTCCAATTAACAAGGAAATTTATAAGATTTAATATATTCTAAGAAAAATCTAACCCTCACATATTCAATTACAAATCTTAAAATTTATATCCAATGACTCAATCAAATCTTTTCCTCCTATGAACAAAACTATATACAACTATGTTTTACACAAGTTTGTACTCAAAATCAATTTATTTTTCTAAAATCTCTCATTAACTGAATCTTATCCTTGAGAAGTCAAGGGTTTTGTTTTCAAAATTTCATGATATCATAACTAGTCCATATATAATTTGCATCAACAATAAATCATTAATCATAATTTGTAAAGTTCATAATCAATTATCTTGTTTCTCTCAAACTCTATCATTGACTGAATCTTATCCTTGAGAAGTCAAGGGTTTTGTTTTCAAAATTTCATGATATCATAACTAGTCCATATATAATTTGCATCAACAATAAATCATTAATCATAATTTGTAAAGTTCATAATCAATTATCTTGTTTCTCTCAAACTCTATCATTGACTGAATCTTATCCTTGAGAAGTCAAGGGTTTTGTTTTCAAAATTTCATGAATTCAAAACTAGTCCATATATAATTTGCATCAACAATACATCATTAATCATAATTTGTAAAGTTCATAATCAATTATCTTGTTTCTCTCAAACTCTATCATTGACTGAATCTTATCCTTGAGAAGTCAAGGGTTTTGTTTTCAAAATTTCATGAATTCAGAACTAGTCCATATATAATTTGCATCAACAACACATCATTAATCATAATTTGTAAAGTTCATAATCAATTATCTTGTTTCTCTCAAACTCTATCATTGACTGAATCTTATCCTTGAGAAGTTAAGGGTTTTGTTTTCAAAATTTCATGAATTCAGAACTAGTCCATATATAATTTGCATCAACAACACATCATTAATTATAATTTGTAAAGTTCATAACCAATTATCTTGTTTCTCTCAAACTCTATATTTGGTCGGCCCTCATCTTGTTTCTCTCAAACTCTATATTTGGTCAGCCCTCACCCTTTACTAATTCAAAAAAATCTTAAAGATTCAAACATTTCATCTTAACTATCTTATGAGTCATAATTCAAAGTATATTTAAACTTCAACTAAGTTTAAGTAAAGTAATGCATTCATCTCCACAAATATTCATAATAATTATTTACATCAATTTCATGAATTCAATGAACATTAATACCAAACAAATTATTTGTGTTTTTTACCCCCTATTGGTTGGCCTTCATGTTCTCCACAACATCAAGTTTTTTTTTTAATTTATTAAAATGGTTGTGCTTTTTGTACCCCATTTCATCCTAAGTAGAGTAATTTTGATCAATTCTATATTTCCCTTAAATATTAGACGTAAAATCTAATTAAAGATTTAGGAATATGTTTTTAATTTCTACCTAGCCTTATGAAATAAACTAGATAATTGAGAAAAAAAACACATTACTCATTTGTTTTGTGATCAAAATAAACCCTTTAGGTAACTTGGAAACTTCCCACTTCTTTTTCTTCATCTTGTAATTTCTTTGTTATAGTTCTCTTACTCTCACTTTCTTACGCTTTAATCTTCCTTGATTTTTATGAATAAGTGTTTAAACTCTATTAATCTCACTCACTATGTTCTTAACTTGATTTTTCCTAAGAGATTTTGAAGAAAAAGCAAGAAAAAAATAAGGAAGCTCATGACTCGTAGGTTGAAAGCAAAGGGGAGTTGGAAATTTTCAAAAATTATAGTTTTTCCTTATCTAATTTCTCTTAAGTAATTCCAGACAATTTTCTAAGTTCCAAATGAAATAAAACACTATTTTTGAATGAATTTATTATTTGTATTCCTCGGCTAACCTTTGAAAAATATTTTATTTCTAGTTTACATTATTTATTTATAATTGTATTTATTTAACATCATTTAAAGTTGTTTAAAACACTTTCTACTTTCATACTTAAAATTTTAACCCAAAGTTTACAAAAGACATGATTTTTCATAGAATAAAATAAAGAGGTATTATTCATAAATATAATTATTATTATTTTAAAAAAAACTTATGATTAAAACATACTCTAATTTAATAGAATATAATGAAAGGATATAAAATATCAATAATATATCGATTTCATATGTACACAAGAGTTTTAAGTTGAATTAAAGTAATTTATAATGTATCAACATACATGAATATGTATAGATTATATTTTTTTTATTATATTTAAAATTATGTTAAAGGTGTTGATTTTTAGGATCTCATGGTAGATTTAGAGCTTGTTATGACAGAAGTGTTTCATAGTTTTCACATGACATATATAAGATATAGATTCTTGTACAAGGCTAATGTTATAAGGGTTTTGGGTGGTTAATAAAATTAAAAAATAAAAGATAAGGAAATTATTTGGATTAATATGAAAAAACAAAACTTTTAGTAATATATATTTTTTCATAACTTTTGTTTTGTATAAAGTATTTTATAATATTTGATATGCAATAATAATAAAAAAATATGATTTTAATTGAACAATAATAATGTGTTATGATACTTTTAGTAATTGAATGATGGTTGTAATAGTGTGCTAGTAAAAGCAATAATGGTGATAGGAGGTGTGATGATGACAATAAACATGATGGTAAAATGATATGAGTAGTAATGACATGGTAATAATGAAGGTATTATTGATGAGATGATAATGACTAAAATATATATTTTTTTAAATGAATTAGATTTTTTTTTTTAAGATTTTATAATCACTATTTTTTAAAATAGTTTACAAGAAAAAATCACAGAAACAAAAGTAAAATGGCCTCTTAGAATGCAAATATTTTAAAACCATAATCATATTGTTAAATTAAGTTACAACATTTTAACATTAAAAAAAGGTTTTTACCGATACAACCTTATATATATATATAGTCCAAATATGGGGGAGAAAAAAGAGTGGACAGAACTCGACCCAAAAGATAAAACGACACCAGAAAACTATGTTCTAATGCATTGTTGAATTATGCAAACACTTCATCTGTTAGGCCAACCAGCATGCAAATTCGTTGCGTCTCTAATTAGCTCAGAAGTAAGAAAGAAAGATCAGAAAAATAAACTGCGTAAAGGTGCTCGCATCGCCTCCACACTACAACAGTATTTGTGCATAACAATTTACTCAGTGTCACCGCCGAAGTTGAATCTTTTTGATCTTGTTTTCCTGATTGCTTTAAATATAAAAAACGTAGTTCGAGCTAATGTGGAATTTGAATGCTAATCAATGCCAAGTGCATAACAATTGCATAGACAAGTTTTTGAGGCAAAAAAGGAGATCACTGTTGAAATTACATTAGTGACGAGTCATCAAAAATATAGAAATGAGGTCATCTTTCAAGAACACACCGCAAGTTTCAGAACAACAATCCGAGATGGGGGTATTAGCTTGATTTGAAATGAAACTATAAAATAATGGGAGTTGGTGCGATCAGCTGCCCAACTTCCCTGTAAATCAGGGACAATAGATGACTGGAAATCAGAAAGATGAAAGCCAGTTGAACTTTTTACCTCAGCTTGATAATTTTTTCTTAATCAAGCTCGCTACATGGTGGGCAACCCATTCTGAGCCAGCCTCAGTGCAACAGAAACTATGAGTATGGCCTTCCCTTTCAATTGATAGAGAAATACCAGGAACCTGCTTTGAAATCTGTGATCATGAAAGTGAGTTAAACAAAGCCTGGAAAGTGAAACTGAAGAATCCTAAATCAAAGGCAGAAACACTGTGGCTTAAGATATTGCAGCACAAGCTCAGTTTCTTGAAGCAAGTATCATGAAGCAGACTCACAGGGATCCATTATTTTGCAAACCTTATCCAATCCTCCCGAAGGATTCAGTATTGCTCGCAGCTTGGGAATCACCATTCCCCACATAAAATATATTCCTGCCACGCCATTTTATCCTTTGCTTGGTAACAAAACTAGTTAAACTGGCATGTATCAGTTTTATCAGTCTGTAAGCATCAGTATTCTCATATGAAACTAGCTGCCATTGAGATTTATTCTCTACACATCTCTCTTAAAAACCAGTGGAGTGAAATACAGAATCACACAAGTCTTTTAAGACATTTAGTTACTGGAACATGCCCCACATAATAGTGGTCCGATGACACCTATTGAAATCAGTATGATAGCTGGAAAACCTCCTGTTGTTCATAATCTTACTTTATATCTTACAATTCTGTAAGATACTCTGCCGTGATGTTTCAGAACTGATTTATGTAGCCCTCTTTCCTTAGTTTATCGTGTGCAAACCCTCTGATTTGAAAATATAATTCATAGTTTCTCTAGCTCACTGTAGGCTGTGTTCATACCAAATCATAGTATCCCAAGGGTTAAACTATGCAAGGGGTAGTTCTAAGGGTCCCAAACAAGAAAGGCAAACAGAGAGAGGTAGTATCCTAAGGGTCAACTATGCAAGGGCTTCACCATACAAATTTAATATGCTCTACATGAGCTAAACGAGCTTTCAAGGGGATGTAAACATACAACAAGACATCAAAAGAAATCATGAACCCATCCATCACTCACCTCTTCAAACATTTGCAGCGGACCCCAGTGGTCATCAACACCATATAAGAAAGCAATTTTCTCGTGATTCTCTCTCATGAAAGCCCAATCTGGCATTTCTGAAAGCTATCATAAAAAGAATCATGATAAACCCTAGTTTGTAAATGTACTTTAATGTAATAGAGGGGTGACACCCACTTTAACCTTTTTTTCTGGATTTGAAGAGGCAACATGAGCTTTATTGTACCAGAAAGTGAATGAACAAAATGTTAAAACAAAGGTTTTTTAGTGAAAATTTCAGGGAAAAAAAATAAAATCTGAGCACTAATGAACTATGTTTTGGAAAAATAAGCATTTGACTAAGAGGTTCAGATGTTAATAGGTCTTTCTGAAAAGGAGGATGATTTGAAACATATCCCCAACATGACAATATGGCACACTTTGTTATAGCAGAACAGTGTCAATAATAACACATGACATGCTGTTCCAAAATGTCTACATTGCAAGAACCTTTCAAGAATTCAATATAAGTTGATCCAATACTCTAATATCTTAAAATATTAATCTCGTAAGCAAGCAAAATTACCTTTCTGAATTCCATCAATGCCATGTAAAGCATGTTTCGGAAGGTATGATACTGTGAACAAATGAAGCACCAAATGAATATAGTTAAAAAACCTCAGAACATGTTGCAGATACCTAACTTATGTTTTTTAAAATTAGATATAAGGAACCATAAAAAAAGAAAACAAATAGTTTAAAACTCGTTGCAAATATGTTTGCAAGTCATGAGGCCCACAATTTAATCTCATATAAAGAATATGACCATCACCTGCAGCAGGTGACTACAAGTAGCATCAATAGCAGTATCGGACCATGAACTCCCAAGAGATTTTGACAGCATAAACCTTAAAGTGCACTGAGGTAGCAATCCCAAGGTTGCTACACTGAAACTAAGTAAAGCAGACAAAATGGAGGACCTGAAAGTCACAAATTTCTGTCATAAAATCCTTGTGCCTCAATGCTTCATTAACAAAAGTCAAAACTCAAGCTAGAAAGGAGAGCATGATTTTAAACATGGATAATCAAGGTTCCTGGCCAATACAGCATGCTAAAAGCCAATCTCTACCACTGATGTTTAGACTTGATTAATTAATTTATAATTCCTTAAGATTTCCCAACCAGATTTTTATCAAGTAAGCCCTAGTAAATATTCATCAAACAGGCAATAAAAGATGAGGGCATGAAGCAAGTAGCCAGTAGAGGCAATTGGGAATAAAATCAACTTCTTTTTAATGGTTCATGAAAGCACAATCAACAGCTGATGGTTCTTATCAGTGTGTCCACTGGAGTGTCCATGTATTTTATCAGCAACTTGAATATAAAGGCCATAGGCTTCCATAAGAGAGAACAGCATGTAAAGGAAGAGTGGAAGGACAACGGAAGTGATGTCACTCAAACTCAAGATAGAAATAAAGCTTACTCTGCAAGATTCTCGATATTAGACTGTTGCTTTGATAGTGGATTCAACATTAAAAAAGGGTATAGTCCTATCAAATATGTCACCTGCAACGCCAGAGTTAAATGTCAAGCAGCAAGATTGCTAATTCATCATAACATGAGAGATCAGGACACAAACTGGAACTGGAAATTCGCACGAAGCAGTCATCACCTTCTCTAGAGACCTTAGTATTTCAAGTGATATGTAGGAACCAATAGAGTGCCCAACCTTCAGAGAGAAAATATTAAAGTTACTAAAGAACTTCAGTTCTGAAAAATTCATAAGAAAATTTGTTGGCTCTTCCACTTTACAACTGTACATATGGTAGTGATAATGTATCTAAAGCTCTAATTTATCTGTTAATTATGTTTGTGAGAACACATTTTGATCCAATATAATGTGATCTTGGCAGGCATTTCACGGTACTCTCATCTTTTTGGAATTGAGAGGAAACAAAGGAATTGGATTCATATGGAAAATATAAATAAATCATTAAGAGAAAATGCCTCCTACCAGTACTATAGGAAGTTCAATATTTTGCAGTTCCTGCTTGATGAAATCCACCTGCACAATGAGAAGTTCAAATGGAAATTAGAATTTTTAATATACTATACTTGAGAAATACATTAGTTTTCACCAACTATAAGCTAAAAGGGAGTACTTTATATGGGAAAGGGTGGGCAGGGGAAGGAATTAGAGTTCTTCAATAAAGGCAATTAGGACCACAACTACTGAGTTGGAAATTAGGAGTTTGCATCTAAAAGAAAAGGTAAGTACATTAACATATTGCACTTGCTTGAATTACGTATAATGGGATTTTTTTTCACTAAGATGGAATTTCAATTTCAGGTCCGCAGTTCTGTTACTGGTGCATTCTCCAAAGCTCGAGCAGATTCATTAACATGGTTGCCTTAAGCTTCACACAGCCAATGAGGCTAATTCACCTATATTCTTTACCTCGTGAGACAAGGGTTTACCACCACAAATTATATTGCCAAATTCTAAGAGGTTACTCAACATTATTCACCAAGCCAACAGTCCGCTGAAATCCAATAAAGTAAGAAGGAAGACACCTTATGATCAATTTGATCTTGTAATGAGAACAGCTTCCCGTGCTCCCAATTCTAACAAAAACAAAATTTCATGTAAGAATTATATAACTCTCCACAAGTGAACTAAAAAGAAAAATATACACTGACAAAAGCAATTACCTTTTCAGTGTGAGATATGTGCCCAATAGCTGTTAATGAGCAAGCATGCAAGCAAACAAAGTTAAAATCACATCTCAAAATTGAATAAAAAAAAAAAAGGGAGACATTTTTTTTAGAAAAAGATAAATGCCTGTAACAGATGCACTTGCACCAAGCAACTCATACAGGGACTCCAAGAAATCTTTGTAAAACGAAACAACACCTGCGTTAATTAACAAACCAAAAGAAGAACAAATTCTCATAATTCAGAAACCAAACACTACATTACTTCTTCTTATACTATAACAAACATCAAAAGGTATGGCCTGACCTGGGTTTCCAGGGATAAAGAGAACATGACAGGTGGGTTTGTCAGATTGAATCTCTAACAATTCAGTTGTGTGACTGAAAATCAGAGCACCCATTATTGCATAATTGATGCCGGAAACAAAAAACGAATGGAGATAATAGGAGATGTGAATACCCGGAAACTTTGGAGAGTCGTAAAGTAGCAATCTTTCTGGGATTAGAAAGCAGCGAGTTCGGACAACTCATATCTCTGCCTCTGCTTCTACATTTTGATGATCAAAAACTTTACTTCCCAGTTATTAAATTTTATAGAAAAAGGATCTTGCAATCGAGGGATACCTTCTGGAAGTGAAGAACAGTAAGACAGATAAAGCAGAAGCTTGAAGGGAACGACAAGAGCAGATCATGTATTGCCTTTTCTTTTCTTCGTGTACTTCGCTTATTCTGTTTAAAAATATTAACTTTTTTTATTATTATATTAATGAAACGAGGAGGGATCGATATCTCATAATCGTAATTTATGGACGGACAAAATGAGGAGGGATCGATATCTCATAATCGTAATTTATGGACGGACAAAATGACAGCTGTTGGTATCATCAAGTTTGTCAATACTGTTCCGGTCACTGTTCTAGTTTTTCTATTGGAATGAAATGTTCCGGTTTTGAAGCGTTTCGGCATGCCGTTTCGAGGTTCTACTATTCATATATAATTAATTTTATATATATATGAAAAATTAAAATATTAATTTAACAAGCATAATTAAAATTCAAGATAAATTAACTTTAAATTATACAATATAAACACAAAATCAAACAAACATAATCTCAAAATTAGAAAAAAAAAATCACAAGTTAATCAAAATAAAGAGCATTTTAAGGCCGGAACGGTACCAAGACATTTCGGTCGGGATGTCCGGAATGGGCTAAAATTAAAACCGAGACAAAAACGACGCCGTTTCGTCTCGATTTTTTTAACGACATAGAACGTTCCGGCCATTCTGGCCGGAACGAAACGGAATTGACAACTTTGGGTAGGACTAGTTAAATGAGGGTACAACTTAAGAAGCTTTATCGAGAATGAGTTGTTTTTTAAATATTTTTATTTTAAAATGTATTAAAATAATATTTTTTTATTTTTAAATTTATTTTTAATATTATCATATTCAAATATTTTAAAAATATAAAATATAAACTAATTTAAAATTAAAATAAATTTAAGTTTTTTTAGGATATTTCAATCACAACATTATTTTAAAAAGGAAATAATGTTGTAATTACGATATCATTAAAAAACTCTTGTGAT
The DNA here is from genome assembly GCA_025169955.1 of Salix arbutifolia. Taxonomy (NCBI): domain Eukaryota; kingdom Viridiplantae; phylum Streptophyta; class Magnoliopsida; order Malpighiales; family Salicaceae; genus Salix; species Salix arbutifolia. The sequence continues at coordinate 8,090,367 of CM045917.1, read as the reverse complement.
TGTTCAGCGTGTAGATTACTAGTCGGTTAAGACATATGCTTAAGAATTAGACTGCGGTCTACCAAAGAAATATTAGATTTGCTACCATAGTTATTAAACTTGGTCTAGGGTTAACTTGACCATCAAAAATAAGTTTTCAGGTGACATTGGATAATTCAGGTTGACCTAATTATTATTTTGAGATTTTAATATCTCACATGAAAAAAACTAAAGAAACAATTCATTTGAATGTAAAGTATATGTGTTGTAAATAATGAAGTTTAAAATATTATTTCAAAAAAGAATTATCCCATATTAAAAAGATATTACTTTTTTCTTTTAAGTTGAAATATTTAAACCAAAAATATTTCTTATTCTGCCTTGAAAAACACAATTGTTTTCTTGTGAACATAATACACACATTAATGGACTTTCAACCCCATATTAAAAAAATAAAATATTTTCTAGTATTTTATTTATATAGTGAGTTTTGATATGGGTTAGTAAACAAAATAAAAATAATGTTAGGCTCACGTGCATAAAGTTAGACTCAACAACAAAAAAACATTAAGTTGTTTGCTGGGTGAGATAATATTTATATTTTTTGTAACTTTTATCTTCAACAATAAAACAAAATTTGGTGTACATGCTAAAACAATGTCATACTAGATATTTATAAATATTTTTTTGGGTTTATTAAAAAATATATATATATAACTAAATAAAAAAAGACTCATTTCTAGGTTACTTGGTTTTCAGGTTGACTCGATAAGTTATTCGGGTTTCCCGAGGCAAATTACAGACTAAAATTTTGTCTATTTCAAACTTGACTAAGACTCTCAATCATCATTGTCTCATGTCTATCAAGTCAAATCATACTTAATAATTATGCTTATTACATATACTTGAATTTAAGATCTAATTCTAAAGCATTTCAAGGAGTTCATTGCTTTTCAAAGGGGTGGAAATTTAGGTCTTAACCTCGTTAAGATATACAAAAATTCAAACAAGACAAGAAAAAATAAAGAAAATTATTCCAATTATATATAATATATATAAAAAAACTTAAGTTGTCTGCTGGGTGAGATAATATTTATATTTTTTGTAACTTTTATCTTCAATAGTAATTTTTTTTTATATATACATGCTAAAACAATGTCAGACTAGATATTTATAAATAATTTTTTGGGTTTATTAAAATATATATATATAACTAAATAAAAAAAGACTCACTTCTAGGTTACTTGGTTTTCAGGTTGACTCGATAGGTTGTTCAGGTTTCACGAGGCAAATTACATACTAAAATTTTGTCTATTTCAAACTTGACTAAGACTCTCAATCATCATTGTCTCATGTCTATCAAGTTAAATCATACTTAATAATTATGCTTATTACATATCCTTAAATCTAAGATCCAATTCTAAAGCATTTCAAAGAGTTCATTGCTTTTCAAAGGAGTGGAAATTTAGGTCTTAACCTCGTTAAGATATACAAAAATTCAAACAAGACAAGAAAAAATAAAGAAAATTATTCCAATTATATATAATATATATATAAAAAACATTGCCATGGTAGAGTTTATCATGCATATAGACACCAAAGAGTATTCATTATAATAATAGAATTACAGTGTTGTCCTTTGAATAAAATTTTGTTTGTCTTGGTTTTAAAGGTGGTTTCATATTATTTTTTTTAAGTCAATTAGTCATTAAAGATTTGCAAGGGGTTATTTTCATCTTTTCATTTTCTTAAGAATAATAAAAATACTAATTTACCCACACATTAAAAAAATTGAACAATTGGTCAAGGATATTTATTCCATTATGATTTTTTACAAAATTACGTGTTGACTTTTATTCTCTTAGAAAAGACAAGAATTCAAGGTTGGTTTTCTCTTTTCACATAGTTTTTTTTTCTTTTAATTTGCATGTAAAGTTTTGGTTATAGAGTGTTATGTATGTAAAAAATTTAAAAATATATTTAAATGATGACATCATTGATCAACCTTGATCAATCCAAACTAACTCCTCAAATCTACAATTCGGAACATGGACCTAATTAACTTAATAAGATTATTTTATTTAATTATAAGATAATAAAAATATATGATATTATAAAATTAATAAAGTAAAATTAATTTTAAAAAAATGATGATGATAGGATGTAAAAAAAAGTTTTCTAATATTATACTTTTTTTTGTTATAATCTTATCAGAAAAAACTTATTAAATAGTGAATAATATTTAGTAAAACAATATTTGAATATATTATTTATTAATTCATTAATTTGATAGATTGACATATTTCCAATTTGCTAATTTTAAGAAAAAAAATAAAAATAAACTAGGTGTGCACACCTAGATAAACAATCATGTTTAACCCTCTATTCAAGCACAAAGGTATACCAAGTCAAAGCTCACATGTCTTGACTTAATTCAAAACACTAAGCTTACTCTTAGTTTGCTTACATAATTTTTTTCACTAGTAGATAATATGTTGTATGCTTTTTTTTTAATGGGTAACACATAATCTATATTGGTAGTTGATGTGTCGTTTATTCTTTTAATTGAATGAAACTCATTAACACCAAAATTGATTATTTTGATAGAGTGTGGCCAACAAACTTTCTCTCTTTCATTGTTTATCAATTGATTTTATGTATTCTCTTTCACAATCAAGGATCGGAAAATAAACAAAATAAACTTTTGAACTAAAACTAAAATTTTAAACTTGTAAGAAATAGAAAGAAAAAAGAAAAAGAAATGGATTAAAAAGTAATTTTTCATACAATTTTGATATTGACCACGATGTTTCTTTGTTTTATACTTTGATTCTCTTGTATTGATTTTTATCTTTATGTAACAATTTTTTTAAAAAAATATTCTTTAATTAATTTGGTCATAGAAATATATAATTAAAAATAAAGTTTAAAAAAGAATTAGAAAAGAAAAAAAACAAAACAAAATTTATCACTACTATATATTGTTATAGTGAAATAGCTAGCTATTTAAATATATTTTATCATTATAATTGTAATGTAATTTACAATATGGTTCATAGTTAGTGGTTGATCCAAAGATAAAATGAAGTCATATTTTGTAATTTAACCATCGGATTCAACAAGCATGCAAAAGTCATCGTTGTTTTGGCTAAGATGTAAGCTCTCATCTTTCTTTAACGTTATGCTTGTTTGCATAAGTAGAGATACATTCAAATATTCAAACATTGATAATTTTTTTGGAACAACCCATATTTTAGTGTCATCATTAATCAATCTATTTAGTTCAATTGATCCTTATTTTTATCAATTATATATTAGGGATTCATGATGAAAAGACCCGCATAAAAATATTAAAAACTAATGGTTCGAGCACAAAAGAATAATATTCATGGTGAAAAACAAGTTCTTACTAAAGCATGAACTCATGGATGAATTCCTTCTAACATGGAGAGACTGATAAGAGAGTTATTTAGAAAATAAATATTTGGTTGATGATAGACAATATAAATAAAATATAAAAAAATTATCAATATTGTTTTTTTTTACTATAGTTTATATGGAATGTTGAAATTAGTAATTGTTTAATAACTAAGTTATAAAGATAAAATCAACCCAAGGCCTTGACCGATTCAGGTTTAAGAAAAATAGATTTTTTTATTAATTAAGTCTGATCTAATCAAAAACCTTGTTGATCCTTAACCTAATCAAGTCTAAGTAAAAGCTGAGTAAAAAACTCATTGACATTTTTTTGAAAAGAATTTGGAAAAAATGATTTTTTTTTTATCCTTTAAGATAATTGGAATTAACCTAGGTTGACCTTTTTGATTTGTGACTCGATCCTTGTCTTGGTTTTTTTTTTTTTTTGATCGTGTTTTAAAACTATGATGATAACTATTTTTATCCTTACATGTCTTAATTAGACACTTTTGAAATTAAGTTTCTTACAAAGATATTTTAGAGATAAAAAATAATAAATATTGTATATGAAGACATGTTTTATTTGTATCTCTTATTTTGAAAATACATAAATTTAATCCAAAATTATTTAGTGACAACTTTATTTTTATATCTTTAAATTTGCCCCTTCAATCATATATATTTTTGTTTATACTTTTTTTATTTATTTTCTTATCTCAAGATAATAACTTAACGCTTCCTTATGAAAGCAAAAAATTTCATCCATCTTTGCTCACTTAACACACTAAATAATATTTATTTTTATTTTTAAAAATAATTTTGAATATTATTATATTCAAAATAATTCAAAAGCATAAAAAATCATTTAAAAAAAAAAACTTGCGGTGAGACAAGTTCTCAAACATATTAAGGGTGTGTTTGGTATTGCGGTTGTTATTGTGATTGAGGTTTAAAAAAATAGTTTCATGAAAAGCATTTTTAGTTGCGGCTCAATAACTTTAATAGAAATGTTTGATTAAAACTATAGTTGAGTTTGAGGTTTCATGAAAAACAGTTTCAAGTATTTGGTTACTATGCTTTTCATATTGCTGTCAACTTGTGAAACTACTTTAAAGGACATAAACACACACACACAAACATATATTATTTTTTAAATATTGTAGATTGAATAATCATAAAAACATAATATAATTAATAATTCAAGTAAATTGAACACTTCGTTTTATTCTCCTATCAAACTACATGTAATGCCATTACAAACAAGATTCATACGTGAAGACCTTTGTAATCCCTGACTATTTGCGTGAGCTACAATATCTGGTAATAAATCATATGAGATAAAATTGTGATTACGATCATATTCATCAAAAACATCATCATTTTGCGATCTTCTTCTAATATAGTTATGCAGTACATTTTGTTTTTTTATGTCAATTATTCAAGTTCCAAATTTTTTTATTTTTTTATTATTAATCCCACTTGTTTTTTTATAATAATAATAATAATAATCCATTGCCATTCAATTAATTAACAAGTCTATATCATATAGGGTCTTAGATCTAAGCATAAATCTCGTATTGAGTGAATACCATTCGTAGTTATAATAATAATAATAATAATAATAATAATGAGCTTATCAAATTGCACAAACTAAATTATCCATTGCATAAAAGTCTACCCAAAATCTAAAACATTTTTTTTCTTCGTGGAAGAAAACACTCAAATGAAGGGCAAAGGGGATAATAGTGAAAGACAGAAACGGTGGTAGAGACACAATGAAAAACAGCTATTAAATGTTTTTCTTCAAACTGTGTTTTGACAATTTTATTATGTGGGATCCATAAAAAATTTTCATTTTTTCTGTCTTAATCAAATACTAATATACCAACTTTTTTGTAAATTCAATTTAAATTACAGTACCAAACACCCACTAAATTTGAGAATGTGGTGAGGTGATGTGAGTTTGGGTTTTTTTTATGGTGTCCATAAAAAATAACACCAAAAAACAAGTATTCGAAGTTTTTAATAAGTTGTACACCTCCATAAAAACACAAACTCTCCTCATCTCACTTCACTTCACTCTTACGTAAATCAAAAGTTTAGGAAAATAATATATCGTATCAATGATTTTAATTCTTGGAAAGATAAAGAAACTTGAGACATTAAGGTAATTTCAAAATTTTCATGTCAAGTAAAATGAATAGGAGTAAGCAAAAAAAAATCAAAAAAATTGATTAAACCAAGAAAATTGAAAAAACTTAATTGAGAAAAACCGAACCGAGAAAAAAAAATCAATTAAACCAACTATAATTTTATTTTTTAAATTTCGGTCTGGTTCGGTTTTCGGTTATTGAAGTAAAAACCAGTAAACTGAAACCAAACTGAATCGGTTCAAATTAAAAAAAAATACTATAATTTTTTTTATTCTCCTGGTTTAATTCAATTTATGATTTGCTACCATTTTAGTTAAATAGAAGAAGAAAAAACTTAGTTAAAATAAAAAAAAATCAAAACTATTTTTTGGTTTTTTAGTTAAAAACTAAACCGAAAGCAGTCAATTTAAACTAAGTCCGGTATGATTTCATTCTTTTTTAAATTTAATTGTTTTTATTAATAAAAACCGAAACAAACAAACAAAAAATAATAACCCCTAACACGAGTTATCGTCATGTATGTGAGATTCCACCTGCGGATGGTGAAGAGGATCAAACACGGGAGTCAAAACCAAACCTGAACTAACCCCCCAACTAAACTCATAGATGCTACCTGCATCATGATCAGCTGCCAAGTGTTATGAAGAGAACATCGGTGGCAGTTTCTGCAATCCTTGCCAGTAGGTTCTGAAAAGAACATGGAGTAGACTTATATATATATATATATATATATATATATATATATATATATATATATATATATATATATATCAAAATGCCATTCAGTTGGTTAAAATGCTGACCTGACGATAACAACTATTTTTCATTATTTGATCGTTTATAGCATTGAACGACCCCACTACCTCTTTTAGTTGCTCGATTGCGGAGGAAATTATGAACATTGCTTGAAAGGATGCAGCATCATTCAAAGCAAGCAAACTACTCTTTTATTGATTTCCCAATAACTCAATTACTTGACGATGAATCAACATACTTCCTACTAGAAGGTCTTTCTTCGTATAAACCTCGTTACCATAAGAACCCTAGAATAAAAAAAGAAGTTCAATGAAAATCAGGGTCAATGATGAAAAACAAATCAGGGAAATATCTTTTTTATTATTATATACCCAAAACACCTATGGATTTGATACCTTACCAAACCTAATTTTTTAAATTTTTTAGGTTTAATATATGTTATGTTCAAGCGCTTGTGAATCTAGAAACTTGTCAAACTCAATTTTATTGGGTTTGACTATGTCTTATTTTCAAGTGCATGTGAATTTGATGTTTTTTTAAACCCGACTCCTTAGACTCAACGATGCGCTCGACCCAAATGTTTATGAATATAATATCTTGTTAGATTCAACTTCTTAGAATCGACTACACATCAAGTGTAAGTATTTATAGGTTTAATATCTTGTTAAATTCAATTTTGTTGAACTGTTCAAGGCCACGTAGACTATGTACAAGACCATAAATACAAGTCATGGAGTTAGGGTTTGAAACAGGGTACCAATGAGAGGGGTACACCATTTTAGTTAATTGTGTGCATATATGTAATAAAGACCGGATCATACTTTGACTACAAAACTATTGAAAATAATAACGTAGGAACATGGAGGAAGGTTCTTCTGGAAAACAATAGCATACGGACATGGAGGAAGGTTCTTCTTCTGATTGGCTCCCCATGCCCTGGCATTAACTTGTATGATTGCTTAAAAATGATTGCTCAATGACTAATGAACCCCTTGTTAATTCCATTTTCTTCGCTATGGTCAAAATTTACTTTGTTATTGATACAGTCCTCGTCTTCTGTATTGACAAGGTCATAATCGTCATGGAGTCTCATAGGAACACGCAAAATCAACAGTAAATAGCCGTCGTGTTTCTTAATTCCCTTAACTTGTCAAGGGCTATGAAAGGTCTCCTGTTTACGAAGTCAATTTCTCGAAAATGTATATTAATGGCTGCAGTTTCCATGCTGTTTCGTCAAGAAAGCTGGAAGGGGCGGTTTGGATACTAAAATCCCAAAATAATAAATTTTATTAAAATGTTTGATGTCAAAAAGGAAGGCACGAACAGGATGTGCTTGCAGGTTGACTTGCATTTTTTTTTATCCAGCTCGAACAGGGATGGCTTTGATCGGTTTCTTGCACCGGAGAAAATGGTGTTTGGGAATGTGTTTTTGAAAAAAAATTAAAAAATTATTTTTTATTTTAAATTAAATATTTTTGATAATTTTAAATTATTTTGACGTGTTGATGTCAAAAATAATTTTTAAAAAATAAAAAAAAATATTATTTTAAAAACAATTTCAACCTCGAGCACTTTATGAGAAACTGCTAAATCATATTACTTGGGATCTCTTGGATCATCATCATCGGATTAACTCGCTAGACCAGGTCTTGTAACATTGAATAAACTGCCTCCAATTTTTTTTAATAGCCTGGTGTTTTACATTATTTTAATGTGATAATATAAAAATAATTTTTTTAAAATAAAAAATATATATTTTAATATATTTCTAAAAAAAACATTTTTTTAAAGTGTAATTAACCTTAACAAATAAAATGATAATAGAAACAAACTTAGAAAATATAAAGCTTTAACTACCAAACAGTGAATCCGTTGGCAGATTCCCTCTTTCCCTCCACTTTAAAAATGGCGTGTACAAGTATTAGAGAGGCGTCCACTGCAAGAAATCTCTTCCATCTCCGTATATATATTATTTTTTATTCTTTCTTGAGTACCAATTCTCTTCTTTAATTAGCTACAGCACTTCTGCTCTGCTCCCTATATAAATCTAATAGATAGATAGAGAGATTAATTTCTGATCATCCGCCGAATCATAGATCCCTCTCGAAAGGTTTAAAATCCATTAATCTCTCTTCTGAAGAACGAACTAGTAACCCCATGTTTTGTTGATTCATCTTCTTATATCTATATTTCGAATGCAGAGTTTGAAGAAGAATTCTTCACGTCAAAGTTTCTTCAAGATTTTGTTTCTGTTTTTGCAGTAGCGGTTCAGCTCATTACAAGTTCATCGGCGTTGGTATTTCTCCTCCTTTTCTTTCCTGAATTTACCGTTGCTTATCTTCTTCTTCGGATGTCAGCTTTTGTCTTTTGGTTTGCCGATCTTTTTTCTTTCCATGTTCCATGACTGAATGTGTAGAGCTTTCTCTTGATGTTTTTTCAGGAATTTCGGAGATTAAGGATGTTGGGAGAATTAATCACCAGATATCTTGTGTAGGTTACTCAAACTCAATATTCCTTCTTTCTTTTTTTACTACTTTTGTACGTTTCTGTTGTTCCATTGTGATTCTGGGTATAAACTTTATCCAATGTTCCTTTTCTCTTTATTGAATGGTGTTTGTTGGAATTGAAATACTGTGTTGACTCTCTCTTTTTTTTTATATCTCCAGGTTGCTTTTTGGGTATGCATTCCCAGCATTTGAATGTTTCAGATCTGTGGAGAAGAACAAGGTGGACGTTGAAGAAATTAAATTCTGGTGTCAATATTGGTAAGTCCCCATATGCTCATTCTAACCTGCAGACTTGGTCTCCTGAACAAATAAATTTTATTTATATATATATATATATATATAGATATAGATATATATAAGCGTTATCAATGCTTAATCTTGCAAATTGGGAAAGAAAAGAAAACGAAAGAAAAGGATTTTGAATCGAGGGGAGAAGCAGATTAATCTTTACATGCTGGTCATACTGTTCCTTCTTCACTAATTCATCCTGATACCACTTTCTAAAAAGCAACAGTAACGCCTGCCTTATAAAATCATTACTTATATTACATGGGGCTTCCTTCAACTTAAAGTGTAAATCTCATTAAACTTTACAGGATTATCATCGCACTTGTAACGGTTTGTGAGAGGATAGGGGACGCATTTCTATCATGGTAAGCAGAGTTCGCCATTTTTTTCTTATGTACAAGCCCAGTAGCTCCTATTTTGTGGAATTTGATTTTAATTCTCATTTTATGGTGAAGGTTGCCAATGTATGGTGAGGTGAAGCTGGCATTTTTTATCTACCTGTGGTATCCAAAAACAAAGGTAAAGACAGATGATGATTGGCTGAGACCTGGAAAACAGTTTGGTCGCCAAGTTTAGCAGATTATAACGATAAACTCTTGCTCATTACAGGGAACTGGCTTTATCTACGAGTCCATGTTGAGGCCTTTCGTAACAAGGCATGAAACGGATATCGAAAGGAAGTTGCAGGAGATGAAGACAAGAGGTTGGGATTTTGCAATCTATTACTGGCAAAACTGCACCGAATTGGGGCAGACTAAATTCTTTGAAGCTCTGCAATACTTTATGAGCCAGTCAGGGAAGCTTCCAGACAGCAAAACTCAGGTAAATTATTTTTCCTTTAAAACAAGTCATTAAATCAGTCTTTTGGGGTATTTGACACTGCATTTCAAAAATATTTTTTGAAAAAAATTGAAAATTTTGATACATTTGATTTTAAAAAAATAAATCATTTTGATACATTTCTCAACGAAAAATACTTTTAAAAACAACATCAATCACATTCCTAAACAGTCCCGAAATACCAACACACAACAAACTAGCTAGAAGCAACGCTTTCCCCCTCCACAAGCAAAACACAGCTTGCCATGTTAGAGAAGGAAACCTTGGAATAGTGAACACTTTTTGCGCAATGATACTAGTTGCGTTTCATTTGTTCTTCCTTCTTGGCACTGCTCTGCCAACAATCTTTATTGCTTAGCATACATGCCCAACGAATTTCACTCTTTTCTTTCTTCATTGGGTATCTAGCCTGTAAACTTGGTTACTTGTCAATCTCCATCTCGTCCCTGAAACTGAAAGTAATTGTAATGGACTGCCCAAAACTTTCAGGAAGAAACATCTTTCATTACATACACTAATCTCTAGGCTTTAGGAGTGAAATGGGTTCCAACTTCAGAAGAAGCAACAGGCTAAGCACTATGCAATTGTAAATGGAGCAGATTCACAATTTCGATTAGCAATTCTGTAATAAGCAAATTCGCATATTCATTCACAACACTTTGGTTTCTTTGATGATATCTTGTATAAGCACAGCTCTTAATATACTGCTGAAGAAAACTGCAACCTTGATGAATTAGGTAGTACTAAATGTGATTTCTAACCAATCTTGCAGAAGCGCAATGGCCATGAACCTAGTGCCCCCCCGCTACCAGTACCATCTCCAAATGATTTGCCTTCACTGAACAAGCATAAAAGCAAGAACACGAGGTGGTTATCAAGACCACCGCCTCCGCCCGGCAGCAGCACAATCAACCGAGCATTTGCACAATTTGATGAGGAAACAGAATATGTTACCACAATGGACACAGACAACTCAGCTAGCCTTGATTCTGGTGTCAATCAAAAGCGTACGTGGCTACGAAGAACAAAACCAAATCAACGCTGAAGAGAAAATTTGTAACAAAAGAAAAACTGTACAAAAAATCCAAACACCAGAAAAATAGGGGGAAAATCTTGTACATGATATCTTTCTTCTTTTTTTTAAAATCATTTATGGGTTTACAACTTTGACTCGAGCTTAATCAGATGCACACACTGAAATTGACACCGGGTCACTGTTATCTGTTGAAGTGGACTCGAATGGCATGGAGGATCCGATCAAGAGCATTAGTTATGCTCGGAATGACATGAACGCTGATGAACTGAAAACAAGAAGTGACTGGATTCGTGGTGGATAAGCGAAGCCAGAGACGGCGGAGGAAGTGGGTGCCCGAGGAATCAGGATAGGAGGACATGGGCTGAAGGTAAGCCCAGGCAGCTTGCTTAACAAGGCGGTTGCGGATGGAAATCTCATAGGTAGAAGTGGTGGTGGAAGTAGCGTATGTGGGGGAGTTAACGGTGGCGGAAGGGAGAAGGTCTTTAAGAGAAGTGTAGGATAAAGAGGATTTTACAGGGAGGAGGGAGATGTCAAGGTGAGAAGGAAGGGTGCCGTTTAAGTTTGATGGAGGGAGAGTGGAGGTGTGGAGGGAGAGCTTTGCGGGGATAACAAATGAGGTGGCAATTGAGTTTCTCCGGCGGAGGGTGGGTGTTTGTGGTGGTGGTGGTTTTTGGTTGTTCATGGTGTGGATGAGAGAGGGAGGGAGCAGAGGGGAAATGCGGAGTTTATTAGGGGAATTTGGCGACTGAGGTTGGTTGGAGCGAACTAGTGGATTTGGTTAGCGATGACTATGGTGCTGCTGTCTGCCATTCATTGACTTGCAATTAATGGGCCGATGTTGTCGTTATCTTTGACCATGTCAAACTCGTTTTATGTGTGGCCTTTTGTTATTCAGTCCCTCGAGCTTTTTTTATATTGTTTTCCAAATTAATTTATGGTGAATGGAATTATTAGGATTACTTGTTTCCTTTCTTTTACGAGTTATAGTTTATGACCCATTTGAATATATATATCGAGAATCCCATTGAATAAAGAATTACTTTGTGGATGAATTATGTTTGCATAAGGGATATCATAAAACATCATATTCATTTGAGATAATAAAATTAAAAAAATAAAATACGTGTTTTTACTTTTATAAAAAAAAAACCATCATCAACTTGCTGCAAATTTTATTGTTAATCATATCACCCCTTGTGATGAATAAGCTTTCAATGATAGTTGTAAGCATATAAGATAATAAAATTGCAATACAAATATAAACTCTTAAATGACAAAGTATAAACTGTAAAATAGAAGATTATTAAACATCGTTTTGGTTCACATGAGAAGTTTTTTGAAAAATTACTTAGATTGTTATCGATAATAAAAGATTAAATCTCAAAACAATTGTTGAATGGAAGCATAAAGGAAATTTTGATGATAGTTCAATGGTTTTTGGGAGAGTGATTTGGTTATTTGAATTTTATATTAAAGGTTTTAAGTATTGTAAACCACTCATTATGAGAGATATGATGGGAAGTTATTAGTTGCAGTTGATTTTTATTCAAATAATAGGTGTTTCCTCTGGCTTTGAATTGTTGATGAAAAATTAATTCTAATTGAAGATGGTTTTTCCATTGCTCACAAAGATTTGTTAGTGGTGGTAGAACGAATATATGTATAATATCAAATAGACTTGCAAGTATCAAGAATAAAGTAGCCAGAGTTTAGCCTGAACCTATAGAATATCATCGTTATTGTGTTAGATATTTTATTAGTAACTTCAATAATAAATTCAAATACACATCTATGAATTTTTTTTTTTTTGATGAGGATGCGCTATGAACCTTCAATGGGATGTTTTCTCTTTTTAATCTACTTAGATGAATAGTATTACTTTTTAATATTAAAAAAATAGAACTCAAGCCTATATTATTTTGTGCTCAATAAATGCTCCCCCCCTTTCTTTTTAGGTTTATTTAAAGATAACTTACAATCATCATTCTCTTTAGACTTGTTTAGAAACATGGTTAAAATCATGTTTCCTAAAAACTTGACATATTTTTTATATTTTGAATTGTTTAATATGATGATATTACAAATATTTTTTTTCAAAAAATACATATTAATTTGATATATTTCTGAGTAAAAAAACAACTTTAAAAATCAATCATTACCACACTCTAAAACACTTTCTTGCAAATAAAGTCATTCAACCTTTTTATGAGCATTATCATCTATGTTGACACACTAGAAATAACATGTATTGTGGATATCTAATTATATTTTGTTTTGTTACCTCTCTAAAGATAAGAATATTGTGGAGTGACTTTTTTAATACCAAATCACTTCGTGCCTTTTTACTTGAAAATTGCTATGTGATTACATCTCATTTGATGCACTTTTAATCCATAAAACAACATTGGTGTTCATACGTTTAAATTTTTTAAATAGCACCCAAAATGGAGCATAATAACTAGCTCGTTAAGTTCTAAATAGGATATTTATATGTGAACTATAAAACATTTCATTAGTATTTGAAGGAAGTCTCATAAAATAAAATAAAATATTACTAAAATACAAACTATCATGATTGATGAGAAACAAAATAGTAAATAAAGCTTTTGAAACAATAACAACAACTCTATTAAAAAAATTAAGATAAACTCATAACTTCTTTTTTTTCATTTTACAACTAAATTTTTGAATATTAAACGTTGCAACTTGATTCAAAGTAGATTTTGAAAATCAATGAAATAACAATAATTTTTTCATATATATCAAAGATTAGGAGGTAACAATTACTATGTATTTATTCTCTTTTTTCATGCTAAACTTCTCTCCTCTATCACTCTTTTACTATCAAACAAAAATCATCAAGAAGTAGAACCCGAACACAAGTCCTTGTTTTAGAAAAAAAACCAAATATAAATTCATCTTCCTTTTTACCTTCCCTTCTCATATTTTGGCGTTGGAATTGATTTCTTATATGAAACTCAACAACAAAAGGTATGCTCCAATTCTTTTCCTCAATTGATTTTTTTAAAATATGTTAATGAATCTTGTTCTTGTTAAATTAGTAGAATATCACTTTTTTTCCCTTGATTTAATAAAAAAAAACTAAAAAATTCAGCAATTTAGAATTGAAAATGGGAATCACATCAAACATTTGATGATGTCTTGACCTTGTGGCATTTAGTATGCATAAAGGTGAAGAAAATAAGCATCGATATGTTAATGTGGATCTAATTATTGATCCTCTAACAATAAAAATATTAAGGTATTAATTAAGTAATCATAAAGATATGAGGCTACCTGGAACAAAATATTTTGTTGTCCATAATGATGAAGTTTAAAAGGTGCTATTGTTTTTTATGATTTTAGTCTTGATGAAGATGAAATGGGACTTGGTGTTGGTTTTAGTGGCAATGTTGGATGTTTTAGTATTGGTCCTAATATAGGTGTTGATGTTAATGGTAATGGTGATGTTGGATGTTCTAGTATTAATAATAATAATAATAATAATAATAATAATAATAATAATAATAATGCTAAAGCTAAAATGGGTGTTGATAACGATGTTAGTGTCGATACTAGAGATTAAATGAATTTTGATGATGATGAAGACAATAATTATATCTTTATCAGTAGTAAAAGATTTAGAATTTATATAGATAAAGGTGAGTGAATTGATAGTTTACAAGCTGGTTTTTCTACATGTCAAACATTGAATGTTGCCTTTGATTTTAATAACAAATGAAAAATATATAGTGACAAAGATGATGTTGATGTAAAAGTCAGTGAACAATCTAATAATAATGATAAGAACAATAATGAGGGAAATGATAAGGAGAAGAAGAATAAGGACCTAACCACTAGTTTTAGATACAAGAGATTTAATGTTGTAGAGGATGGATTAATAAAGTTTAACAAATGTCATTATCTAGTAATATTACTTCATAAATATTATGCATAAGTATAAGGTTAAACATGGATATCATATTAAAATATATGTTTAATCAGAAATGTAAGGTTTGTGTCATATATATATGAGTGATGATTATGATTAGTGAGTATATGGTCCCCTTGTTCCTAGTATTCAAACATTAATGATTAAGTCTTTAAGTGACAAGCACATTTGCATCCACCCTACTAGTATAAAACCCAACTACTGATAATCAATATTGATCAGATGTCTAATGACTCACATAAAATGATTTTGGATGACAAATTTAGTATTAAGCTACACCACATGCAATGATAGAGAAAAAGGACATATGGTAAAGAATTTATGGAAAAGAGTCACAAAAAATATTTTAAAAGACTCGTCAAATATAATTAGCTATTAAAGTGATGTAATCCAAGTTTTGATTGAAGCAATGTAATCCAGGTTCTAATGTATATTAGATGGAATTATGGTAGAATTAGGAAAGGAAATGTTGTTAATGAGTTGTGGTGAAAATTGTTTAGGTTGCTTGTGGAATTTTTGTAGGTTTATTGGATGGAACTATGATGAAAAAGAAGGAAGATACGTTGCAGATAATGAAATGGTTGCTGGGTTTTTTTGCCTGGTAAAGCATGATTAAATGTGGCTGGAAATGACTTAAAATTGTTGCTAAATATTGAAGTTTATAATATTTTTATAATTATTTAAAGTAGCAACTATTTTCAATAAAAACAAAGCAACAACTCCTTTTAAAAATAAAAAGCTCTTTATTGTTATTAAATTATTTGTAGGTTTTAGTGATTTTTTTGTTATTATTTCAAATATAATAACAGTTTTGTAAATAAATATAAAAATTAATCTAGTAATGATTACATTTGATATCACAAGGTTTAAACACTTGCTATATGTTATCTTCTCATACGCTGAATCTTCAATCTCTGTTATTAAAATGATCATGTTTCCAAATCGAAGGGGATAGTGAAATGATTAAGCTCAAGCATTTCAACTAAGTAAATCCAAATAATTTGGTACGATCGAGGGCTAATTAGGGAGTTAATGAAATAAGTGGAAGTGATCTCAAATTTATATTTCAAAATTCAGTAGGCCTCATGCCCTAGAAAGAAAAAAAAAAACCCACCATGCTTATCCAAATTTGAAAAGGATCTCTCTTATTCTTTACCGAATAAAAAACAATAATGGTGGGTTATTATTATTTAAATATTTTATCTTTCTGCGTACCAGACGTCATACGCATCAATCCGATAAAATAAAACGAGGGAGCAACAATCAGGGTAGGAAGATGCGAGGTGGTGGTATTCTATTCCTACGAATTAGAGAAACCAAATAGTTTGGCCACCTGTTTTTAATTAGTGTTAGTCAAGGAAGCATCGCTTTCTTTCAAATTCGTGAATTCGAGTGGCTCGGAGCCTTCTTTTTCCATGTTTCGTGCATTTTCTTCCTTTCCTTTCCCATGGTCACGCTCTCCTTGCTTGTCTCAAATTGAAGCGCCACGAGCCACCATGCAGGGCCACTTGGAGGAGTTTTCTTGTGCTTTTAGTTTATTATATTATAATGTTCTGCGCCAATGCTCGAGAGCCATTTGTTTCCAAAAAGAAGGTTATCGAGAATGACACTCAAAACACTTGCTTTTGCTTGCCTTAATTGCGTATAACTTCATTGTCGGACTCTAGCAAAGCGTGAAAGCCATGGAAAAGCTAAATGACTAGACATGAACCTGGTAACCAGCCTGGGGGCCCATTAACCTGGTATCTGACGTGGTGCGTGTTAAGGTTACGTGGTGCTGAGCTGGACACTAAGTGGAGCTTATTTGAAGTAGGAAGAAACTTCAGACAGAAAAGCAGCATCTTCCATCCCAAGGAAATATGGAAACTAACGTTTACAACTTAAGACCAGAAAATTAAAATGATGCAACTGACTCTCTAGGCTGGGAACCAATGCTGCCCCAGAGCTATCCGCGCAACATTCTTAGAGCATGCCACGAAGATCTGTTGCCTTCCATCGCTAAACCAACTATATATGCTGTGTATGCCCTCCATCATCAGATACACCAATACCCAGTTTCATCCAGAATTTGAAACACAATTTCCTCCTTTGATTTGCTTGCAAATGACCACGAAGATCAATTTCTACCATGTATCATTAACCATGGATTGCCATTTGCATGCTTCTAACACTTTCCTGGTTTGTATTTCTTCAGGCAACTCATTGGCATTTTACGTAATTGACAAGGATAGAGGGCTGCAGATAGGTGTAGAAAAAGGATTTCACTTGGCACATTGGATCAGTCAATATTTACCTCTGAATAGAGTTTGCACACCTGCTGGCACTTCAGTAACCCCAGGCTATAGAGTTTGTGTCCTGGGAGTTTGGACATCAGCCACTTCAAAGTCGGTCCATTCAATATTTGCTGATAGACTTGTCAAGGATTGATGATTGAACCTTACATTCTCAGATGAAGAAGTGGGGAGGGATAGAGGGTGGAATATCAAAAGGAAATAATTTCAAGCAAGGATACAGTCTGTCTTCCACATATCTGTAATACTTATGTCTGCATCTGAAAGAAGCCAGTAATCTGAATCATTCTGCAAGAGTAACAAGAATAATAGAGTTAGAAACAGCTTAAGACATTTGAATAGGAAAAATGACTGTCCAAAAAACTATCAATTTTGATTCGTTCAGATGTAGCAGTGCAAAATCTTTGGTATGACCCAACTGAATTCAGAATGTCTTATTTGTTTTATATATGCTATAGGAAACAATTTGGAACCTACCAGCAGAAAGGTTTCACAGATGACATTTTACATGAATTAAAATCTTTTAAGTAAATCATCACAATTTGACAGCTTGCTGCTTAAAAGAATCTCGGAAAAACAGCATTTTAATCAAATTTACTGTGCATCATCTCAGCTTTGTATTCACAAAACTGATACTGAGCCGGGCAATCAATGAATGGGCTTGAAACCAAAGCTCAGAATCATTGGTCAGATGTGCATGCCCACCACTATCAGATCGTGTAAGTACCTTTGCTGAAGTCAAAACCATTACCCATATAAATAACATAAGCCTCTTCAGTGAATAGTTAATTGCTAATAAGAACAAAAACGCTGTCACTACACTTACATTTACATCAGAAGGAACGATCTTCATCATCCCCCCTAAATCCTGAGTGCCATTAGGATCAGAGAATGTGGTTTGAGCATGTTGTTCCAGAGGATCACCTCTTTTCTCAGTTCTTACACCAGTAGTCATCTCTGTCACTGGGTTTCCATTGGATGCTGAACTAGAAGCATGAGGAAAAGCAGATGCATCGACACTATTCATCTCCTCAAATTGACTAGAGCGAAGAACAGAAAAAACTTAAATAAGAGAAGATAAACAAAAATAATCAGTAAACTGATTCTCAAAAGACAGGGATGTCTATCCAGAAAGTGGTTACACACCTCACAAGGTAGACATCAATAGGACCCATAGAGCTTCTCAGGATTATCCTGTATCTCCTCTGCAGACAGTCAACAGCCTGAAACATGCAGAAGCAATACCACTCCGGCATCAAGCACGTGAAGCATAGACTACAAATGAAAACAACTTCTCTCTAGTCCCCATTCTATTTAAAATTTTATTCTATCGACTTACCTCGTCAGGATCAAGGACTTCTAGAGTAGTTCCATGGGGAGCTTTAATTGCTATGAGGGTTTCATTCTGGCACGAGCAACAGAAGAAAGTTAACAAAAACATAGGACAGATCAGCATCGGGACTGGAAAAATATTATGGCAGGTATAAAGTTTGGAGAGTATAAACTGACCAGGAAACAAGGTAGACTCTTGATATCTTCTTCAGTCACAAAAAGCCACCTGTAATTGTGAGAAGATGAATAAGAGTACTATAATTATCAAATACAACACCTGCTCAGATTAATTGAAAGTATGTAGGGTTTGCAGAGAGGAATTTACTTCTGATTGTTCTCATCTTCACTCATATCTCTCAATCGTTCCTGCATTTCTCTGCAGCAATTTGACTGCATCAGCATTATCCAAGACATTCAACATTAACTGCTATAACAATGAAATCAGCCATGTAACCTTATTTGATCATCTAGTTTGTGCTCTTCCATAGTAAGCTTTTCAATTTCTGCCTGCAGGAAAAGAAGCACAACATAAACCTCCTGCATTAGAAGCCAATAAGTAACTGTTTTCACCCTCCCCTTTTCAGTTCCATCTCATCATTTGAGTAGCATCATAAAAAATGGACTAAGGTGTAATATGTACAAATTGTCTGTGAGCATTCTCACATCAAGACAAAAAGATATAGAAAAATCACACCCATGATAATTTGCAGAAAATAAAATTAGTTAGGCTTGTAGAACAGGAAAATAATATCCACTTCCATTTACCTGTGATAAAGTTGCATCACCTTCTACCTGCCTTGGCCTTGAAGCATCAATGCCCCTGGTCAACCATTCAATCAAATTAATCCTTACACAAGCTTCCATGTGCTTCAAATGCTTAGAGGAGTCAAACATGAAAACAAGATTGTATGAGTTTTCAAGAAAGTTTATTATCATAAACTTACTTCCAACGTATTCTATTCTTGAGTGTCTTTTCTATGAGACCAATTCCTTCCAAGACGTTTGTTATATCATATATCCGCCTCTTCTGTACCTGTTCCAGTAAAAAGTTTTTAACAAGTACGATACATTATCATCACTACAAACATACAATCAGAAGCATGATTACCTCCAAGGTTTCAGCTGCATTGTTTAGGTCAAGAATTCCATCATCAGCATTTTTAAATAGATCGACAAACCTCTTTGTCAAAAGACCTGAAAAGGCCAGTAGAAATAAATATGAGAGCTTCCACAGCTCTACAAGACAATGAAAACAGATATGATAAAATCATCTTGAAAATTAATATTTGAAAATTACCGAGTGAACTATCATAACGACAGCTGCCAGCTGGAGTAAGAGGAGAAGCGCAATCTGCAAGTTCACGTGTAATATTCATCAGGTTCCTCTTTAAGTTAGTTATGCTTGGACAATAAAGACTTTATGCAAACCTTACTCAAAGGATGAAGAGACGTGTTCTATATACTAAAAAGCTCACCTCAATGACTAGCTATCTTAACGCATGCAAAAGAACTTGCAAAGGCGATAAATACAATTCCTCACCAGCCTTCGACACTGGGGTTTGAGGCCCAGCTCCATTGTCCTTTGAGGCCTTGGAATTGTTGTATGTCCTTCCTCCTTTTGCTGATGCAGGTGTCCTGAAGGAACTATTAGATATGTTACTGCATCCAGGACTGCTAACATGATTGCTGGAGCTGACTCCATTATCAGCCAATCCACTCTTCCGTTTTAATTGCTGAGGGATGCCAAAAATTTCAATATTGTATTAAATGACTGGCAGAAGTGGAGAAAACCATGAAGAACATAAGGCTATACATTATTGCTTATAGCAATCCATTCCCAAAATTGTCATAATAAAACAAAGGCAATTCAGTTCCAATTAGCAGAAAGCATAAAATAAGAACACAGCCAAGTATACTGAATGACCAGAAATAAATGTTGTTGGAAGCTACAATCATAGAAAAATGATCATGCATGACCATCAGGGTTCATTGGAAGTGGTTATACCATTCCTTCAAGCTCCACCACCATTACTGCCCTAATAAAACAAATCATGCAAAACTACATATAAGCCTTCCCTTGCATAGCATGCAGTAACTGGAAAACATAACTAGATAGAGAAAAAAACGCAGCATTTAGGTGAAGGATCTCAACAAAAGGACATGTATGGCTTATTAAGCAAGTGTAAGGATTCAAATGAAGTTTGTATAAGTACATTAATGCATGAACCAAAATCCATACTTAGGGAGGGGAAGCAAAGAAAAGGGCTAGAAAACAAGTCATTGTTTCATTATAGTATGTTTTATTGGATAAGAGAAAGGAAGGGTAAATAAAGTGAAATAGTTACCCTCCTCTTGTTTGCAATGCGTGGGAGGAGAATAGGGAGTGACATAACTTCTTCTTTTTTGGTTTAAGGAGTAAGAGCAGTTTAGCTGTAGAAGTAAAATCATATTCCTTATTGTTACAATTTGGAGGAGATTATAACAGTACCATGAGAAAAACAAGTTAAAAAGATTATAATTCCATCCCTCCCTCCTAAACACCCCTCTTAGGGATGTGAATTTTATTACAAGAGGAGTTATGTTGTAGTAAACCCACCAATCCCCTACACTACCCATGAGAAAAAAACACAAACCACCCTAGAACCCAAATTTTCCCTCCCTTTCCCACAATTCCTCAACAATCAAACACACCACTATCAAATCAAACAAAAGCGCATTTAAAACACAATTTAACTTCCATTAACATCAAATACTCACACAAGCAATCCCCCAAAACACATTAAACACCAACATAAAAAGAGAAAAAAATAAAGATATGCATGGATATCTTTATACAAATATAGAAGCACAGAGAAACTGAAACGCACAGGAGATCTCACAACAATAGCCTCAGCATCCCGATCGGTGGCGACTCTACTAGTACTCGGAGAAGAAAATCGGTGATAATCATCAAGAGGAACAAACGGAGGCTTCATCGTAGCAAACGCAAGGTGCCGCGTTAAAGGAGGCAAGATCGGTCCTGATGACGGCGCCGTCGCAGCCGGTCGGGTTGAGGCTTTAGCTCCACTGGACATAAAATGAAACCTAAAAACAAAAATCGGAGTAGAGTAGAGAAGAAAACTGGAGTTTGATTAGTAAAGGATGTAGGAATTTATCTTAAAGAGAGAATATGGGTTTAGAGATAGAAAGAGGGAGTGGGGGTTAGGACTTCAGAGAGAAAGCAGAAAACGAGGGAAGGAGGGAATTTTTTTGTTTCGGATTTTGGTGGAGGGAAGATAGTTATCTTTATTTTATATTTGGACCGTATATTTTAATTTATTATGTTTTGACCCGGAACTCTCTGGTTTTTCGAGCGTTGCGGAATGTGTTTTGAAACTCTTTATTTCTTTTTTGGCAAATATGTTGGGGGATTCACGAATTGTGCCCGATGGATGGTGGTCCTTAACTCTTGCTATGACAATGTAAGACGATTTTTTTTTGTGACAACATGTCGAAATACTTGAAATTTAATTTAATTTAATTTAGAATTTTTAATATGATGTTTTGAATCATTTTAAATATTAAAATTAAGTTTTAAATAGATTTAATTTTTAAAAATAGTATAAAAATAAATCAAGATCAATCATCCAATTTACAATTTCAATTAGAACAAAATTAACATTAAAACTAGATTTTATAAAATACTCATCTATTCATCTTTTTTTTAAATATATCGCATGATATAAAAAACAAAATAAATTGAATTATACTCTTACAAACATGTGAATTCAACTTATTTATTAATTGAATTCAATTACAATAAAAAAAAATTAATTTCAAATAACTTGTAACATATCATGAATTAGGAATGGCCATGGAGGTTTACAAAAGTCGAGTATGCATTTTTGTCTTTGTATAAATGGAGAATGATGTTCATACTATTTTTGTTTTTATTATAGTTTGTTTAGAATAAAATCAGATGTTGTTTTGAATTCAATTTATAAGTAGATTTGAATTTAATGGATAACTTATAATTTTTATGTTTGGAATAAAATACTAAAATATATAATTGAATTGAATTATACTGTTTAAAGCAATTATGGAAATTAAATAAATTAGCAATCTTATCTATTTTGCATATAATTTAGAATTATTTTTGTTACATAAATCCTTTCTTTTTGTTACAAGGATATTTATTTAAAATGTCATAAAATATAGGCATTTTAAATAAGATGTAAATAGCCTTGTCTCATATTAATTGTTTATTAAAAATGTGTTGAAAATAATTCAAAAAAATTATATTTTTCAAAAAAAAAATTCATTAAAATGTTGAGAAAAAATTTAAAAAATATTCCAATAAAAATTATGGATTTTTTTTCTTAAATCAAACTTAAATAAAATACATGTATGCACATATGGACTTTTATACTTATATAATTGTAAACTCATCTATAACATAGACAAATAGACAACTTGGATGCACAATCTATATCATTTGACTTCATAAAACATTTTCATTATCTATTTTCTCATCTCTATGTACACGCACATGTCGTTTATTATCTTTTTTACATGTGTATCTCTTATTTGTTATTGTTTTGCTTGTCACTTTAGTAACTCATCAAGTTCAAACACCTTTTCTCCCTTTAAAAGGCATGTTTTCAAGACTAAACCTGAATGGCGAGGCTCCATGCTTGAATATGACTCACTTTATAGGTAAGACAATACCTTTTAAAGGGCATGTTATGTCATAGATTAAATGCTTTAAATACCAATACATAATATATAAATTTCTCTAAAAGGATTAGAGATCCATCTATAGATCTCAATGACCATTGACCAATAACCCTTATTCAAGTCTCTATCGCTAGATTTTCTATAAAAAGATATGAGATTTTTCTTCTTGCTCCAAATGTCCATGACAATTTATCTCAAAAAAGATAAGGATCCTTCTTTTAGACTTTAGGTTTTCACAACATCTAAGACACTTCTCCTTAAAATGCTTTATTAAACATTTGCACAAGATATATTATGTTTGTTTATACTTATCATTTCGTATTGTTTCTCGATTACTCCTTTAATAAGTACCTCCTGCTAAATAATCCTTATAATTGTAAACCTATAACCCATCACAAATAAAAGGACTGAAGACTTTTTCATATAAATGAATCTTCATGTCAGACAAAAAAAAAATCATTTTACCTTAAAATAGCAAAATAACTCCCACATAAGCATAATCATGCTCAAGAAATCATAACAAATATTTAGGTCACCCCTAACTAAAAAAAATATCTTTTAAAAAGGACATCAACTTCACTTTCATGTTTGATCTTGAGGTAAAACTCCATATTTATAGGCCTTATAAGTACATATATCTCCACTCACGCAATCATAATATCTTTACAAATTAAATTTGCTTCCTTTCATACGATGAGTGTATCCTACATTATTGTAGACATCATATTCTTACATTAAATGATGAAGTTTATTTTACAAACTCATCAACTCTTAAAAATATTTATAATAGATTGATTATACATAAATTGCAAGATTCTCCATTAAGATCCTAAGACCATCTAGCCTTAATGCTACCAAAGTATCACATTTAATAAACAATCATACAACTCCCATGAGATATGATCTTCAAGACAAGCTTTGTGGATCATTTGAATGATTGACAACACTTTTAGTATATGAAAACTTGAGATTCCCTTGACAAACATCTTTATTTTTCAAGGAATTGCGGTGAATAAATAAAGATATTACAAGACCTTATAACTAAACCCTTACCCATTCCAACAAAATGAGCTCAAAACTTATATCAACACTTTCATGAAGGGATCAATTATCTCTTAAACAATCCCTTAACACAAGAGTTGTTCTTATATTTAATCTTAAACATTCATATATGATAAGGGAAACTTCTTTTACCTTTAAAGTTAATGTAAATATATTTTCTTTATATTACTCAATATTTCTTAACCAACATAATAAACAACTCTTGCATGAGCTAATATAGTTTTTAAAGTGCAATGTTATAGGCTTGCCAACTAATGTATTAAATCTTATTAACTATTATGCTACTCGGGATGTCATGTTCAACAAACAAATAAGTTGTAATATTAATGTAAATTAAAATGAGCCTCAAATGCTTTTCCAAGGATTTATTTTTTAACAAAATAATCGATGACACAACTTAAGTCTTTGTATCACCATGACCAAAAAGACTTTGAGGGGTAAGTTGTATATTTGGAAGAAAAAAAACAATAGCTCCTTTTCCTTTATACTAATGTCCATGCTTAATATGATGGGTCTAAGATAGGGCTCAAAGGTCCTCTGCCCATAGGGTATGGCTCTTCGAGGTAAGAATCAATGTTAAGGTTCAATTTTAGCTATTAACCTTT
The DNA here is from genome assembly GCA_025169955.1 of Salix arbutifolia. Taxonomy (NCBI): domain Eukaryota; kingdom Viridiplantae; phylum Streptophyta; class Magnoliopsida; order Malpighiales; family Salicaceae; genus Salix; species Salix arbutifolia. The sequence continues at coordinate 8,065,433 of CM045917.1, read as the reverse complement.
ATATTTTTAGTCTTAAATGTTTAATATTAAAGTGATTTGTCACTATTAGGTGTCATTTGGATATAAAACCTCATTCCATGTGACTCAATACTTTATAAAAGTGGGGCTCATATATATATATATATATATATATATATATAAAGCTTTCATTTAATTACCATAAAAGAGGGAATACGAGAACATACCCAAATATATATACAAAAGATTATATTTTCTTCTCTAAATACCATTTTTAAAGACTTTTATACATACATATACCATCAAAACATAAAAAGGTTTCCCCCTTCTTTTAAAAATATTGATTTAAATATTAAAGGAACCTTTTATAAGAAAACTTATTTTTCACGTAACTAAAGAGCCTAAATTCAACAGGTATATTTGATGGCTCGACAACCTAGTCTAGAAAGTATTTGTTGTTGTTGTTTTTCTCATGTGCACTCTAATGGCAAAAGGCTATTTATAAGTGTCAATTCTATTTTAATATATTTGATATTAATAAAACTACTTGTTAATTATAATTGACTATGACAACTCCAATAAAAACCTTTTCTCATAAAAATATATTAAACAAACTTTTAACATTTTTGATCAATATACAAGGATAACTCTCTAACAAAAAAAATGATATTTTGACTCTTCATTATAACTCTTCTTTTGAAGTTTTAAAAATAAAAGATAAAAGCAAAAAAAATCTTTTTTCTTTTAGCTTTGCATTCAACATATCCCTTGGAGATGCTCTTCACAAGTAACAACTCGTTAAGTAGAAAGCTCATTTATTCTCTTAAGAGGCTTAAAAAATTCAGGGTTATATATATTATCAAAAGATATCTCCAAGTATAGAGACAATGTTGTACACATTCATAATTAATATATTCAATATAATGTTTGTTTATAAACACGTGAAAGTAAAAAATAACTTAAATTGAAAAACTCTACTTAATTTGCAATAGTGCCTCTTCATTAAAACTCATTCAATGTTTAGATTTTAGAAATGCATTATGTGAGAAAATGAATTTAGTAAAAATATAGAATGCTAATAATTAAAAGGAATCATATATATATATATATATATATATATTTATGTGAATAATATGATAAAGAGATGACACAAGTTTATTTAAAGTATTTGAGGCGTTATTATAGGACAACAAAGAATTGAGGTGACTTCTATAAAATCAAAAGAATGAATTGAATATACTATACATTTTGATTTTTAGTTTTCATAACAGTTTCCATGCCACACAATGATTTATTGTATAAAAGCTAATTTACAAATGTGAGTTACACTATAACACAACACTTATATGTTTAGTGGATAACAATGTTCACTATGTTATTACTACATGAACATCTAATTTTGAATTGGTTATAATTTTTTTCATTTCTAACTATTCATGCTAGTTTTCTTTACGTATCTAATTGTTAGCTAAATTGTTATAACACAATATTTGTTTCGTGTTCCATTCAACCTTTAATGTCATTCTAGGTGGAGAAAATATAGAGAAAAATGTGTCAGGAAACCAACTAGTAAACATCTATTTATATTCCTATAAAACATTCATTTATATAGGGTTTTTTCATCCATATTTTTTGTGCATTTAGCTTTAGTGGCAATGAAAACAACTCTGGAAACTTTTAAAAAACATAAATATGAACTTATTAAGTTATCATTTAACAATAATTAGATAGGGAAATAATTTTCTCTCTTGTATTAAAACAACCTCAATGTTAGTTCTTGAGACATCAATATCTATGATGAAAAGTTTATTAAGGTTAGTCAGTGTCAACACATGATGTTTGTTCATGGATTTTTTCAAGAGTTTGAAGGAATTTATTGTTTTCTCATTCTAATTGAATGTTTTTTCTTCAGTAATTGTGTTACTAGTTTGCAAATGGTGTCGTAACCCTTCACAAACCTTCTATAGTAGTTTATAAGCCTTGAGAACCCTATTAGTTTCTTGATATTCTTTTGTAAAGGCCATACCCTTCTTGCTTGGATTTTTTGTAGGGTTGTAAACACTTCTTCTTTAGTGATTACATGCCCTCAATAGGCCTCTTGGTTACTACCAAAAACATATTTGTTTTCCTTTTTCACTAGTTCATGAATCTCTAAAAGTGCAAACACCACTTTCAAATATTTTAGATGTTCCTTCATTAACTTCCTATATATCAAAATATCATAAAAAACACCAACACAAACCTCTTGTGATGTGGCTTGAATACAATGTTTATTAGACTCTAAAATGTTGCAAGTGCATTAGATAACCCAAAAGGCATGACCAAAAATTTATAATGACCATTTTGAGTTTAAAATGTAGTTTTAAATACATCTTTAGAGGCCATTCTGATTTGGTGGTATCTAGATACTAAATCCATCTTACAAAAAATTGCATCCCTTGTCAACTCTTCAAGTAATTTATCAACCAAATAAATTAGGGATTTATCATTAATGGTGAGTTAATTAAGAGCTTTGTAGTCCATACATAGCCTATAAGAGTTGTCCTTCTTATTTACTAGTACTACTAGCGATACAAAAAGGATGTTGCTAGGCATAATGATTCCCACTTCTAGCATTTCTAAGATCTATTAAATGAAAAATTGTCAACAATCCATTAAGTTGCTCTAGCCTAATTGTAGCATACCAATACAAGAACGATATACCAATAATAATTTATGGAAAAATATGGTGAATTGTTATATATTTACACACACACACATACATGTCCATATTTAAAACATCATTCTCTAAAATTTCTATCAAACATTTACAGAGTTGCCCTTATAATAGGTGGTCTCAAATTATCAATAAATATCTTGTTGTGCTTTTATTAATCCATTTTATAATCACAACTCAACCATATGAGGTCCTAATCTCATCAACCATTCATTAATGCAATCACAATTTCTCAAAAACATCAAATACTATAGGAATAATATAATAAATTGCAAACAAAATACAAAGACATAAATACATGAAAAAATAATTCAAGTTGTTTCATTCAATTTTAAAGATATTATTACAATGAGAATCGTGATGATTCTTAAAATACATAACTTACATACATTCAATTAGGGTTAAGTCATCAAAAGTTAAAAAAGTCAAAACAAAGTAAAATCACTTTTTTCATGAATATGAACTTAAAACCAATATAATATTGAAATATAATTATCATGAATAAGAATAGTAATATTGATGATTAAAACTTATATTCAAGATTAAAATTTTTCCTATTTATTTATTTGTTTGTTTGTTTTATTTATTTATCACATACACTTAATTATCTTTCATTTCACTCATTATTTTTCATTTAATACATCATATTGATTCCTAAGGATATCTTTATTCAAAAACATGTGATACCATATCATTGGTATCATTAACCATCTTTTTCATGATAACTAAAAAATCTCAGGGTGGTAATACCGATATTAAGTTATCCTATCAATATCATTATTTTTCAATACCAAAAATGACAAATCTATTTTGGCATGTATGCCGATATCAATGCAACTTATTGATATAATCAATTATCCCAAACCCGAAATAACTAATCAAGTCTCTACAATGCCTTGAAATATGCTTGAAATTTCTTATGTCAAAAACCCTTGACATCATTAGTCTTCATACTAGGAAGAGTTAATCAAGTCTTTTTTTTAAATATCAATACAATGCAACCTATTGACATCATAACTATCCCAAACCCAGAATAGTTAATGAAATTCAATTATTTACTTCATATTTTAGGGTGATTATGCTGATGTTAGTAATTATTACTAACATCATTGTCCTCTTGTATTCGGGACCAATGAATCAATTTCAGGGAAATATCGATATCAATAGTCCATTGATATCATTAAGTATTCCTGACTAGAATAATTATCAAATTTGTTTCCATTTCTCATACCTTTTATTTAGCGTTTGAATACACAATTCAAAGTTGTAACAACTTTATATAATTATGTACATTTAAAATAAAAGTATAGGTGTAGAGCATCTACCTGCTTTAAAAGTTTGGCTCGTGCTTCCCTACTGTTGCTATGCAACTCATGTGATCCCCTTTATATTAGAAAATATACCATCTTATTTAATTATGCATGTTATTTTTCTCATAATAACAATAAAATCAATAAACATTAACTTTCCTTTAAAAAATGTTTCCTTCATTGTTTTCTATTATACCCCTTAAAATCATTGTTCTTTATCTAATCATAACTGATATTATGAATTTCGATTATGAACATGACTTATTTTATTTTAACATTATGACACATAACTACACCTTTTTAAGGGAAAGAAATCTAATTCTACCCCAAACATATCTAAATTTTCCATTTTAACAACTTGTTGAAACTGCCAGCAGAGTTAATAGATCCGACCTCTCCTTATATGTTTACCTATATCTAGAGTTCTAAAACTCCAAATTAAGCAAGGTTGGTTTTTTTGAAAAGCTACAACCTTGTTTATAACTTCTATGAAGAAACCATTCCAAAATTCTACTATTGTCAAAGTCTAATTCCTTATGAAAGTTTAGGAAAGGAATTCTCATCAAATTTTTAAATCAACCCTCACACATCATAATTTTCCACTCTACCTCCAAAACAAGCATTAAAACATTATAAACAACTCATCATAAATAATTTTAAAAAAGAATCACAAGTTATTCTCTTCTAATTTCTCTTATGGTCGAACATCTTGTATCGTTTTACCATTGAACTCTCTTTATATTTCTACATAATTTCACATTCAAAGCAATCTACATTCCTTTAATTAATTTAATTCTATACAATAATACCTTATACCTAAATTTACTCAAGAATCGTAATTGAAAAATCCAAAATCAATCCATCAAAACCTAATCGAATTTAAATTGATTTATTTAATAAAGTTTAGGGCTCTTTGCCAAGTGATAAATGGACTTCAATACTTAATTAGTCAAAAAGTTTTGATTCCTCCCTCTTATACATTAGTCAAACCTTTCTTCCTCTCTCCCATGATTTTCTTCACTCGTCCCTTGTTAAAATCCTTGCCTAATGATGCTCACCCTACCAATTGATCTAAACCTTATACAAATTTAGCTAATTTTGATGTTTGTTTTCTCAATTTTTGGTGAAAAAATTAGTTTTCTCTCATTCTCTTTTATTGGTGCTGCAACTAGCTAAATGAATGAGAAAATAGGGGGTACATATAGTATTTTTTTTTAAATTACACATTTGACCCCACTTTCTTATGTGTTTTATTTTTTACCCCGCTCTTTCTTTCTTTTACCATTTGAGCTATACCCCTTTTATCTTTTATAATTCTACTCTTCGACATTTAAATTTAATATGGTATATTAATTAATCTCACCCTCCTTTTTCCATTAATATTACTTTCAATTTAAACAAGAGTTTATTTTCAAGGTTTACTCTAATAATTTGCATATTAACAACTTTTTAACCTTACAGCAACATTTTTTTACCATTCCAACAAAAAGAAACCCATAATTCCTTATAGTTTGATATAATGTTTCCTAGAAAATTCATTCACTAAACCCTTAATACCATGTCACATTTATTCAAACCGACCACAAATACACCTGCTATGAAATTCACCCCCTGTATTTTCCACTTGAAATTCTTGCACACAACAGTATGACTTATAGTTTCTCTCCATTAGCATATCATTTGTGAGAGATTTGATGTTGGTGAGATTATAGTGTAACCTCTTAGTCACTATTGTATTGATTAACTTATAGGTGATGTCTGAGTTCACTAATATAGGAAATGGGTGTTTATTAGTTCCACCAATCATCTTTAAGGTGTGAAACCCCATTATGTTATCTAAGACATTCAAGGAAATGAGGAGATTGGTTATCTTTGAGGTTTGTGTCTCTTCAATGTTACCCTATCATCACTCTCCTTAATGAGTAAAGTCTTTTGTTTTTGCACCTATGCTCTGATACAAATCTCTTGTCACACTGTAAACAAAGGCATTTAGATATTCTCTTTTCTATTTTGTTCCTCATCAAGGGTCTAATAGATATGTCATTGGGTGTTTATGCATACGTAGGGGTAGGGAAGGTCTAATAGATAATTTTGGGAAGGTTTTATGGCGAGATAATTTTGGTTTGAGTGTTTGATTTCATAATATGAGGAAGTGTTTGATAGAACTTGGATTGCCACGCATGCAAGATAAGGTGTTTGTCTTGTAGTCTAGACATATTGTATGCTTGTTTCAAGGATTTAAGCTCAAACATTTTTATTAGATTTTCTTTATTTCAATCTCTAATCCCCAGTGAAAAAAAATTAGTGCATGCCTTTTGTTGATGTCTGCTCTATGCCATAAAATATAAAATTCTTGTATGCAAGTCTCTTGGTTACCTACATGTCTCAGCTTCATGAGTTCTTCTAGAGAGTGCTTTTGGCCACAAGATCTAGCACGCAATGCCTCTACACCTTCTCTAGTTGCACTAGTTTCCCATGTGGGCATTTGTAGATTTTTTAGAAGAGTTGTTTGTTGATAAGCCAATCCACTAGTAAATTCTTTAAGTTCATCGATCTTAGCTTCATGGTTAGTTCTGGTAGTTTCGGGCTTGTGATTGTAAGTCTCCAGCATCTTCATCTAATGCTCATGATTTTGTGTGTGATCCTTGCTGATAGCTTCAAGCAAGATTTCATAATTCTGCTAACTGGATAAAACATAATAAAACGGTGCGTGTGGGTGAATGAATGAAACGGGTTGTTTAGTGTAGTTTTGTAATCTCAAATCTTCCGGCGATCACGCGGTGCGTTTTGATTCTTTCAAATCCAAACGTTCATTAGCCATTGCCATTGCTTCCCTTCTCACTTTCACCTAGCAGCTGTTCTTCATCTTTTGACGTCCTTGACAGTGCTCTGATGGAAGAGAAGAATAAGCAACATTTAATTTTTAAAATTTCAGTGTGCTTTCTCCAGGGAAACAAGCGGCTACAGAGTTGTATCTCACAAAAAGAATCCATCTTTGGGATGGTTCACAAATGACAAATCATTAGAACATACCGATGGGAACAAATTGTAAATGATGCCATCCTGCTCAGCCAAGTCTTGTTCTTGAGAAAGAACATATCTTTAGAACAAACTGAATTCCTACCTCCACACCATACCAGCAAAGAACTCTAAACTCTAAAGGGAAAATCATCAGCTTAAGTAATCATCATACAAGTTTTCTCCTTGAAAAACACCAGATGCTGCAACCGATAAGACCTAATTATCATAAACCATACAAGATTTCTACTTGAAAAACACCAGAAGCTGCAACCGATAAGACCTATTCTTGGGAACAATATCTTTCCTGAGTCGAAAATCAACAACACAACTACTGAAAAGTTATAATTGTGAAAACTAGCCCCCCCCCCCCCCCCCCCCCCCCCCCATTATTTACTATCAGCTCATGCTGTACCAGTGTCCTTTCCTTTCACTCCACAAACATGATATCAATAGCATAAAATTCAATTTTCATAGAAACTCCATTTGAAGCCTCTTGATATCATTGCTTTATAGCGATTCAAATTTGACTGCATACAGCTACAGCTAGCTGAAAAAGGCTAGATCTTCCGCAACATATACATCCACAAGCAAATCGAGGTTAGTCCAGTGTTATACACTAAATCATAACGTGATGTAATGAATGAAGAAACACCATTCCCATTACATTACAATTATGATAATATATCACAATCTAAAAAGAACTAATAGAAACAACTCCATAACAAGGATAGCATAAAGATGCAAATCCACAGCTGGAAAATTCTTATAGTTTCATCGAATTCAGCAGAAAGACACCTTCTTACATAAAATATATGGAATTGATTATTTATTCAAAACTAACTGTGACATAAACACAAGCAGTAACACCATCCAGACACATAGAAACCCAAATAAAAGAAAATTTACTCTGTACTAGTAGAAGAATCAACGTCACAATTTACAGAATACAAAGGAGAGCTTCTCAAAGGAACAGAAGAATTACAACAAACATCAATTCTACTTATAAACTCCTCCTGGCTTGTCCTTAACAACGTGTGTAGAGGAAAACACAAGCCTTTCTCAACACAACATTGATGTCTAGGCTTAATTCTATTCTCTAAACTAAATGAAAAATACTGCGGAAATTCTGTTAATTCCTTCAAATCCCTTCCCATTTCCACTACAAAATAATTCAACTTGGGTTCAATATTATTCTTAATGCTGTAATTAAACAGCTGTGGAAATCTCCTAAACATGGAAACAGCATCTTTATACGAGAACCCGATTTTTTCAAAGTATTGGATTCTTGGTAAGAGTTTTGTTTCAACGCTACAAGACAGTAAATATGTGTGTCTTTTTACCTCCTCAAGACCAATGCTTTGGAGGAAATAGAGTGTGGGGCGCAGGCGGTATTTGACGCTGGATACCAGTAATCTGGGCCGACGGTTTATGACATGTTTTAAATCAGAGCCGTTGACGCGGGCTTCACGGAGAAGGAAGGTGATGACTGGGGTCACAGTGGAAGGAGTGGAGGTGAGGACTTCTGGGCACATGGAGATGATTCTGCGGAACTCTTGTGGAGTGAAGTTCATGGAGGTGAGTAAATCAATGATGGATTTGATGTTTGATAAGGAGGCTGAGAGGACGACCGGACGGTGGTGGTTTATTAAGGAGAATATGTCTAGGCCTATTGAATCAAGGTAGAGCATTATTTCTTGAAATTCCGTATTGGGTGGCTCATGGGGCCGGGACTGTGGTGGTCGAGGGGTATATACAGAGGGGATTTCTGGTGTTTTGAGAGGCTTAGGAGGGAGAGAAATGGTGTTTGTTTTGGAGGAAAGAGTGGGAAAATGGAGGGTTCGTGGGCGAGAAAGTGCGGGGAAATGATCATGGTGATACCAGGAGAAGCTGTAGGGTTTGGGATAAGGAAATGGGGAGGGTTTGATGTTGGAGAGGGAATGGAGAAGGGTGTCTTCCATTGTGTTGAGTTACATGGCTGATTGAGAAGGGTTTAATGATGGTGTTTTTCTTTGGTTCAAGAGCATGGTGGAGATTGCGGTGGATAAGGTTCAGGAAATTTTGATAATATGATTTGGAGATGAAGGAGGAGGAGAAGGGGAACAAGTGCTCTCTGATTGAAATTAGAGGTTCCTGAATAAGAGAGACTGGGCCTTTTGAGTTGTGTGGTGCTTGTTTATGGCCTATTGGGCTGTTCCTGGACCTTGTTCTTTTCTTGCCTTGGGTTGTTATGCCACACGGCATTCAGGAGTTCATAAAAGTCTGAATTCTTGAACAATTTTTTCGGTCATGAGTATTTTAATTCTTGATTTATAGTAATATTTTATTTAAAAAAAAAAAAATATAATTTCAATTAACATGTGAATTAAAATCTGTTCATAATTGTCGAATAAAAAAATCTGTCATGTTATTTTTCTCTAAAAATATTTTGAGATTATTTTTAGATGTGCTACCATGAATTATAATTTATTTTGTGGTACTTGTTTCAAAATATTATTGTTTTTAAATTTTATAAAAATCAATAATAGAGTGACACTCTATCATATGTTGCGATTTACATCTAGCAATTGAGACTTTCAATATTAATGTTGGTTGATTTTCTTCAAGTTTCATATTTTTTTTATTAATGTGGGTGTCCGGACTAGTTTGCGTATATTTTGACTAATTTCACGGGCCTTAAAATTAATGACCATTGTATGCCTCCGGTGGTCATCATATTAGCAATCACAGGACTTGAACCTGAGACCACAAAAAGAGCAACCCCGTAACGCTAAGTTTTTACAACTGAACTACCTACTAGATGGTTAAATTTTATACTTTTGTGTTCCTTAGGGAGTGTTTGGCAATGCGTTTCAAAAATATTTTTGAAAAAATGAAATTTTTTTATTTTAAATTAAATGTTTTTGGTGATTTTAGATCATTTTGATGTGCTGATATCAAAAATAATTTTTAAAAAATAAAAAAAATATTATTTTGATGCATTTCTGAATAAAAAATACTTTTAACCGTAACTGCAATTACACTCCCTAACAGGCACATAAAGTTATGTTGTATTTGTGTTAAGGTTAAGCTTTTGTATCTGATTTCTAATGATATATTTATTGGACACTAGTTGTATATTTTGATTTTATGAGATTGTTTTCTCGAACTATAAAGGTCCTAGTTGAATGATAAATGAATTTGATTTTTGTGTTATTACGAGTGAATATATTTTTATAAAAGTATACATATAATTTATCCTACAATGTTCAAAACTAGTCTAATAATATCCAAAATTATTTTAAAAAATAATAATAAAACATTTTTGCTTGAAAATATATTAAAATATTTTTTTATTATTTTACAATTATTCTTAATACTAACACATTAACACAATATGAAAAAAAATATATTCAATTTCAAGTAAAAAATTGTTTTGTTTTAAAAAAAAAACTCTAAAAAACATGACATATGAGATGACAAGATTAGGCTCTCGGTTGACATGTCTATTTAGGATTGTGGATGATATTGTATTTAAAAATATTTTTAACATTAATATATAAAAATATTTAAAAATATAATTTTTTTATTTAAAATAAAAATAATTTTCTTTTTATTTTCTTAAAAACTATTTTTAAAATACAATTACAAACAACACTAACATCTATCTATATTCCCGGATGCACCCGAAATGTAGGAACGGGTAACCCAACCACCACTCCGTACCTAAATAAAAAAACACAGGAAAAGAATCATAGCAACCACACGAACCCAAAACAGGTAGTCCACTGCTCCACTAAGTTCTAGTTTTATCTTATATCACTCACCATTTCTCCACCTTAGACTTGCTGCTCTACCCGCACCAACCACTACTGATTATCACTCCAAAAAAAAAAAAATGGCCTGCTCAGCTACCTCCACCACACTCATCTCCTCTATCGCCACCGCCACCACCACCACCACCACCACCAAATCCATGGCCTCTCCTTTCTCCAAAAACATAACTCTCCCCAACTCATTTTTTGGCACTCGCAAATCCTTCCAGTCTCGTGTCCCTCGTTCCATTTCCTTGACTCGCGGCTCTCGTTCTAGAAATACCTTCGTTGTCAAAGCCTCTGTAAGTTTTTTCTCAGATTCGTTAATATTTATGTCCGAAATTTATATTTCATTAACTATTCTTTTGTGTTTGATTCCGCCTCTAACCGAGTTTGCTTTCGTTTTATTCTGTGTAGAGCGAACTTCCATTGGTCGGAAACATAGCTCCGGATTTCGAGGCAGAGGCTGTCTTCGATCAAGAGTTTATCAATGTACTTTGTGCTGAAAATGTTATCGTTTTTTTATTTTTTTCTAATTAAATGAAATCCCAATTTACATTGATGTTTCTATTTTGCACAGAAATTTGGTCTTACAAAGTAGATTAAGTACCTAATTGCTACTTCGATTGTTGTAAAATCGTGATTTGAAAGGCAGTTAATTGTTAGATTGATTGGCTACGAAAATTGTGTGGTGAATTGAGATTGCATTTGTGTTCCTGTGCTGTGTATTATTCTTTCAAACTCTTTTATGTTTGATTGGTTAATTTTGGTTTTCAGGTTAAGCTATCTGATTATATTGGGAAGAAATATGTGATTCTGTTTTTCTATCCATTGGACTTCACATTTGTTTGCCCCACAGGTTTGTTAGGAACTTAGCTCATGTTGTTTGAAGCTTTGAAGAGTTGTGGATTCTAATTGTTCTTCTCATATTTTTTCTGTTTCACCTGTGTGCAGAGATAACTGCTTTTAGTGACCGTCATGAGGAATTTGAGCAGATAAACACAGAAGTATTGGGTGTTTCAATCGACAGTGTGGTATATATTTTCTTTTGTCAAAATCAAGAAAGAAAATTCTAGGAATCTTGTGACTTTGTCCTGACATCTTAGTGGATTTTGTGTCTTCTCTTCAAGTTTTCAACTTTTATTTGATGATCTCGAGCGCATAATCCCACACACAACACACACCCTTAGGATAATATAATCCATCTCTAGATAGTGTAATTGATTTTTTTTTTGTTTTTGTTTCAGTGGGGTGGGGGGGAAGGATTCTTGTAGCCAACCTAAAACAGCCGGATTAAAGCTTGGGATGACTTGTCTTTGACTTGAATTTGTGTGTATTATGCATATTGATTTCCTTTATATGAATAATGTGGACCATTCTTGCTAGCACAATTGATAAAATTGTGTGGCCTTTGCATGTATTCTGAAAACTTATGGTTCAAGCCACAGCATTCTGAGTTGATAAGTTGAAGTGAGTATTGTAACGGACAAAAACTAACTTGGTTATAGAAGAAACTAGGAACAGAAAATAACTGTAAAGAATCCCAGTTTGGGTTTTCGTTATTAATCGATTGACTTTGGCTATAGAAGCTATCATCGGCATATAATCCAATTGCAACCTTGTTGGATGCAAGTCGGGCCATTACCAGTTTTTAATCAGCTTTTGTCTGCACTAATAAAAGACATCAACATTTGCATTCAAAACTGGAATCATCCACTATCCGTTTGATATGTCAGATCTGGTTTTGGTGTTGAACTAAAAATCATAAATTGATTATTGATTTTGAACGTGTTATGATATCTACTTTGTGTAGTTCTCGCACCTTGCCTGGGTCCAAACAGATAGAAAGTCTGGTGGGCTTGGAGATTTGAAGTATCCTTTGATTTCTGATGTCACCAAATCCATTTCAAAATCTTATGGAGTACTAATTCCTGATCAGGTACGAGATGTTTTTATTAATGTTGTTCTAAAGAAACACAATGAACTCATTAACACCTTCATTATTTTAATATCACTTTGTTATTGCACATCCTTGCATTTTTTTGCGTGTTGTTTGTTACTGGAATGACTCAGTATCAAGCTAAACCATTGTGACTTGGGTCTAGATCACATCTAGTTGTTCTCTATTGAATGGGAATCAGAGTGCCTTGTTATTCTCTTAGTGGTCCTATCTATCCTGTGGTTAATGCCATTCCCATTGTCAGACAATGCTGAGAAAAGTGTTCTCTCAGAGTAATCACCACTGCCCCTTATTCTGCACTGTGCTTGGAAGAGGAGCCTCCACCTCCACCTTTTCTGTTTTTGATACCTGGTTTTAATTTCAGGGAGTTGCTCTGAGAGGACTTTTCATCATTGATAAAGAAGGAGTCATCCAACATTCCACCATTAACAACCTTGCCATTGGGCGTAGTGTTGACGAGACAAAGAGGACACTCCAGGTGATTTCACAAATACAGGGCAAAGATATTCTAAAACTGGATGGATCGGCATTGCTGTACAACTGAAGTTTCTTTCGGCATATGTTTTCCATTCATTCTTATTATTTGCTTTTGCATTTATTGCAGGCCTTGCAGTACGTGCAAGAAAATCCAGATGAAGTTTGCCCAGCTGGGTGGAAGCCTGGTGAGAAGTCCATGAAGCCTGACCCAAAGCTGAGCAAGGATTACTTCGCTGCAATATAGAGGGGGCAGCAATGCACTGCGAATTTCATTTCACTGTGAATTAGGGAGGTTTGAACAAGATTTATTTATCATGTAGTGTCGTTTTAGACATGCGATTTTTGAGCAGCAATTTCTGGAATAAGTGCACTGGACAGGAATCTCTCTCTCTTCTCTTCTTGTAATCGAATGATGCAAAAACAATGTCTTCATGTCACTCTCCAATTCCATTGTGTGTGTGGGTATTTCATTTCAGAGCTTTCATCCTGATATCTGTTCTTGTTGAGGAGAGAGTTTCTGAAGTGATTTTCACTTTTCAGTGGATTGAGATATTTTGTTGGGCTTAAGCCTAGCTGTAGAACTCCCAAAAGTGTATTGTTTTCCTTTTCAGTGGGCTCGGATTTTGGTGGGCTTACCTAAGCTGAGGTCCTTAGAAACATCCACTGGAATAAAACTATATCTACTTTTTACGTTATGCTATGGTGGATCACATATTTTTTTAAGAAAATATAAAAAATATATAAGTTGACGAGATCTTTTTCTAATATCATTAAACTTGGTATTTCAAAACTTAGACAATACGAACAAGAAGTTTCATTATAAAAAAATAACCTAACAAATGATTTATCTTTCCTCACTATTTTCATCCTTTTCTCTCAAAGCTAGAAATTACAAAATAAGCAAAGCAATTGTTAGATCAAAATTAAAATTATAATTAAGCACATCATTCTCATTGTTTTCTTACATTTCACTTCTCCATCTTTCAATTTGTTATTGTCCCATAATTTCAACTCTTGTCCAATCCAATTAGGCTATAAAGAATTTAATTACTAGAAAAAGATGAAAAAAAAAACACCTACAAGAATCTTTTTAATATATTTGCTAACATGGTAAGAGTTCGTTGCCCAAATTTCAAAGGAATTTGCATGAAAAGACACCTCAAATGACATTATTTTCTATTAATTTTAGTATTTTTTTCATATTAGAGTTCTAATAGTTCTCAAGTGGCGTGATGACATAAAATTTGTAATCCGTGTAACAGATTTCGAGTTCAAAATAAAATATATATTTACTATAAAAACTAAAACAACTGGAGTTTTACTCACCTATACACCTCACATACAAAACAAAAAAGAAGAAGTTCCGATAACAGCAATAATTGCCGATACCCGGACAGCGATCAGCCGATTGTTGCTTGTTGGATTGTCTACCCTTCAGTGCCTGTCCAGTGTAATTAACAAGTAGCAAGTGCCTTCATTTAGGTTGACCATATAATGTTTGACTGCCACCAATCTCAAGGAGATTACATTTGACGCACGCAATCGAATGCATTTGCACATTAAAAAAACCATGTGCCTCGCATGCACACACAAGCTTCCATCACGGGTTCCTTCTAATATGCTTCTTTGGTTTCCAAATAGTTGGGGCTTTATGAGTTAAATATATCTATATATATATATATATATATATATATGAAATTAATAGAAAACACAGGGAAAAAAAACATTTTGTACTTGAAAACACAAAACACAGTAAGTAGTGTTTTTACATACCCCAGCAAATGGACTAAAACTCCCCTAGCTAGATCTCTTTCCCTCTGGACTTGATAATTTTATATGGATCAAAGGTCATTCTCCAAATAAAAAATAAGAGGAAAATCCAACTCAACCCAACACATCACATCACATCACATCACATCATCTTTATTTTGAATTAATTATCTATTAAATTTGTTAATATAAGATCTAGCCAGAGAGGGATTTAGTATAAGTAAATAAGAACTAGCTGTAAGAAAATAAATAAATAAATAGGTATTCAATAGTTTAATTTCTTCTCATTTGCTATGATTGTTAACTGCAAATAGTCGGGACTATTATTCATTAATACAACTGTCGAAGGATGCAATTCTATTTAATAGCATAGTTTCCATTAATTATACTATTTAGATGTGGGAGGCACGGAACACTTATCACCAATATTATTGTACAATCATGATCCTACTTGATTCATTATAAAACTCGGTATAATCTTTGTTCTAATTAACTAGTAAGATTAGAATGGCTCACACCACACAAAACTTGGAATCTTGAAATGGATTTCTTGTAACGGGGGATGCTATTTTTTTATTTATAATTTTAACTGCTATTTAAAAAAAAAAAACTCTATCAACAATAAGTCGTTCCCTCTAAAACACACGAAGTATTTATCATGATTTAAGAGTTTAAATATTCTGTCGAGTAATAACGTATATTATTTATAAAAACATAAAATAATCGGGATTTTACTCGTTAATCTTAATCTATAAAATATGGTTTTGAAAAGTGGGTTTCTTTCCTCCAGAAAAAAGTTGAAATATTCTAAATTATACTTTCATAATCAATCAATATTGTGCCACAATTGTTGGGTGATCATATCATGATCTAGAGGGTTATTATTAATTGTTGGGAGAAACTTTTGGAGTGTAGTAAGGAAACGCCCAGACATGTGAACGCACCGCATTAGAAAAGACACAACTTGACATTGGTCTCTCCTTGTGTCGTCATCTTCTGATCTTCCACTTGCTGATTATAAAACCAAAGAAAATACTTCACAAAGATATGGAATTTGGGCTGAGGAGGAGGGGGGCCGGTGTTTTGACTCTAAAAACTTTGACGATTCCATATTTGAGTTGCATGCCCAATCTGAATTACAAATAAGATTGCGGGTCTTTGGCTTTCTTACCATTATTGCAACTGACTTTAGAACTGCAAATTTGTGGATCTTATTAATCATAGCCATCAAAAGTTGTTTTAAAGAATATTGTAATGATTTTAAATACAAGTTAATTATTAGATGAGTTGGAACATATATAAAATAATATTCATATGAATAGCGGTGGTTAAAAAATAATATAAATCATATTCCAGGGTGTTATTTAATAGTTTAACCTTTCAAGTGAGATGATTCTTAATATGGTATCAAAACATTGTTGATCCAACAGTAACGAGTTCAAATCTTACCACACCTATTTTATTTGATAAAAATCAAGCACAAGGTAATGTGAACCTGTATGCAAGTTTCAAGCTTAAAGAGCTTTCAATTGAGAGAATGTGTTAAAGAACAATATAAATTATATCTTGGGATCTCACCTAATAGCTTAACCTTCAAAGTGAGATGATTTTTTTGACATGGTATCAAAGCCATGTTGACCCAACAGTCACAAATTTGAATCTCGACACCCTCATTCTATTTGATAAAAAAATAGTACAAAATAGTGTGAGTTTGTGCAAGTTTCAAGCCCCAAAAGATTTCACTTGAAGGGACGTGTTAAAGAATAATATAACTCATATTCTGAGATTTCACCTAATAGCTTAAATTTCAAGATGATATAGTTTGGTTTTAACTAAGGTTTGAACTTGGGACAAAATATGCGTAACTCGAGAAGATTAATATATAAAGGTTTTTTACTGAAAATAAATATTTTTATGTTTTTTTTTCCTGTTTAGTATTATGAGGTTGAAAATACTCTATCATTAGAATGTTTAATTTTTAAAAGAGTAAGGAACAATTTTTTCATATATATATATATATATATTAAATTAATTGGTAAATAGTTAAAATTCTCAAAACTTATGAAATATATTATCTATTATTCATAGCCATCGATTTTATGAAACAATTCCTTAATATTATGGATTTTTTAAATAGTTCCTGAGCATTCTCAAATATTTGAATGGCTCACAAGTTTGCAGATTATTTTTTTTTAAAATATATTATTAATTTCATAAACATTATCATTTTTAAAACAAATATTTATATTAAATACTATTTTATATTCTTTATGATGGAGTATTTCTTGAATCATTTGTTAAGATTTTCAATTTTTTTTAATTAAAAACATGATTTTTTTAATTTCTTAAAAATATTCCTAAATTTTAATTGATATCAATCTTGAGATTAACAACATCATTTGTCTTCAGAATGCGGTAAAACATTAACAGACCCTAGCCAATACCGTCGATTAATTGGGCGTCTCATTTATCTCACAATTTCTTAGCCTGAGATCACTTATGCAGTACAACTCTTAGTCAATTCATGCAGAAACCTTGTCGTCCACATCTTGATGCTGCATATTATGTTCTTCGCTATTTGCAGAGTTCTTCTGGTCAAAGTCTTTTTTTCCCTTCAAACAATGATTTTTTGATCAAAGCTTACCGTGATGCCGATGGGGCAAGTTGCCCTATGACTCGATGATCTATTACAGGTTACTACATCTCTTCCTTGTATTGCTCCTATATCTTGGAAATTCAAAAGGCAACCCACAGTGTCATGTTCCTCTTCAGAATCAAAACATCTCTCTATGGTTGCTACTACTAGTGAGGTGATATGATTATGTAGTTTGCTTGCTAATCTGTCTTTGCTTTATTTACAATCAATGTTTTTGCAATGCGATAATCAATCGGCTTTACACATCGTTGTTAATCTTGTTTTTTATGAGCGCACTAAATATATTGAGATCGACTACCATTTCATTCATGAGCACTTGCAATCTGGGATCATTGCTACACAATGTCTCAACTCAATTCCAATTGGCCAATATCTTAGCTAAAGCCTTGGACGTGATCGTTTCCATTTTTTTCTTCGTAAGCTGGGCATTCAGAATCTTCATGCTCCCTCCATCTTGAGGGGAGATCTTGAACACATTTGTTACCTTATTTATCAATATGAGTCTCTATGAAGATATTGTTTTGAATATTTATCCTTGTATTTGCAAATCTCTAAGACGTAGGCTGCAATCATTCTGTAAATTAGCTAGCTAGCTGTTATTTTTGCAGAACTTTCTCCTAGCTTTTCTATGTGTATAAATCATTCCATTTGCAATAGAATAACTGTGGGAATTCAGTATTCTTTTCTTCATGTTTTAAGCTCTCTTTTCTTCAAAACACATTAGCCATACGAGGGAACTTGACCTATCGGTTCAAACACATTAGTCACTCAAAATTAACATGGGAAAAACCGAGAAAGCTGTTCTGATTCGGTTTATAAACAGGAAAAATAAATTTCTTCATATATCTATATATATATATATATTTTTATTATTATTATTGCTACTGGATGTGGTCGATTTTGACTACATAAAATATATATTATAATCCTTCTTGGACACATAAATATAAATAATCCTGAACTGATTCCATTCCTTCCTTCCAAGTTCACACAAAAGGGAGACTTTGAGACACATCAGAGCTGACACAATGCCGAAAGGGTACCCCAAAAAGCTCTCCTCTTCTCAAAGCTTTATACCCCAGAAAAAGGGAGACTTTGAGACATCAGAGCAGACCAACACCAAAAGGGTACCCCAAAAAGCTCTCCTCTTCTCAAAGCTTGTATACACTAATCAGGCAAAACCTGAAGAGAAACATCATTCTGTATATACCTAAGCAAAAAGATCACTACGCCACCCCTGATTCAGGCAGTCAATCTATCAACCTCTTCCCACACCAGCTTGGCTGTTATTTCATCATATTCTGGCACGTAATCCTGGGTAAAAAAGAGACATTAATCAGATAATGTATGCAAAAAGGTTATGTAAATCCACTAATTAAGTAGTAATAAAATATCAGCACCACTTCATCATACAGCAGCCATTCTCATTCTATTATTATTATTTTATCTTAAGATAGTGATTTTAATGGAACTTGATTGGGAAGAAGATACAGAATCTCACTTTAAAAAGATGATTTGGATTGTTTAAAGAAGTCATCCTTTTAAAAAATGTGAAGGAAAACCATGTTTTATGTATTAGATAGAGTAATCTACCTCTAGTTGTCTGACCAGCTGCGTGGCTGTGGGTGCAGACACGATAATGCGACGTGCAGTAGGTGATATGAAGCCTTCATCCACGGCCTTGTCAATGAAAGACAACAACGAATTATAGAACCCATCTACATTCAAGAGGCCCACCTGCAAAAATAATATGAAAAACCCACTGGTTAATTCTTTATTATACTATATACGTAGACGATATCAAAGTCAAAACATCAAACTACAACGAAGGAACCTTTAGTTTGACCAACGCTACTTTCATTTTTTTATTCAAGTTCTCTATAGGAAGTTTCTCCCATTTGGAAGGACAGCCAACAAATCAATATATCATACAAGAAATCATGCAGCTTGAATATGACTATAAGGATCGCATACCTTAACCTAATCTTTGCATGTGAATCCATTTAAGGGTCACATGATTTGATTCAGTGCTACATTACTAATTATCTAGTACAATCAATAAGATCCATTGACCATTGACCAACAGTGCCCTAAAGCACCCACGAGCTCGAGAAACATGACACGTGTCAGACACAGTCGAAGCTTAGAAGCAAACTAAAATATTTTAACATGCTAGAGAGATGACGATGTACAGAGAGTTCTCGAACTTGAAACATGACAACCTGTGAAAGCAACATTACATTAAGTGCTGATGCTATGTGCTAGCTGGGGAATGATCTAAAGAAAAACATTTAAAATTTGGAAGCTAATTAATATTCAAAATTCAGCTGCTGAATTTATTTTCTTATCTCCCCTTATATACATAGTATAAATATTGAATAGATTTTCATGATTATTTATCGTTAACAAAACTCTTAAACAAAATTCTAAGATTTCTTTTTATCCTTTGTTATGCTAGGCTGGTGTTGGATACTTCTCTTTGGACGTTCTATTTTTTTTTAAAAAATAAACATGTAAATGTCTTTTGAAAGTACATAAAACTGAAACATAGGCGATAATATCATTACTAATGATCATCAAATTAATATGAACCGATGATTGTTCTAACAAAACTCATTTTGTTAACCATCCTATGTCAATGCTAGTAGTTCCTTAATCAAGCAAAGAAAAATGTTAATCAAATAAATAAAAATAATGAAAATAATTAGAGCATATAATTTCAGTTAGATCTTAATGGTAAGAGACAAATGCTAATCAAATGGGATCATTTTTTTTTTATGCCTTTGGAAAAGCGCAATCGGGACTTGCACATGTTAATATTCATTCTTGTTTTTGGATAAGAATATGTTGATCATTTTAACAAATATTTTTTTCAAGAAAAAATCATAGTTTTACTTTTCATTATGCAATGAGTTAGGGCACTACTCAATCGCCCTCTCTAAAGCAAATCTTTGGATCCCTCTCTGCAAATACATGTATAAAAAATGAAACGAGAGAAAAATTCTTACAGGTTTGTGATGGATATTTAGTTGAGCCCATGTAATAACTTCAAGCAATTCTTCTAGTGTCCCATAGCCCCCTAGCATTAGCAAAAGTCAAATTCGAGCACGTAATGAAATTATTTTAACATATATCCATATATGCATGCACTTTGCATCACAACAGGCTCACTTTACATGGGAAAAAGACCAATTATGTACGTGTGTGACTTCTGTTTTTGACATCCTGATCAAATCTAAGACCCATTGATTAACGTAATTTACAGATCAAGTTCTTACCAGGGAGGGCAATGAAGGCATCGGCTTGGCGAGCCATTTCAGCTTTCCTTTGATGCATATCAGACACAGCTCTAACTTCTCCGACAGGCTCCCCTGTTACCTGCAACAAGATTTTATGCATTAATTACAAATTATTATTTAATACTTGTCATTAGTTAATACCTCATCTACTTTAACAGAATTGGACTTTTCTCAGGGCCAACAAACACCCACATCTGCTTCCTAATATTTAAGCTTGTTAATAAACAATTTTGAGAGGTTGGAAAAATGGGCAGGAGTGTCACTAAATAAATAGACAGGTATGTCGAATAACATATAATATTGTCTTATCAGGAAAGGCCCAGTTTCATTTTACTGTCCTCAATGTGGAAACAAAACATATGATAATGTAAAACAAAAGTGAGGTTTTTTCTTGTACGGGAGCGTTTTTGTGTTTACATACCTCTCTGGGCATCAGAGATCTTGGGATTACTCTGCAAGACAAAAGAAAAACAATCCAACAACTGCAAGTCAGGACCAATATCCAAACAACATAGGCTCCAACTTCAGGTTCAAAGGAGTAAAAGAGCGTAATGCATGGAAAACATTCTTGAAAATTCACTGAGTTTGATTGAACACAGGGAAGTAATATTTTTTTGTATGAATTGGAGGAACTCATTCTTTGAAAAATATATTTTGTGGGTCAGGTGAATGAGTAAAATTCTGGCTGTCCAACTCTTACAAGAACTGTATACCTTAACTTGAACTCGAATTTTGCTATGCAAATCTCAAGCTCTTTGTTATCACACAACAAAACAAACTTAGAGATACCGGGAAGTAATATGGTCATTTGATAATCTAAAAACAGGCCTACAATTTGGAAAACGCACTCCGATTCATGGAAAAGAAAGGTGCTCCCTTAAAAGTTTGCATACTTTCTACCACCCTTTTCAGCCACTTTCTTTCTAACAGTATTATTACATAGTAGAGTTACACTGACATTGCGAGGACCAAAACAGATCGCTTTATCCAACTCATGAACAAGGCTGCTCAAAAAGCTTCCAAACATCAGCTGAACACACACTTTAAGTGGATAGTACTCTAGACATGTTCATGTTCATAATAATAAACATAAACCATCAACAGCAGATTTAGTACCATGGCCACAGTCACTAGCTAGGAAATCAATATGCTCAAAACACTTTTTTTATTGGTTTAAATTCCCCATTTCTTGTCTGGACCAGCATTTGATCTCATGATGTCTGGCTTTGAGCAGGTTTGATAAATGGGAATTCCAATGCATAGGAGCTTGGGGAATTTGCATTGTTCAAGAGGAAAAAACTATTATAATTAGTATATGAGGAAAGGAATGTCCGAATGCCACCCCATTTCAATGTACCAAATGAGACGGTAAAATATTAGGAGATAAAAATGAAGTGTAGAGAGAGAGAGAGTCTAACCCTAGAACATGGCGCCCACCATCATGAACCGCTTGAGAAACAAGGCCCATTAACCCCAGGCTCCCACCTCCATAGACCAAATCAATTCTTCTATCAACCTTCAGGACCGTAGAAAACAAAACCCAATTAAGACGTGTCACGAATTCCAACCATCATCAACACAAGATATTCATTAGATGACATTGGTAACCATAACCTTTCAGTCGAACCAATAAAAACTCTTAGCAAGATAATTGTAGTCTTTAGAAAGTTAATTAAATGAGTTTTAGTGTTTCAAAATAAGTTTGAAACAAAATGTAAAACTAATGAGTGCACTAAATAAATTGGCGGAGAACCCCATAAACGAAAATCATGAAGGCTAAGCTTGTGAAGGAGTGCCCGAAAATAACACGCTTAAGAGAGTCATGATACCAAGGTAGCACGTTTGGTTCCCCCAGGAAATGAACCAAAAAATATTCATCTTGTTTTTATTTTGATTAAAATAGTTTCATTCTGTTGAAATTAAAAAAACAGAATTAATTACAAGTTCTGATGCAAAACCAAAAAAAAATGAATCATGCAAGAAGGCTGCTCAACTGACAGGCAGGTTACAGCTAGCATTCTCTCATGCCAAACATAAACCCTAAACCTTCTCTCCCCCAGCTAATTTCTCTAACAATCATAAGCCCACGTTGAAAGCTTGTTTTGTGGCAACTTGCAGGCACACCACCACTACTCCCACACCCACCGGAAGACGTTAAAAAATAAAGAATAATAGCAGTGACACAGAGTAAAATCATTTCAGGCAAATGGATAGAATGAATACACAAACGTAAAGGGAAAAAAAAGACGAAATGACAAAAACTTGAAGAACAGAAATTAAAGGGTCCCTGCTTCTCTAAAAGCCAATAACCAGGACCAAAATGAAAAAAAAAAACTTCAACCGAATTGCTTGTTGAATGAAGGATGAATATTGAATTCTAATATATCCCCAAAACGTTGAAGGATAATTTTAGAATCTCCTTCAATGAGAAAAGTCGAATGTTCAAGTCCCATTTAGAAATGAAGGCTAAACAAGAAAAAAAAATGCAAAAAAAGAAGAAGAAATCGGAATGGTCTAAAGAAAGCTATTCTGAAAGAAATCTTGAATGTAAGGGATGGATATATGTGAAGAAAAATCAGGAAAAACCCGTTGTATATGCGAGCTGAGATGGGGGGTGCAGAATATATAATTACCAATTCCTTGGCCAACTCTACAGCAGCTTCCTGGTAGCTAGCTTTCTTTCCTGAACTGCTCCCACAAAATACACATATCCTCTTAAACTTGGATTTAGTTTCCTCCATTTCTCTGTCTCTGAACTCTGGCTTCCTTTGTTTTCTCTCTTGAGTCTCGATGATGATTTGTGTAAAGAATGAGAGGGTTGAGAACGAGAACAAAGTGGATATTTATTTAAATACAGAACTCACGTTAACTAATGCCTGAGCCGTGTTATTGGTACGTGTTTTTATTTTATATTTTTTTCTCGGAGAATATTCTTCGTAAGGGCTATTTATTTGGAAGGTGAAATAGACGACTTATAAAGCTTCCTTTTTAAAAAAGACAAAAACAAAAACCAGTGCTAGCGATATTAATTATTGAGTGTTTTTCAAGAAAATAAAATCTAAACACGAGAATGATTCCAACTCTTGATCTACAGTATTGACCCTGTTTTGATTTTTTTTTAAGCGCGGAAACTCGTTTCTTGATATATATTTTGTAGATTTAGATAAACAAGTAAAATCCTAATTGTTTTAGATTCTTATTAGGAATGCATGTCCGAACTTGAATTTGAGATTTACTTTGCAGATCATAAGATTTCTGTCATCACGTCATGTCTCTTAAGAACCCTGTTTTATATTGCTAAACTCTAAAAAAAATAATGTTTTGATATTTATTTATTTATTTATTTATTTTAAAGTGGTATTTGGTTAATGTTTTTTTTTGTTATTAAAGAAAAATAGATGTAACTTTGAAAAGAAACCTTGAAACAAAGCAGGGCATTTTGATTTAACTTTGAAAATTATTCACAACTGTAAAAATTAATTCAGCATGCTAACATTCATTCTAAATATTGATATTTTAGTTGTTTACTTTGTAATAACGCCTTTTGACCTTCGATTTTCAATGTATGATAAAACATAATAAATAATAAATAAAGGATAATAAAAAAGGAATTGAGGAGTGAAATGACACACAAGAAAAACAAACATAGAGAATAAAGTAAAATAATCTTAAGTATTAGTAAATAAAAATATTTGATTGTGATTATGAAAATGAAGGAAATGAAAGATCTTAGAATTGTTTAGAAGTAGAAAACTTGACTTTTAATAAAAATCAAGATTCTTATTGTCATAACTCAATTATGGGTTATTCTTCTAAATCTACCCAAAATAAAAAAAAATAAAAGGGGCTGGCGTCAATAGAAAAATCACGGTGAAAATTTTGGACGCTTTCGAGAGCCTAATCATACTCTTTTGTGCCCAAAAATGAAAGAAAATGCAAATTCAATGCTAAAATAATTTATTATTGGATAAATATGCATAGAAATTAAATGGAAAGGAATAATTATATTTTTATGGGTCAGTTTAAAGTGTGATTATGTTTAAAAATTAATTTAATGCCCTATTGAAGGATTTAATTAAGCACAAGGACTTAATTATACTTTAAATGAGTTAAATTAATTTTATTAAGGGTTTAATTAGTGAGAAATTAAGTTTGAAAGCCTAATTTGGATTAAATTGAGAATATTGGAATTTTCAGAGACAACTTTTTTGGGTGAAATCGGAAGCCAAAATTGAAGAAAAAACATCGTTCTTCCCGGTTTTCCAGTCGGAAAACTCCTTTTTTTCATAACCTGTTTTTTGTCTATCTATTATATATTTTTGCAAAAAAAACTTATTAAGGTATTACCGGCAACCATGCTTGTGCCATGCCAACACCCATACCTTGTAACCCACCCATTGCATTATATCACACTATTCTTGGACATCACTCCCATACTTGCGAATTGCACATTTAGTTTATAAAAGGGGGAGACCTGTTTACAAAAAAAGGAGGAGAGCATGAAATAATAGGGGAGATAACGGAGAAAAAAATTGAACACAGTGGGGGCGAACATAGACACAGAGGTAGACAACCGATCACAAGCAACCATAAAAAACCAAAAGCCCTTCGTACTCTTCCTCGACACCGACAATATTGTCACTCCATCACTGGCTGGACCCTCACCTAGCCGACAACCCCTTCCTTCACCACAACTGCAACAACAACAGCCACAAGTTTTTTGAAGATAGTAGTAGACGTCTCTCTCCCTCCCTCAATAACTTTGGCAGGTTTCTGGCAAGCACAAGCAATTCAGCATTCACAGCTGCTCTATCCATGACCTCCAGTAGCGGCGACAAGTCTCCAGCAACTCAGCTGCAACACCCTCTCTCTCGCCTTTCTCCCGTAACATTTCTCTTTCTCTAGCAGCAAGCTTCCATTGGCTCTCTCGACCATCACATCCACCAACTCCAACTCCACCACTACCAGAAGAACCATCTCGGCTTCCTCTACCTAGCATTAGTGGCAGGTGAGCCTCTTGTCTCCCTCTGTCAACCTCTTGTTTACTCTTCACCATTTGGTAAACAATAAAGGGAGTGAATTAATTCATTTTTATTGTCCCACTGTTCACGACATGTGAACAGTGGTACGTAACTTGCGTCCCACTGTTCACATGGTGAACATTGGGGGTGACTGGGCCAGATTTTGTCCAGCCAGGCTACTGAAGTAAGGTGGGTTGCCAACCTACCTAGGCTTGAAGCCCATTTCGAAGGGAGGTGGATTGTTAGCCCACCAAGGATGGGTAAGTCGGAGTCTAGTCCCCAAATGATGGGCCTTTCGGCCCATCAAAGCTGGGCAGCCAACCCACACAAAAAATAAAATAAATAAAATAATACAAAATATAAAAATTGCATTTAAAAAACAAAAATATATTGTTTTCATCCATACAACTAAATTCCAAATTTTTTTCAATCATGTTTTTCGTAAAAAAATATATGTTGCATCTTTCACTTTTTGAATGAAAATTGGATATAGTAACTAGTTTATGATTATCCATTGGAATTTGGCTAAAATATCAAAAAAAAATTAATAATTATTTTGTTTTAGCTACCGGGTGTAAAATTACATTGTAAAATACACCTGCAGATAATAATTTTTTTTATAAAAAAATGTGGTGTAAAAATTTTCATACTTGAGAATGGTTAGGTTTTCGACTTTATGGAGTAGAGACCCTCTCACGAAGAGAGATATGCTTTGAGCTTTAGAAAAAACCAACAAATAGATAATCTGGCTTATAAAAAACAATTAAACAACAATACAACTTACCTTAGATAGGGTGCACTTGGGGTGATGTGTCTTTCCCTTGCACAACAAATCCCGCTACACAGACTCTCACAGACCATTAGGTTTTCTAGAGACCTTAATAGTAGGTGGCGACACCCAAGAATTATAGTATTAATTTTGAGACTATTCTACCCTCCTTTCACCGTGCATCGTCTCCCCTCCAGGGATGGTGTGGTGCAAATCATGAAAAAAATGTCACCGTGACACTTATAAAGAAAAAAATAAAAACAAATTGATAATTGAACTTAATAGGAATATTTTTCTTGTAATGAAAAAGGAAATGGTGGATTCTCATTAAGGGAGAAAAATAAATATAGTTGTAATTTGCAACAAATTGATAATTATTGAAACAAAATTATGCACATTAAAATAAGATTTTAATTAATGAAAAAAATAAAAAAATTTAAATTTATTTTTTAGTTCTTTCCTCATAAATTTTAACAAAAAGATAAGAGACATTACACATATAAAAAGAACTACAAACAAGAGATAAAAAAAAACACTCTCACTTCCCAAATAAACATTAAAAATATCTTCACAAAATTAAATAAAAGAAGACAAAAAACAAATCCTTCTTGCCAACAAAAACCCTAACCGTCTACTATTCTCTATCTTTTGCCTCTCTTAGCCACAACTCTTGTTCCATCACTATCATATCTCACCCACAACATAACCACTCACATCGTTCTCTTCTCGCCACCACTAAATAAACAAACTCATCACACTTATTTGGAGTATAACCACTATCTTCTTCACCATTTAGATACTCATAGTTGATAATACCAAACATAACAACCATCGCTATTGCTTACTCACAAGGCACAACTCCAACAACACCACACAAAACCCTTTTTCTGCATGTTGTTAGCCAAACAAAAATCTCCTCCTCCTTTACCAACCACCAACCCACATTCTTGAATCATCATATCAACCTCCCTCGAATCTAATCAAAACTTGAAAATAAGCTCTTCATAATTGTCGCGACAACAGTTTTTTTCACTTGTCTCATGTGTTGCCATTCCTGGAGAGGGGAGACGGAGCATGGGAAATAGTTTTTTTATAATTGTAAAATTACAACTATAATTCCTAGGAGTCGTTATCTAGTATTAAGGTAACTAAAAAACCTAATAGTTTGCGAGAGTCAGGGTAAGGTGACTTGTTGTGCAAGGGGAAGACGCACCACTTGCAATGCACTCCACCTAAGATAAGTTACATTGTTGTTTGATTGTTTTTATAAGTCAAATTTTTATTTGTTGGCTTTTTCTAAAGCTCAAAGTAGATCTCTTTTCGTGAGAGAGTCTCTACCTCTTTGGGCCAAAACCTAACTGTTCTAAGGTTCGAAATCTAACATTGCATTTATTGTACTTTAATATCGATGATGTACTTTACAATGTAATTTTACACTTCAATAATTAAAGTTTACTACTAAAAAAATAAACAAAAATATTGTTCAAAGATTTTTTATAGAAATCTAACGGATAATCATAAATTGATTGTGGTATCTCATTTTTCATTTCAAAACATGAGAAAATATGCATTTTTTTACAAAAAAAAATGCTTAGGAAAATTTTAAAATTCGGTTGTATGCATGAAAACAACATATTTTTTTCTTCTAAAAATACAATTTTTATTTTTTATTTTTTAAAAATCAAATGGACTGGGCCTGATAAAATGGGTTGGGCCAGCCATGATAGTCATTTCGGCCCAACATCTCACTCGGGTCGAGCTAGACATTATGTCCAGCACTTCTTACTGTTCACTTGCATAGTGAAAAGTAACTAGCGGAGGAGAAGGCGGAAGTTACATGTTGATCATGCCATGTAGAGGAGGTCGTGTTGGTGCTGTCAATGGTGGTGGCGCTAGGAATGGTGGCCGCAGGAAGAGAAGAAAAGTGTTGCAATGGTTGTTGTCACTGCGTGCAACTGTTACTGTGTGGTCAAAGGAGAAGAAGAGTTGTTATGGAAGGATAAGAAATTGTTGGCGTTAGGGAAGAAGAAAGAGCTACTGCAGGTCCTGCCGATATGAAGTGCAACTACTGTAGTCGGAAGGGAAGAAAAAGTTGTTGTCGATGGAGAAGTGCAACAACTGTCAATGGAGAAAGAGGTTGCTGTTGGTGGCTATTGCTTAGGGAGAAAAGGCTGTTGCTGTTGCTGTTGCAACTACAATAGAAGGTAAAAAAGAAGTTATCATCTATCGCTGGACGTGAAGAACTTGTCGTCTATTGTGAGCTAGAGGTTGTGGTCGGTGGCCCCAACGATGAAGACATAGAGAGTTTTTGTTGCCAACAGTAGATAGAGAAGCCGAAGTCTTTGTTTTCAATATTTGTGTTCCATGCATTCTTTGTTGCCTCCTCTCCCCCTGTACATGTTCTATTTTTCATGTTCTCCTCTCCTTCTTTGTCTCTTTTTTTTTGTTTGTTACCTCCATCTGTTTTTTTTTGTTCCCCCCTTCCTCCCTTGTTGTTCGTTGATCACAACTATATATAGAGTTGAAAATCACTCTTCATTTTCTCATTGCATAAAGGCACGGGGTGCCTCTTCCTCTTCTATGATGATGAAGACGACGATGTGCACTATTATAGTGCACAAAGAAATGTATTGGTTGTCTGCAAATTCTACACGATGACACAAGTACAATTTGGTCCCTTGATTTATAATTATTCTAATTGTTCTCTTAATTGTCTTTAAACTTTTAATATTATGCAATTTTATCCCCCCCAAAATTTCAATAGCATCCTTAAATTTATGTGCTATTTTTACTTCAATCTTTGGTCTTGAATTTATGCAATTTGACCCTCGATTGATCATTAAACTCTTAATTGTCTTTGATTTTGCCCCTGATTGCAAACGATTGACTTGGAAAAAATTCAATTTGGTCTCTAAAAATTTCAATCTTCTCAATTGAGCCCGAATTAGGCTTCCGAACTTAATTTTTCATCAATTAAGTCCTTAATAAAATTAATTTGACCATTAAAGTATTATTAAGTTTTCTTCAATTGGATCCTAAATTAATTCATAAACATAATTACACTTTAAATTGGTCAATGATTAAATCAAATTGGCTTATAAAAAATATAATTTTGTCTTTCGACTTAATATTTATGCAGATTTATCCAAAAATAAATTATCCTTCATCTTTGGAAACAAAAGAGGTACGAACGGACTTTCAAATTCGTTCAAGAATCCCAACTTCATTTTTCTACCAACGTCAACCTTTATTTATTTTATTTTTGTTATTTTTTATTTTATTTCGAGTAGATTTTGGAGAATAACCCAAAAATGAATTATGATAATAATATACAAAAATAAACAAGAAATTACATTTGCTTTTCAAACTAGAGAGGAAAAACTAAAATGACAGCCTCAGAATCATCTTGCACCAAATATAGTTAAACACCACCAAACGAATAACAACCTTTCAAGGTATTATTCCCATCCTCTTCCTTTTCATTGGCCATTCCCTTTTCCGTCCACCTCTCTTAATTGAACCCACGACCAACCATACACTATTCTTTTTCCATGGTAGATCACACGACGGTAACATCTACTCGCCAGCAACCCCATTAACACCAACAGCCACTTGAAGCAAGGAAGAAGATGTCAAAACCAAGACAGAAAACCAGATCTAAAGTGAGGGAGTTGAAACATTGTTTACTGGTGTGTGTTTTTGCAGGTTACCATGTAGGGCACCACCAACGAATATGTTTGTATTAGTTTTAAGATTTAATAACCAGTTTATTAATTCTTTGAGAATTTAACCAATATTTAAATTATTCATGATCTTATTCATGAGAACTAATTGTGTAAATTTAGATAACAAATATTATACCTACAAGTAGGCTAATATTTAAATATGTAGAAACCACAAAAAAATTCTCAGAGTTGTTCTGAGCGATGACTATTTTTTTTGGAATATTTTTATGATGCATAAATTATGGAAAATCATATGTCTTTCAAGACAGGTGATCCCTTTTAGGGCATCTTCATGGATCTTTTTCCCGAGAATTTATTTAGATACATTAGCCCATAATAAAATTTTAAAAGTCAGATTTATTCGCATGAAGAATAAATATTACCCATCAAAATAGTATAATCACATTAAAATACGCAATGCAACTGACCTCAGATAAAGCCTACTAGGGATGCTAGTACCTTCCATTTACACAATCAGTCATCGATCTTTGAATCTTTGATCAGACCAGTTCACCCGAGTTTTCCTACCGACCTAAACAACTAGATGACGATTCCTCAACACTGACAAGACCCTCCCGAACTCCGCACGACGACAAGCGACATACCCCTTAAGCTCAATTTCAAACCCCTAATGTGTTGATCTAAAATGT
Source organism: Salix arbutifolia (assembly GCA_025169955.1). NCBI lineage: Eukaryota > Viridiplantae > Streptophyta > Magnoliopsida > Malpighiales > Salicaceae > Salix > Salix arbutifolia. The sequence continues at coordinate 8,034,310 of CM045917.1, read as the reverse complement.
ATTATTATGGATGATGCATGTTTTACTATATATTATCTTTTTGATACATGAGAGTATATTTGCCTTGTATTGTATTTTTCATATATAGATGATAAATTTGGTTTGTTTGTGTTTGCTAGTATACGATTGATTTTCTAAGCGAGAATATTGTGTTTTTCATACACTTTTCAATTTTTCAATAGAGAATTTTTCAATTTTATCAGAAACAATTTTCAATTTTTCAATTTTGAATTAAAAAGTTTGATGAAATCAGAAACAGTTCACAATATCAACACTTTATTTTTTAAAGTTAAAGAACAAATTTGAGATTTTTTCTACAGCATGATGCGGGTACCCTACCTCATAGTTTTTAATTAACAGGGGAGGGAGGAATGAAATGAAAAAGATTTTATATTATTTCACGAGGACTATATATGTCTGCTCACATGACTACTAGCCGTCGATGGAAGAAAGAAATAAACTCATCGGTAAATGATCGTATCATAAGAGTTTAAAACTAAGAAGTTTGTTGTTCTTGTTATTTTAGATTTCAAATTTATAGTTGTTAATATAATAATAATTAAGAATTTACATGATTGTTAATTTTAATACCTACAAAATTAATCGAAGCGATCACAATCCTATCAAATATCCACTTTAATAAAATAAAATAAAAGTCTAAAACACATTAATTGCGGTGGTGGTACCAAACATAACATGATCCAACGTCAAAAAGCAACTGCAGATGTCAAAACCAAAAATATCAAGCCTTCCAAAGGTAACAAGAAGAAAAGACGAGAAATGTGGGCTCTCGGCCTCGCCTGCATCGATCTTCCCTACCCAAAATATTGAGGTGGCCGAAAGTGAAAGATTAATTAGCAACACTAAGGGCCTGTTTGGCACAGCTGTTGCTGTTGTGGTTGAGGTTGAAAAAAAGCAGGTTGATGAAAAGCGTTTTTAGCTGCGGTTCGTAACTGAAATTTGTGTTTGGTTAAAACTGTGGTTGAGATTGAGTTTAATGAAAAGCAGTTTCAAGTGTTTGGTTACCATGCTTTTCATATTACTGTTAACTTGTGAAATTACTTTAAAAGACACACACACACACACACATATATATATATATATATTTAAATATTGTAGATTTAATCATTATAATAATAAAATATAATTAATAATTCAAGTAAATTGCACAATTTTTAATTTTATGTTGGAAGCTTGAGAGATAAGAACAAGATATTTTACATTTTTATAAACAGCGAAATATTGAAATAATTAAATGTTATATTTATCTCATTCATCACGATCGAACTCAGAACATGAATTTAATATATTAACTCTATGTTTTGAATAAAAAATAAAAACAAAAACCCTGAAATTGACATGGTAGAATTTTATCATAATTTAGTCTAATTGACTAGTTTTAACTAGATAAACTTCAAATTAATTTTAAATAAAGCTCAATGTAACCTAGACTTTAAAATATATATAAAAAAGATCTAATCAAACCAGCTAGACATTTATAGCTATGATAGGATAGGATGAAAAAGTATTATAGATATAAAAAATAAATATTATTAATAAATTAAATCTTACGGTATTGATGTGAACTTGTGAAATTACTTACACATATTTTTTTAAATATTGTAGATTTAATTATCATAATAATAAAATATAATTAATAATTCAAGTAAATTACACAATTTTTCATTTTTTAAAAAATGATTTTTATATATTTTTAAAAAATTGGACTGGGCTTGACCCAAATAAATGGGTCGGCCCAGCCAAGTTGGGGCAAAAGGCCCAACCCTGCCTGACTTGGACTGGGCCTAGAGCAGCCCAGCCTAGCCCAGCCCAGCCCAATCGTTACAACACAGGCATAGGTAAAAACACATAAAACGGTGCATTTTTGCCTTCGTTTTACATGAATTAAGCAGGGGTATGTTACTGTTCATAACATGGCCGCCTGTGACTAAAGGGTGAACAACCGGTACCGACGGGTAGGGGAGGCCGAGGTGGTTCTCTCTGTCATGGTGGTGTCGAAAATGGAGGCCTGTGGTGGCCGGACGGGGCGTTGGAAGTTGTCGGTTATGCGTCGAAAATGGCCTCTGCTGCTTCGTTGCTGCTTCCCGAAGCTGGAGAAGAAGTCATGGGTGGTGGCTGGATGTTGCTAGAGCTCACGGTGGAGCTGGTGCTTCTTCTGGCCGGATGTTGTTGCAGGAGTTGGCGAGGAGAGAGAGCTGGAGGAGAGAGAAAGCTTGCTGTGCTGCAATGACGAAGGAAGAGAGAGAGAGAGGGGTTGTTGTTGGGGGAGAGACAAGGATGAGCTGGCGCTGTCTACCTTGGTGACCGGTGTTGCTGTCGCCGGAGTTGGGGAAGACGATGAGTTGGGGAAGACAGCAACTCCCTATCTGTCTGCTCGTTTATTATTTTTTGTTATTGTAATGCAAAACACGTTATGAGAAGCATCTCACAGATGCTTCTCAAATTGCCTCAAATTGCGCTGCAAACGCAATTTTTTTGGTGGGACCCACTACTTAAAACTCAGTTATGTTTGGTTAAATTGTGGTTTGGCGCTGCGGTGAACCGCAACGCAGGTCACACCGCAGCGCCAAACACCCACTAATAGTTAATTTGCTTCTAATTAATTTATTGCCAATTTTGTATTGCAGAACGCGCAAAGAAAGTCATTGTATTGAGATTTTTTATATTTAATATCTAATATTTATGTAAAAACAATAAACAACTTTTGGTATATCTAGCCATTCGCATGAAATCATGAAAACTTAATGATTGAATTAGTTTTTTTTTTATGAGATGAGTCTTGGAGTACAATATGTGAGCTTAAATATAAGCTTTGTCTATAGGCTCAATGTTTACCACAACACAAATTGACTCTAGAAACAAAAAAATCTTTTGATACTTAAATTAGTAAAATATAGAAAGAAAATGTACATATAAATAGACAATATAATATTATGTGTGTTTCTATCTAAAACGAGTTGAATTGTTTGAATTCTAGTTCTAATGGCATAAATTGGATTTCCTTGTGATCAATATGAATCTTTGATCATATTAGTTTACCTCGTGGAGCATGAAGAGAGGTTTTACAAGCAGCTCAATTTGTGTATTTATAGATATTGTTTGTTAGGTTGTGGTGCTTATTGTGTCATTGATGAAGAATTTGGTGATTATCAATGCCACATGTGGGCATAAAACATCCATTGACGAGAAAGAAGACGTGTTCTTTTCATAAAACAATTATGGTATAATGACATATTGGAATTAAAATATATTGAGGTGTGTGCTTAATAGATGGAGAGATGGAGAATGAGATATAAAGATTATGAGGAGGAGAAAATGAGTAAAAAGAGGGGGTGGGGGTAGGATTTTTTTTAAAATATTATTATATTTTCATTTAGCTTTTAAATATTTTAAACAACCATGGTTGAAAAACATAACTAACAAAAATAAAGGAAAATAAAATACATATTGTTTTATACAGGTAATGTCGCCCATTCATGTTTTGTTTTTGTTAATGTGCCTGCATGAGAGTACTTATCATAATTTCCATTAATTTTTTTGTAAGAAAGGGGACAAATTAATAAATTTGATTGTTTCTTTTAAAGTATAAAACATTATTGTTTATAAAGTGGAGAATGCTTTGTGAGTATGAAGGCAATGTTAAACTATTGTGTAATAAGCATGAAGATTCAATATAGACATTATTGGTAACATGAAGATCTCATCGTGAAGTTTTATTAGAAACATTAAGATTTATTTAGAGACATGAAAATATTGTTATAGAGATTTTATTGGAGTTATAGAGATTTATTTGATGACATGAATATCTCTCCATAAAGATTTTATAGAAATTCATTTGGAGACATAAAGATCTCATCAAAGAGTTGTGGAGTACGATAATTTCCATACCTATTATACATATTATTTTGCAATGTTTCCTAAATGTATCGAAGTTGTGTACATGCACCCAATTGATTTATATGTTGTGTTTCTAGTTGAGGGATTAGAAGAGTGTAAAACGATTGTTATATAAATACAATAGCATCATTGAACACTTTCACTTAATGAAAAATTTGTTAGAATTTTATAGGTGTTCGAATGCCTGTCATGGGGATGTATGAAGCTCTTTTAAGTCTTGAAGTTTCCAAGTGATTAGACATGTATTTTTTTTTTATTAAAGAGATTCAAAGAGGGAAGAACTAGATTTTTATTTAGTTTACGTACATAACTCCATAATGAATTCATGAATACTTTAGTATACGGGCTTAGCTATATGTCAAGGCGTGCACCTCTTGTAAAAACTTAGGACAACCGGAGTTTTATTCGCTCACCCGAGCCCATAAAATGCGCTTTCTGGGAGGTAGAGTTTCCTCGAATCCAAAAAAAAAAAAACTTAACTATATGTTTGTTTATAAGCCCCAATGTTTATTGAAACACAAGTTCCCTGTCAGAACATGAGAACATCCAATACTGAAGTTAATAAAATTTTGGAGGCAAAATAATATATAAGAAAGAAAATATAATGAAGTTGTAGGAAATGTATATATGTAAATGTTTTGTGTTTCTATCGAAACTTATTGAATTGTGCTTGTAATGGCTTGGAATTGTTGAATTGGCTTCCTAGTGATCAAGGTATTTATGAACCTTTGGCACATTAGCTTACCTCATAAAGAAGAAAGAGTGAAAGAGTGATGTTGCAAGTACATTATTTTATGGAATTACAAGTATCTCATAGAGTGTTGAAAGTGAAAAGTGGTGTTGCTACATTTGATGCTCGTCATTAATTATGGTACTTATTATGTTATTGGTGAAAATGTTGGTAATTAGTAGTAGAAAATAACTATCAACAAGAAATGAGGTACTCTTCATATAAATTTTTATGTGTGTCAAGTTACATGGTGCACTAACATATCAAAATTAAAATATATTAAGATGTGTCCAAGGAAATAGGATTTTTATTTTATTTCATTGCATCATCATATATCAATTATAGCATATTAGAGGTTAAGATTTATGTGATTATTTCAAATATATATATAGTTGTAGTTATAATTTATGCTTAGGAAATCCAACATCATTTTTTCTTTTACTCACTCTAAACTTTCTGGGTTCAAAATCATCATAAACAACAAAGATTAGGTGAATAAATGTCTATATATTTTGTGACAATCTTTATCTGAATTTCTTTTAGGAACATATTTTTATGTCATTTAAGATTCTTACTTTGATGAATTGACATGTTACTCTGCATTTTCGAACAAGATTCTCTTGCTTAATGTTACATTAACTCGGTTAACCCCAGGTTACTCACCAAACTCATGACCGAATTATGGACTTCAATGAGCTCAATAATATTTTTTTATTTAATTATATAATAGCAAAATATGAAGATCTTTTGAAAAACAACAAAAGAATGTAAAACTAAAAATAAAAACAATAAAAAATCTAAAAAACCCAATTTGAAGGATGAATTAAAAAGAAGAAAAATAAAAAGAAAAGGCCAAGCCAAACATGTTTGGATCATTAAAGAAGCCCAAGTGTTTTGGGGCGAGCGAGACGTGCATAGCTGGGTCATATTTGTTTCCTCTTTAGACCAGATAATCACCAACAAATATAACTCATGGACACTAAAAACTACAAGCTTCTTGAATGAAAAGTGATGTAGCCAACAATTTTCTCTTTCCTTGCCATTTTTAAGTGCATTTCAAAATTAATGACTGAAACAAGATTAAAATATTTTTTTTGGATCGGAATAAAATTGTTGATAATGTGAGAATTTATATATACTCTATATTTTACATTTCAATCATTTATATTTTAATTTAGTGTATTTATCCTAATTTCAAGTCTAATTGTATCTAATTAGTCCCATAGAAGAATTCAATTGAAAAAAAAAATTGAAAATGAAAAAAATCTTTAGTCGGCTAAAGTTATACCCCAAATCTTATAGTACATGTAATAATAGTTTGATGGATTATATTTACTTTAGTTATATTATGAAGAAAATCAAAGGAAAGAGTGGGCAACGAATATAAGTAGCAATTTCATTACTGCTGAAATCAAGAACATATATGGTCTAAATTAAAGGACAAAATAGAAGACAAAACATTCAAGATGACATTACTATAGATTTTTATTTGAAAAGCACTTGACTCTATCAACAATTTCAAATAATTAACGATTGGTTTAATATAAATGACAAAAGAAAAGAGTTTGAACAACTAACTGGTTTATGGAAGACCAGTTCTTCAAAGTTTTTTCTTTTTTTTTCCCCGAGAGATGGGGAGAGAAGAAAAGGACAAGGGAGATGGCTAAAGTCTCTGTTCATACGTCAAAACTAACCGCTCATTCTGCAGTGTGAATCGCAATATCTGATTTGATTAATAATTCAGAATGGAGTCGTGGAATAATTCTTTGAAGGAAGAGGAATCTTCGAAGCAGAAGAAGTTCAATAGCTGACGGTGTTTGCTTTACATAATTTATTGTTATAATGAGTTGAATCTATCCAGATAGCGTGCGTGAGTTCATAATTGCTTGATCGCAGATCTAGTAATTAAAGTGCTAACACGAAGCAAACCAACCAAAAAAAGTTGGTGGCTAGAAGCTCTGATTTTGAAAGGATAAGTTTTGTCAAGTGGATTTGCATGGATAAAGATATGGCGATTTCATATATGGCAGTGCCGGTAAATAAAATACTATTTGAGGAGGAAAATATTCTTAATTCATCTTGTAATTCCCAGCACTTCCTTAATTATAGGACTTTAGAAAGTCTCGCAGAAGAAAGGTGCGGTGGGATGTTGCCCTTTCTATAGTTCATATGTATGGTGGCTTCGAAACTTGTCTATAAATTAACAAAATGTTCAGCTCGGCTTAGTTTTTATTTTTTGTGAGGTTATAGGGTTGGTGACTCGGTGGGCAGCCAGATCTTAGCTTAGATTTCAGAATAATTTAAGATCTATAATAACGTTTCTTATTCTTGGCCACATCTAGGAGGGATTCTCACAGAGAGAGAGAGAGCTAAGCATTTCACTAAGAGAACAAGATCAGCTGTCCACGAAAATTTTATTCTCCTCCATCTTGTTAGGAATCGAAGACTAAAAATAATCGAATTGACTTCATAAAAAAGAAACTCCACTTGAGAGTAGTTTTAAGCAACAATCAATGTGGTTGTGTTTCCTGTGACGTAAATCGTTTGGTCATGTCTTTTTTCTTGACTTTTATTTTTTAGCACGTGAATGTCCAGTACCTTAATTAATTTTATAGATCATAAAATTAATAATTAATTAAAATCTCCAATAAATCTAACTAATCTGGGACTCGAACTGGTAATCTATTGGGAGCAAACACAAGACTTGATTCTTGCTTCTACTATACAGGATACCATTTTGTCACCCGCTACTTATCTCACTGTGTTCTTCTTAAATGGATTTTGCAAGTAAATTACTCGAATGGGTTTAGATCAACTTCCTGTATCTCAAATCTCAAACGAATCTTGATGTGATTCTCTCTGAACTGTTCACCTGGCTGAATCGCGCTCCACTTTCTATTGAAGAAGACGGCACATCTACTTGCCTGGTCTCCATTCAAAAGTCAGGCTACGTAGTCGAGGAGGATGAAAATCAAACTGGAGCAAAACCAACAACGGGCTTAGGGTAAGAAGTTAGTGAATGTTTTTTTTAAACATTTTTAAAATATAATACCAAACCGATTTAAATTAGGGTTGGTGCGCATGAAGGTCCAAGCTGTGTTGATATCGATATTTCTGCCATCTGCTAGATTATCCAGGAGAACAGATGGGCCTTGGCATCTTATTATATTTGCAGTCCAAAGCTAATTGAAGACTGTTAACAATCGGCCTCAAAACAAACTCTGAGAGTCCATTAATGGATTTGGAAAATGGACTTTCAGAACCCTTCAAAGTATTTTTTTTTTTAAGTTGTTTTTTTTTTTTGCAGAAATTGCATTTAACAAAGATGATTTATTTTTTATGTTGGTAGAATCAAGAAAACTAATTTAAAAAATATTTTTTAGTGTTTGACTATGCCATTAAAAATAAGGTGGAAAATACCTTATTAATATTTCAAAAATCGAAAAACATAATACAGTGATGATATATATCTCAAAGTACAAGTATAAATACATAATGAATCAAAATACAATCAAATCTAACATATAAAAAATTTAAAGAATGATAAAATTGAAAAATAATCTAATTTTATAAATCAATTCAAATGAAATAAATAAATAAATATAATAACGACTAAATTTGACGGATAAAAAACTAAAAGATCATGAAATTAAAAAATTAAAAAATTAAAATCTCATAAATTATTTTAAAATAATAAAAATATCAATAAAAAAATGAGAACCAAATCTAATATATGATAAATTAAAATTGAAAAAATGATAAGAGAAAAAACAAATAAAAATAAAAAACAATGAGGATCAAAGTTGATATAAAACTCAAACTACATCAAATTCTAAAGGATAAAATTAAAACAAAATAAATATAAATCAAAAGATTAAAGAACAAAATTAATATAACAAATAAATAACAAGATATTTGTTTTTAACTTTTCACAACTTTTAAAAGCATTTTCCGTTTAAAATAAAAGAAAACATTTTAATGAAACCAAGCTCAAATTTTTTTCTCAATTTGTTTAAGTTTTCTAATACTTTAACAAACCAGAAAATAATAATTAAAAAGTCATTTTCTAAAACCACTTTCTTATCAAATAAACGGAATGATTGTAAGATAGATATTGAGTTATTTGGCAAAAGAGGACCAAGAGGTTGTTTTTCACTGTATTTCAAAATTCAAAAGTGTTTTTGAATTTTTTATTTTTATTTTTATTTTCAAATTAAATGTTTTTGGGAGGTTTTAAATCATTTTCATATGTTGATATCAAAAATAATTTTTTAAAAATAAAATAATATTATTTTGATGCATTTCTGAAGAAAAAACACTTTTAAAAACAACCGCAACCACACTTACAAACAAGTACTAAGTGCCTTTTGAGAGTAAGTGATTGATATTGTTTTTGAAAGTGCTTTTTGTTTAGAAATATATCAAAATAATATTATTTTTTATTTAAAAAAAATCAGTTTTAATGATAGTACATAAAAATAATTTAAAACCACTACTTTTTTTTCATAAACTTATTTAAAATACAATATAAATCAGTTCTGTCGCCCACCATGGTTTCAGGCAGCCCAAAGTTGCAATATCTGTAATCTCACCCAAAGGATGAGATGAGATGAGATGATAAGACATGACGTGGTGAAATGTGGAATATATTTGTTTAACCGTTATTATGGTTACTGTGGATGATAAATGTCATATATGGTTTAGATATTACTCTTGTTGTCATGCCCTCCACTGCAAGTTGAATCCCAATTTTTTATAAATAAAAACTAAAAAAATTGTAATTATTATTTTTATTGTGAAATAATATGTAATTAGTAGAATAAATTCAAAATTATAGAAATAAATGTTAAAACGATATTAATGTTAATTAAAACAACTCGTGTGCTATGAAGAGCCCTTTGATATCTTTTTATTTATTTATATGATAATTATTTTTTGTAATGTGATTAATAATTTAATTTCTATTGAAACAAAATGATTTGATAGTATAATTTCTCATTCTCTTCTTAATTTTATTTTATAAAAAAATACGATTATTTTATTCAATGTTCATTATGTAATAAAAACCAAAAGCGATAAGAACAAAATTATCTAAATTAAGGATAAGAGATGTCTTTTTAATTATTCTATGATTATTTTTAGTCATAGGTCTTAAAAAACATAAGAATGAAACTCTAAAATATATCATTAAATGAAACTCATTGATATAAAGATCATCTTTATTATTATTATTATTATTATTATTATTATTATTATTATTATTATTATTATTATTATATGGATAATTGACACTTTTCTCTCACCCCTATTATGTTTTAGAAATTCTATCTTTCCTCACAAAATTCAGAGATTATGTAAGGCCATATAAAAAAAAATAGTTTAAGCACCAATATAAAAATCTATAATGTTATCGTGAAAAGGTAAAAAGTTCATAAATGAAATGAATAATGAAAAGTCAAAATAAATTTAATTGAGAACAAGTAATTTTTCTTGATGATTTATTGGAATAATTGATACAATGTTTGTAACAATTGAACTAGAAATTTTGTATTTTTAGTGTAAAATTGTCCAAATTCTATATGGATTCTCTTAAAATGTTATCCTACATTGTTTTAAGATTTAAAATAAATTAGAGCTAAAAACAAAAGCTTGCAATTTAAGGAGCTTACGTGAAAAATCTAAAGAGACATAAGTCAAAGGTATCTTTGTACATAACTAAAAAATACCATTTTCTCTTTTAATAATAGTAGCTCAACATTTTTAATGGAAAGAGAAACCATTATTTTTTATTTTTAGGAGTCACCACCTTGTAGTAAGGTCACTAGGAAATCTAATTATGTACGAGAGTCCAGATAAGAGGATTTATTGTGCAAAGGGAAGACTCATCACTTCTAGTGCACCCCACCTAAAGCAAACTGCAGTGTTGTCTGATTGTTGTTTTTCTAAGTCAGATTTTTATTTGTTGATCTTTTCTAAATCTCAAAGTAGATATCTTTTGGTGAGAGAGCCTCTACCTCATTAGATCAAAAAACATTATTGCTCTAAGGTTCGAATTTTAACACTTCATTTATATTACTTTAATATCTAATGATGTACTTTATAATGTAATTTTATACTCCGATAATTAAAGTTTACAACTAAAAAAATAATTGTTGAAAGATTTTTGATATTTTGGTTGAACGGATAATCATAAACTAGTAAGGATATCTCATTTGCATATTCAGATATGAGAAAAGATGCAAGTTTTTGATTTTTTGTGAAAAGTATGATTAGAAAAGTTTTAGGTTTCAGCCATATGAATGAAAATAAAATATTTTTTTTGCATTTTTTTGAAATACAAATTTTTATGTTTCTTTTCTATTTATTCAAAAAAAAAATATACATCCAGACTTGGCCTGACCCAACTATATGGGCTTGCCCAACCATGTTGGGCCAAAATGGCCCAACAAATCTTTTTTAGATTGGACTAGACACAATGTCCAACCCAATTTACCTATTGTTCAACATGTGAATAGTAGGACTCTTCACTTGCAAAATAAACAGTGATTGTGGCTTAGTTAAAGGAGGTTACCTGTTCTTACCTCCGTGTAGAGGAGATCCTGCTGGTGGCGCAGGAGGTGCTGATGGAAAGAAAGGTGGATGGCGGTGGCTATAGGAAGAAGAGGAAGCGATTGTTGTTGTCATGTTGCTGTTTCTACTGCATGGAGAAGAAAATTGTTGGAACTGTCGACGATGGAGAGATGGACTGTTGTTGCTGGTGGAGCTGGTGTAAGCTGCAAAAAAAGAAGGAGGGTTGCTGCAATTGCTACTGGATGCCGGAAGAGAAGAAGGGGCTATAATATAGTTTTACACCCTAAATATTAAAGTCTATAGTTAAACTCTAATATGCAAAATAAAAAATGATCAAAATAATTGATGAATGATATTTGACATTCTGGTTGAACCTTAACATATTATCATAAATTGGTTACGGTATCTTTATTTGTATTTAAAAAAGGAGGAAAGATGCAATTTGTTTTATGAAAATACACTTAGAAAAAAAATTAGAATTCAGTTATATGAACGAAAATAAAAAAAATTATGTTTTTGAAATGCAGATTTTTTTTTGAAATTTTTGATAGAATTAGATATTTTATACCGAGTGTGTATATTTCAATGTGACTCTATGAATTGATATTGTCCACCATAGAGGCATAATTTGTGGCAGCTAATAGGTGTGCAAGCAAGGTGGTGTGGATGAGAAGAGTTGTGGAACAACTGGGTCATGTTCAAAGAAAGAGTACCACAATCATGTGTGACAATAACTCCACTATTAAACTGTTGAAGAATCCAGTCATAATGGGAGAAACAAACACGCTTCCATTTCTTGAGAGAGTTTGCTAACGATGGAATTATTGAGCTGCTATATTATGGATCAGAAGAGCAATTTTCAGACGTGATAACGAAACCATTAAAGTTGGAATCTTTCCAGAAGTTTAGGAAACAAATGGGAATGTGTAAAGTTGATGAACTAAACAACTAAAGCGTTACAATTGGTTTAAGGGAGGGATTGTCAGGTTAGTAATAAAGGATGCATAGTTAGTTTGTAACAGTTTCATAACTGTTTTCAGTTAGCAACTGTATTACTAACTATTTTCTGTTATTTCTGTTTCACGTGAATATTATGTTAGCAATAATATTCACGTAACTTCTTCTGTTGTAATCACAGGCTATATAAACCATTCAAAAATAAAGTCGGTGAGAAGAAACCTTTCTTGAATTTCTAGTTTCAGTGATAAAGGTTTCATTATAGCTAATTTGTCTTCAAAAAAATTAAAACTCTTTTGAGACGACGCTGAAAATACAAAAAATAACGCAAATATATAAGGAGTTTTACAAAAAGGATAAATAATAAACATTTAAATATGGAATAAAAAATCTAGTCATGATAAATATGAATGAAAAAAATGGAAAGAAGACACTCTCAAACATACATTAAAAACTATAATCATGAGTATGAGTAAGAAAACACTCAAAGGATGATTTATTTTGTAACACAGAGTAGGCATACAATTGATCAGATACATAAAAGTTCCGAACATATAATTTCAAAACCATAAAAGTGCTTGAGACTAACCTAGAAGAGTAAGACCAATTTCGATAATATTCTAATGGACGAATTAAATGGTGGTGAATACCGTTAGTCTGGAAAAATATATTTAATTTACAATGCTCAACAATCCAATCATTCTGAACAGATTTAGTCAGTTTTATTATAGTCCTTATCCTTTGAGTTATTCAATTTTACAACCACAAATATTTTTTAAAACCCTAAATTCAATTAATTGATCTTTCCAATTTCAACTTATTCCTTGATTTCCCAAAATTTCGTAACTATTTTGTTTCCTATTGTGTCCCAATTGCATCAATTTATTCCTCCATATTTAAATATTTGTGGCAAAGTCATCCTTGATTCTTTTAATCTTTCTTTTATTTTTTCCTAATAAAAAATTCAAGTTATTGCGTGAAGTTTAAAAATAATTTAATATTTTCTCTAACATGTTCATTCAAGTAAAAGATTCTTGGATTTAAAATCTTTACAAACCCATATTATTTTATATTATTAATTAATTTTAATAAGAATAGAGAATTATAATAGTGCGATTCAAACTATTAAATAATATTATTAGAAGAGAAAATGAGATACTATGTAATATTAAAACTTGTAATGGTTTGGTTAATAAAACCCCAATGATATATCAAGAAATCATCTCACATAAAAATATTAAAATAATATTTTATATTACTCTCATAGGCTTTCGGATGAGGATCATGTATGGTGCTTGACTTGACTAATTCAACATATAAGGAATTCAACATGTTTTCCTGAGTTTCTACAATATCCTCCTGGGATGCAATTAGAGCACGGAATCTTAAGTTTGGTGTTTCTACCATCATGACAAATTTATCATATGATAAATATCCTTATACAATTAGAAGTTCTAAATTGAATTGTCTTTGATCGGTCAATTGAAATAAAAAAATAAAATAACTATTCAGGTTACTGATTTATCTAAACTCTGGTGCAAATTGTCGATTATTATTAAATATATGGTTTATTCATTGTAATTGTTATGAAAATGATTGTGGTTTTATAGACTCAGGATGATTGGGTTGAAATTGAATTAAAGATTATATTATATGTCGATAACTTGGGATCTACTAGTGCAAGAGAGGTTCTGTCAAAATTTTGATAGTGAAATCTTATATATATATATATATAATATTTACTCTTTTTTTTCATGGCCAATATGTAGTAATAAAATGTTATCATATTTTTTGTCTCTCAAAGAAAGGGACGTTACAGATGTTATAAATCATTTCTAGGTTATTCCCAAAATCAATTCCAAATAAAATAAAAAAAAGGTTAGTGTGGTGAAAAAAATCAAGTTGAAAATTTTAAACGAATTAGAGAGCCCGATCATATTTCTATTATGTTCAAAAATAAAAAAATAAAATATATAAATTCAAAACTAAAATAATATATATTAAAACTTGTAACGGTTTGGTCAGTAAAACTCTCGTACTGTTATCAAAAATCTTCTCACATCAAAATATTAAAATAGTGTTATATATTACTCTCGTAGGCTTTCGGCTGAGGATCGTGTATATGGCTTGACTTGACTAATTCAACATATAAGGAATTGAACATGTTTTAGTTAATTTCTGTTTATCTTCCTGGGATGCAATTACAGCACGGGATCTTATGTTTGGTGTTTCTGCCATCACGACAGATTTCTCACATGACAAATATCCTTATACAATTACAAGTTCTAAATTGAATTTTCTTTGACCGGTCAATTGAAATAAAAAAATATATTAACGGTCCAGGTTCTTGATTGAGGAGAATAACCTTTCCAGACGATGCCTATAAATAGGGTCTGCCATGTTCGATGTTCTTACAAAATAATTTCCCCGCAACAAAAATCTACATTTCGTACGTTCATTTATCTATTTTTCACAGTTATCTCACTCTACATTCTCTACTGCTCAAGCTTTGATAGCTCTATCTTCTTGAAGGCTGTTCAGCAAAAAACCTAGTATCTATCATGGGAAGTATCGCCAAGTTGAGTCGTAATTCTTTTCCAGATGGTTTCGTTTTCGGATCTTCTTCATCAGCTTACCAGGTACAACGTTGCTTCAAGAACTCTGGTCGAAGAGAGAAATTAATGCCTCAATTGTTAATTTGTTCCCTGATAACGTTTAAATTCTATCCATGCAGTTTGAAGGCGAAACAAACAAAAGTGGCAAGGGGCCAAATATATGGGACACCTTCGTCGAGGAGCATCCAGGTATCTCTTCATTTAATGCAGGGGTTCATTACAATTAATGCTTTCCTAACTAGAACAAAAAACAACGAAAACCAGATCCAAAATCTTATTGATATGATTTAACTTTCGGGGGAGAAACTGCGTTCAAATGTTAAAAATGTCAGCATGATTTTTATCAAACAACACATATTCAAACACCAAATTCTGAAATTGCAGAGAGGATAAGTGACCATAGCAATGCAAAGGCTGCAGTCGATTTCTATCACCGCTATAAGGTACGTACGATGCTAATCTTATTTTTCTTTTGGTTGCGATCTGATCACCATCGATCACACTTGTTGATATATTTCCCACAAAATTTTATAGGAAGATGTGCAAAGAATGAAGGGAATGGGAATGGATGCTTTCAGATTCTCTATTTCTTGGTCTAGAGTATTACCACGTATGTTTTTTCATGCCCTGTTTCTCATTCCTTTGTAATTCATGAGGATGGGACGCGATTTTTTGCTTACTTTGATTTTTCAATTATCGAACTGATCAGATGGCAGATTAAGTGCTGGAATAAACGAAGAAGGGATCCAGTTTTACAACAATCTCATCGATGAGCTCATAAAAAATGGTTATAACCTCTTCCTATAACATTTCGATGACTAAATAAGAATCTTTAATTCATGCATGGTGAATGCAGGGGCAATATTATTCTGCTTAAATCTCGAAAATTTTAAAAGCACTTTCCAAACTTCATATAAAACTTTTCACTCTTTAATTTTCTCGTATTATTTGTACAGGTATACAGCCTTACGTTACTCTCTTCCACTGGGATACTCCACAAGCAATTGAAGACAAATATGGTGGTTTCTTAAGCCGTAATATTCTGTAAGTAATCGTTTTTATATTAACATTATACAAACAATAGCTCGCTTTGATTTAAATCCTCAGTCTAATAATTTCATAACTCGTAAACAGGAATGATTTCCGAGACTTTGTGGAGCTTTGCTTCCAAAAGTTTGGAGACCGAGTGAAGCACTGGATCACTTTAAATGAGCCTTTTATGTTTAGTGTCAACGGCTACGACACCGGCACAGTGGCGCCCGGCAGAGTTTCAACTTTGGAGAATTATCCAGGCCAGCCCAAAATCTCTGGTGCCACCGAGGTTTACACTGTAACCCACCATCTACTGCTTGCTCATGCAACAGCTGTGAAAGTATACAAGGAGAAGTATCAGGTTCGCAAAAGTTAATTTGTGGTTCGTTTAATAACACAATATTTCACCAAAGCTTTCAGTGCGACTGTGCTAATTACTTTTATCATTGACAAAATCTCTCATCAGAAATGTCAAGGAGGAAAAATTGGGATAACCCTCGTTTCTCATTGGTTTGAACCTTACTCGACTAGTGAAAGTGATCGGATGGCAACTAAACGAAGCCTCGATTTTATGCTTGGATGGTAAGTATTTTGCTAGCTGATTTGGATAGCCAGCTTAAATCGTGCTGGGATCTACTTTTTTTGGATTCTTAAAATATATGGAGAAGAAATAAGCATCACCAATTAATCTAATTAATCTATCCTCGGCAGGTACATGGATCCTTTAACCAAAGGTGACTATCCACAGAATATGCACGACTACGTCGGAGAAAGATTGCCTAAATTCAGCGAGGAGGAAGCCAAGATGCTGAGAGGATCTTATGACTTTATTGGGGTCAATTACTATACTACATATTATGCTCAGAATGTCGAGGACGCTAACTATAAAACTATTGGGTTTATGGAAGATGCTCGTGTTAATTGGCCAGGTGAATTTATATGCCTGTTAATTAAATAATAAAAAAATTCTATACTTTCTCACTTGTGTTGATGACTGATTTCTATTTTATTTTATTGTTTTACAGGGGAGAGAAATGGAATACCAATAGGCCCACAGGTGAATATTGTGGTTCTTATTCGGACATCATTCTTTTCTTTTATTTTTGCATCAAATTATATAATGAATCATTTTTCACCCCTCGGTATACACAATCAAATTTGCAGGCTGGTTCAAGTTGGCTTTATATTTGTCCTGAAGGTATTCGTCATCTTTTGAATTACATAAAGGACGCGTATGAAAATCCAACAATATACATCACTGAAAATGGTAAGATCAGAGTTAACAATCATCATATTTAGAGTAATTAATGCTATATATCTATGATTTTAGTTGTCAAGAATTTTGATTTTGTATTCTGTTAATTTATTTAGGACTTGACGACGTGAATTCCTCGTCATTAGAGGAAGCCCTCAATGATCACGTAAGAGAGCAATATTACAAAGACATTTTCGACAACGTTCTGGAATCCATCAAGTAAGCTAGTTCTTTGCTCCTTTTTTAAACAACTACTTGTTCTAAAGGAATTAGTTGGAATTTCTTTCCCGGTCTTTTGTTCTAAATTTTTTTACTTTTGCAGTGACCATGGTGTTGACGTCAAGAGTTTTTTTGCTTGGTCCTTTTTGGATGATTTTGAATGGGGATATGGTTATAGTTCAAGGTTCGGTCTCTACTTCATTGATTACGAAGACGACTTGAAACGATATGCCAAAAATTCTGTGAAGTGGTTTAAACAATTTCTGCACAAGGACGAAACTAAACTAATCAATAATATGTAAGGATTCTTTTCATTTCCTCTTATTATTTCCATATCTTCATAACATGGACCTTACGTCTAGCTCATATGACTGCCCTAAAAGAAAATCCAAATCGCCCTCCCACCCTCGAATGGTGGAGGGATCAGCAAGAAGCAGTAAGAAGTCGAGAATTTAATAAACATGAGCATCGAATGTAATAAGGTATTGTATTCATTTCGAGCTTTATTATCTTAGTGAATTCATTTTTTTTTTTCGAGCTTATCAAACTAATTTATTAACAATGCAGGAGCCATATTCATATGATCAAGACCTACTTGAAACCAGATGGATCTCCATATAAGAATAGCACCGACGGCTGAAGTCAATCTTTGTTGCAGCAAGTTAGGTCTCTACGCCTGATAAACCAGATGGACACCAATGAATCATTGTCATCAAATTATCATGTTTTCGTATTAAGTTGTTGTTGCTGTAGTAATATTATTGATTTGTATGTAGTTATTGTTTTATGGATTGCTTATTTTCGCAATAATATTTTGAAGGATACTTCTATTCATTCATAATCCTTTTCACTAGAATTCCAGGAATGCATTGTCAAACTGAGATTTATCAAAGATACAGTAACCTTCGATCATTGATAATGATAGCTATGGCTTGATAACAAGGTGTATATAAACCCCTATGCGTCAGTTTTCCAACTCACCAAAAAAATGTTCTAACCTTTGATCACTGATAATTTACTTCAACTCGTCAAGATATTCTCAATGCCATAGTCGAGAATATCATCTTAATATTTACTAATGCTATAATCAGAAATATTCTTATTCATCAATATACGAATAGAGAATATTCACTAAAGCTAGAGTTAGGAACAGAATCAATTTTTAGACCATGGATATTATAAGACAGCAAATCCCTAGCAATTTAAAATAAAATCAGTAATGTAATCTAGCTCAGGTTGATAATATCTTTCATTTTGTGTAACCAATTAGATACCATAAAATCTCTATTAACAAGATAGCGTTTTAGTGACCATAATACTAGGTCGTGACTTTTTAGACAACCCTTTTTCCTTTTAAAAACAAGATGTCAAATATATATATTTTTTAAAGGTAGTCACGTTGTTGATATCGAAAAGATTATCCTGACAAATCCGGATTGGAAATTAGCTCAAGTGGTGGTCACCAACCCCAATTTGCTTGATTCATGGGGAGAGAATCAAGGGTTGAAAGTTGGATCTTGAACAAGAACAAAAGAATTACGTTTATTGCCTAGAAGAGATGTTGATTGAGTGTGTGCTTATGAGTTTAGCTCATAATTTGAAGTGGATTAGAGGAATTAAATCATGGTAAAATAATAAAGCCTAAATTATGCGTAAGAGTCAGCCATTCTTGCCTTGCCCTAAAATTTGTAGATACATGATCAAAACAATATTGTTTTATTAATCTTCAAAGCTTTTTCTTCCTCAACAAAACTCGTCGTTTCCTTAAAGTTAAATGATACCGTGGTATCTAAGGGTGAGATCAATTTCATGGAGTTCATGAATGTTTAAGAGATTAACGAATAAAAGTAAAAAAGAAGGCAAGGATGTTGAAGAAATTATTTTAGAGTTTGCAGAACAATGATTATTGTATCATTTAAGAATCAGATGATTCGTCTTTTATTTACACAACAAAAGATTAAGTAGCCGGTATTGGGTGCAAACTGCCTATTAAAGAAAAGATAGTTTGCAGTCGTTTGGTAATCAGAAAAACAAAATTTTAATTGCCATGGGACCCACAAAAAACACTATTGAACCACCGTTTCATTTCTCACCAAAAAGCAGAACTGAAATCATCATACTTGAGGTGGACCGTGCAAAACAACAAAAGGAGACGGTTCACCATAATTCTTCTCAATAGTAGGCACATGAGGCTTCCTCTGCTCTTTCTCTATAACTCTTGACTGCAATTTCTTCGCTTTCACCGATGAACTAAACCCAAACGCCTAAGCAATAAAAAAAGATTTTGACTTTAGCTAAAACCTGTTCAAAATAACGATATAAGGAAATGGCTTTGGGGGAAGAGTAAAGAGAGAGAAGGGCAAACCTTATAACTGGAAGATGGAAATGGCTCACCTTAGTGTAGGAGGCACACAATGCCGTTTTTTATTTTTAATTTGTGATTGTGTAATTTTGGTCGCTTCTAGTTGTTTTTTTGTTGTTTTTGTGTGTTGTAATGAAATTGTGAATTTATATTTACATTTATCCTTTTGTTTTTTTGTCAGACTTTTTATATAATATAAAATATTCATTGAAAATCATATAAAAACAATGTCTTGAGAAATTAAAACATTCAATGATGGGCTAGAGGCCCATCATTTGGGGCTAGACTACTAGCCCCGGGTGGGCCAAACGGCCCACCCTTGTTTGGTATGGGCTTTCCAGCCCTGATGGCCTAGGAGGCCTAGGCCTCCCCGGTGGCCCGACTGAACATTATCCATCCCGGCCACCATGCCACTGTTCACCATATGAATAGGGGGATGTAAATTAAATCACGTCCTGCTATTCACATGCAAGTGAACAGTGGAAAATATATAGATGAAGACGGAAGGCTCACCTGCCACTATTGCCAGGTAGAGGATGCCGAGGTGGTTCTGATAGTGATAGCGGCGTCAGAAATGGTGGCTTGTGGCAGCCAAGGGAGGTGTCGGAAGCTGGTGGTCTACATTGCTACCATTGTTGTTGCTGCTACTGCTTTCTCGGAGACCACTGCTGGGTTGCTTTCATGGAGGAGAAGCTGTTGGTGGTGAGGGTGGTGGTGTTAGATGGTTGGACGACTACTACTAGAGGAGAGAGAGGGTTGCCGATGTGACTAGTTTTAGAGAGAGAGAGAGTTGTTGGCTGAGAGAGAGAGAACTGCAGCTGCTAGGCTCTACCAAAGTAAGGGGAGATAGGGGGTTGCAGTTATCGTCGCTTCTGGCAGACGCTGAAGAGGTGTCGTTGTCGCAGGAGCTGGGGAAGAAGACAGAGGGCTGTTACGGGTGGCTAATTTTGTGTCTGTTTTTTAGTGTGTTTGCATCGTTTTTTCTGCCAAATTTCTATTTGCCCCGTGTCTGTGTAAAAGCTTTCTTCCTCGTACTCATCAAATTGTACCCTATAAATATTTTGCTTATCTTTTTCTGCCCCCCTCATTCGTCTGTGCATGCATTCTTTTTATATGCGAGGGAGGCACCCTTTGGCTGCCCATTGCGTGCAGCGATGGGTTGCCGCCTCTGCATTGTTCAGGTGGCGTGCCTTCACAGTTCAGGTTATTAAACAGTGCAGTCACGTTTGTGATGATTTTGGGAGATGGTGAAAATCTAATTTGGTCCCTCAGTTGGTAATTGTTTTAATTGCATCCCAAGTAGTTTTAAACTTTTAAATTTGTGCAATTGTGTCCCCATCAAAATTTCAACAACAACCTTAGATTTGCGCGTCTTTTTTATTTTGATTCATAGTTTCTGTTTTGTGCGATTTAACCCTTAATTGACCATTAAACTCTCAATTGTTTTCAATTTAAACCCTAATTCGCACCATTGGCTTGGAAAAATTCATTTCAGTCTCCGAAAATTCCAATCTTCTTAATTGAACCCGTATTAAGCTCAAGAACTCAATTTTTCATCGATGAAGCCCTTAATAAAATTAATTTGACCAATTTAAAGTATAATTAAATCCTTGCACTTAATTAAATCCTTCGATTGGACCCTAAATTAATTCCCAAACATAATTTTCATAGTGATCATGTGCAGAAGAGGAAGACACTAAGAGATGTGCAGAGAGTTGAATTTCGTTATGTAGCATGCAAAGAGTGTGTAAACATGACAGTTGTAGTCTGTTATGTAGCATGTATAAAGTGTATTCAAAGTCTGCTAGTAACTGATTGTAGAGAAGGTGTAACTCATGCATAAAGTGTGTGTGTGTTCTGCCTCAAAGTATATAAGAGGCATAACATCAAACAATTAGTAAGCAATTTAATACAAGAACCGAATTACCTTTTCTACAATTATCCTCTCCCTCAATTCTCTGAAAAATATCTTCCCTTGTTTACCTAAAATCCAGAAAACACAAACCTGTAGAATCAAACAACAAACACAAATTAAAGAATTCAACATGGTATCAGAGCCGACTTGATCAACAAGGAAGGGAGTAAAACAATTTATAATCATACAAACAGAAATTAAAAAAGAAGAAGAATGGTGAGCAGTTGTGATTTAAGAACACCTCAGTTTAATGGTGAAAATTATGAAATTTGGTCAGTGAAGATGGAGACAATCCTCATAGCATATGATCTATGGGATGTGGTTGAGTATGGTATGGAAATAGACACAAAGACAGTTGAATCAAAGAAAGAAGAAGATGAAACTGAAACTGAAGAAGCTACTGGTTTTAAAGGCAAAAAGATTGAATCTGGAGAAGTTGCTATATCCAAAGAGAATAGGATCAAAAATGCCAAGGCATTGAGCATTCTTCAAGGAGCATTATCAGATGAACTTTTTCCTAGAATCAGAAATGAAAAATCAGCACAAGGAGCATGGAATGTGCTTAAGAGAGAGTATAGAGGAGATAAGAAAGTTAGAGCTGTAAAACTGCAAGTAGTAAGGGTAGAATTTGAGTACTTAAGAATGACAGAAGGAGAAGGCTTAGAACATTACCTTTCTAAGTTTTTCGAAACAATAAACAGCCTAAAATCACTAGGAGAAGATGTTCCTGAGGTCAAAATTGTGCAGAAGCTTCTTATGAGCTTGAATAGAAGATACCAATCCATAGTTTCAATCATTGAAGAAACTAGGGATCTTGATGAGCTGAAGGTTGAAGAGGTGATAGCCTCGGTCAAGGTCTTTGAAAAAAGAGAGGACCTGCATGATGAGAGAGATAGGATTAATGGAACAGAGAGGGCATTCAGCAGTCTCAAGGTTGGTTATAACCCTGGACCTGCTGCTGCAAACAGACTTTCAAATGGAAAATTTAATCCAAAGTGGCAGAGACAAGTTCAAAGTCACTCAATCTAGAACCAAGGGAGAAATGTGAGTAATAATCAAAGTACAAAATGGAATCATAAGGCTGGAACTAGTCATGGCAATGGTTTCAATTCACAGTATAGATATATGAACAACAATCAGTCGAATACCAAACCACAATGCAGCACTTGTCAGAAATTTCATCATGGTGTTTGCAGGTATAAAGGTCAGCCTAAATGTGGTAGATGCAATCGATTTGGACACAACACAAATGATTATATTGACTCCTGCGAATTGGCAAATTGTGCACAGGAGTAGGAAGAAGTGTCCATTGCAAATTTATTTTATGCTTGTCATGCAGCAAGTATAAAGAACAAGGATCAATGGTTTGAGGATAGTGCTTGTAGCAATCACATGACTTCACAGGAGTCAAAACTGATAGACACTAACAAAGCACAACTTTTGATTGAGAATGGAGAACTGGAGCAAAAACTAGATACTGCTGGCATGATAGAAGCTGAACTGGATAAAAAATTGGAAGAACTGAACAAAGAAAAAGATAGCTTGATTTTGGAGAAAGAGGCTTCCATGCAGAGAAATGAAGAGAGTCTGAAAATCACAGAAGACTTAAGAACCTTGACTGATTGGCTGTAGGAGGAAAAATCTGCCACAGGGAAAGAACTAGAAGCTCTAAAGGCAGAACTTTCTATCACAAAGCAACAGTTGGAATCTACAGAACAGCAAGTTGCAGATTGTGTCCGTAATATGAAAGTAACCAAGGAAGAGAATGAATCTCTTACCTTGAAATTATCTGAAATCTCAAATGATTTGGAGCAGGCACAAAATACATTTGATGGACTCATAAGTGAATCAGGTCAATTAAAGGAGAAATTAAGTAACACGGAAAGGGAGTATTCGTCTCTTGCAAAGATGCACGAGATACATGGGAATGAATCATCAGCTAGGATAAAGGAATTAGAAGTACAAGTAAGAGGTCTGGAACTAGAGCTGAAATCATCACAAGCCCGGAATAGAGATCTTGAGGTGCACATTGAAGAGCATGTTAAAGAAGTGGAAATAGAAGTTGATGAACATCGTTCTGCAACAAAGACAACAGAAAACACATGCTCGCAAAAAGAAGAGACCAAAAAGCAGGAAGAGTGTGGCTCGGGAGTTGAATGCAACATAGACATGCAGAAGAACGGTTCAAATGAATTTGATGAGGAATCACAAGCAGAAGCAACACTTCTATTGTGTGATAATATGTCAGCAATCTCAATGGCTAGAAATCCAGATTGAAGTTGAATCTTGGAGTCAAACCGGTAAGCAACTTAGGAGAGGTTGTTGGAAGTTAAGTTGCTTATCAGTTTGATTAGTGATCATGTGCAAAAGAGGAAGACACTAAGAGATGTGCAGAGAGTTGAATTTCGTTATGTAGCATGCAAAGAGTGTGTAAACATGACAATTGCATTCTGTTATGTAACATGTATAAAGTGTGTTCAAAGTCTGTTAATTGTAACTGATTGTAGAGAAGGTGTAACTCATGCATAAAGTGTGTGTGTGTGTTCTGCCTCAAAGTATATAAGAGGCATAACATCAAACAATTTGTAAGCAATTTAATACAAGAACCGAATTACCTTTTTTGCAATTATCCTCTCCCTCAATTCTCTGAAAAATATCTTCCCCTGTTTACCCAAAATCCAGAAAACACAAACCTGCAGAATCAAACAACAAACACAAATTAAAGAATTCAACAATTAGGACAACAGAACATTGTTGAAAAATAATTATGTTAATTAATTTTTCATTATTACTTTTTATGATATACAGTATGAAGGTGAAACAAACAAACATGGTAGAGGACCAGCTATATGGGACGCTTTCACTGAGGAACATGCAGGTACGTACTAGTCTCTCTCAATAAAAATTATACTTCAATGATCCGAGGCAGATTATAATTAGCTTTTCAAATAACATTATGCCCATCATTTGCAGAGAGAATATGTTGAAATTCTAAGGAATTCTGGAAAAATTTGGAAAAACAAGTACTGTAGCAATTTGTACGGACAAAAGTGACCCAAAGAACAAAAACACGTATTGTAGCGATCAAATTTTGGGAATGAACAATTTTCCAAAATTTGATGGAAAACTTCCAGAAAAGAAAGAACTTGTAAATTCTGTAATTTTGAGAATCAAAGTAACATGAACATGGGCAGAATATTTCATTGTGGTTACTGCCATCCCATCACTTTTATTTATATAAGAATCAAAAATTACAACGGCTATAATATTCAAAATTCTGTTACAATTTCCTATTTAACAATGTATTGACCATTAATTGAAATTGACTAAAAACATTGACTCAGAACTATTAAACATACTGATTACAATGTGAATTCAATCATAACAATTGATTCTTCAAACTTCGATTCTTCAATCTTCAATTCTCCTGCGTCAGCTCCTTGTCAGCTCACTTGGCAGTTCTGGAATCAACCTCAAGTTTCAACACTCCCCCTTGATTCCTGAACTGCACACTATTCTCCTTAGCTCCTCAAATCTCTCCTTTGCTAAAGTCTTTGTGAACAAGTCAGCTAACTATTCTTTCGAACAGACATACTTCATTTCCAATTCTCCTTCTTGCTGAAATTTCCTTATTGCATGAAACTTTATTTTCATGTGTTTTGTTCTATCATGGAACACAGTATTCTTTGAAATAGCAATTGCAGCCATGTTGTCACATAAGAGTTCAGTTGGTTCCCCTTGATCACAGTTTAAGTCCTTTAAAACCTTTCTTAACCAAACTAGTTGGTTTGCAGCCACAAATGCAGAGATATATTCAGCTTCGGCTGTTGAGTGGGCAACCACTGATTGTTTCTTCGAATTCCAGCAGAAAATACATTCTCCCATTGAGAAACAATACCCTGAAGTACTCATCATCTCTTCATCACTCCTAGCCCAATCACTGTCACAAAAGCCTTTTAATTTGACAGTGTTCATACTCCTGAAGAACAAGCCAAAATCCAGTGTTCCTTTTAAGTACCTCAGCACCCCTTTTGTTGCAATGTTATGTGTTTGACTAGGATTTTGCATGAATCTTGAGAGGTAGTTTACTGAGAATACAATGTCTGGTCTAGTGGAAGTTAAATACAACAAACTTCCAATTAAACTTCTATACAATCTGCCATCTGCACAGGGGGCACCATCATCCTTGGTGAGCTTCATCCCAAACACCATTGGTGTGCTAACAGGTTTGCAATTTTCCATTGCAAACTTGTTTAGTAGCTTGGTGGTGAACTGTTTTTGACACACAAAACAGCCTTCAACTGATTGTTTTATTTCCATTCCCAAAAAATAAGCTAAAAGTCCAAGTTCATTCATTTCGAACTTATCTTTCATATTGGTTTTAAACTCAACAACCAATTTTTCATCATCACCTGTGATCAACAGATCATCCACATAAACTGAGACAATTAATATGTGATCATTCACCTTCTTTACATAGAGAGTGGCTTCATTCAAGCTTTTCTCAAATCCCAAGCTTGTCAAGTATTCATCTAGTTTGCTATACCAAGCTCTAAGGGCTTGTTTCAAGCCATACAAAGCTTTCTTTAGCAAATAGACCTTATCAAAATTGGAATTAATTTCAAAACCCTAAGGCTGCTCTACATATATCTCTTCACTTAGGTTTCCATTCAAAAAGGCAGATTTGACATCCATTTGCCAAACCAGCCATCCCTTTTGTGCAGCCAACATTAGCACTAGTTTGATTGTATCCATTCTTGATACTGGGGCAAATGTATCATAGTAGTCTATTCCTTGTTCTTGTGCATACCCTTTGACTACTAATCTAGCTTTGTATTTATTAATACTGCCATTAGCATTAGGTTTTGTTTTGAATATCCACTTTACCCCAATAACCTTTCTATGCCTTGGTCTGTCAACTAAGTCCCAAGTTACATTTTTTTCAATCATATTTAGCTCTTCTTTCATGGCTGCCACCCAAGTTTTTGATTCCATGGCTTCTTCAACATTTGTAGGTTCAATTGCAGCTAAGTTGCATCTATCATATACTTCACTTAGCAACCTAGTCCCCCTTACTGATTGGTCTTCATCATCAGTTTCAATTTCTTCATCAGTCTCGGGTGCAGGATCATTGTTTGTATCTTCAATTTTCTCATCATTCCAATTCCATATTTGGTTCTCAGCCACCTTAACATTCCTAGCTATTACAGCTTGGTTTGTTTTCAAATCAAAAACCTTATAGCCCTTAGATTTCGAGCTATAACCTATCAAAATCCCAACCTCAGATTTTTGGTCCAATTTTCTTCTCTTAATCTCAAGTTGAAGCACATAACAGGGGCTGCCAAATACTTTTAGATGATCTATGCTTGGTTTATGTCCATGCCACTCTTCATAGGGGGTTTTATCTCCCAAGGTTCTTGTTATCAACCTATTTAGCAAGTAAGTGGCAGTGCTCACAGCCTCAGCCCAAAACCTAAGGGGCATTTTCTTCTCATAAAGAAGGCATCTTTCCATCTCCATCAAGGTCCTGTTTTTTCTCTCACTTACCCCATTTTGTTGTGGGGTATAGGGGACTGTTACTTGATGTTTAATTCCCTCTTTTACTAAGTAATCTTCAAATTTATGGGAGGTAAATTCCCCCCCATTGTCAAACCTCAATTTTTAGGGTGCAGCTAGATTCCCTCTCAGCTGCAGCCTTAAACCTTAAAAATACCTCAAACACCTCCCCCTTAGTTTTAATGAAATACACCCAACAAAATCTACTAAAGTCATCTATGAATAACACAAAATACCTAGCAGCATTTAGTGACTCATTTTGCATTGGGCCACACACATCTGTGTGCACAATTTGCAGCCTAGTTGTTGAGCTAAGTGCATGATTATTGAACTTTGCCCTTGATTGCTTTCCTAGCTGGCATGCTTCACAAACCTCATTTTGTTCATGTATCATAGGTAGACCTTCTACTACTTGCAATTCAGCCATTTTCTTTAATGTAGCATAGTTAAAGTGACCCACTCTTCTATGCCACAGACTTGAAGTTTTTGATGCACTTATGTTCATACTAATGTGTGCTTGTTTTTCTTCAATACTAAAGCACCTATTATTCATCTTGGCAGTAAACAAAGGTGTTCCTAGATCATCCTTAATTGTGCACATGCCATTATCAAAGAACAATAAGTATCCTATTTCAAGTAATTAACCTACACTAATCAAATTTTGGTCAATTTCTGGCACATATAACACATGTTTAAAATTTCGGGTTCCAGCCAAGGTTTCAATATCAACTTCCCCTCTGCCCTCTACACTTACATACTGCCCATTAGCTACTTTAACCTTTGATTTGTATTCTAAATCTAGGTTCTCAAACATGCATAGTTCTGCGGTCATATGATTTGAACATCCACTATCAATTAACCACTTTTGTTTACTAACCTCAGTTGTGTTGCAGCTGTGTTCAACAATTGCAGTGAACAATTGTTCATCCTTAGGTTCCACAGCCTCTGCAACATGTGCTTGCTTGTCTCCTGAGGTGTTGTTCTTGCAAAAATTTTGGATATGTCCAAATTGCTTGCATTTTCTACATTGTGCATTCTTGAGCCAACAATATGACTCAAGATGATTGGTTTTCTGACAGTACTTGCAGGTGGGAAATTGTTCTCTCCTTTCCTTCCCTTTTGCATTGAAGTTATTTGCATGTGTTTGGTTGCTTTGCCAATTTTTGCTCTGCCACTGTTTTCCAGAACTTGTTCTTGGTTCTGAGTTCTTGTAAAAATTCTGGGGTTTTGATCTTCCCTTGAATCTAGCTGCAAAGGCCTCTTCACTAGAGTTTTCTTGCCTGAATTGTTGTCTTTGTTCCACGGCTTGCAATGCATTGACCAATTCTTGCAGACTCAATTCACTGAAATCCTTAGAATCTTCTAAGGAACAAATTTTATTTTCGAACTTTTCAGGTAGGCTTACAAGTACCTTTTCAACCACCCTTGATTCTTGAATTTCTTCCCCTAGCAATGTCATTTGATTTACTATCTTGGAAATGTTCGATGAAAAATCTTTGACAGTGTCAGAATCCTTCATCTTTAGACCTTCAAATTGCCTCTTCAAGTTCAGAATTTGCATCCTCCTTGACTTCTCATCACCTTGAAATTCAGATTTCAACTTGTCCCATGCTTCCTTTGTAGTTTCACAGGCCATTATCCTTGTGAAAATGTCCTCACTCACTGCATTGTGAATGCTTGTGAGTGCTTTGAATCTCTTTGCCTTTTGTTCATTAAAGTATTTCAGTTGGGCCATTGTTGGATTGTTATTCAAGAGAGTTAGTTCCCTGTCAGCTTCCACATCTTCCCACAGGTCGAATGCCTTAAGATAAATCTTCATCTTTACTGCCCAGACTCCATAGTTTACTCCTGTGAAGGTTGGGGTTTTTGACGAAAATGATGAATCCATCTCTGTCAAAACTTGCTTCTTGCACTCTTTTCCTTCCAAAGATTCCATAGAACAAAGAACAGGAATAATAATTGAATAATTCTTTCAATTATTAGTCTTTTAAAGAACAAATCAAGACTGATTTCTTGATTGACAAATTTTGGAATTTCTGGAAAAAATGCAATCTTTCCTTTCAAGGTTTAATCAATCCTTGAATTCTTTTCACTCGTGTATTACTTTCAATCCCTTCTCAAAGACCTAATTCTGCTCTGATACCATGTTGAAATTCTAAGGAATTCTAGAAAAATTTGGAAAAACAAGTACTGTAGCAATTTGTAATGACAAAAGTGACCCAAAGAACAAAAACACGTACTGTAGCGATCAAATTCTGGGAATGAACAATTTTCCAGAATTTGATGGAAAACTTTCAGAAAAGAAAGAACTTGTAAATTCTGTAATTTTGAGAATCAAAGTAACATGAACATGGGCAGAATATTTCGTTGTGGTTACTGCCATCCCATCAATTTTATTTATATAAGAATCAAAAATTACAACGGCTATAATATTCAAAATTCTGTTACAATTTCCTATTTAACAATGTATTGACCATTAACTGAAATTGACTAAAAACATTGACTCAGAACTATTAAACATACTGATTACAATGTGAATTCAATCATAACAATTGATTCTTCAAACTTCGATTCTTCAATCTTCAATTCTCCTGCATCAGCTCCTTGTCAGCTCACTTGGCAGTTCTGGAATCAACCTCAGGTTTCAACAGAATAAACGATCATAGCAACGGAAATGTAGCTGTTGATTTCTTTCATTGCTACAAGGTACGTACGAATGGGAGTTCTTCATCCTATTTTTGCTGTGGTCAACTATAGGATGTAAACTACTATAATCTGATCAATTAATTATAACTCTTCTTACAAAGTATTGATAAATGTTACAGGAAGATGTGCAAAGAATGAAAGAAATGGGAATGGATGCTTTCAGATTCTCCGTTTCTTGGTCTAGAGTATTACCAAGTAAGTTTTCTTCTTCTTGGGATTTTGCTCTTGACGTGGTAATGACCTTGGCAGGATTTGAATGTGACATCTGCTTTCACTCTGTGAATTGCCATTGGATGTATACCTATTCATTGGATTTGTGTTTTGGGAAATGCAGATGGCAGGCTAAGTGCTGGAGTAAACGAAGAAGGCATCAAGTTTTACAACGATCTCATTGATGACCTCCTTAAAAATGGTTCGAACCTTTCCCTTCCCTTCAATAAATCATAATATATTGCCTAAATTCTTATACAACAAAAAGTTTAACATGTGCGCTCGATCTGATTCTCTGATGTTTTGCAATATGTAGGTTTGCAGCCTTACGTTACTCTCTTTCACTGGGACACTCCACAAGCTTTAGAAGATAAATATGGTGGTTTCTTAAGTCCTAACATTGTGTAAGTAATTAGCAGCCTTTCGTTAATCATGCTTCGAATATCCAAACTTGTTCTGGCTTCGAAATATTATAATCTACTCAGTCATTTTGGAGACCTTGTGGACCTGTGTAAAATTTAAAACATTTCTGTAGTTTTCAGAAATGATTTCCGAGACTTTGTCGACCTTTGTTTCAAGAATTTCGGAGACCGAGAAGTGGATAACTTTGAATGAGCCGTGGATGTTCAGTGTTCAAGGCTATGACTTGGGCACAATGGCACCGGGTAGAATTTCTGTCGTTGTAAATGATCCACACCGATCCTTAAACACCAGCGCCACTGAAGTGTACACGGTTACCCATCATTTGTTGCTTGCTCATGCGGCGGCGGCGAAGCTGAACAAGGAGAAGTATCAGTCGAGTCAGGGAGGACAGATTGGAATAACACTTGTTTCTCATTGGTTCGAGCCTTACTCAAACAGTGAAGCTGATCAAATTGCTACCAAAAGAAGCCTTGACTTCATGCTTGGCTGGTTAGTATTTTATATATATATATATATATCAAATTCAAAAGTATCTTCTGAATTCTTAATTAAGCTAGAGAAGACTTGATATATATAAACAGAACGTATTCATTTTTTTTCTTTATGCTGACAGGTTTATGGATCCTTTAACTAATGGTGACTACCCACGTAACATGCATGATTTTGTTGGTGGAAGATTGCCTAAGTTCACCCCCGAGGAATCTGAGATGTTGAAGGGATCGTATGATTTTATTGTAATTGATTACTACACAACATATTATGCTCAAAATACTGAAGCAGATTATCAGAGCGTTGGGTTCATGTCAGATGCTCGCGCTAGTTGGACAGGTAACTAATGATTGATATCTTTTCTTTGTGGATTTTATTTTTCTTCAATAAATATTACATTTATTTACTTTGTTGTAAATTTGCAGGGGAGAGAAATGGAATCCCGATAGGTCCACAGGCTGGTGTGAAATGGCTTTATATTTATCCCGAAGGCATATGC
Organism: Salix arbutifolia; assembly: GCA_025169955.1. NCBI lineage: Eukaryota > Viridiplantae > Streptophyta > Magnoliopsida > Malpighiales > Salicaceae > Salix > Salix arbutifolia. Next base: position 8,002,854 of record CM045917.1, on the reverse strand, counting down.
AAGCTTTTGAACTACACCAAAGATCAATACCGGAGTCCAACAATTTACATTACTGAGAATGGTATGGTTGAGATAAATGACCATACATTATGCTAAATTTAAATTTCTTATTATTTCTCGAACACTAAGAATTTATTGATTTTTTCAAGGGGTTGATGACGTAAATAACAATGCTTCATCACTAAAGGAAGCTCTCAATGATCCCGTGAGAGAAAAGTCCTCCAAAGACCACCTTAAGAATGTTTTGAGATCCATCGAGTGAGTTAATTCTTTTCATTTTTTAATCTAATAGCAACAATTATTTTATCAAGATCCATGCAATTGGGATTCGATATTTATTTCTTGCAGTGAGCATGGTGTTGATGTTAAGGGATTTTTTGCCTGGTCTTTAATGGACAATTTCGAATGGGGAAGTGGTTATGCTGTGAGGTTCGGCCTCTACAACGTTGATTACAATAATAACTTGAAACGATATCCTAAAACTTCAGTCAAGTGGTTCAAGCAATTTCTTAGGAGAGACACCCACAATCCTGTTCCACATGCGCATCCTCTGAGTGGAACAACATTGAAGATGGTTTGGTTCGGGATGCTAAAAGGCCACGAAATGCTTGAATGCCTTAAAAAAGTCCAAGTTGTTAGCATCTGCAAATTGGGCTTTCATGGAGCTCTCAGTATGAATTCCACAAAATTTGGTGTCCACTCCATTCATTCAAGGCTGTTGTGTCATCTTTTATAAGAATAAATATTCATGGTTGTAGTTTTCATTTGTTTTGTTTTAATTATGGTTTTATAATTTAATTCGATTATTTTACTATTGTATCGAATAATAATACATTTCTGTTGAAGGAGTTAGTATTATTTATGTGGTGTTGTATCCACTAATCTCTTTTTATTATTATTGTCTTTTTTCTCTTTCTTCTTTCTCTTCCTCTCTAATCATAATAATAAAAAATAAAAACGCTCACATAATTAGAAAAACTCTGAAATTCCTTGTTCACGCTGCTCTCAACGAAAATCTGAGTGTTGATTAAAGACGTTTGACATGGAACCACTGGGTTGTCGATGTCTGTGTGTAGTGTCTGCAACGTGCTTGACTGATCAACAACCAGTGAGTTTCCAGCGGGTTGATGTGTTTCATGCATTTTCTACACACCCACCATAACGTACGTTGACTTGGAATTCATAAAACGCGTGTAAAAAGAACGTGAAAGCGATTAAGAGTGTACTTAGGGTTGTTTTTAAAAATTATTTTTATTTAAAAATATATTAAAATAATATTTTTTATTTTTTATAAATTATTTTTAATATCAGCATATAAAAATGATCTAACAACACTAAAAATTTTAATTTAAAATTGAAAAAAAAATATTTTTTTTCAAAAAAACTTTTGAAATATAGTACTAAACAGAACCAAAGTGTTAATAGATAAAATATTGGGCATATGGGAGTGCATTCACACGATACCTATCAATTTTACATATTCAAATTGCTCGTTCTTAAATTTTTTTTCTTAATGTAATATCCATGACAAGTATCATCAGTTAAATAAAGATGAAGTCGTTGTCTCGTGTCACATGAAAAAAAAAGAGGATAATGAATATTTAATATCTATGTTTTTATTGAATTATACTTCGATACATCATCTTCATTTCTATCCATTTGAATATCTTAGATTTTATCCCTACTGTGGAACTTTTCATGAAATATATTAAAAAAGTGATGACAAGATCTTTATTACAAAAATTGCTTAACACTAAGAGACAAATTCAGTTGTAACAGCTATATTTAGAGGCCGTTTGGGAATGCATTACAACCAGCGATTTCAAAAAAATTGAAATTTTTTTCATTTTAAAAACCGGCGGTTTGGTATTTTTAGATCATTTTGATGTGCTGATGTCAAAAATGATTTTAAAAAAATAAAAAAATATCATTTTGATGTATTTCAGCACGAAAAGCACTTTGAAAAGCTACCACAATGCATTTCCAAACAGGCCCATACAACTGGATTTTAATGCTTTCAATATATATATATATATCTTTGAATTTCACAATGTTTATTGATATAAAAAGCAGCACATAACTAGGGTGATCTGAATTTTAAAGTCATAATTAATCACTAGCTAGTCAATTTCAAAGTTCTTATTAACATAAAAAATAATATATGAATCTGGATTTTCGGATTAAACTTTTAGAGCCTCTAAATTCTAAATCTTGGATTTCAAGCATAGTTTTGTATTCTTGGTAGAAGTTAATCTATCTTTTGTGTGGTTTTGTAGTGTTGGTAATAGCTGGGTGAGGATTAAATTATCTTTTTGTGGAAGGGAAGCTGTTCAATCTCAATCACTTGGAGTGTTGCGGTTTTGTTTTGTAGTTCTCTGGATGGATCATATGGTTCACGAGATGGTAGGAATGACTCCACGACGCTCCGCTGTTTTCACGTGAATATACGAGAGACTAAGCCAATCCTATTTTTATATAAGAAAAATACAATTTTACATTAGAAACTTCCTGTTTTTCGGCTCATCAATTTGCGCTCTTTCATCGTCATGGTATTTTCTTCCATTTCCTCACTTGCAAAACCTACTTTAATTTCTAAAATTAGGAGATATGGTGAACTAACTTTGAAAATTTGAATTTAAGCTTCATTAAATCTTCATTACTAAACTTGTTTTAAGGTTAACAACATTATAAATAAGACCCTGTTTGATATCGCGTTTCAAAAATATTTTTGAAAAAAATTGAATTTTATTTATTTATTAAAATTAATATTTTTTGTGTTTTTATATTATTTTCATGTGTTAATGTCAAAAAAATATTTATTTTGATGTATTTCTAAAAAAACACTTTAAAAAACAACTCGAAACACCCTCTCAAACAATCACTAGATCTATTCCGGTCTTAAAAAACTATAAGATACGCTGAACTTGTTAAAACACTATATTTTTTTAAAAAAGAAAAAACTTTAAGCTGATAAAAACGAGATGAAAAATATATTTAGGCATTTTGGAGCTCAATTATTTAGGCGATGCTTTTATTGTTGCTCGTGAGAGATTGATAGAGTGAAATGTGGTGGAGTTGCTTAATTGGTGTTAGGGTTATTGACTTTATACGCAGAGGGATGGAGAACAAGAGGAAGACATCAATTGCTTTTAAACGGCTAAAAACACTTAGCATCCAAAGTCAATTCCGTGTTCACTCGAGTGTTGCTTTCTATCTCGAGTAAAATCCACCCAGAAGTTGTAGGATTTGTTGCAAGTTGCCATGATGCCCCATCCCATCCCATGTTCCTTGTCGGTGCTGTCTGCAAATGAGATTCAGGATGCATTGGTAATACATTTGGTTTGTATTTGAAAGTGATTTTATAATTGAACTTAATGTATTTTAATTTTAATATATTTTTATGAAAATGCTTACACGATATTATCAAACACATATATTAATGTTTAAAAATAAGAAAAATGGTTTTAAAAATAAGAAAACAATCCACTCAGTTTCTTTTACTTCTTTGCATAACAAATATTTAAAAATAAGGAGGTGATAGGAATGTATTTAGAAAGCGCTTTTGAAAAAAAATAATTTTTTTTGTTTTAAATTAGAAAAATAATACTTTTAGATCAATTTCATGTGTTGATGTTAAAAATAATTTAAAAATTTTAAAAATTATTTTAATATATTTTTAAATAAAAAAATATTTTTAAAAACAATTTTTGTTTCGAGGTTAAATCATCCTCCAAAGTCCAAGCCATGAAATAAAAAAAGTTATTAATTACAAATTAATAAATTATATGTTAATCCCTATGGTTTAAAAAAATAACAAATTAGTCCTTCAAGTTTGAGAAACTACATAGACAGTACCCCATATATTTTAAAATCGATCAATAACCGAGTCCTTGTGAACTGAGTCAAAGTAAGTAAGATGAGTGGACTATTGGGGCACGAGTGAAGACCCAAGAGAGAAGGCATCCAATTTGGCAATGGCATTCCTTGTTATTTCTGAGCATGATTGAAGGCAATTCTATCACCAAAATCGAACTCGATCCGCCTTGTCTACCGTTAGTCCCCTTTCTTGGTTTCTTCCTCTATAAAAAAATACAACCACTCTAAGCAAAAAAAACTTTATGCTTTCATATCTTTACAGATTCCCTCACTAATCATAACCGAGAAGAAGAAGAAGAAGAAAACAATACTTCCATGGCTTCTTCTCTGCTTCTCTTTCTCCTCTCATTTCTTATCTTAATCACAACATCAAAATCAACACCAGCAACCATTACCATCCCTCTATCAGCTCCCAGCTTCACCAAACTGGTTGTGCCCTCAAAAGATCCATGGGGTGCACTCAATCACCTCGCCACTCAATCTCTCTCAAGATCCCACCACATCAAGTCGCCAAAAACCAATTTTTCTTTCATCAAGACCCCTCTTTTTCCACGCAGCTATGGCGGCTACTCAATATCTCTCAACTTTGGCACTCCTCCGCAGACAACCAAATTTGTCATGGACTCTGGTTCTAGTCTCGTTTGGTTTCCTTGTACCTCTCGCTATCTTTGCGCAGAATGTAACTTCCCAGACATTAAGAGAACAGGAATCCCAACATTTTTACCAAAACTATCATCCTCTTCAAAGCTTATTGGTTGCAAAAATCCCAGATGCTCTGTGTTTTTTGGCCCCGAAATTCAGTCTAAATGCCACGAATGTGACTCCACTGCCCAAAACTGCACTCAAACTTGCCCACCTTACGAAATCCAATATGGTTCAGGCTCCACAGCTGGACTTTTACTATCTGAAACTCTAGATTTCCCAAACCAAAAAACCATACCCGATTTTCTTGTCGGCTGCTCCATTTTATCTACCAGACAACCCGAAGGGATCGCCGGGTTCGGTCGGAGCCCCGAATCACTCCCTTCACAATTTGGTCTCAAGAAATTCTCTTACTGTTTAGTATCTCACGCTTTTGATGACACTCCAACAAGCAGTGACCTTGTTTTGGATACCGGGTCGGGTTCGGGTGATACCAAGACAGCAGGGCTTAGCTACACACCCTTTCAGAAGAATCCAACCACTGCATTCCGAGATTATTACTATGTGTTGCTGCGTAACATTGTAATAGGGGACACCCATGTCAAGGTGCCGTACAAATTTTTGGTTCCAGGATCAGATGGCAATGGAGGGACTATTGTGGACTCAGGAACAACATTCACATTCATGGAAAAGCCAGTTTATGAGCTGGTTGCTAAAGAATTTGAGAAGCAAATGGCCCATTATACAGTAGCCACTGAGATTCAAAATCTGACCGGTTTAAGGCCTTGTTTCAACATTTCTGGTGAGAAATCAGTCTCTGTCCCGGATTTCATTTTTCAGTTCAAGGGTGGTGCTAAGATGGCATTGCCTTTCTCAAATTACTTCTCATTTGTTGATTCGGGAGTTATATGCTTGACAATTGTGAGCGACAATGTATTTGGTACGGGAATTGGAGCTGGACCGGCCATTATTTTGGGGAATTATCAGCAGAGGAATTTTTATGTGGAATTTGATTTGGAGAACGAGAAATTTGGGTTTAAGCCACAAAGTTGTGTCTGAATTGGTTCATTTGGTCATCTATAATAATAATATATGGTATCCACTACAAAAATAATTTGCACTGACTCGTCATCTTTGATAGAGGTTTATACTCAATGGATGGTTGAGATGGTGGTGGCTGCGGTGGAATCACAGGTGGTCGCTGTGATTGTGGTTCGGTGGGATTTTTAATTGTAGGCCGGGAAGCAACGGTTGGCTGACAAGACAATGTGGAATTTACTTTCTCTTGCTATCATTGTTACAAAGGTTGACAAAGTAATATAATTATTTTTGATAACTTGTGTATTTTTTTTCTGATGGTCATGGTAGTAGCCGTTATATCTTCAAAGCACAATAGTATAACTCTCCGGCCAAGCAAGGCCCTCTCTAGGTGAATTTTTTTTTTTTTTTTTTATGATCACAAGAAAAGTTGTCGATTCTATTTTATTCTGTCCAAAATAGCTGGTATTTTTTGTTCCAGTTTAAAAATAGAGACTGGAAAAAAATTCTCACTCGAAATTTCGACGCATTTCAAAAAATTTGTCCAGAACGTTATAGCTAAATAGTATTTTTTTAAAATAATATATAGTTTTATAATATTAATCATATCTCTTAATCCGACCATGAGATTGAGATGAAATTTTACGAGAAGTCTCTTAACATATTGATATATATATTATGTTGAAATTTCAGAGCAATCAAAAAATATAATGACCTTGCAAGACTGATGATGGTAAGTAATTTTATTCAGAAAAATTATTTTATTGTGTTTTTTTTTAGATTATTTTTTTTCTGAATTTTATTATTCAACAACGAGTTTATTAGGAATTAAACTTTATAATTTACTTTAATTTGTTTTATTTAAGGGTATTATTGTTTTATAACACAGGTCACACATTTAAAAGGTTAACCTAGGTTTAGTCGAGTTGATCCAATATATCGTTGTTTCAATAGTTTTTTAAGATGTCAACTTGATTTCTTTTAGCTAAATTATATTTTTCATGTTATCTTTGGATTTATCAAATTAATTAAGTTATATCGGTTCAACTCTAATTCTCTTATTTGTATTTAAAATTTAAATGGTATAATTTTAAATAATTTTATTTTTAAATTTGAACTAAAATTTTGTTTATTGAATTATTATCTTTATATATATATATAACAATGCAATCTCACAACAAAAGAAATGCCAAAATACTTCGAACCGAAACTTTATGCTCAAATTAAAAAAAAAAAAAAAAAAACAAGCAAAACAATCATGATCACAAGTAAATTTCTTTGTCCTTTTGTTCGACTGCCATTATTATTATTTTATTATTATTATTCATTTAGGGGACATCTGCTTCACTGCTTGAGCTGGCGTACTGTTAACGGACTGTTTTGTAATGTATTTGAAATTATTTTTTAAAATGTATTAAAAATAATATTTTTTTATTTTTAAAAAATTATTTTTGAAAATGAAAATAATTTTAAAAACTTAATTTAAATAAAAAATAAAAAATAATTATTTTATTTTTTTCAAAAATGAAACACACTGTCATACCCCCTTAAATTGTCAATGTGCTAGATTGGTCTGGCATCACCATCAATAGGTGTCGATTGTCCACAACCCATTTCTTTTCTGACCTTTACAGTCAGGACAGCTTTTTCTCTCCTGACAAGCCTAGAAAAGATTGTACAGTGTTTATAAAGCTCATATTCAAGGTAATGTTTTTCTTTCTTCTTTTTTTTTTTATTAAACTTTAAAAAAAATATTTATTTTAATATATTTAGATTATTTTTGATGTGCTAATATTAAAAATAAATTTTAAAAATTAAATTAAATATTTTTTATGCATCTCCAAGTAAAATTTAATTTAAAAAGCAATTATTATTATAATTTCAAACACTATCTAAATAGTTTGATTTTCAACATTATTACAGGCATAAATGTTTTATTCAAAAATTAGAAATAGGTGTTATTGTTATTAATTTTTTTTTTGTACTATCAATAAAATAATTTTACTTGCAAACCAAAAATTTTATATACATATTACATGCGGTAATAAATAATATTAAATATGCTAATTACGACTAAAGATGGAGTAGAAAGAGAGATAAAAACATCATTTCATAGAAGAAGAAATGTTAGATATTTGTTCCATCTTGAAATTCCATCCCAAAAATTTAATTGATATGAATTAATAAATTTGATTTGTTTTATCAATAAAACACTAATTAAATAGTAAAACTTATTTTTTATATAAAGTCAATTGAGCATTGATTCAAAACATCAATTTTTCATGGCTTTCAAAGTGAACATCATTGTCAAAGTGATCGTTTTCATGGCTTTCAGGAGCTAAATAGATCATCAAGACTTTCAAAACCACAGATTAGTCAAAGCATCATTTTTTTCCCCAAAAAAACAGCTAGAAATGGGCCCAAACGGCACCCAGGATATTACGCTACGTACGAATATTTGGTATCTCTTTTACTTGCAATTTAAGACAGCAGCTTATACGTGCCAGCATAGCTGCAATTTACATATCGTACCCCTGCCGTACTGGAAGAAAAAAGGATTAGATTTTCAATCTGATCTTGGAATTGCTGCTGGGCGTTGAATCATGAATGCATCTGTTGCTGTGAAGAAGCTCATGTGAGCGTAGGAAACCAGGAAAGCAGTTGAGAGCATATTAAATTGAATAAGGAAAGGTGCATCTATATTACTGAAGACTCCACTTGAGGATCCCTCTTTTCCATATTAAATTTTGTAAATATGTGTTCACCTTTCAACTTAGGCTCTGTTTGTTTGCAGGAAAGTGATTTTTTTTTGGAAAGTGAATTCTGATGTTTGATAGTGTAATGGAAAATAAGTTGGAAAACAGTTTCCAGTATTTGGTTATGTCATGGAAAATGAGCTGGAAAAATAACTTATTAATGTTTTATTTTTCTCAAGTTTATTAAAATAATGAGGAACAAATCTTACAAATTAAAAAGTTGAATGAGAATGAAATTGAAAAAAAAATATAATTTCATAAATTATCTCAAATAAAATAAATAATAATCAAAATAATAGAGATCAAATCTAAAAAATTAAAAAAAAATGAAAGGTGAATAAATTAAAATAATAATAATTAACATTTCATAAATTATTTCAAATAAAATAAGTAACAATAAAAAAAAATAAGGACCAAATTTGATAGATAAAAAATTTCAATAAAAAAATGATAAGAAAAAAGCAAATAGCAATTATAAAAATAAGGACCAAAATTAATATAAAAATTAAATTTTAAGAGATGGAATTGAAAAATAAATATTCAAAACAAATTATATATAGCAATCAAAAGTTTGAGGATCAAATTTGATATAATCAACAAATAATGACATTTCTAAATTTTTCACAACTTCTGGAAAGTGTTTTCCGCCCAAATTTTCCGGAAAACACTTTCCTGAAAACCAAGCCAAATTTTTCTTTGACTGGAAAGTGTTTTTCGTTGACTAACTTTTCTAATGGCAAACAAACACAGGAAAGTTTGGAAAGTGGTTTCCCGAAAACCACTTTCCGAAAAACAATCACAGCATTAATTTAGCGTTCCATCATTCCACTTGAGGACAAGAATGGACAGATTATCATTTCGTCTAAAAATATAAATTATTAAATAAGATTCTATGTATAATTTAAATTATTTTCAATCAGCTCGTCAATTTCTCTATAAATAAATCATTTTCAGTGTACTAAATAAGAGAGAGAAATACTCTTGGCAGTTTCTTTCCACTAAGAAGGAACGGAACAAGACATGGATGCGTCCCTAAAGAGTGTGATGTAGTGATAAAAGGTTTGAGATCTATACAGAAGATTTGAGTTCTAGTCAAGACATGCATTTCTTGTAAAAGTCTGGAACAACCAGAGTTTTATTCAGTCATCTAGACCATAAAATACAATTTTCAAGAGTTGTGATTTTCTCGAATTAAAAGAAAAGAGAAGACACGGATGCATTAGTCTAATACAAAAGATAGAAAAGTAAGGCATGGAATTTAGGGTCCGCGAACATGGCACTCCATGATTGGAAAGAATTCTTAATTAAGAACCATAGAAAGTATGAGGTTTGAATGAATGTGAGAAGAGTAAGAACAAAGAAAAGAGAGCGATGGCACATGGAATCGGAAGATAATGGATTTTGATTTCATTTGTAACATCCTACTCACTGCCCATTATTAAATTTAAAAGAAAGAGAGCTTGTCCAGGCAAGGTGGGTGCGTTCGCTTTTTTCTTTATGAGACTTCCTTTCTGAGTTGATTTTTTCTTTTTAGTTTGTGCTCATAGCATACGGATGTGAAGTACCTAATCACAACTTGGCGAGAGATTCGACAATTACTAGTTAAATCATCATATCATTATAGTTATTATCATTATCATTATAAATAATACTATTTTTATTTTTATTTTTATCATCACCATTATTATTTTTATTATTGCAATTATTTAATTATTATTATTAGTATTAATGTCTTCATGATTACAACCACTATTATGATTACTTACACTACAATTGCTATTAATATCATTATTCTAATTATTTCTGTTATTATTGACATTCTTAATTTTATTTTATAAATTATTGTTATTATCATCATCACATCCATAATTATTAATATCATAATCATTATAACCATTACAATATATTATTATTGTTATTATCATTATTATTAGTAATGTCACTGCTATTATCATGGTTATAATAACTAAAATTATTATTATTATTGTCTAAACAATAAAAATTATTAAATTATCCTGAAGAATAAAATAAAAAATCCATAAACTTTAACAAAAGAGCAAGCAAGAAAATTAAAAAAAAAAAGAACTACAATTATTATTATTATTATTATTATTATTATTATTGCTTAAACAATGAAAATCATAAATTATTCGGAAGAATAAAATAAAAAACAAAAACTCTAACAAAAGAGCAAACAATTTTTTTAAAAAAAAAATGACAAAACCAAAATATATATTATCAGCATCAAAACAATTATTTGATTTGAAGAACAAATAAAAAAACCAAAAAAAATAAAAAAAGAGAAAATGTCAATTTTAAAATGATCATCAACAAATTAAAATTTAAGGAATATTGAATAAAAACAAAACCTCAACTAAAGAGAATGATAAAAATTAAAAACCAAAACTATGAGCATGACACATAAATATAAACAAAAAATAGGAACTGCTTTAGAAGGATTAATAAAATTAAAGTAATTAAAACAAAACAAAACAATTAAAAAAATAAGGGCCGAAATAAAAAATAAAATATATGATCACTTTCAATTAAATGACAAAATTAAAACAAATCAAAATTTTTATAGAAGAAATCAGGATAGAAAAAGAAATCAAAGACCAAGGACTGAAATGCACAAATCATAAACAAAGATTAGTTGCATGCATTTTCAGTTCTAGGACAGAGAAAAGAGAAAAAATAATTGATCATCGGCAAGTTTCTAACCACCATGAGCTCACACGCGCACCTCCATGGTTAAGAGACCATGGCAGCAAACCTGTTGAGATGGTGGTTGAACATTTAGCCACCACATAATGCTTCATGCATCGTCTTATGGCACTGACAGAAGAGAACTAGCGGCACGTTAGCTAAACGCGCCAACAAGTTTTTTCAAAAAAAGAATTAAAAAATATGACAACCAAAACACCCTCTAGAGCCCATCCTAATAACAAAAAAAAAAACATATACACAAATACCAAAATACTCCTCGAGCCAACTCTTTGTTTTTGTCTTTTCCAAGGGCAAATTAATGTTTTTGCCGTTCATAAAAATAGAAAAACCAATAATAATCTTGCCGACAACTCTTATTTTTGTTTGATTTTTCATCAAAAAAACAAAATGTCTTAGAATACTCTTGACTATTAAACATTTTTTTTTTACTAAACTCAGAGGCAAAATAAAAATTTAAATGTTTTAAATAAAATGAAAAAGACACAAACACCTCCAATATTGTTTTATATCCTAGTTGCATTGCTTAAAATGATTTTTTTGCGATACGTTATGAGTAAATGGTCACTTGGATAGGCATTCGATTTCTGCAAGCCACGTTATGGCTACAGATGTATTAGATTACCCTAGTTGTTCTTGGATTTTTGCATTCAAATTTTATTTGCAAAAATAAAATAAAAAATGGGCACTTTAAATTTTGAAATGCATCTTTCGGGAGCCCAAAATCAATTCGGTCGAGTCCAATAACAAGCACTGTGATTATCTCCAAGGAGAATTTGGTCCATCTCGTTCATGGCCCGGTATCTACATAAAAAAAAATAGCCATGGCGCAAAAAACTATAGTTTGGTCTTGGAATTTTTGATTTTTTAACTTTTTGGTCTTAATTTTGTAAGAACTTCATGTTTTAATCCTAAACTTTATTTATTTTGTTTTTAATCCCTGGAATTTAAGGGGAGATAAAGGATCACCAAAAAGTAGAAGGGGAGATAGAAAGTTATTCATCAATCCTATTTGGTCCCTAGAAAAACATATCTTGGTATCAATAAATTTCTTTTGATAAAAAGATCTCCATTAAGATTTTTTTAACCATTCATGTTGCTAGAAAAAAATAGATTGTGATTTGAAAAATCTTATTTGATTCAACTTAACTTTGGAGTTTTTAAAAGATATTAGGATATTTTGATGTTGACAAGGAGTTATTGAGATGCTCATAGAGTGTTTCTTCTTTGCTTTCAAGTGAAAAAATAGTTGAAAATAGGTTTGTGTAGTTAAGAACTTGAACCATAATTTTTCTACCACGTTAGATAGATGGAGACATTACAAGTAGACAATGCATAATTTCTAGCTTCGGATGAAACATCATCTATCTATTTTTTAAAAAATAAATAAGATTAATGGCATACCATTCATCTTTTTAATTTAAGTAAATAAATAAATAAAAACGAGTGCACAAACTTGGGATCAATTTCCTAGAACCATGCACTTGGCTTTTTCCAATGTCCCTTTAATCTACTTGTTTCTTAAGATTTTCATTCAAATGCACTATAAATAAAATTTTTAAAATAATATTTAAATTATTAATTGTTTTCTTCATTATTTTTAAATAGCATTGTAACTTTTTAAATAATATTTTTAATTATAAAATACCTAATATGAGAAAATAAACAAAATTGTTCATCATAATTAAATAAAAATAACCTTTTATTGCTAATAGATCAGGGTCTTAAAAACAAACATTAGTTTTAATTATAGAATTTGTTTTACGTATAAAGTTTATTTTGAAATATCTTTAAGTGGTGTGGTGTTACAATAAGACTCGTGATTGAGTCAAGACGTGTATTTCTTGTAAAAGTATGGAACAATCAGGATTTTACTCGCTCAGTTGGATCTATAAAATATATTTTAAAAAAAATGGAGTTTTCTCACATAAAAACAATATTTGAAATTAAAAAAGAGGTTTAATGAGGCTTTTTGCTTGTTTATTGGATTCTAAGAACTTGAACCCCAACTTGTCGGCCATCTCATATAACTAAATTATCAATTAGTTAAAGACACATGATTTATTATAGTTATTATTTTTAGGTAGAAAAAAGGACATTTCATATGCTTATTTAATAAAAGGGAAGAAATATAATGTGTGGACCAACCTGCCACGCATATATAAGGTTCTTTACATTGAATCAAACACACAAGCTTTTCCTTCGAGGCCCAAACATCTTACTTCTTTTTATATTGCCCTAGTTAAAATTTCACTACAAATAAACTAATTAAATATCATTCAATTTTGTTATTACTTTAATTAAGATTATAGTTTTTTTTATAATATTAGCAATCATTTTGATATATATATATATGATCATGAATATTTAATAAAGATAAAATTTCAATTTTGATATTATAAAACTTATTAGATTAGTTTTGACAAACAAATGAGTGTTTGACTTTATGGTGGCTTGGCAGGGCTTAGGCTCACTGCAGACCCAAACCGTTTGGCTAAATTTTCGGACCACAAATTTGTAATGTAGGTCCTACAAAAAATTGTAGTTGAACTGTATTTTTTGAAAAGCATCTTTTTGCCGAACACAGAACAAGTGAAACGCAGACGAACACGATGATAGTAACCACCTTAGCGTTTTTTCATCATAGTTACGCATACAGGTTAACAGAGAGAAGACAAAGACGATGATTTTGGCAAAAAAAAGAACATAACAAAGGAAGAAGATGATGACAGATACTGAAGGTCGAAACAAGTTCAGGTGGAATCAACGGTTGTGATAAAGGAGTGAGCTCATCAGGTGTAGATAATCTCATCTCCCACACTGCAATTCTTTCATTGTCTTTGTTGATGTTATCTTCACTATCATTGATTTCATATTCACTCATTTTCACTTCTTCTCCTATGGTATCTTGAATTTTGTAGAATTGTGAAAGAAATGGAAAGAGAAGTTGATCGGAGTCAAAGAAAAAATTGGAGATAATTAAGGGGAGTGGTGGATCTGATTGTTTGGTTTGCAAGAAAGGGAAGGATAGGAAAATAATGTTAAAAGTGTTTTCATGAGAGAGAAAAAAATACAAATATCTAATGGGTAAATATTATTTCTTTTTATCCCTATAATATTATTATTCTTAAATATAGTCCTTTTACTCTTATTTTTATTTCGTATCATATTCTTAATTTAATATAATTTTCATTAAAAGATTAAAATAACTTTAGGAATTAAGAGATATAATTGAAATAAAGTAAAATCACAATTTAAATGATGGGTAACTATCAACTCTTCAATTTTTTTAATTGAAAAATATATATATAAAAATCATATTTAAAAAAAATAAAAAATGTATAAATGGAGATCAACCCTGATGATCTACAATATATATATATATATATATATATATATATATAGATATATCTGTGTGTGTGTGTGTGTGTGTGTGTTGGGGGGGGGGGGCGTCCTTTAAAGTAATTTTATAAGTTGAGAACAATATGAAAAACATGGTAACTAAATACACAAAACCATTTTTTATTAAATTTCAAACTCAATCATAATTTTAACCAAACACTTCAATTTCAGTTATGAATTGCAGTTAAAAGTGTTTTTCATGAAACTGTTTTTTTTTAATCCTCAACCATAACAGCAATCGCAATACCAAACACACCCTTAGTGATAATCTTGATGAGGTAGTATTAAAACAAAAATATGTAAGAGCAACACAATGCTCATGCTTTACAGAGTGGAATGTTTTGGAATCCATTTTTTACTTAACCATATAATAATAAAAATACACATGTGCAAAAAAAACACCGAGACTTATTCAAAAAGAATGATTGATGATATTATTAGAAAAAACTATAATCTTATAAAATACATTGTCAAAATTGAATCGTATTTAATAAAATACTATTCAAAGATATTTTTAATGATTTTATTTTAATGAAGTTATATAAAAAATAAAGGCCTTTACAAACTAAGCCTAAACCCATGAGGTAGTTAGACTACCATATATAAAAAAGTTAGGCATGTGCACTATCATTGTTTATGAGTTTTTTTTGTTTTTATAAAATAGACATACAACATTTTTTTTTTAAAATCAAAATGAAAATAGATGTTTAATTCACCAACAAGTTGGAAATTTGAGTTGGGTTTTGATTTTGAAAAAAAAAAACATTTCGAAGAATTTTAACTTCAAAATACCTAACAAACACAATTGGAGTCTTAAAAAACTAATTTTTCAACTTAAAACTCTCTTAAATTGTTCCATAAACACAAAATAATATTGGAAAAAAACTCTTTCTAAGCCCTAATCTATTTACTTGGAAAAATAAAAACTCATAAAGATCTCAATAGAACTATTCTTTTCAAATTAAACATTTGACATGAAGATCATTTTTTATTATTATTATTTGAATGTGATAACTTTCTCATTCTTCTTTGTTGTTTTGGCAACTTTGTTTTTCTTCTCTCAAACTGATGCACTGAAAAGGAGCAAATAAAATCTTATATCAAAATTAAAATTTTTAAAAATAAAAGATCTATAAAGGAATAAAAAAATAGATGTATCAAAATACATTTTTAATTTATTATTGGCCATATTTTTTTTATTATTTTGATTTGTTTTCTTTTAATCATATCACTCTAACACAAATTAAAACATCTTATTAAATTGGTCTAAAATAAGTTTTACCTCTAAACTTCGAGAGCATGCAAAAAGATAACTAACAACCAACTCACAAGTGGATTCAATTGAAAATGAAATTAATAATCAAAATAAAAATAATAATTATTGGATGCATAGTAAATTGTGAAAGGAGCTATAATTTTTTGTTTATAGTGAAATAACCATGTTTTTAGTTATTTATCATAGTGGTTGTAATAGCTATAAGAAGTTTTGGATGTGTTTATATTAAAAATATATTTTATAAACTAAAATACTATTATTTTAATATATATATATATATATATATATTTAAAATCCATACCGTAATTATACAGTACCAAACGAAGGCTCGATTCATCATGGAAAAAGGTAATTGAAAAGAAATTATACAGTCACACGGATGTTAGTGGTCCAAGTCACTGGATTCCTGTTCATCAAGTCAATGTGCTACCATAGCCTAAAGCCTAGCCTGCTGCTACTTTTTTTTTTCCTGCACTCTAAATCTATATGGTTCTAGATTGGGAGTATTTTCCAAACTGGTTAAAATTACCTAAAATAAAAAACATTTCTGAACTAACTTAGTATAATTACTTATTTAAGGAGTGTTTGTTATTGTATTTTAAAAATATTTTTAATTTTATTTTTCTTAGTTTTTACTTGATTAAATTTTTTTGATGATTTTAAATTATTTTCAAAAACTAAAAAAAAATCATTTTGGTGCATTTATGAGAGAAAAACACTTTAAAAAACAACTGCAACGATACTCCCAAACAGACACTCATTAGACAAAAAAATTTTGTGAGTATGGTTGAGATTGTTTTTAAAAATATTTTTTTTATTTAGAAATGCTTCAAAATAAGTTTTTTAAACAATTATTTTTGACATCAGCATATGAAAATAATCTAAAAATACCAAAAAAATTAAATTTAAAGAAAAAATAAAATAAAAAATTCAATTTTTTCAACAACACTTTTAAAATACAATGCCAAACAAAATTGTATTTCACATATGTGTAACCTATCATTATTTTCTTTTACTTGGGTTAGCAGACTAATTTTTTCTAAGAAATATTAGCTAAAATATAAAAGCTGTTGGTGTTTTACTGTGCAAAATTCTACTGTTCACCTAGACTCAGTTCACTATTCATTATTAAAGTGAAATTACCATTTTACCTCCAGTTTCGAAATTTTTAGCCTCGGGATCAGTGTATTTTTGAATGTTTCAGGGGGACATAGATGATATTTACGGATTTGTTGCATAGTAAAACTACGAAAATAGCCCCCCAAAATGACAAAAAAAGGCAAACTGAACCGGGGGTAATTTAGCAATTTCTAGGGGACATGGATGGTATTTCTGAATTTATGCACAGTAAAACCACAAAATTTACCCTAGAAAACAAAAAAAGAGCGTCGGATCCAGGGGTATTTCTAAATTTTCCACAATGGTTTTTTAGTAGTTATTGATGGGTTCAAGGGTGTATAGGTAATTGTGCATTATTTTAATATTATTTCTCGCTAACACTGCAGGCGTGTCTACAGTGTTTCTGGCGCATGCGCCATTCAGGCGGCGAGTGCGACTCATTACAGTGGTCCAAAACCTGCTTCCGCGCTGGTACATGGTGCGATGACATGTAGTCTTCCTCCCGGTGCGACACGTGTCCGGTTATGGTGGACAAGGAAGCTCCAATGGATGTTTTTAAGCCTTTTCTCTATTTTCTCTCTCCTGCCACCTAGAAATACATGTTGGTCCTTAATGTTTGTCAAATGTTTATTTTGGTGCATAGGCTTTAGATTTCGCTTTTATTACTGTTTTTTTAATATAATTTTTGATTTGTTGCAATTATGCCCTTCAATTGAAACTGATTTTATATGTTAGGTTGCAATGTAGTCCTTATTCTTTTGATTTTTGGCTTGTTTTTTTTTTTTTTAATTATTTCAGTATGCAATTTTTAATTGCTTCTTATTGTGTCCTCCAATTGAAATTTGTCATATATTCTATCTTTTATTTCGGTCCTTATTCTTTTAATTTTGTAAAAACATTACACAACAATTTTGTTTTAAATGTCTTTATTTATTTCGGTCTCAAGGTTTTATTTATTTCAAATTTATCCTTCAATTGAATTAATTATATAGTTTGTTTTAATTTGTTTTGATCGTGTCTTCTAATTGAAATTAGTCATGTATGCTACTTTTCATTTCAATCTTTACTCTTTTAATTTTTTAACAAAATTACATTGCAATTTTTTTTAAATATATTTATTTGTTTCGGTCCGAATGTTTTTATTTGTTTCAATTTTGTCATTTGATTGGAATTAATTATATTTTTTATTTTTTATTTCGGTGCTTATTGTTTGAATTTTTTATTTTCTATTAATTTCTATGGTTTTTTTTTGTCATTCTTGGACAATGTTTATTTTATCTGTATTTATGCATCTATGCTTTTAGTTTTTGTTTTAATTTTTTTCATTTTTTTTATTAGGGATTTATTTTTATTTGATTGAGTCCTGAAATTTTAATTTATGTTGGTGATCATTTTTAAATTAATATTGCTCCCTTTTTCCCTTTGTTCTTTTTTTTGTTATTTTTATCTATTCTTCAGATCAAATAATTTTATGATTTTATTGTTTACACCATAATAATGATAATTGTAATGATTATTTTTTATTGTTTTTTTGTAAAAATGTTTTTTCTTTTTATTTTAATAGAAATTATGCACAAATTTATTATTTTACTTAAACTTATATTATAATAAAAAAATATACATAATTAATTTTTTATATTTAAAAAAATATGATATTAACCGCGAAGGGACTAGGGGGTATTGGCTAGTACTTAATATTTTATGTGCGATAGTATTTTTAGTAAACAAATACTCAACCTAAGGGGTGTTTATGAACATTTATAAAAAAATTATTTTTTTTTAAAATAAAAATATTATTATAATAAATTTCCAAACAAAATCAGTAAACACAAGAAACACAGTCACATCAACTTCATATATGGCCTCTTAACTAACTGTACTGGAGTAGATTCATTACAATCATAATTAAATCCACGACAGGAAGAAAACAGGAGGCTACGCCTACACTTGCCCAAACTCAGTGGGTAGCTGGTCTATATGGACCTATTGGCTAAGCTCTGAAACATCCTTATCAGAGAGTACAAGTCTCTGTTACCTGTTTTGATTAAGTTGTTAATTTCGTTTTTGGTTGTGTTTAGTTTTTTCAATTCAAATGAAATATTTTGATTTTAGATTATTTTGACATATTGTTTATGTGTGTGTATATATATTAAGTAAAAAAAATTAGTTCAAATATAAAAATAAAATTATTTAGAATTATGCAATTTAATCTAAAAAAACACAATAAAATGATTTTTCTGAATAAAATTATAAACATGCATAATATTATAAGAATGTCATCATCAATCGCAAGGTCATTACATTCTCTGATTGCTTTGAACTTCTAACATAATATATATAAATATATCAAGAGACTGCTCGTAAAATTTCATCTTAATCTAATGATCGGATTAAGAGATATGATTGATATTTTAAAGTTATTCATTATTTAAAAAAATACTATTTAGCCGAAATGAAACAGGCAGAACGAAACATAATATTTGGGCTGAAATTTGGATGGAATTTCCGAAATAAACCGAAATTTTAATCGAAATAAAAACCATATTATTTTATCTTATTTTTTTAATTGATAGAAAATATTTTGGCTATTTTAGTCAAAATAAAATAAAATTAACAACACTGATTTTGATAGAAATATTTATTAAAAATATCACTTAAGTATGTTTTTAGATGAGAGAGACTTCACATAAGAACGCCATACGTGCAATTGTATGTCAGTTCGTGGGACATGGTTGCTTGCTTTCGTTCTTAACCACAGCTTTTGGGGTGTTATTATTATCATTTTCAAAACATTACATGTGGTTAGAATAATGTAGTATAATTGAGAATTTTTTATATAGAAATTCCACAAAAAAAAAAAAAAAAAAATAATTTTTTGTGAAGGTCGCTCTGTCCGCATCAACAGAACCTTCATAATTTTTTTTTTAATTTTAGCGCATATCAATTTTTATTGTTGTATAGTTATATAAAACAATTCAATAAAATAAGTTATAATACCTACCGGGGTCTATGATATGAGTTAGAGGTAGAATAGATTAACACAAGTCAGACCTAAATTGATCTAAAATATTATTGTATTATTTTATAAAAAGAAAGGGTTACAAGAATGCAATCTTGATTATTTTATTTTTATAAAAAAAATCAGTTCTTAAACAAGTCAACCTCCATTATATTCAATTTCAAACCTGAGCAAGTAAGCATCTGGATATGGAGACTTTAGATTTGTTCATTGGGATGAGATAGGTTTGATGATATTAAGAAAAGGTTGTCTCTAAAGAACGTACCGTAATTATAGAGAGCTTATGATCTGTACAATATTTATTAAAAACATAATGCCAATTAAAAAATGTGGTGTGTTGATGAAATTAAAGAGTTTTGATTCAAGAGATGCCTTATTTCTAAATGTGCTTTTATTTTGTTTGTTCTAATATCTTTTAGGTTTTTATTAAATGAAAAGTATAAAATAAAATAGTTATATTTCATGAGGGCGGCTAAATCTAACTCAGAAATAATGTATTTTCTCAAGGCCTGGGCCGAAACACTAGCACCAGATCTTGAGCTCGAGATCAACATGATGTACTATCCAGGCATGCAGCGTGAGAAAGAAAAGATAAAAAGGCATATGCTTGGATTACCAGGCCCTGGCCAGACCTCTCTAGTATCCATTCTAGAAGTGCAGTAACTTTCTTAAGCTGAGGGCTTGGTACAAGGTTATGATTTATTATAAAATAATTTTAGCTCATAAAGATTAATTTATAAGTCATCTCATAAACAAATTGTTTGAATGATCATCTACAATTTAGGTTCTAGTAATTTATTAAGAATATCATGGGGGACATTTCGATGAACTATGAGTAAAGGATAAAGAAAGAAAGAAAAAGTCACCATCTATTTTAAAGATAACTAGAAATAAGGCGGCCTTACGGCTAAATTACACAAACATAAAAAAATAAAGCATATAGATTAAATACTTGACATGAACTCATCTAAATGTCATCATTGGCCACCACCTTATAGCATGTATACATGCCAATTTAAACCAAAATGATACATAAAATTACATGTAAACAAAATGATGAGTAAACACTAGCAAAATAAATAAAATATTATAAATAAATTACAAAAAAAAGTTTAAAATAAAAATCTAAAAAAAAATGTATTAACACCAACCTTATTTTTCTTAAGCCTTTTCTCCTAACAACATCATCCCCTATGATTGTTATACAACAACATAGACCCCAACACTTTAAGACATATAATATGCATAAACATTTAAATAGACTATAATATTAGTGTAGATATATCAAAATGATTAGACCTTCCCCCATAACACATTGGGACAAAGGAGGAGACTTGACCTTCTTGTTCTCTTTGATCTATTAGTGATAGTGATGTTATTTACCACAAAACAAGGAAAACATCAAGGGCATTTTCATTTGCTTTTCATCCTGATTTGTTGTTATTATTTTCACTATTTTTGTTTGTTATTTTAGATGTGTCATTTTGTATTGTTGCTGTTGTTGTCACTATAGTGATTGAAGATATTTTTGTTGTTTGTTATGTTTTTGTCATTATGGTTAAAGGTTATGTTGTTTATTTTTGTTTTTTTTGTTATTGGTGTTAATATTTTTAATGAGGGAAATAGGGTTAAATGTGTTGTTGTTTATTGTTGTTGAGGTTATTATCAGTGTGGTAAGGAGACTACTTGGTGGTTATTTTAGAGTTTAGGTGTTGGAAATTATAGGTTTTTGTCGTTTGATTTTAAGAAGGTAGTGGCAAAAGTTGTGTGTAGAGCTTTTATTTTCAAAATTGATAATCTATCTTTGTCTTTGTTTCTCTCTTTTTATATTAGATTTTTAGATTTTTTAAGTGTTCCACTTATTTAGATTAAAATTTTGAAATACTTTTCAGTTATCTATCTTGGAGAGGCTAAAATTTCTCTAACCCATTTTAGCTTGTATTTTCCTTTTTTTTTTCTCCCCAACTATTTGAATAGAACTTGATAATGAAACCTAACCTTTTTATCATTTTAAAAAAATACCTAAAAACAATATATAGATAACATGCTACCTATCTAACTCGCTTTAATAAAATGTCAGAACATGTGTTGGATTATTTTAAGATACTCAACTAGCACACCATATAACATTATATATATATATATATATATATATATATATATATATATATATATATATGCAAAATAACTTTGAAGGACCAATAAAACATGTATTGGATATATATCCTTTGCAACTAATCATCCAAAAATATTGTATTTTACCTCTACTAATTAATATTGAAGGACCAATAAAAGTTAGGACAAACACAAATTTTGGTAAACTACTCATAAAAAATACCATCATTTTCAAACCACTTTGGATGAAAGAATCAATCATTATCATAAAATCTTCATCACATATAACTGATGCAGGATAATATTGATGTTCATCAATTTAACATTTCCAAGTTATTTCAACATCAATATCATTATAATTTCATCCAAATCCTTGAAAAATAGTTTATATTTTTTCAAAATACGACAGGCCTAAATTACCATTACACAACAAATTGACCTTGCCATTTTATTTAATAATACTATTCCATTAGGAACAATATAGCTACCATAATGATATAACATAAATTTGTAATAATATATTTTTAGTAAAATGAAAAACAAATCAGATTTTGGTTAATTAGATATAATTTTAACTAAATTGCATTACCTTAATTCTAATTGTTAAAATTCATAAAAAAAAAATTAAATCCCAAAAGATGGTGTAAAAGCAAACTTCACCAAAATTAAATTCATGATACAAAATCTAATTGATATTTTCATAGTCAATTGCACTAAATCAAACCTAAGGTCATAAAAATTAAAATAATTCAAAGAAAATACCATATTCATTAACAGTTTAATGCAACATATATATAATTCATCATAATTCTACCTTATTAATACTCCATTGCATGATATCATCAAGCATAGTTAATTATATTATTAGCTTATTCTAACAATCCATACAAAATTTTTAATTTGACAACTTATCCAAAATTAAATACAACACATCATTAATTAAAATAATTACTTAACAATTAATTTAACTTATTTTCATTTTCAACTATATCAAATCGACCCTAATTAATGGTATTCATAACTAATTTATCATTAATTCAACAAACCTTACATTTATTATAAACCATGAATTTAACCAAATTATTTCATTTCAACCAAACAAAACATAAATTCATAGCAATATAGTTTGTTGACCTTTCTTGTAGGACTAGAAAAAAAGATAGGGCAGTGGCGATAACAAGACATCAATGAATTTTGAAAAACAAATGTCCAAGAATGCTTTGAGACTTAGATTAGTTTAATTAATTTAAAACAAATGTTTCAAATGGAAAAAAACTAGTGGTTGATGAGTTTTTTTAGAGATATATGAATTGAGGCCATTGGTTTGTAGGGAGAGAGCGAGTTACTCCGTTTGTATTTTTCAATTTAAGGAGGCATTCAAATTTTATGATATGTTGGCGTTTCTAAAGCACAACATGTTAAATCAGGCTTGTCAATTTTGTTTTGTTCCGGCCGGAATGGCCGAAACATTCCATGCCATTAAAAAACCCGAGATGAAATGGTGTCGTTTTTGTCTCGATTTTAATTCCGGCCCGTTCTGGAAATTCCGGTCGGAATGTCTTGGTACCGTTCCGACTCAAAATCATAATATTTCTTTTATTTTAGAACATTTTACTATCATAATATTTTGGAATTTTAGAGATGTTTCTAATTTTGAGATTATGTTTATTTGACTTTGTGTTTGTATTATATAATTTAAAGTTAATTTATCTTGAATTTAAATTATACTTGTTACATTAATATTTTAATTTTTTTACATATATATATATATAATTTATTATATATGAACAGTACAACTCCGAAACAGCACGCCGAAACACTTCAAAATTGAAACATTCCGTTCCAATAGAAAAACCGGAACGACGACTGGAACGATAGTGACAAACTTGTGTTAAATTGCCTCACTTTAAAATGTGAAAGTTTAAATGACACTTTTGATGCATGATATCTAGTAAATATTGTGCTTTAGAAGCACAACATGTAGTAAATAATGCATTTAAGAAGTGTGACAATATGAAAGTGTGTTATTTCACCAAATCATTTTTATGGAGGTGTTATTATGCAAAAAAAAAAAAAATAATAATTTACGATGCTAATTTCTTAAAAAATCTACAGCAAAAAAAAAAATCTATTAACTATTCTCTCTCTCTCTATATATGCTTTGTTCCCTCCCTTGGATATTGCTTTTATCCACATGGCCACGCAATACTCCAAAGATGCTTATAAGCATAAAATGAGCGACCCTTTTGAGTAGATAATGCCATATTTAACTTTTATTAATATATGGTTTATGAGAGAGTCGTGCTTTGCTTTTAGCGAAAGAGAAAAGAAGCAACTATAATGGTCTCTAATGCTATGTGTTCCCTCGAAAATTAAAGGGTTCGATGGTGAAAGAAGAGAAAACATGTAACCCTAACTTTCACTTTGACGAACATCTTTTGATCCCGAAACGTACACAGATTAGCAAGAAGTAACAATTATGAATGGATTTTGTTACAGTTATTATCCTTTATTTAAAACAAAGTTAAGCGAGATTGAGGAGGGATGGAAAGGGTTAAAGGTTAGCAAGGGTGTGATCTAAGCAACCATCTTTATTTCAAACTCTCCTTTTCTGGTGTAGCAGAATACTTTGTTGTTCAAATTATTTGGCGCCCTTTGTATTTCTTTTTAGGACAATGAAGAGAGAAGCTTTTTGACTGGCGAGAAAGAATAAACAGTCCGAAGTTTAGATTAGTTGTTATCAAGCATGAACTACTTGGGTTCCCAGATATTCTAAGAAAGAAATTGGCTGTCCCTCATGTTCCACACAACCATTTCAGTTTTATGCATGTTAAGCTTTCTCTTTAATGAATGATTAGCCCCGGGGTTTTGGGTTTAAATTTAACGTATTCTCTTCATTCAAATTGATTACACCAGTAATAAAAGTTGGCGTTTTTGGAAATCCCTACACATATATTGGTGGCAGAATCTGAACAGCTTGCCTGATAGATTATGTGATGGTAGTGCTAGTATTCCTGACCTAATTGTGGACATGATAGTATCTCATGGAACTGTTGATCAGAAAAGGGCAAGAAACAGCAAAACACGAAAATATTTACAAGGGATTGTGGCAAAATTACAGCAACGAAGGAATTTAAACATTCCCAACGATGACAAACCCTTGTTATTTCTCTTGCCATGTGAAATGATTTTTCCTGCATGGGGTTGAATGACTTGATTCTATTTTCTTCCCGGCCAGTTGTCTTGTAAAGAAAAAATAACGTTCTTTATTTGCTGGCTTGACTACAACTCATGGAGATGGCCTTGTAAAGATCTTGTACTGGTTTGCATCAGCATTAACTTTTATCATGTGACTGTTATAAGTCAGATCTCTCTTTCTATCTTTGGATTCCTCTATCATTTTGTTTTCTGGCCTACTTTTCCTGCTAGGACAAGGGAACGATACTTAGATCGAAATGATTACGGGTGCTGGACACTGATTTCCAAGAGCACTTCTATGAAAGGAAACGGGTAAAAGTGGAAGACTGAAATGCTGTGTAAAGAAATATGTTTTGGTTTGTTTATTTTGAAAATATGGTGTTAGACTTGTAGTGGTGGTGTAGCTCTCCTTGCCATGACTAGGCACGCTAGCTCGGAGTAAAACCATGTAATAACATTTTATTATGTGAGCATTTTAATCGTAAAATCTATATGGAAGAGCTAAATTGTTGATAAGTTTTTTTGAATTGTGTAAATAGGGTCATATTGTCATAGCATGTATTGTCATGGCAATGTCCTCGGAAGCAAGTTAATCAAAATACCATAAATTGAGAATTTTATGTTTAAATTCAATTGATTAATTAATTTAATTCAAAATTAATTATTTTTAGGAAAAGATTAATATAACTAGGAATGAAAAATAAAAATACTTAAGATAACCATCATTAATTTTAAAAGGTATATCCAAAAAAGTATGAGTCTTCGTGTAGTGCTTTTCCTTTTAGTCTATAAAAACGATGGTAAATATGAATAATTATCTCCTATATGATATGCAGTTTTACATTACTATTTAAACTCTAAAGTATTCGAGGTATTTTTTTTTTATAGTAGAAGAAGTTTATTTTAATTATTGATCATAAAGTTTTGAAGTACAAATATGAAAAGCATAAGTTGTTGTAGTTTCTTCTTTGCTAGAGCACATCATTTATGAATTATACTGAAAAAGATATTTTCGACGGGATAATACATTGGCTCTAATGTATAAAGACTATTACTAACCTAAGTTAATGAGCCAAGTTTCTAACTTTATTAATAGGTGTGTTATCTGTTAAAGGTCCAATAGGGCCTTATCAAATGCTAGGTCATGATGTTTCTTAAGCTAAATACTATGCCTATCCTGTACACAATAGGCCATTGATTTTATTTTTTGTTTTCCAATAGTCCAACTGCACTTTAATAAGGTAGTTCATTTAAATGGCATTCCCAGGTTCACATTGGATAGGGATGTTAAGTTCATAAGTAATTTCTAGAAGAGTTTATGGGAAATGATGAGAACTGAAATGAACTTTAATAGTGTTTATCGTCATAAAATAAATGGGTAGACAAAGATGGTTAATCGTAACCTTAGTAACTTACTGCAAAGCCTTTTTTGAGATATGTTAAAGTAGTAGGATATAGCAATGCCATAAATAAAGTTTGTTTATAATAGGTCTCAAAATATTATATGTTTTATATTTAATTGTTTTAAGCTTTTGTTTGCATCAAATTCTTAAAAAGTACCTAAGAAATTTAATATAAATATCTTACATATTTAATATAAATATTTCATAAATATCTAAGTTATAAAAAATGTAACATAAATATTTATAATATTTATTGAGATATTATAAAACTATGTATATTATATAAAATTCATATGTAGTTTTTTCATGTATCATCAAAACCCCTTAATTTTTACAACCAAAGGTGTTTGAAAGACTTGACCTAGCAATAAATAGGAAATGGTATCTTTTGATATCATAAAAACTTCCCAATTCCCGATGACACTTTTTATATATACAAGTCTCCACAAAAGTAGTTTGTGGCTTAGCCTTGACACATATCCTTGGGCATAACTGTGGAGCATGATTATAGGAGGGTATTTAGGAGAGTTGTTGCTGTAGTTTTTTATAGCTTTTCAAAAAATATTTCCTGTCGAAATATATTAAAATGATATTTTTTTATTTTTTAAAAATTATTTTTGACATCAGCACATCAAAATAATCTAAAAAAACTAAACCATATTCATTTTTTTTTAAATTGTAACTTTTTTGAAAACCATGGTTGAAAAAGCTAAAACAAACAGGCACTAGGCTTAGTCGTAAACATAGGCATAAACGTGGGCGTTGGTGTATGCATAGTGTAGACATATCAGGAGTACTAATTAACTATAAAAGAGAAAAATGAAATTATAATTGATATTTTTATAACATTTTCGTACAATCATTTTTAAGATAATTCATTTTTTAGACATTCAAATTTATTTATAACTGTTAAGAAAGTATAAATAACATGACTTTCACACACACACACACACACACACAATTCATCATATTATTTTCAAATTTGATTTTTATTTAGTTTCAAAATAATTTTTTATAATATATAAAAGAATTCTCAGAATTAAGGTATAGTTTATGGATGGTATCCTATTCCTTTTGTTTTTTAATTATCATATTATCCTGTCATGTTATCTCTGTATTACAGATTGATGTTCGTGCTTCATAGGTGACTGCCTCTCTAGCGTCCCCTGGCTCCGCCATGTCTGGGATGACATGGGACACATGTTCATAGTTAAGTCGAAATGGTAGAAACCTAAACCAACTCATCAAACATCACCCTTGGACCCGGATGATTTTGTTATCGTATGTTTTTCACTTCATTAATTTCTTCATTTTTTGAATCAAGGGGAGGGTCTTGAAAGCTGCAACTTTATGAAATAATGGAGAGAGAGAAAAGAGAGAACGAGGGAAAGTTTGTATGAGCTGTTACAATCCCCATGCAATATGTATATGTGTGTGTCTATATATATATACACATATGCGTGCATTAAAAGCTTCAAGTTTTGTGAATATTAATGTAAATGTGCAATAAATATATACCACTAATGGAAACACTTTATTTCTTGTCTTTGGCCAGGAAGAAAATCGTACACAGTTCCCGATTCTTTCAGACACATATTCCTAGCTCCATTCTCTTTTCTATGGAGGATGGAGAAAAAGGTATCACATCCTCTCTTTAGCCACCCTTTTTCTAAGCCAAATTCTCAATTGAAATTGAGTTGAAATTCCAAAATGACCCCCTTCTTTTTATGGAGCCCTCTCAGAGAACTTATAATTCAGAGGCTTTTTTTAAATCTTAAGCTACACAGTATGAAGCATGCATTATACTTCAGAAAATATGCATTGCAGATTGAGAGCACTACGAATAATTCACAAAATAGAACATAAAGGGTGGCAAGAGTATAGCAACTAGATTTAATTTGTTGTTTCCATATGAAGAAAATAAAAAAATGAAATGATAGCATGGTTGGAATCGTCTTCTAAGTATTTGTTTGAAAGTATGGTTAAAGTTGTTTTTTAAAGTGATTTTTGTTTAGAAAAATATCAAAATAATATTTTGTTATTTTTAAAAAAATTATTTTTGATATCAGTTCATGAAAATGATCTAAAAATACTAAATTTTTGTAATTTAAAATATTTTATTTTTCAAAAAAAAACTTTTGAAATGAAATGGTAATCCCCGTTACTTTCCGATATTAATTGGCAGCGAGGGCACCAAATAGTAAATGTAATGCATACTTTAACTTACTGATTTGTTGCTTTAACGTGACTGAATGTGTTGGGATTTGTACTTTGGCTGCAGTTGGAATATATGTGTTGATTTTGAGGTTAAATAGCTTAATTAATGTTGCTATATATGTAAAAGAGGCTACTCCGCGAAAGCATATCTCTATCAAAATTGAGAGATGTTTATAGGGCAAAAGCTGAGTTGCCTTTGATACTGCTGCATTCGTCCTGCTTGTCAGCACATGCATTCCACTTTCCACTACAAAATCGACTTTGGACCCCATATTTTACCTCAATCACAAGAAAAGCATACCTAAATTTCCATATATTTCACAAGAATCCACCCCCACTCTAATTATAAATAAATAAATAAGAATTCCTGATCCACCACAAACCATCCAAATATATGTATTTCCTTCTAAGATGATGACGAGTTCTTCATCCATCAAGCTAGCTCAGTTCATAAGAAGCAGATGAAAGTAGAAGCCTTTCTTGATCTCGCTCTATGCTTAAACTTCATTTGACTTCATAATTTATTGTCGAATAACAAGCCAAGCCCCAGCGACAGAAAATGAGAGCAGGAGGCTGCACAGTGCAGCAAGCTCTAACAGCAGAGGCAGCCAGTGTTATTAAACAAGCAGTAACTCTTGCTAGAAGGCGAGGCCATGCACAAGTCACTCCTCTCCATGTCGCCAATACCATGCTTTCTGCCTCCACTGGCCTGCTGAGAACAGCTTGCCTTCAGTCGCACTCTCACCCTCTTCAGTGCAAAGCCCTAGACCTTTGCTTCAATGTCGCGCTCAATCGCCTCCCTACATCAACTTCAAACCCTATGATATGTACTCCCTCTCGGCAGTTTCCTTCAATCTCTAATGCCTTGGTCGCAGCGTTTAAGCGCGCTCAGGCTCACCAGCGGCGTGGCTCCATTGAGAACGAGCACCAACCTCTCCTGGCAGTGAAGATAGAATTAGAGCAGCTGATGATATCCATTTTAGATGATCCTAGTGTTAGTAGAGTCATGAGAGAAGCTGGTTTCTCCAGTACCCAAGTGAAAAGCAATGTTGAGCAATCTGTTTCCTTAGAAATATGTCCACAAAGTGCTCCTTCTGTGAGTAGCATGTCCAAAGAAAGCAATCGTTTAGTCCTTCCAGATCAGTCTGCACCTTCGAGTCAATTTGGAGCAAAAGCAGCAGTTTTAGATCCAATTAGAAATGAAGATGTTATGTGTGTTATAGATAATTTAATGAACAAACGGAGGAGAAGTTTAGTTATTGTAGGGGAATCTCTGGAAAGTTTAGAAGTCTTAGTTAAAGGAGTCATGGAAAAAGTTCAAAACGGAGATGTTACTGAGGGCTTGAGGGAAGTTAAGTTCTTAACTATTCCAGTTTCCTCTTTTGGCAATTTCTCCAGGGTTGAGGTAGAACATAAACTTGAGGAGCTTAAACGCCATGTCAGAAGCTACATGAGCAAAGGAGTTGTTTTGAATCTGGGAGATCTTAAATGGGTTATTGAGAATAGGGCCGGTAGTTCATCAAGTCATGAACAAGAGAGGTGCTATTTCTGTCCAATGGAGTACCTGATCATAGAACTTGGCAAATTTGCTTGCGCAATTGCAGATAGCAACGGAAGATTTTGGCTTATGGGGGTTGCCACTTTCCAAACTTACATGAAGTGCAAATCAGACAATCCATCGGAAGATACTGTTTTGGGTCTCCATCCACTTACAATTCCAGCCGGTAGCTTACGCCTGAGTCTCATCAGTGACAGGTGAACAGTTAGTCAAGCTGCATATGGATAGCAAATATTTGAGTGTGTAGTTTTGCTTTCTATTACTTGAATTTCTTCTGAACTAATTAAATGAATTTTTTTTTTCAAATGATTTTTTTTTTTTTATAAAAAAAACGTTGATCAATGAAAAGTACTTCAAATAAAGTGATCTACTACTCCATTTGCCTTCTTTTCTGGGAAATCAAAATTCAAGTTTGTTAAGGGAAATAAAAGCTTTATAGACGTACAGAATTTTAATATTGTGATTTAAATGCTAAAATGAGAAAAATTCATCACTTTTTACTTGGTAAGTAGAAAGGGAAGGAGAGGTATACTTCCCCAGCAAGCTGTAGCTAGATCCATTTTATTATTATCAACTTCATCATTTACCACTTTTACATGATCACCAAAGCCTAATAATATCTTCATTTACCTTTTTCTTCAGTGATCTACTGAGTCATTCCACAAGCAACAAAGCTGAAAATGGGTGCAGAAGCTGGATTATAGTTGAAGGTGGGGAGGAAAAACATATCACTTCTCGTTCTGATTATTCAGCTAAGTTTGAAACTGAAGCTCGAAGCTTACCAGGTAGTGCCTGTAATAGTGACTCCAGTTCTACCCTTCCTGCATGGCTTCAGAAATACAAAAATGAGAAAAGAGAACAAAATAGTGCTGATCAGGTAATTATATGTAGTTAGTCACATTTGGATCTTCTGTAATACAAAATTGTACAAATGCAGTCGAAATATCGTGCCAGTACACACAATGTTGAGCACTGACTTTTTTTCTTTTATCGATTTCTCGATCTCTTCCAGGATTCTATGCCAAACAAATTTCTATGCAGAAAATGGAACTCATTTTGCAGTACAATCCACCAACAAAACTACTCTTCTGAGGACACCATCACATTTTCTTCTCTATCACCTTCTTCTTCCACTTCATATGACCATCAAGACCCTAATTTGTACCGAAACCAAAATGAATGGCCCATTGGTGAACAGAAACAGTCATCTAGGGACCACCATTTCTGGATCAACAAGTGCAGCATTGAATCAAGCTTGAAGAAGTACATTCCGGAGCATAAAGATCATATCAGACAACTAACATTTTCATCAAATACTAATTCTACTCCGAACTCAACTTCCTCAAGTGATTTCATGGAAATGGAGTATCCCCACAAGTTCAAGGAGCTGAATGCTGAGAACTTGAACACCCTATGCAATGCATTGGAGAAAAAGGTGCCGTGGCAGAAAGATATAATCCCTGAAATAGCAAGCACTATCTTACAATGCCGGTCTGGCATGGCAAGAAGAAAGGGGAAGGTAAAAAACAGTGAGGCCAAGGAAGAAACTTGGTTTTTGTTTCAAGGAGTAGATATGGAATCTAAAGAGAAGATAGCTAAGGAATTGGCTAGGCTAGTTTTTGGCTCCCATGAAAGCTTCATTTCGATTTCTTTAAGCTGTTTTTCCTCTACAAGAGCAGACTCAACCGAAGATTTTAGAAACAAAAGAACAAGAGATGAACAAAGTTGCAGCTACATCGAGAGATTTTCTGACGCAGTATCAAGCAATCCACATAGAATTTTCTTGGTGGAAGATGTCGAGCAAGCAGATTTTTTCACTCAAATTGGTTTCAAAAGGGCTATTGAAAAGGGAAAAATAACCAATTCCAATGGTCAAGAAGTGGGCCTTAGTGATGCTATCATAATCTTGAGCTGCGAAAGCTCTAGCTCAAGATCAAGAGCCTGCTCTCCTCCAATCAAGCAGAGAACAGATGGATCACATGAAGAAGAGAGCAGTGCTGGTGCTGCATTAATGGAGGGCACAAGCCCTTGTGTTTCTCTGGATTTGAATATTTCCATTGAAGATGAAAGCGTGGAAGATCATTCAATCGATGACATTGGCCTTCTTGAATCCATTGATAGACGGATTATCTTCAAAATTCAAGACTTTTGATGGATAAAAAATTCAAAATGAATCATGTCATATGAGGTGGCTTTGTTCTTGTTTGATTTTCTATATTTGATTGCTGTTTGATAAATTTTTATCTTTTTGTAGAATCCCTAGGGAGATTATGTAAATCACTAAGTACATTATTATCCATTATGCTTGTGTAATGCCTTTTCAGTTTTTATATATATATATTTAAAGAGTTGTTAAGGTTGATAGAGGGAGGGTCTGGTTTGAGGGTGGTTCGACGGTTGGTGAGGCCGAGAGGGAACGAAGGAGAAGGATGAAGGCTTTATTAGATAAAGAGAAGGGTATTTTTTCAGGGTTAGTTTTGTTTTGTGTTGGGAGAGAGAGTGTGTAAGAATAATTTTTGCCCCCAAAAGTTTTTTTTTTTTTCCTCGCCCAATCCTAGTCTTCTAAACATGTGTTTATATCGGTGAAAAATAATTTTTTTAGTCCTTGTTCTTTTTTTAACTTTGTTTTTTAAATAGAAAAAGCATCAAAATCCAATAAAAGAAAAAATCAATAATTTTAAAAATGATGAGTTGAAAGCTTGGCGAGTTGAAAAAAACATTAAAAATTAAAATAATTTTGAGACGCCACTTAAAAATACTGAAAATAAAGCAATTATATCAGAAACATATTTTTTTGGTTTTTTGTTTTCAAAATACTTCAAAAAATAGGGTAAAAAATTAGATAGCTACACATATAAGAATATAAAATAACATAAAAAGAAGAAGAGAAAGAGTTGCTCTAAGTTTAAAGTTATTGCATATATTTCAAATTCAATTTTATAGTACAACATTATAAGGTCTAATGGCCTAGCAAAGAAACTGAGTGGCTGTTTGAAAGTATAATTGAAGTTATTTTTTAAAGTGTTTTTTATTCAAAAATACATCAAAATTATATTTTTTAAAAATTATTTTTAACATTAGCACATGAAAATAATTTAAAATACAAAAAAAATTAATTTAGAAAAAAAAACTATATTTAAAATTTAATTTTTTTCAAAAACGATTTTAAAACGCAATACCAAACATGACCTGAAACTCATGCCAATTTACATACCTTAAGAAATGGATTATAATTCAAAGAAACTCCATAAGAGTAATATATAAAAAAAGAGAATGAGCTACTAACCTTAAAACTTAATTGTTTTTGGATGAAATTATAGCCTCTAACTCTTTTGTTCTTTCGTCCCAGGAACCTTCCTCAATACAATCCATCCCTCTTTTTCCATAAAACCAAAAACTAAAACAAAAATGAAGAGTGCACTAGCCACAGCTGACTCGGACAAGGAAAAAGAAGTTAATAAAAAAAAGGGAAAAGGAAGAACATTATTAATTAAACACAGCTGCCATTCATTGCACTTCCCTTAATTAATAGTTAATGAACATTCAGGTATACCCAGGCAATTATCCCTCAATGATTGTCTGCATCTGTTAAATTGTTCATGATTAATGCGACCATGAAAGTGGCTTCTCACATGAAATAGCACTAAGCTAAATCATCCCATCATGATTAATCTAATTAATTTGCAAATCATAGAGAATCAAACAAGAATGCCTTTCCTAGAAATCTTCTGAGGCTTTTGTGGGTGGAGCACTGGGCCCTATGTACTTGTTGTTTCTTTGAATTAATCTAACTAAACTTAATCTAAAAATTACAATAGAATTTTGGAAGCTTTCAATGAGGATGGTTTTTCACTACCACTTGAACTTTTAATCATATTTTTTTATACGAGAAAATCCTATCTATCTTAGACGAAAAACTAGTAAAACATAATATATTTCGCATGTTATTGAAGGTTATAATCTCTACACAAACATTCAGCCAAAGTGAAGCATTGTTATTGTAATAATATTTAAATATAAAATTAGGATGAATGAAGTGGTGACTGGTTTATTCAATGGTTCGATAACTTAAGATAGTAGGAACCTAACCATCTAATATGTGGCTCATTGGTACGAGTTTGAGACTAAGAGTTTTTGCTTCCCTTATGGTCTCAAATTCGAGCCTTGTGGTTGTTAATATGATCGTCATTAGAGGCTTACATGGTCATTAACTTCAAGGCCCATGAGATTAGTCAAGATGTACGTAAGCTAACCCAAACACCCATGTTAATCAATAATAATAAAAAATCATAGGAACCTGAATTGATTACATATAATTCCTCTTCATGTATGGAAAAATAAGTTTTCAAATCTATTTCTATATCTTGGGGAAGATACATCATGGTAGATAATGTTGCGTGTTTGTCTTAACATTTTAAAGGAGTTTATTTCTACTTATTGTAGAAAGTGTTGCATTATAGGATATATTGTAATTACATTGTATAGTGTTGTACTCCTATTATACTTTGAACTCTACTTGTTATTTTTTCTAATTTGGTATCATAAACTTTATTTTACTACATTTTGTTTTCAATGAATCGTATATCTATAGCTTTGCACATTAACCTAACCCTACCACTATTACGCATCGTAGCCTTTTTTATTCTTAATCTCTCATGCCTTCTTCATTGGTGGCACAACCATCTACAAGAACAACCCATAAGTGTTTTTTTTTTCTATCACTACAAAAAATGTTTTTTCTCCTTCCTTCACTATTGCAGTTGTTGTTGATAGATTTTTGGTAGTTGTTATTCCCCTCTCTAACAAGCAACAAGTTATCCTTAGGACTAGAATTTCATAACATAAAGAAATTATTCATGTCGAATTATCAAGAACACATAAACGATAAAATGGAAGCTTACCTGAATTCATATCCGAAAGTTGCTCTCTAGAGTCATACGGATGACTTTCCAAATTAACATGTTCTCCTTTAAGAGCCCTTAGATTCTCTCTATCTTAACCTTATTTTCTCTCTGATAATGGGATGTCAGTCTAAGAATGAAGTAGCACGTGTAATCTGGGGACCATGGCCATATATATAGGTAACCAAATACCTTTTGGTGTTCATGCCTTTTGGCATTCCCACCCTTTGGTATTCCTATTTTAGTGATGGGCTAAAATAGGAATAAACATTTAATCTCTGCACATTAAAGGTCCATACCCTATTATATACACCAAAAATCCAATTACCTAAAAATACTTAGCAGATCATTTTTAATTAGGTTTCATCTTATTTGACAGTCCACAAAAATATAATTATCTTATATAAGCCTAATTATTGGATTAATGATCCAACAATCCTCCCTTCACTCCTTTTTAATTACCATTTAATGATGTTTAAAGACGTACTCCCACGTTTTCTTCTACTGGTTTTTATTATTTTTTCATTTAGTGGGCTCTCATACAAAATAAATTTGTTTTTTCCCTCTCGTTGTCATATATGATGTGTTCATTAGTTTTCACCAATTTCAAGTTCTAGTTAGAAGGAAATTCTCTAGCAAAATTAAATTTATTCAAAAATGACTAGGGCAATGAATATAAAATATTACATAACTTTTTCCAAACTATTGGTATGCACCGAAGAACATTAACATAGGAATATTATTAAAATTGTCTTGCTCTTTGTGGCCAATGTAATGACCCTTTAAAGTTTTAGAGTTATGCCTTTGAAACCTCTATGTAAATAATTAATCATGTGTATACACTAGTTTTGCATGTTTGTTCTTTGTACATCAGATTATTATTATTATTTTTTGTGTATTGTTAGGTCTTTTTGTTTTGCTTTTCTTCATCCATATAATGCTCATAAGTTAGATTATTGCTCCAACCCATATGTATTTCTAGGTTCTAGTTCTTCTTGTTTGGATTATTGTTGTCTTGTGTTGACATGTCGTCTCAATAAATTTAAATTTCTCGTCATGATTTTATGAACATCAATTTCCTTTTATTGACTCTAAATAGTTAGCCCACTCTCCTATGTCTTCAGCTATACCATTGTAAAATATAAGCCTCTCATCTATTACTTACATTTTGACCTACATTTCATCATTTTTTTCATGCCTGACACCTTTTATAGGGTCTGTTTGGGACAGTTATTGTTGTAGCTTTTCAAAATGCTTTTCGTGCTGAAATATATCAAAATAATGTTTTTTTATTTTTTAAAAATTATTTTTGACATCAGCACATCAAAATGATCTAAAAATATCAAAACATATTTATTTAAAATAAAAAAATGAAAATTTTTGAAACGCACTTTGAGAAGCTGTTCCAAACAGCTTCATAATCTTTCAACACTTCCCTCACACTTTTTTCCTGTATTGCAACTTGCATTTTTTTCTTTTAATCATCATTTAGGTTCAAGTTATGTACCTTCAAGCTCACAAGAGTTTGTCTTCATTGCTATTATTTCTTATCCACTTTCTCTTTGGTTACATCACCTTCCAAAAGATTTAATTATTACAATTCAGAGTGATTTTTTAGAGGATGAACATTGTTGGCAGCTATAGTGTTTTCCCTATATGAATTAGTTTCAATTAATATTAAAATATTTGTTGTTATTTAGAGTACATTTTTTTCTATCAAAAGATTTGTAGTATCCGAATTTGATATATTGAGAACCCATATTAGGTTTTGTTTATTCTCTAAATGGACAGATGATCATGTTTGACACCTCATTAGCTAAGTATTAAATTAGAGTTTGTACTAGTTGTTCTTTTTTATTTGATTGTTGGTACGTTTTTAATTAAAGATTACTTTTGTTGGATTCTCTTCTAACTAATATCATTTTGAAAGAATTATCGTTTATGTTATTAATTCTAGCTACTATATTAATTTAATGAACTCTAAATAATAATAATAATCACTAAACACTTTCACTTATTATTTGCAATCATTGTCATAAAATGAAATGGTATTTTGTATAAGAAAGTTCATGTCTTTATTTTAACAATTAAAAAATAAAACATTTAGAAAAAGAAAATTCATTATTGTTATTATAAGTGCATATATAGTTTTTTTAAGTGAAAAAATTTAAAATAATATTTTAAAATAGAAGTTAGTGTTACTAAATGATAAATAAAATAAAATAAAATAAAATATAAATATCATGCATTGGAATTACTTTGTCATGTTTCCTATTGCCCTTGAAAATGTTATTAGCATTCTATTGCGAGCGCGCGCCCACACACACATGTATATATTTATAAATACACCTTTTGAATGTTTCAATAAGTAAAATTGGAAAAACAAGTATTGTGAGAATGTAATTAAAATAAATATATATGATAATAAAATAAAATAAAATAAAAATAAGATAACATATAGTCTATTTTTAAAATTATGATATTGACTGCAAACAATTCAGGTATAGTTAAAAACTCTATTAAAAAGTTTACGAGAAAATACAACTTGGTTATCATTAAATGTTAGACACTAATATTTCTGTTATATTGCAGTTTTTTTTTTAATTATTTTATATAAAATGTGCTTTATTTGAAAAATATATTTATATTACAGAAATAAATAGAGTTAATTAGTGATGTGAACTAAAAATTTATTTATTATATAAAAACTCTAGTGTAAATTTTTCAACTCTTTATTGAAATATTCGTAGGCAATTTCTTATATAATAAACAAAGGAATATTGTTTGGAATGCAAAAGTAAGATTAACGAAAGGGTTGTGCAAAGGAGAAGCAACTTTTCTACTTTAGAGCACTACTTTTCATGCTTTGTGATGTGTTTTGTAAAGAATAACTTTACTTTCTTTTATTTCGTACACATCTTTGGAAATCTTGGGAAAGTTACGGTATAACTGTTCAAAATAAATGAATTAAAGTGAGAGGAGAAAAATAATTATGGATTAAAAATAAAAAAAACCCTCATAGATAAGCATCTTTCTTTAAACCTTAAAGATAATGCTACTTTGGAATCACAAAAAGATCATTATCTTGAGATTTTTAAAGTAAAAAGATCATTATCAGAAGATTCTTTTAAAGATTAGGGTTTTCTTGGTGGAGAACAGTGGGTTCTGATGAGTTGCAAACTCTCATCTCTCTTCTTTTGAACCTGAATCCTTCTAATTTATATTAATATTCTCTTCTACTTTTCAGTACTTATCTCTTTAAGCACTTTTTTTTTCCTATTTTATTAAAGGAAGAAGCCACCATCCTAGGCTGCTTTCTCAGCCCCTTTTC
This sequence comes from Salix arbutifolia, assembly GCA_025169955.1. Classification (NCBI taxonomy): domain Eukaryota; kingdom Viridiplantae; phylum Streptophyta; class Magnoliopsida; order Malpighiales; family Salicaceae; genus Salix; species Salix arbutifolia. Next base: position 7,964,279 of record CM045917.1, on the reverse strand, counting down.
GTTCTATTTCCTTTTTGCAACCTTGCTTTCCTGACAAATATCTCTCTTCTTTGTTCGTTTATTAATGTTGTCGCAACGTTTTATTACTCTTGTTAAGCTTATAAAGCTTTAGAATATATCTTCATATGACTTGATTCATGTTGAAACAGCTTTATACTTAATACATATATGTTAATGTAGGAGAATCATTTGATGAAATTATATATAGTTTGTATCAATCTTCACTAGATCTATATAATAATTTCTCAATTAATTAATTAAGTATATACAGAAGCTCTTTATGCTGCTGTTATTTTAATTATGCTTCTTTTAATTTGTGATGTAATTTATTTTCTTGTCACGAGTAGAGTGAATCATCCATTTACTAAATTCGATCATAATGTGGCTAATCTCGACAATGTTAATGCAACAGATTTGATCAAAATAAAAAAAAGGGTCAAATTTCTTGCGAAAACATTATAGTATTTCGACTCTTATTTATATATATATATATATATATTTTCAATTGAAAAAATATACACCTTTTGTAAATGGATGCAATTATATATGTATATATGTTGTTAAACCCTTTTACCAGGATACGAATATGAAATCTAAGCTGAAAGAATTTTTTCATTAAGATTTTAATGGAAAGGAACAAAGAATATAATAGCAACAACTAAGAGCCTTTTGAGCAAGGATGATAGTTCGTGCCTGATTTGAAACGCATAAATTCCCTTAGCTATTTAGTGGAGCCTTGTCGCCTGAAGTTGCATTGTCTCAGTACCGGGGATGGTAAAGGGCATATATGTCACTTAAGGCTCTAAATGTGTTGGCTCTAACAACTCACTAAATCCACACTTGGGCTCAACATATGGCCAACCTCATATATGTTAGGTTTGGCCACTCGCTACTTAGACTCATCACATGACCAAACCTGAGTATATTATTGGGTCTATCAACTCATTAGACTCGTATTTATTTAGGCTCAATAAATTAGATGAATTCAAATTTGTTGGATCTAGCAAGTTATAAGACACATGTTTTTATGATCTTAATATATAGCCAAACCTAAATATGTTAGGTCTGATATCTTACTAAACCTACATATCAGTGGGTTACCACCTTGTTATTGGACCTTTTTAGACAGAATTTTAGGGTTTTTCATAAAGCATTAAAAACATTGATCCATTAGACTCCCCCTATAAATGAATACCTAATTAACTATTGACAGTAATTAATATAGAATGATATATCTTTCTTTGACCATTTAACATCTACCAATGAGTCTAATGTTAATTTACCATAATTAAAAAGCATTGATGGATTCATTGATGGTTATTTAATAATTTATATTTTTAATTTTTAATTGGTGATTATATCATTGAACTTAAAAATCTTATTTTGTTATATATTAGTTACAATCCCGTACAACCTAATTAAAACATTTGAGATATATATATATATATATATATATATATATTGCATTATAAAAAACAACAATATCTTGATTATATAATGATGTTTCTGCACTATATATATTAATTACTTGAACTTCACACCCCCCCATTTTTTCTGCTCAAACTAAAATTCAAACACTACCTTTTTTGAATAATTCATCAAAAGTACATGTGTTTTAACAGTAAAGAAGAGAATATTTTAGCCCAACCATTTATATATATATATATATATATATAAAAGGACTCATTTGCTAGACCGTATAGACTGCCCCACAATTCCTTGATTTAATAGTGAAGATGAATTTTGGGGTTACAGGAAAAGAAAGCAAACATGAAACCTTCATTCACCATCTCGACACCAAAACAAAGCGAAAGAGAAAGAAAATCATTAAATTCTTTCCAGTTCTAATCAATATTGTGTACAATTTACACCTTTTAATTAAAGTGATTCTTCAGCGGAGAAAATTATATACATCCACAAAAACGTTAATTATAGGATAGATCCCCTTTCCTTCCACCGAATACCAAATGGTGTTTCGAAGATACAAGACAAGCTAAGAGAACCCTCTCACCTCCAAAGACCCACCAAAGCTAAAGAGTACAAATGTTTGGCATCTACAAAAGACAACATGGGCATGGAGACAAAGTTTCCACAAACCTCAAGCCCTTCTGCAGACTTTATGAAATTCACTGTCTATGGCCTTCTCTCTCTATCTCTTTCTCTTCTTTCGTTAACCTTATATTATGAGCGGTCTTCTTTTTGCATGGAAGTAAGGGAAGTTAGGGATCTGAAAGTGCTATAAATAGATGGATATTTCGGTTATTCAATCTCTTTTTGTTTTCTGGGTGTGTTTACTTTTATGGATTTATCATTTATAAGTGAGGGATCCGAGGAGTTCATGAGCTGCTGTTTTCAGCGGTGGGAAAGATAAAGAGAAAGGGCCGGGAGGGTACCACCATCCACCTAGTTGATTTGCATGAGCGTGTTAAGTGCTACGTTATGGCCGGTGCGGTGGTCTCTTTGCAGCAAGACCTGGTCAAAAAGATAGAAGAGCTAGCGCACGGGAATAAACCAGAAACGTGAGAGATACTCTTTTTTCATTTTTTTTTTTTTTGGTATGAACCACTACCAAAAGTGATTGGTGTGAATGGTTAGGCATTCTCATTCCTTAAGAGAAATCTGGGTTCGATCCTTGCTCTTGTATAGAGTTATTATTTTAACCAGAACTTTATTTTTTATGAGCCGACCCGGTGCGAGCGAGGATTAATCTGGGTTGTGAATATGGCCCGTGAGATGGAGAGCTTTGATGCAATATTCCCCAATTTTTATGGGCGTTGATCAGCAACAAAAGCACAAGTCTCATTCAAGATCCCGAGGCCACTCGTTTTGGAAATACTTGCCCAGTGTCGGGGAGTCCCCAGACCGACCCTTGCATGGTTTGACACTTTCGATCTGTCTTAACCTCAGGAAGTTTTGAAGCCACCTTACTCAAACTGGTACAAACCCGATCTCACCTGCGAATATCATGTTGGTGCAGCAGGACATAACATTCATACTTGCGGTGCCTTAAAAAAGAAGCTCATACAATTGATTAATGCGGGGTGGATAACATTTGAAAAAAATCCAGATCATACGTCTAATTAAGCCTCATGGAAATATGGTACCGAGTGTCCACACCATCAAAGCGAACCCTACAAGAGCTTTTGAAAGGGAAGTGCACCAGAGTTTGAAGATGAAGTATGCTTTCATGATTGCCTTTTGTTTTGGTCATGTCCGCACATTATGTTCCAGTTTTGACTTGTCAGCAAGTTTGCTAATAATGCCTCAAGAATTTTTGTTAAACAAGCTTTTCTTTCTAATAAGACCATGTATTTTCTTGTGTTTATGGTGTGTTCTTGCTTTTCGTTTAAATAACATAAGCACACCTTATACCCTTTCATCCAAATTATACATGATCCCATGATTTCCTAAAGATTTTTGGCAAATCAAAGTCTAGTACAAAAAAATGCCAATTTGATGTTTGTTTAACAAATGTGTTCTTGGAATTCAAAGGATTTCATTGAAAGGTGATCTCATATTTACAAAACCCCACATAATAAAGCTAAGCTCTTAGCTAATCTGAAAAATAAAAATAAAATCATTTCACATGGAAAAGCAAAGCTTACCGATCCTAGATACATGTTTTTGAAATGAGGAGAGACCATCTTTGATATGCCTTCACAAGTCTCAAATATCCTTTGCATTCCTTGTTTGAGCCTAATAGATTTCTTTGATGATTAACCCTGACAAGGATCACAACCTACACTGGGAGGCAAGTGCGAGGATTAAAAAGCATTTTTAATCTACAAAACAGTCCTCAATGACAAGTGATGCCTGACCAAAGCTGGGGGGCATAAACATAAACATGGTTTTAACAAACTATAATAAATCAAGTTAACATGATGGTAGTATAAAAACCCATGATAAAAATCTCAAACAAAATATTGGGGGCATGTCAAGTCAACATGATAGTAGTGCTAAAAAAACTATGATAGAAAGTCCAAGCAAAATACTAGGGGGGCATGTTAAGAAAAAACCTAAACAAATACTAGGGGGCATGCTAGGTCATCATGCAAATCAATTATAAGGACAAAAAAAGACCTTTAAGAGTAATGACTAGTGATCCTTAAGTCTAGAAAACCCTTAAACACCTTTTAAGCCTTCACATATCATTTTCGTAGCCAACAACCTAAGCCTACGTTACAAGCTTGATAAAGCCTTTTATGATAAAATATAGGCAATCTAGATCGATAGGAAATGCTTTTTCAATCAAAAAATCCTTATAAATGCTTCAAGTCTTATTAAATATTTTTTGACATGCAAAACATGAAACAAACACATTTCACATTCTTGTCAAAATCAACATAAGACCTAACAATGAGATCACTTGAATTCTTTTAAAAAAAGTTTGTTTAAACAAACATCAAAATGGTTTTTGTGCTTGAAATGACTTTGAATTCCAAATATCTTACATGAAAACAATCTTTGTAAATGACCAACCTTTTCCTGCAAACACTTGAAGCCTAAAACACTTGTGGGGCATGACCAGACTAGGGGGCAATCTACAAATGCAATTGAAGTTGACTTAATCATTCCTTTTCAAAAAGTGTTGATCAAAACTGAGAGGGGCAAGTGGATATGGAAGATCTGTCATCTCTAGTGGTTAAAATCATAAGTTATAGCTCGAGTAAGCAGAAACAAGAAGCCGCTAAAGCTAGAGATCCAAACCCTAAAAAGAGAAGGCCATGAAGAAGAAAGGGGGTCTATATTTCTCAGGTGAGTATACATGCATCATCATGCATTGCATCCCCGCTGAGAATCTAGGAAATGTTTTGAAGGGATTGTAATTTATGAACCTTCAGTTATTATTTTGTGTACACTTTCGAGCTCTCACCTCATTCATTTCCTGAGCTCACTTTCCAGCTCTATCTCTTTCCTGAATTTGGGTGTCATCATGCATTGTATCCCCACTAAGAATCTAGGAAATGTTTTGAACAAATCATAATTTACGAACCTTCAGTCATTATTTTGTGTATGCTTTCGAGCTATCACCTCTTTCATTTTCTTAAGTGCGCTTTTTACCTCTATCTCTTTCCTGAATTTGGGAGTCATCACGCATTGAATCCCCCCTATGAATCCCCCCTATGAATCTAAGAAATGTTTTAGAGCGATTAGAATTTACAAACCTCCATTCATCACTTTCCCGAGTGCACTTGCGAGCCCTTCATCAGCAGATAACATGTTTTTCAACCCTATGTCTTTCCTTTTGAACATGCTTTCTCGTCATCAAGCAACTCAGATAGCGCTTTTTCAGCCCTATTTGTTTCTTGAATTTGGGTTAGAGTTCTAGCCATCATCAATTAAAATAGTGCATTTCCAGCCTTATTTTCCCTTCATCTTCGAGTGTGTTTTCCAACCCTCAATCATCAATTATAATCGTGCACTTTTCATCCCTATTTTCCACTTGTTGAGTGTGTTTTCCAACCCTCGATTATCAATTAAAATAATGCGTTTTCCAGCCCTATTTTCTCCTAATTTGAGTGCACATTCCAGCCCTCAATTCATCAATTTAAATACTGTGTTTTTTAGCCCTATTTTCCCTATTTTGGTGTGTTTTCCAACCCTCGATCATCAATTAAGATAGTGCACTTTCCTGCCCTATTTTCCCCTCATCTCAAGTGCATTTTCCAGCACTATTTTCCTTCCCCTCTTCGTGTGCGCTTTCCAACCTTTAACATCCAGCTCAATTAGCATGTCTTCCAATTCTTAACCATAGATCCTAGATAGCATTTATTCTAGCTCTTTTTTCCATTTCATGAAATCTCCATGATTTATTTATTCTCACTTGGGAAGGTCGCCCATTATAATAAGACTATTCTTGTGTCTTTTAACATCTTCACTATCTTCACTTGGGTAGGTCACTCATTACAATGAAACCGTCTTTACTATCTTCACCTGGGTAGGTCATCTATTATAATGAGACCATCTTCACTATTCTAACCTAAGTAGGTCACTCATTACAACAAGACCATCTTCATTATATTCCTTGGGTAGGTAACCCATTACAATGAGACCATTTTCACCATTCTCGATTGGGCAAGTCACCCATTATAACAAGACCATCTTTGTGTTTTTACCACATTTTCAATTGGGCAGGTTGCCCATTACAACAAGATTATCTTTGTGTTTTTTACCATCTTGATCATCTTCAATTGGACTAGTCGCCCATTACAAGATGATCAACTTTGTGTTTTTACCATTTTCACCATTCTCGACTGGGTAGGATACCTCGATTGGGCAAGTCGCCCATTACAATAAGACCATCTTTGTGTTTTCTACCATCTTGATCATTTTCAATTGTGCAAGTCGCCCATTACAATAAGACTATCTTTGTGTTTTTACAATCTTTATTATCTTCAATTGGGTAGGTCACCCATTACAACAAGACCATCTTTGTGTTTTTTTACCATCTTGATCATCTTCAATTGGGAAGGTCGCCCATTACAACAAGATCATCTTTGTGTGTTTTTTACCATTTTGATAGTCTTCAATTGGGCAGGTCTCCCATTACAACAAGACCATCTTTATGTTTACACCATCTTCATCATCTTCAATTGGGTAGGTCGCTCATTACAACAAGACCGTCTTTATGTTTCTTACCATCTCCATCATCTTAACTTGATAAAGTCACCCATTACAATGAGATCATTTTCTTGTATCTTTCACAAACATCATCACCTTTTCATCCTTTGAGTGTCCTATTTAGGCCTTATTTCTTAGGTAGTGAGCTTTATAGCCTTATCTTATCATTCTCTTCTGAGTTGTTTTATAGCCTTCATTTTCACTTTTGGATAGTTCAACCATTTCTTGGTCTGGTAAATCCATTCTCTTTTCTTTACAACGCTTACTATCTAAAGTCTTTTACAAGACTTTAGTAGTAAGCCTTGTAAAGAGGGGGATAACTATCACAACCAAATTCTAGGCTATTCTCCAAAATCTACCCAAAATAACACAAAAATAAATAAAAAGGGTTTGTGTAGGAAAAAAAACAAGGATAAATTTTTGGACATTTTCGAGGGCTCGATCGTACCTCTTTTGTTCCCATAAATGAAAGAAAATACAAATTCAAGGCTAAAGTAATTTATTATTGGATAAATATGAATAAAAATTAAGTCTAAAGACATAATTATATTTTTATGGACCAATTTGATTTAATCGTCGACCAATTTAAAATGTAATTATGTTTAGGGATTAATTGAGATCCCAATTGAAGGATTTAATTAAACCCAAGGATTTAATTATATACTTTAAATGGGTCAAATTAATGTTATTAAGAGCTTAATTGATGAGAAATTAAGTTTGGAAGCTTAATCTGGGTTAAATTGAGAAAATCGAAATTTTCAGAGAGGAAACATTTTTGGGTGAAATCGGAAGCCAAAATTAAATAGAAAAACATCATTCTTCCCGGTTTTCCTATCAAAAAGCTCTTTTTGTATCAACCTATTTTTATCAGTCTATTTTATATTATTAAATAAAAAAACTTACGTGCTGAGCCAGCACCAGCGGCCATGTTGCACCCATGCCTGCAACCTACTCCCACTCCTGCCACACACAACACACCATCCGTGGACAACATTCCCATACCTACAAAGAGTCTATAAAATGGGAGCAAATTGTAAGAACATGGGGGGGCATGAAATAGACACTGAAAAATTGGGGAGACAATAGAAAAGAAAATACACACAGGGCATGCAAAAACACTAAAAAACAAACACACAATCAACCACCTATAACAGTTCCCATTATCATCTTCTTCAGCACCAGAAAGATTGTCACCCATCACTAACAAGACCTTCACCCATCATCAGCAACCCTCTCTCTCCCTCCTATAGTATCCATCAACAACCCTTTCTCTCTCCCCTACACCATTGACAGCTCCCTCTCTCGTCTCCCTCGCTAGCTCTAGCAGTACCCCTCATCCAGTGAGCATCAGCTATTCCTTCAGTAACTACGACTTGTCCCCATGCTAGCAGCTCTCCCAACAGGCTCACCCCTTTTTCCCAGTGCCGACTACGCGCAACGACAACAAGCTCAGCACAGACCAACCTTTTCCAAAGCTTCTCCTAGCCATCACAGGGCACCAATTCTGACACTGCCACCACCATCAGAACCATCTCGGCTTACTCTACTCAACGATATCAACCGGTAACCTCCTACTTCTCCTCCACTGTTTACTGTTCACTTGGATGTGAACAATAGGACATTAACTAAGTTACATCCTACTATTCATATGGGTTAATAGTAGGAAGGACTAGACATTCTGTCTAGCTCGACTCGAGGGTGTTGGGCCAAAATGGCTCATGTGGTGGGTTGGCCCATTTCGTCGAGCCTAGTTTGGGTCAATTTTTTTTAAATATAGATTATATAAATTATGTTTAAAAAAACAAAAAAAAATGTTGTTTTCGTGCATATGGCTGATTTCCAAGGTTTTTCCAAGCATATTTTTTGTTACAAAAATATATGTTGCATCTTTCACATGTTTTGAAGGAAAATTGGATATCATTTATGATTATCCATTGAAATTTAGCCAAAATATAAAATAATTTTTTTTAGCTATCGTGGTGTAAAATTATATCGTAAAGTACACTCGTAAATTGTTAAAAAAAAGAAGATTTTTTATGTAGTGTAAAAATTTCAAAATTTTAGAATGGTTAGGTTTTCAATTTCTAATGTAATAGAGTCTCCCTCACAAAGATATATCTATTTCAAGGCTTAGAAAAGACAAACGAATAAAAAATGACTTAGGAAAAACAATCAAATAACAATACAGCTTATCTTAGGTAGGGTGCACTAGGGGTGATGTGTCTTCCCCTTGCACAACAAGTCCCCTTACTCAGACTATCGTGGACCATTATATTTTCTAGTGACCTCAATACTAGGTGGTGACTTCTAAGAATTATAGTCATAATTTTATGACTATAAAACACCCACCTCTTTCACCGCGTGCCATATCCCTCCCTAGGGATGGTGGGGCGCGAAAAAACATCGTCGTGACAGCAACAACTTTTCTTGGAGTGGATTAGAAAATCTTAATTTGCTAAGGTTTTGAGCTTAGTTTCCTACTTGTTAGGAGTCTTTAAATGTGTGTGTGTGTGTTTTATTCAATTTGATTTCATGCTTAATGTTCAATTCATGAAATTGTGCAATTATAGGTTTAGTTTATGAAAATTAGGGGAAATGATAATTGGTTATAATCCATGGTGTCATAACCCAATTTTGGGTTATTCCCCAAATCTACCCAAAAATAAGAAAAAAACTAAAATAAAAGGGGTTGGTGTCGGCAGAAAAATCAAGGCGGAAATTTTGGATGTTTTTGAGAGCTCGATCGTACCTCTTTCATGCCCAGAAATGAAGGTCAGTGCATATTCAAAACTAAAATAATTTAATAATTTAAGTCGAAAGATATAATTGTATTTTTATGGGCCAGTTCGATTTAATCGTTGGCAAATTTAAAAGTGTAATTATGCTTGAGAATTAATTTAGGGTCCAATTGAAGGATTTAATTAAGCGCAATGACTTATTTATACTTTAAATTGGTCAAATTAATTTTATTAAGGGCTTAATCGATGAGAAATCAAGTTCTTGAATTTAATTCGGGTTCAATTGATGAGATTGGAATTTTCGGAGACCGAATTGAATTTTGCAAGCCTAATTATGCGAAATAGGGGGTCAAATTGAACAAATTGAGAGTTTCATGGTCGACTGAGGGTTAAATCATGCAAATTGGATACCAAGGACCAAAATAAAAAAGGCGCGCAAAGCTAAGGATGCTCTCAAAATTCCAACGGGGATACAATTGCACAAAATTAAAAGTTCAAAGCTAATTTGGGGTGCAATTAGTGCAATTATAATTCGAGGGACCAAATTGTATTTTTTCCCCAATCATCTATGCTTACAGGCGTACCTGCACTTTGCAGTTACCGGAACAGTGCCAGGCATACCCACTACAGCAATAACCACTACTGGGCAATGTAGAGGCAGCAGCCCTTCGTTGAACGCCATGGGCAAACGAAAGGTTGCCTTCCCTACTATAAATACCTGCATACAGAGACACGAAAGGAGGGGAGAAAAATCACGAGTAACACAGGAAAACAGACAGAGGAGAGGAAGCAAGGAAGAAAGTTTACGCAGAAAAATAGAGAGTTGTAGAGCCAAATTTATGTAAAAATTGAGTTAATTTTCATCCCTCTCGCCGCAGGCATTAGCTCCCTCTTCCACCTTCATTTCTCGTCGTCAGTCCACTCTCTCTCTCACTAAAACCAGGCACTCTGGCGTCTCTCTCCCTCCTCCTCAGGCCACCATCTCTGGCCACGTAGAGCCACTTTGTCATCTCCAGCAGCTATCCCTCAACAACGAAGACCCAACCACGATCCCAGACGATGGTAATAGAGCATCAGCAGCTGCTGCAACGTGACACGTCCACTTTCCGACGTCCACTCCGGCCATCACAGGTCACCATTTCCGACGCCGCCACGATAGAGAGAACCACCTCGGCCTCCTCTACCCAATGGTATTAACAGGTATGTCGTTCATCACCCTCCAAAAACTCCCATTTTACTGTTCATCATCTCCTATAATCTGCTTCACCTATTGCTCACTGCATGTGAACAATAGGTTGGTCAGGCTAGTTGGGCTCCCAGCTCGAGTGGGCTGGTATGGGCTGGGCTAAAAGCACAACCCAAGGTAAGCTAGGCTGGCAGCCCAACCCAAAGTTAGCTGGGCTGACAGCCCACCTCGACCCGAATTTAGGTGGGCTAGCTGCCAACCCACCAAAAAATAAAAATACAAAAAAATACAAAATACAAAATTTGCAAACAAAAAATATTTTTTTTAAAAAAAATGTGTTGTTTTTGTGCATATGGCCAATACGCTAAGATATTTTGAAAATTCTTTTTCTTTCAAAAAATATATATTATCTGGGAGTTTAAAGAAAAATGATTTTTTTAGCATGGATTTCACAAAGAAAAATCATTTTCTTGTATTTTTGGATTTTACAACATATTTGTAAAATCCAAAGGGTATTGGCCAATATTCCAAAAATATCAAAATCTTATTTTTGGTAATTCATATTATTCACTGTTGGTATTTGGATAAATAAATCCTAAAAGGGTTAATATCCAAAATATTGACGGGGATAATTTGTTATTATTCACTGTTGGTATTTGGATAAATAAATCCTAAAAGGGTTAATATCCAAAATATTGATGGGGATAGTTCGTTATTATTCACTGTTGGTATTTGGATAAATAAATCCTAAAAGGGTTAATATCCAAAATATTGATGGGGATAGTTCGTTATTATTCATTGTTGGTATTTGGATAAATAAATCCTAAAAGGGTTAAATCCAAAATATTGACAGTGATAATTCATTATTATTCACTGTTAATACATCATCATCATTTAACCAATATATTTTCGAAAGATTAATAATATAGCAATCATAAGACAAACCAAAATATCAAGCAGCCTACCTTAGATAGGGCGTACTAGGGGTGCCAAAACCTTCCCTTTACGCAACTAGTCTCTTGCCTTAGAATATCTGAAAGACCAGTTTTAGGTTTTTTAGTAACCATAATACTAGGTGACGACTCCTTTTTTCATGAAAATAAAGATAAAACCCAACATGAATTCCCCTGCTCGTGGGGAGGGTCGTCGCGACGCCGCGCGCTCATGGAAGGTGCGACACATGGAATTGAATCGTGATGGCTTATTGTATGTGTGAAATATAATGATTTATGGTTTGAAAATCAAAGGAAAGACAAGGGAGTCATGTCCAGCCACATGAGGGAGAAAATTGAGTTATGTCAATTTTATAGTTGAACCTTATTTTGATTGAATATATATTGATGAGATAAAAAAACATGAAACAAAATAAAATTAGGAAAATGGGTGAACACAATGTTCAGCCAAATAGAGGGAAATGGTGGAAGTAGATAATTTCATGTAAATGAGAATGATTAAAATGGAGTAAGAATGTAAATGAAGTTATGACATTACGTGACCTAAATCAGTCATGATAGTGAATCTTAACAAACCATTATCCTGACTTCAAACATAAATGAAGTTATGTACATGATAGAATTTAAAGAAATACCCTTCTAAGAAGTTATATTCCAAGATGTTAAGTTTTTGAAGAGACCACATTCACTCAATTTGGAGTCCTAGAACTCCATATATGATAAAACAAACTAAGGAGGGGTCGGTAGTAAAATCTACTAGACACTTTCAAATTTTTTAGTCATAAAGGATTCCAAATCATATTTTGGAGACAAAAGTGGACCCTTTTCTTTTAAGAAAGTTTTATTTTAATATTTTGTTTTTAAAATGATGCAAGTCACGTTTAAATCTAGATTTCATAACAAGAGTTACGATTAAAATTGTAAACAACCTTACAGGTGGACCAATGGATTTATTGGTATAGGTAATTATTTGAATTGATAAAAGGAATGTCAAAGAATGAATGATGGATATGTATGGTACAAATATTTGAACAAAAAAAACAAATTATATGATAATGTGTAATGATGAATGAGAAGTAACCAGAATATTTGTTTTCTGTTCAGGAAAGGTACTTAGTACATGTCATCATCTATAGTTGAAAGATCATAAGCTACTAATGGAGCAGGTTGGTGACCTGAATCTTCATCTCTTTTCATTTGAAAAAGTTTTAGATTTTATATTAATATTTGATTCATTTAGATTGTGTTTGTATTGTTCTGATTATATGTTTAAAAACACAACCTTGTATTTTCAAGGAAAATAAGTGAGGTCGTGAAAAGACTACCTTGTATTTTCTGTGGAACATACAATGAGACACTGCAAAGACAACCTCATATATCCGTGGAAAATATAGTAAGAAATTGAGAAGACAACCTCGTATTTCTAATGTAAGACAACTTCATTTTCTTTGTGAGAGATATGAAGCATTGATAAGTTTGGTTTCCATCTTGTTAAAAAACACGAGAATGAAATGACAAAGACATAATATGTGTTTCATATTGATCGAAATTGAGCATTGAAATTGCAATCGAAAAGTATGGTTAATATAATTTTATGAGTAGTAATATTTAATTATTCATGAATTGTCAATTCACTTGTTTCAGATACATCGCACACCTCCTAGCAAGGCTAATTTAGCGTATATGAATACTCTTTTGTTAGGTATAAATTATGTATAAATATGTTTTTTAATTAAATGAATTTATTTGTAATATGAATCAATTAGCTTATGATTATGTTTGGTGTAATAATAGGTGATATTTTAACTAATGATTATATTTTTGTGATGCCTTATGATTATTGAATTTAGTTATTATGTCTTCTTTAATTGTGGTTACTCTATTAGTAGTTGTATTGTTAACATATGATAATTGGATGGTGTGTGGTGTTTTATCAAATCGAAGAAATGTTGTGATAGAAGAGTAATGTAAGATATTATATCATTAAGTTATAGAAGTGTGTCGCGTTGTAATTTTTGAAGTAGACAATAATTTAAAATACATGTAATACAAAGAAGATTCTACCCAGAAATTTATGTAAAATTAATATGTAGTATGTCTTTAAACATTTGAAATCGATGAACACATTAAAAAAATGAAAAATGATGTCCTTAGACATTGGAAATTGTGGATGTAAAAAATAAAATTCATCAAACTTCTTTATCCTTATGCATCCATCCAAACACTAAATGGCATAAGATGAGGTTAATAAAGGTGTTATATTATCCCTTTTAATCAATTTAGTTTTTCATTAAAATGGATTGACTAAAAAAAATGTTATTATTCTTTCAATTAATGATGATGGTGATGATGTAAATCTTCATTACAAACAAAAAAATTGGTGATTGTAATTAATATTAATGGAGATTATTTAAAAATCATAATGATCATTACAATTATTAATTATTAATAAAGTTTTTATCATTTTAAAAAATCACTTATTTGGAACTAATCCTAATTTTATGGATTTTGTTTTATAATCCTTTTAATTTCATTGATCCATTTCTAATCGAAATAATCTTTTATGACTTAAAAATTAATTAATTTATTAATGGTTTCTTTACCATTTTGTATTGACAAATTTCCACAAAAAAAACATTTGAATATGTGGTCTCACTCTTAATTTTTTTATTTCAAAAAATTATAAGATATAACTATCACTATTTGGTCATAAAATATACTTGTGAAATAATATTTCTATCGCATATAGGTCAACTCCAAATACATTATAGGTTTTCCACTATAGTTTATGTGTAGATGTGTTATTTAGGCTTCAAGTTGTCTCTAGTTTTTTTATGATAGATTTTTTATATCATATATTATTCTTACCATAAGTATATAAAGGAGGATAGGGTGGAAAACTTATAGCAAAGATATGCAACAAACCTAAGTGATCATAGCATAATAGGGTTGCAAACCTACCTCAAGACTATTAATTCTTTATTAAACTTTCAAATAAAGTCATTAACTTTAGTTTAATCACCATATTTTTTTATTAACATGGATGTCAAAGCTAGCTTGCACGCACCTCGACTAATCCCACGGGCCCTGAAGTTAACGATCATGTAAATCTACAGTGGTCATCATATTAGCAACCACAAGGCTCAAACATAAAATCATAAAGGGGTAAACCTCTTAGTCTCAAGTTCTTACCACTAAATCATCTACTAGATGGTTTATTAATCATAATATTATTATCATGAGAGAGAGCGGCATCGTGACGACCCTCCCCATGTGCGGGGGTTTCAATGTTTGGGGTATCATCTTTATTTTCGTGAAAAAGGGAGTCGCCACCTAGTATTAGGGTTACTAGGAAACCTAAACTGGTCATTCAGAGATTTTAGGGTAAGGGACTGGTTGCGTAAAGGGAAGGTTTTAGCACCCCTAGTACGCCCTACCTAAGGTAAGCTGCTTAGTGTTTTTGTTTGGTTATGATTTGTTATGATTTTGATCTTTCAAGGACTATGTTGGTTAAATGATGAATGGGATATTACTCCGCCGAATATTTTGGATATTAACCCCTTAGGATTTATTTATCCAAATACCAACAGTGAATAATAGCATATCATTCCCGCCGAATATTTTGAATATTAACCCCTTAAGATTTATTTATCCAAATACCAACAGTGAATAATAGTATATCATTCCCGTCGAATATTTTGGATATTTACCCCTTAGGATTTATTTATCCAAATACCACCAGTGAATAATAGTGTATCATTCCCGCTAAATATTTTGGATATTAACCCCTTAGGATCTATTTATCCAAATACCGACTGTGAATAATAAATTCCCAAAAATAAGATTTTTATATTTTTTGAAATATTGGCCAATACCCTTTGGGTTTTACAAACATGTTGTAAAATCCAAAAATGCAAGAAATGATTTTTTTCTTTGCGAAATATATGATAAAACACATTTTTTTCTTCAAACTCATAGATAAAATAATAAATGCTAGAGTTTTTTTACGAAATTCTTTCCTCTCCTCTGTTTATCCTTCACCTGTCTAGTCTGCAGAACTTTGTTTTCTACAAATTCTCACCACCTTTCTCTGTTATCGCCCCCTTTCCCTTCACCGTGTAAGTTGCTATTTATAGCAGAGAATAACGTTTAATGCAGTATTGAGGAAAGTCTGGAACAGCTTACGCAAATTGATAGCATCAGAGGAGAATTAGGAAGAAAGGAAGGAGAATCAGGAGGACGATATTGATGGAGATAAATCAGGAAGAAAATCATGTTGATTAGGAAGAAAATTATGATTGATCTGTTTTGCTGTGATCAAATCTTGCCTGAAAATTTAAACGCAATGCATGCTGGAATAGTGCATGCTTATTTAATGCAGATTTCATAATTTTTAAAAAGGTAAAAATATGATTTGGTCCTCCAATTTATAATTTCTTTAATTGCACCCAATTGGATTTAAACTTGTGATTTTACGCAATTATATCCCATCAAAAATTCAATCTCAACCTTAGCTTTGCGCGATCTTTTTATTCTGGTCCCTGGTTCCTGATTTTCGCGATTTAACCATCAATCGACCATTAAACTCTCAATTTGTTCAATTTTGCCCTTGTACCAAGATATGTATTTTTGGATATATTTTTTCGAAACATAAAAATAATGAGTCAAAAATTGGGTAGCAACAATATTATTATCATGTAATGTGGATGCACTCATCAAATAATGGTGCCCACACCAAGGAGTAAAACGATGTCTACAATAGATAAGGATTAAGCTCATAATAAGACTAGGATGCATATTTTTATAAGAGTTCAAGTGCGCAATCAAGAATCAAGGCAGTGCGTTTTTTCTTTTCAACCTTTAACACTTGGGCCTAAAAGTTTCACTTTTTTCTTCTTTTTTTCCCTCCTTAGCCTAACTTAGGATGAGTGGATTGGGCCAATCTAGGTATTATATTTCCTTCCCCATTTCGTCTCTTTTCTCCTTCAACAAGACTATTAAACCTTGGTTGGCCATAAAGGCCTAGTTGGGCCATCAATCCTTCCTCTTATTTCTCTTCTTCACTCTTTCTTTCTTCCCCATCTTTTCACCTTTGATTCAGTTGTCATCCTTGGTTGGGTTCCAGGACTCAATTGAGGTTGTTGCCTCTCTTCTTATCTTCTTTTCCAATTCAGACTTTGTTTGAGCTTAGATTTCCCTGTCTTCTTCTTTTTCTTCATCTTGGTTGAACATTATAGTTAAGAGTTCAATTGGGTTGCTTTGGTTGATTGTTCAATTCGGCTACAACCTTTTTCCTCTTCTTTGTTGTTTTAGCCTTGGCTAAACTTAAGAGTTCTAGGTTACAATGAACGTGTCTACTGAAATGACCCTTATAAGGATTCTATATAGAGAAATCACATGCATCTATAAAAGATTCATGTGATAATTATGTAAGTGATCCTTAAACTTAAGATCTCTAACTTATCTTATGTAGGAGTGTTATTTCTTAAATTGATTATACATTATTGTAATTAGTGGTAAGAAATAATTAGATATTTGATATAATATGAGCTATAATAATGTATTTGAATAATGAAGAGATGATTCATCACTCAATGTGAATTAGAGAATATTTCATATACTCTATATAGCATTAAATGTAAATCTGTGCGCAAGGTTGAATGAAATTTGAAAAGAAACTCAAATCTTACAAAGAAATCAATGACTATGGTGTTAAGAAAAAACATAAACTGATAGAGTTGATACACTTTATGCTATAATTTAAATCAGAACATTATTAATGAACAAATAATAATTACACTAAAAAAATATTATTGAAAAATTAAGTTAAACCGCTTATGACTTTTTTAATATTTTGAGGATCTTGACAAAATGCTAGATATATTGTAATTGATTTTCAAATATAAATCATTAAATTGTTAAATTGATGATTAGTTAATTAATTTAGTCATATTTTATTTATGATTGTTTTTTAGATTTGAGCCAACTTATTAGGGAATTTAATAGGTCACACACATAAAAATTATTGGTCAAAAATTAAAGAGAATGATTAATTAATTGTGACTTGATTGTAAATAAGTTTAGAAATTGAGGCCTATAATATAATTTATACAAGGAATTACAATTACAAACTTAAAAAAATCAAGTAGAGACTAAATTAAATAAATCTCTAAAATTATCTTGAGATTAATATATGTGATTCTACTTAGGAGGTAAATTGATGTTTTCTTGTTTATAGAGTTTTCAGGTTTCTCTATAAATAAAATATTATCTCTTATTTTTTTCTATAACATATAGTTGTACAAAAACTATGTAAGTTACAAAACAATTAAAAAACATAAAAGAAAGAGATGACACTCAAATATATAACAGTCACTCTTTCATAAAATGTTTTATGAGATTTCTCATAAATGGTCGTGAGTATTGTTGTTAGAAACCAGAAACATTGATGACTTGTAGTGAGCAACAAGTAGCAATTATTCAAAAATCAAAAAAATCTAATCTTCATGTAATATTTATATGAACTATAAACAACTTTATATCTACCTAATAAAATTCTTGATATTCCTAAATGTCTTTTAAATTTATTGTTTTTATTATGTGTGTGTGTATTTCTAGAAATCTATCTAGCCAAATCATAGTTATCAATTTTGTTCCGTTCAGTCACAACGTTTCGTACCAATTAAAAAAATAAGACAAAACAACATCGTTTTTACCTTAATTTAAATTCCGGCTCGTTCTGGATTTTTTTTGTAAAATATCAGCCGAAACGTACCGGTTTCATTATGCCCATTCTATTTCGGCCAAATAGTATTTTTTAAAAATAATAAATAATTTTACAATATCAATCATATCTCTTAATCTGACTATTAGATTAAGATGAAATTTTATGAGGAGTCTCTTGATATATTTATATATATATATATATATATATATATTATGTTAACATTTCAGAGCAATCAGATAATGTAATGACCTTGCGAGATTGATGATGGTATTCTCGTAATATTATACATGTTTATAATTTTATTAAGAAAAAATATTTTATTGTGTTTTTTTAGATTAAATTGCACACTTCTAAATAATTTTTTTTGAATTAATATATTTAATTATATATATCTATACATAAACAATACAACTCTGAAATGATGTGCCGAAACACTCCAAAACCAAAACATTATATTATAATTGAAAAAACAAAATACCAACCAATACGTTATTGACAATTTTGAGAACCAAATAGTATAAAATATCTTTTAATATATGTTTTGATCAGTCTCGTGAATATAAAAAAATATGCCATTTTTTATGAAAGCATTTTCCAAGAGAGA
The DNA here is from genome assembly GCA_025169955.1 of Salix arbutifolia. Lineage (NCBI taxonomy): Eukaryota > Viridiplantae > Streptophyta > Magnoliopsida > Malpighiales > Salicaceae > Salix > Salix arbutifolia. The sequence continues at coordinate 7,945,450 of CM045917.1, read as the reverse complement.
TCAAATTGACCTAAAATAAGGCAAATCCAGTTCCATCCATCCACGTTATCTGTTACCTTCCCCAAATAGTCCCTCTCACTAGTGTTTCCTAGAAATTTAACACAACCACCATACAACCTCTCCTAACACCGGCAACTTGTAATACCAACTCCTTCTTACCACCTCGTCTCTATCTTCATCCCCTAACACTCACCGGCTATAACCGTTGAAACTTAGCCATTAAACAAAATAAATTTATTATCATATCTAATGTAGTACTTACTATTATTGTCCTTGTTATTTTCGGTCATTGCTGTTAGCAATGAATGAACTAAACAATCTAGGAACAGTGCTCACAGTTGTCTTCTCGGTCTGTCTTGCCGCTCTGGTCTTCGAGATCCTTTACGTTCTCTGGTTCCGAAGAAGATTCCGCGGACGGAATGCTGACGGGGAATTTGGAAGTAGTAGCGAATCACTCTACCCGACGCCGTCTAAAGAGCTTCTCTACTTCTTCTCCTGGAATAACCAAACGACTCGCATCGAACCCGACTCTAAAACACCACCTGAAGCCTCCGCGGTGGCTCCGTCAGCTCCAGTGGATGGTGCAGATGCGTTGGTGGAGGAGATGTTAAAGTTGCAAGGGATGCACGGAACATCGATAGTTTTTTCTACTATTAAGGAAGAGGAGATGGAGGTAACTGAGAACGATGAGTCGTCGATAAAGAACGAGCTTGTTGAAAGCAAGAGGAGGAAAAAGAGTAGTGGTGATTTCTGTTTTGAAGAAGGAGCAGTTGCTGATGATGTGATTGTCGAGGTTGATGATGTGGTTGTCGAGGTTGATGATGTAACGACACCGTTCTGGACACCGTGTGCATCTCCACAGTACTATTATACTCCTTCTCCTTCTCCTTCTCCTCCTCGTGATGGAAATCGATCACGCAAGAATTCAGGGACTGGAAATGAAGTCAGTGTCGTCGTTTCAGGTGATTCTGGTGAGAATACGACGAAGTCGTTTGTTAGCATAGAAATTCATAGTTTGTAGTATTTTGACACCAAGAAAAAATAAGAGGAAGAAAAAGAAAAGGAAACGGTGGAAGTGTGACTGGCTCCGGCAAGTTAGTGGGTCGCCGGAGTAATTATTATAAAATGGTATTTATATGTATTTTGTTTTAGAAAAGTAGTAGCCCTCTTTTATTTATGTATTTTATTTTGACTCAACAAATGCTTCTAATATCTTCCACGCAAGCATCAAGCTACTGAAGCAGCAAAACGATATGACGTGGCAAGATCAGAAAGGAAGCTGGACTTAACTTTGGATGTTATTGCACTTTCTTCGATTGGAGGACAAGGCAAAGAAGGGAAAGCAGAGACTTCAGTCGGTGAATTGGTGCTCAACCTAGATCATTGCCGCATTCGTAAAATATTTATTAAAAAAAGATAAAAAAATCTTTAAAAATCATTAAATTAACTAAAATATAAATGACATGGCTGTTTTCTTGTAGCATTTTTACTGCACACATAGATATATATTATTATGGATTATGACAGTAAAAACTTTAACTCTCGAAACCAGGGGTACTTTTGGCTATTTTTAGGATATGTATTGTATTTTTAAATTTTTTGCACAATAAAACTACTGTTTTACTCCTAAAAGCTAACAAAAAGACATGGAACAATCGGTGGTATTTTAGTTTTTTCACAAATTCATGTACATTGAAACTACGCAAATACCCTCATAAAAGAAAAAAATAAAGGCCTGAAGCTAAGGGCATTATGGTACTTTATGTCGCGACGGTGATTTTTTCACGCTTCACGCCCCGCCATCCCCGGGATTTGGGGAGACAACGGCGCGCGGTGAAAAAGGAGGTGTGTTTTATAGTTGCAAAATTACGACTATAATTATTAGGAGTCGCCACCTAGTATTGAGGTTACTAGGAACCTAGTAGTCTGCGAGAGTCTTGGGTAAGGAGACTTGTTGTGCAAGGGGAAGACGCATCACCCCCAGTGCACCCTACCTAAGACAAACTGCATTGTTGTTTGATTTTTTTTTGTCTTTTCTAAAGCTCGACGTAGATCTCTCTTCGTGAGAGAATCTCTACCTCGTTAGGAATTTGAAAGACTAACCAAAAGAATTTGACACTACATTAAAAAAATATTTTTTTTGTTTGCGAGTGTACTTTACAATGTAATTTTACACCGAGATAGCTAAAACAAAAATATTTTTAATTTTTTTGATATTTTGGCCAAATTCCAAAGGATAATCATAAACCGGTTACAACATCCAAATTTCGTTTTAAAATATGAGAAAGATGCAACATATTTTTTTTACGAAAAATAAACATGGAAAACTCTTGGAATTTGGCCGTATGCACGAAAACAACATATTTTTTATTTTTTTTAATGCAATTTTTTTGTATTTTTTTAAAAAATATATAAAAAAATGGGTTGGGCCGGCCCAACCACGTTGCGCCAAGGACCCAACTATGAGACTTGGGCTGGGCTGGGCCGAGAGCAGCCCAGCTTACCTGTGCAGCTTATATATATATATATATTAAATGGTGGTCGGTTGACCACCACGAGGAGCTCACCAACCACTGCCACCAGATAAAGGAGATTGAGGTGGTTCTTACTGTCATGGTGGTGTCCGAAATGGAGGCCCGTGATGGCCGGGAGGAGCTCCTGAAGCTGCGGTCTGCTGCTGTGTTCGCGGCGCTGTTGCTGTTGTGTTCACGTCGAGCTTGCCGGAGCTGGAGAAGAAAGCTGGGCTGGAGCTGCTGGCGACGGAGCTAAGGAGGGAGAGGATGGTGGTGTTGGACTGGTGGTTGGTTGTTGTCGGGGGAGATAAGGAGCTGCCGACGTCCATTTTTAGAGAGAGAGAGACACCTTCGGGGAGAGAGAAAGAGGGAACTGCAGGGGAGAGAGAGAAGGAGAAGAACAGCTGAGGGAGACGGAGGTGTGGCTTTCGGTGGTGAGATTTTTAGCCACGGCTGTTCCTACAATCTCCAGTCCCCGTCGTCCCCTGTTTTCTGAAAATGCTATGTGTTCTTTTGTGTTTTTTTTCTCCAATTTTCTATGGTTTTTGCTTCGTCTCTCAGTCAAAATTTCCCCCTCGTATGTGTATTATTTTCCCAGTTTTCACCCCCTGTTAACTGGTCTCCCCCCTCGTTTTATGTTCAATCCACCCCCCCCCCTGCTTTAAAAAATTCCCCCCTATTAATAGGCCAAGAAGGCATGGAGCATGGCATGAGGGTGTTGTCCAGGAATGGGATATTGAGTGTTGAAGAAGGAAAGGGGGCATGGCTGCAGCATGGTGAAGCTTCGGTGATGGGCTTTTTTTCTTTTTTTTTGAAAATTTGAAATAAATAAGTTGTGACAAAAAAAATAGTTTTTCGATGGGAAAAACCAGGAAGAACGATGTTTTTATCTTCAATTTTGGCTTCCGATTTCACCCAAAAAGTTTCATCACCGAAAATTCTGATCTTCTCAATTTAACCCAGATTAAGCTTCCAAACTTAATTTTTCACTACTTAAGTCCTTAATAAAATTAATTTGACTCATTTAAAGTATAATTAAGCTCTTTCGCTTAATTAAATCCTTCAATTGGGCTCTCAATTAATCTCGAAGAATAATTACACTTTAAATTGGCCGATGATTAAATCAAATTGGCCTATAAAAATATAATTATGTCTTTTGACTTAAGTTTTATGCAAATATATTCATGAATCTTCATTTTCCTTCATTTCTGGGCAAAAAGTGGTACGATCGGGCTTTCGAAAACGTCAAAAATTTCCACATTAATTTTTCTGCCGACACCAGCCCCTTTTATTTTATTTTTTGTTATTTTTTTGTTATATTTTGGTGAATAACCCAGAAATTGGGTTATGATAGTTGCCCCCCTCTTTACAATGCTTACGACTAAAGTCTTGTAAAAAGTTTAGATAGTAAGCGTTGTAAAGAAAAAAAAATGAGAATGAGGGCTATAAAGCGCACTTAGAAAGGAATGGTGAGATAGGGCTAGAAAGCGCACTACCTAGGAATTTAGGTCTAAGTAGGACACTCAAAGGATGGAAGATGATGTTTGTGAATGACACAGGGAAGTGGTCTCATTGTAATGGGTGACCTACCCAAGTGGGAATGATGAAGATGGTAAAAACTCAAAGATGGTTTTGTTGTAATGGGTGACCTGCCCAAGTTAGAAAGGTAAAGATGATCTTGTTGTAATGGGTGACCTACCCAAGTGAAAAATAGTGAAGATGGTCTCATTGTAATGGGTGACCTACCTGGGTGAAAAATAGTGAAGGTCTTATTGTAATGGATGACCTACCCGGGTGAAAATGGTGAAGATATGGTGAAGGTGGTCTCATTGTAACGGGTGACCTACTCGGGTGAAAAATGGTGAAGATGGTCTCATTGTAATGGGTGACCTACCTAAGTGAAAAAAGGTGAAGATTTCATGGGATGAAAGATAGGGCTAGAAAGCGCACTATCTTAGTTGATGATTGGGGGTTAGAAAACGCACTCGAAGATGGAAAATAGGGCTGGAAAGCACACTATTTTAATTAATGGATAGAGGGTTGGAAAACACACTCAAATATGAGGTGAAAATAGGGCTCAAAAGCACACTATTTTAATTGAAGGTCGAGGGTCTGAAAACGCACTCGAAGATGAGGGGAAAATAGGGCTAGAAAGCGCACTATTTTAATTGATGGTCGACGGTCTGAAAACACACTCGAAGATGAGGGGAAAATAGTGCTGGAAAGCACACTATTTTAATTGATGGTCTAGGGTTGGAAAACGCACTCGAAGATGGAAAATAGAGTTGGAAAGCACACTGTTTTTGTTGATGGTGGCTAGAAAGCTCACCAAGTTTTGGAAAGAGATAGGACTTAAAAGTGCACTATTTGAGTTGGTTGATGGCTAGAAAACGCACTCAAATAAAGGAAGAGATAGGGTTGAAAAACGCTCTATCTATGGTAAATGAAAGGCTCGTAAGCGCACTCAGGGAAGTGAAAATGATGAGGGCTCAAAGGCGCACACAAAAATGATGAAGGTTTGTAAATTACAATCCCTTCTAAACATTTTATAGATTATCAGTGGGGAGATGCATGATGACACCCAAATTTAGGAAAGAGATAAAGTCGGAAAGTATGCTTAAGGAAGTGAAAGGGGTGAGAGCTCGAAGGCGTACACAAAAATGATGAATGAAGGTTCGTAAATTATGATCCCTCCAAAACATTTCCTAAATTCTCAATAGGGGTGCAATTCATGTATACTTACCTGAGAAATATAGGTCTCCTTTCTTCTTCAAGGTCTTCTCTTTTTTGGGGTTTGGATCTCTAGTTTTAACGGCTTTTTGCTTTTGCTTACTCGAGCCGCAACTTAAGATTTTGACCACTAGAGATGATAGATTTTCCATATCAACATACCCCCTCAGTTTTGTTTAACATTCTTTAAAAAGGAATGATGAAGCCAGCTTCAATTACATTTTTAGATTGCCCCCTAGTCTGGTCATGCCCCATAAGTGTTTTAGGCTTCAGGTGTTTGCAAGAAAGGGATGATTATTTGCAAAAATTGTTTTCATGTACGATTTTGGTATTTCAAAGTCATTCCAAGTACAAAAACCATTTTGCTTGCCCCCTAGTCGGGTCATGCCACACAAGTGTTTGCTGGAAAATGGTTATTTGCAAAGATTGATTTCATGTAAGATTTGTGGAATTTCAAAGTCATTCCAAGCACAAAAACCACTTCGATGTTTGTTTAAACAAACTTGTCCTCGAAAGAATTCAAGTGATCTCATTGTTAGGTTTTATGTTGCTTTTGATGGGAGTGTTAAATGATGCGTGTTCGCATGTCTTGCATTTAAAAAAAAGGCTTCGTTCAAGTTTGGTGAAGCATTTGTAAGGCTTGCTACGAATGGAAAAGCATTGCCTATCGATCCAGATTACTCGTATCTGATCAGAAAGGACTTTATCAGGCTTGTAACGTAGGCTTAGGTTGCTGGCTACGAAAAAAAAGATATTTGTAGGCTCAAAAGGTGTTTAAGGGTTTTCTTAGACCAAAGATCACTAGTGCTTACTCTTAAAACTCTTTTTGGTCCTCAAAATTGATTTGCATAATGACCTGACATGCCCCCCAACATTTTGTTTGGGTTTTTGTCTTGACGTACCCCCCAGTATTTTGTTTGGGTTTTGTCTTGACATGCCCCCCGTATTTTGTTTGGGTTTTTATGTTGGGTTTTCAGTACTATCAAAATGTTGAATTGATTTGCTTTAGTGTACTAAAACCGTTTTATGCCCCCAACTTTGTTTGGGCATCTTTTGTCATTGAAGACTACTTTGTAGATTGAAAAAGTTTTTTTTTCCCGCATATGCCCCCTAGTGTAGGGTGTGATCCTAGTCAGGGTTAATTATCAAGAAATAATTATTAGGCTCAAATAGGGACTGCAATGAATATTTGAGACTTGTGAAGGCATATCAAAGATGGCCTCTCCTCATTTCAAAAACTTGCATCCAACATCAATAAGCTTTGCTTTTCCATGCAAAATGATTTATTTGATTATTTGTTAACTAAGATCTTAGCTTTATTATGTGGATTTTTGGGGTATGAAATCAGTTTTCAATGAAATCCTTTGAATTCCCAGAATATATTTGTTAAACAAACATCAATTTGACATTTCCTTTCGTACTAGACTTTGATTTTCCAAAAATCTTGATGAAATCATGAGATCATATATAATTTGGATAAAGGGTATGAGGTGTGCTTGTGTTATATAAACAAAAAACAAGAGCACACCATGAACACAAGAAAATACATTGATCTTATTGGAGAGAAAAGCTTGTTTAACAAAAGGTCTGTGGCATTACAAGTCAAAATTGGAATGTGATATGTGGACATGATCGAAACAAAAAGCAACCATGGAAGCAGACTTCATCTTCCAATACATGTGCACTCTTTTTTCAGGGGTCACTTTGATGGTGCAGACACTTGGTACCACTTCTTCGTGAAGCTTAATTGGGTGCAGGACCTGGATTTTCTTTGAATGTTATCCACCCCGCTTTAATCAATTGCATGAGCCTTTTCTTGAAGGCACCACAAGTGTGAATGCTATGTCCTACAGCACCAGCATGGTACTCGCAGGTGAGATCGGGTTTGTACCAATCAGGGTAAGGCGACTGCAAAGGTGTCTGATGTTTAGGAGCTATTTTCCCAGTGCTTACCAACTTTTGATATATCTCATTCAAAGGCAATGATAGCAGAGGTAGCTATTCTTTGGTTTTCTAGTAATTTTTTTTCGGGAAATTTTTAGGTGGATCTTTGGCTTGAAGATTGATGTTGGCAATTTCAGATGAAGGGTTATGGTAGTTTTGGAATTGGTTGTTCCTACCCTTATAGTCATCTTCAAAATGCTCAACATCTTTTATCTTGCTTTCAAAGCCCTTTTTCTCCATAGGTGCAAAAATTCTACCACTTCTGATTCCTTGCTCTATTCGCTCCGCCACGGCTACAACATCCGTGAATTGTTATGCTGAACTGCCCATCACATGCTCGTAATAGGGCTCTCTTAACGTGTTGGCGAATAATGTCACCATCTCTTTATCTAGAAGTGGGGGATATACCTGTGTAGTGAGATCTCTCTATCTCTGAGCATATTCCCTTATGCTTTCTCTATCCTTCTTCTCCAAGTTGGACAAACTTGTTCTGTCAGGAGCAATGTCCATGTTGTACTTGTATTGCTTTATGAAAGCATCTACCAGATTTTTCCAGCTACAGATCCTGGTGTTGTCTGTCTCATGTACCAATTCAAGGCTGCCCCATTCAAACTGTCTTGGAAGAAGTGCATTGATAATTTTTCATCATGCACTACTTCTGCCATTTTGTTATAGTATGATTTTAGGTGAGTGACGGGGCATTGTGTCCCGGTGTACTTGATAAAGTCAGGACATGAAACTTTTTTGGTATTACAACATTCGGGACTAGACACATTTTTGCAGCTTGTATTGGGTCATATAAGTTCACCCCTTCAATGACCCTTATCCTGGCCTCCAATGTCGCCATCTTATCTTGGTTGATGCCCTCTGATGTTGTTATAACCATTGGGGTTGTGGCAGGTGTCGGCGCCGTTGATTGTACTACTGCTGGATTTTGTTGCGAATCCTGAACCCTTTCTCCTGTTACCTCTTCATGGTGATTCATTGCTTGTGCTTGAGCAGCCGCTGCGGGTCTAGTTAAAGGACCCTCGCCAGAGGCATTTCTTAGTGCTTGCTCTAGTAAGCTGGTAAGACTAGCTACGCTAGCTTTTCGAGAATCCAGTTCGTCTTGAAAATGAGTATCACGGCGTGCACGTTCTTCGTCCTCCATATTTCTCTGCTGGAGTCGAGTGGTATGAGCTCTTCGGGGACCTATATTTCAATCTTCCGATGATATGTTATGTACAGTGATGGGTGCAAATGGATGCAAATGTATATACATACATATTAGGTGAATTATCAGAGAGTTTGCACCTAAAGAATTTCTAAGTCATTACATGAGGGGTAAGCTTTCTACTTGGTCTCGAAGGTCTATGAACTGCCCAGTGACCGCCTTACGTGAAGGTGGTGTAGGGGTTTACAAGAAATGGTTGGGGCACAGTGTGACTGCCATTATCAAGTAAACACTCAGTTCATAGTTGGACGTTTCACGAATCTGAACCCCGACTGAAAGTCATGAGGCAGACCGCTAATCCCCACCTAACCTAGAATTTGGTTTATTCACGAAATCAAAATGCATGATTAAAAAGTAGTAAAATACGTGTAAAAATATGAACTAGAGAATAAACAATCAAACAACAAAGCTTAGTCCGGCTATTTCCCCAGTGGAATCGCCATCTGTCGCGACGACGATTTTTTCGCGCTGCACGCCCTGCCATTCCCCGGATTTGGGGACACAACGGCGCGCGGTGAAAAAGGGGAGGTGTTTTATTTATAGTTGCAAAATTACGACTATAATTATTAGGAGTCGCCACCTAGTATTGAGGTTACTAGGAACCTAGTAGTCTGCGAGAGTCTTGGGTAAGGGGACTTGTTGTGCAAGGGGAAGATGCATCACCCCCAGTGCACTCTACTTAAGGCAAGCTGCATTGTTGTTTGATTGTTTTTTCTAAGTTTGATTTTTTTTTTGTCTTTTCTAAAGCTCGATGTAGATCTCTCTTCGTGAGAGAATCTCTACCTCGTTAGGAGTTTGAAAGACTAACCAAAAGAATTTTACACTGCATTAAAAAAAACATTTTTTTTGTTTGCGGGTGTACTTTACAATGTAATTTTACGCCGCAATAAAAGAAAATGATATTCCTACCTTTTGACATTCCTCTTTTATCTTATCACTAAAATAGAAATAATATTTTAATCTCTACATAATAAAGATCTACACCCTTATTATATATACCAAAAGTTCCAATTGCCTAAAAATATTTAGCATATCATTTTTAATTAAAATTTATTTTATTTGAGAATCCACAAACACATAATTATTCTTATCCAAGTTTAACATTGAATTAATTATCCTACATTGGTTACATCAAATCCACCGTCATCATCCGAAGATGGGGTGAACCAGTAACACTTGCAAAACTAATTATATCATTATAATGATCATGCCTGGTATATCTACACGTGTTCCCTTTGTTGAAAGGTACATGTCCTCGGGTTTGTTGATGAGAAACTTGAACAGGAGTATAGGGTAAATACCATAAGCAATGATTTGATGCAGCTGAATTCCCAGTGGGGGAATCAGGTTCTCTGAGGAGGAACTTGAACAAAAGAGTATAGGGCAACACGACACCTTAACCTATTGAAGGCTTCTAGAAAACTTCTACAGCCTTAAGTTTTTTCAAAACATTCCCAAGCTAGCTGAACTAATAATAACGTTGTTATTGGTCTATAAAGTCAACAAGATTTGTTATTTTCACTAGCGATAACAGGGGGCTGTAGTAGGGCTTGTGGTGGCCGCAGTGGGCTCCACCTTTGAACCTTATCATGGATGGAGTGCTAAGATGGAATATTTCGCACCAAATACACCAATTAAAAAGGAGACGAGACTAATTGTTCTATTTGAAAGGTAAATCCATAAACAATGACTTTGGAGTATTCGGACTTTGTTTTTAGTGTAGCCAATCCCGAATCCTGTTCCATGCAATAGTCCACCAAGACATCAATTTCTAATCAAAATCACAACCAGAAAAAAGAAAACAGAGAGAAACTATATTCATTATTTATCATATACATCAACATATGATACGTAATCCAACGAAAAAAGTAATCAATATAGTCTGTGACTATGAGTATGAACATAAAACATAGCAAGGTTAAATAAAAAAAATAATACTCCCAAACAAAACGAATAGAAGACTAAATCAAAATGAAAACCAAGTCCCGGAACCCTGATCAGAACTTGATATCGCACTTGCCGCTACTCACGGCACCAGAAAGCCCGTTCAAAGGAATCTTCAGGTCATCACACTCAATCTTGCTCTTGAATCTTGCAGTCTTGACCTTACCTAGCTTCAATTTAACCCTCAAAGACAGCTCCATCGTAATACTGTAAAGCCCACTTGCTTTTTCGCTGTTAAATTGGGTCAAATCTTGACCTTGAAGGGTAACAGGCTGTTGCCCATTAAAAACCACATTCAAGACAGTAGTGTTCTTGTGTCCTTGATAGAACGGAGTCAGCGATTGATAGCCAAACCTCTGGCCCTCGTAAAAAGCTTTGGCCTCAATCCTATCATAGTAAATCCCAATCTTCTTGTTGGGGTTGCGGATATTGACGTTAAAAGTAAGGTTGTAGCGGAGCATGTTGTCGGTGTGGTTGAACTCCGTTAAAGCAACGTCTGTGACATGAAACTTGACCTTGTTAATGGGGCGGAATATGAGCCAGACAACAAGAAGGAAAAGGCCGACAAGCGCGAGCACGGTGACGATCACTTTGAGGAGGAAGGTCACGAGACAGCAGCAGCCGCAGCCAGAAGAACCACGGCCAGGGCGGTGGTAATGTTGTGGAGGTGGGATTGCTGGACCATAATAGGCACCATTCAGGCCTTGTTTCTCTGCCATGACAGAGTTGCTGTGCTTGATCAGAAGGCGAAAAGAGAGCAAACAAATAAGCTTTCAAAGAGAAAACAAGCACTATGATCAATAATGTTGAAATATGAGTTGGTTTGCTTGTACATGTGTGTGTGTGTATATATATATATATATATATATAGGAGGACACGGAAACTGAGAAGTTTTGGCCGCGTCAATCAACGCGGTTACGTAGAGGGACTGGCGGTTTTTATATTTAATTTTTCGGCGCTCGGGTTCATTCTATGTGGGAAGAGAAAGACTTTTTAGACTGTTCCTATCAATTTCTAATGTGTAAATGATGCGCAAGGGATTCATGGTGCTTCGAAGCTTCTTTTATTGACCTACGCGTACATGGTTTCCCTTTCAAGCTTGGAAAACGATGTTTCCACCAGACTTTTCTGTAAAATAATTAAGCTGCTGACAAAGCATAAAAATACCTACCATGCTTCTACCTTGTGTGTGTCTGAAATATTATATTGTCTTAGCCTATAGTTTTTGAACAAAGCCTTCCATACCGTTTACATTGATTGATAGTTCACATAGAAAGAAGGTTTTGGACCGACTGATAAGTATATTACAAATCATTATTAAATTCATCGTATCATCATGAAATATACTTAGAATATGTTTTTTTATTTCATACATATATCATGAAGCAAGTGGGTATTGATGAGATTGCAGGCTATTACAAGAAGCGTGATCGATTAGTTGCAGACTGTTTTTTGGAGGCCGTAGACTTTGCAAGGAAGGCGAACAAGTGGAAGCGTTTGAGATGTTTTTCTTGTGCACTGTTATTTTTTGAATGGAAGGATTTGCGCAGTCATGTTTTCTTGAAGCATCTTGGGGGTTTATCAGAGCATCAAATGGAACTTGTGCCCTTTGGTTTGGAACATAGCTATGTTGAGGAGATTGAAAATGGGGTGTGGAAACCATGCAGTGGATGTAGATAACATGGCGCAAGAATTGTCAACATTCAGACGTTGCAAAAGCGACGTGTACCAAGAAAAGTGTAAGATTTATAGTGATCAGAAGAAGTGGATGTTCTGTGATGATGCTGAGCGCCAAGAGTTGTTGAAGAAAATTCATCGATTGCTCAAGTTGTTCTTGAAGAATCATCAGTGTCTGGCACCGCGAATCTTGCCATGGATGTGGGACTATACCATACAGGAGTTAGAAGAGAGTATACAGCTAGGATTTAAGGATTTGGTTCCTATCCTAGAACAAACCCAAACACCCCTGTCTATTTGCTTTCTATGGCTTGAGCAACTTGAGGTGGTGTTCGACTTTTTGGAAGAGCTGTCTAAAGAGTGTGATTTAGAGGACAATATATCAGATGATGGAGGAGGTAGCAAAGAGGAATTTTGTGATTATGAGCCCATTTATTTTAACTGTGACTCTTCATGCCTCGTATTGGATAAGAAATTCATCAGATCAATGCTTGATCCAGGAGAGCATATAAACATTGTTGCAGATGAGGGAACTGCAGTGATTCCTTTTGTTGAGAACCCTAAGAATACAGCTGTAAATACAGTTGTGCTGCAGGTGCAGGTTACTGTTCTTTTGTGTATTTCCTTTCTTGTATAATATTGTTGCAGACTAGTATCACAAAGTAGTATAGTAGGTATAGAAAGTATATTTTTCCTTGCATATATTCTCTATTGTAAACCTTAAAATATTAATAGAAAATACAATTGAAAGTTTTACATGGTATCAGAGCAAGTTTAATTTTTTTTTGAATTATTTGTTCTCGGAAGCTACAATGTTCTTGGCACTGTTCAAATCAAAGCTCTCACAGCGCATATTCATCGGGGGAAAAAAGGAAATCCCTACAGTAGTTGTTTGCTCAACCCAGAAACCTAGAAAAACCACCCTGAAACCCTGGAAAACCCAGTCTGACTGCAATTTCAAACCTCAAACCAGTCGAACAACCCAGAAAACCCATCACAAGAGAACCCAGAAAACCCATCACAAGAGAACCCAGAAAACCATCACAGAACAACTCGGTTCATCTCTAACCCAGCCGACTAACCCAGCAAACCCAATACAAAAAAACAAAAATGGAAATCAACATAATAGTCGTACCTACCTCCACTCCGGCAACACCAATCGTTGTCCATCAAGACAACTCTGCCTTTCCAAACAGCATTATACTCAATGAAACGAACTTCTCACTTTGGTCTCAACTCATGGAGATGAGAATCAAAGCCCGAAACAAAGGAGGATTCCTTATCGAAGCCACTGCAAAACCAGAACCCAACGACCCATATTTGGAATCATGGATCACCAAGAATCATAGAGTCAAAAGCTGGCTCATCGACTCCATGACCCCCTCACTGATGCAACGCTTTATTCGACTCCCCACGGCCAAGGAAATCTGGGAGGTCGTCGCCCGAACCTTCTACGACGGCGCTGACGAGACCTACATATTCGAGTTAAATCAGAGGTCATTTACATCCAAGCAAAATGGACGTCCTTTGTCTACTTACTATAACGAACTCATGGACATTTTCCAAGAAATCGATTGTCAAATGGCATCCTAAGCCGGAACAGTTGAAGGCGTCCTCCACCTCCGCACCGCCATGGCCAGGCTTCGAGTTCACATATTTCTTAGTGGGCTCGACCAAGCCTTCGAGCAAATCTGTGGTTAAATTCTCCAAAAAAGATCCAAAGCTTGATCTGAAGGGTCGTATGCTTGTATCCGGCAAGAGCAACTCCAGAAAAAAAATCATGGACGGGAAACCCACAGGAGCCTCTCCCATGATTTCAGAGACCACCTTGATGCTCACCAAGAGCCTTCGACCGGAGAGAACTGGGGGTGACAGAGGATTTGGGGGATAGAGAGGACACGGGGGTGATAGAGGAATTGGGTGAGAAAGAGGACACGAGGGTGAGGCAGAGAGGAGTTTTGGAATTGACAGGGGGTACGGGGGTGAGAGAAGGTTTTTTTTAACCCGGGGAGTGACAAGTACCCGACCATAAAAAAACCAAGTGGATTGGTATGTATCCATTGCGGTGAAATGGGTCACTCAAAATAACAGTGTTACGAAATCATTGGGGGTGTCGTAACCCAATTTTTGGGTTACTCCCCAAAATAAAATAAAAATAACAAAAATAAAATAAAAGGAGTCGGCATGGGTAGAAAAATCAATGTGGAAATTTTGATTGTTTTCGCGAGTCCAATCGTATCTCTTTGGTTCCAAAAATAAAGAAAAATACAGATTTAAGGCAAAAATAGTTTATCGTTGGATGAATCTGTGTAAAAACTAAGTTAAATGACATAATTATATTTTTTATGGGTTGATTCGATTTAATCGTCGACAAATTTAAAGTTTAATTATGATCAGGAATTAATTTAAGATCCAATTGATGGATTTAATTAAGTGCAAGGACTTAATTATACTTTAAATTGGTCAAATTAATTTTATTAAGGGCTTAGTCAATGAGAAATCAATTTCTTGAATTTAATTCGGGCTCAATTGATGAGAATGAAATTTTCGGAGACTTATTTGAATTTTTAAGTCAATTATGCGAAATCAGGGACCGAATTGAACGAATTAAGAATTTAATGGTCAATTGAGGGTTAAATCGCACAAATCAGAAACCAAAGACCAAAATAAAAAAGGCGCGCACATTTAAGGTTGTTGTTGAAATTTTGACGAGGATACGATTGCATAAAATTAAAAGTTTAAAACTAATTGGGGGTGCAATTGATCGAATTAAATATTGAGGGACCAAATTATATTTTTCTCACATCAATTTTACATGTCCCTGCACTGTTCACAGTGCAGGAATACGACGCTGCAACATTCCCTCCCTCTGCAAAAATGCAGAGGCCACAGTGCAGGAAACATTCCCTCAGCCCTCTGCATTTTTGCAGAGGCCACAGTGCAGGAAACATTCCCTCAGCCCTCTGCATTTTTGCAGAGGCCACAATGCAGGAACAGCCCTGCATCGCCTTACATACAAAATGCATGCCTCTTTGCCTATAAATACGGTTCACAGCATGCAGATAAGGGGGGAAGAGGAGAGAAAAAAAACAGAGATGAAGACTGGAAAAACAGAGGTGAAAAACGCGGGAAAAAAGAGAAAAAGAGTAGGGAATTACGTGAGGAGAAAAATTGGCAAACACTGGGAAACAGGGGATACACAGAGAGAGAGCTTCGTCTTCCTCTCTCGGTTTGCAGGCCTCTCCTTTCTCTCTCAAAAAAAAACCAGAGGACTTTCTCTCTCTCCCTCTTGGTTTCAACAACTCCGGCCACCAGTGCAGACCCCCCAGCACCACCTAGTCATCACTATCATCTCCCCCTCAACTCCAGCTGCTCATCTGTCCTCTCCGGCGAAGAAACAGAGACAGTCCTGACGACAGCAACGCCAGCCCGTCACCTTTCGATGACCACTCCGGCCACCACAGGCCTCCATTTCTGACGCCACCACGACTGGAAAAACCACCTCGACCTTCTCTACCCAACGGTACTAGCAGGTAAACCTTTCGTCACAGTTAAAAATTCGACTGTTCATCGTCTTCCCCGTGCATGCGAGCAGCAGGACGCAATTTGCGTCCCACTGTTCACACGGGCCGGTCGGGTAAGCGGGCCAGGTTTCACGCCTGGCCCACTGTTTAAAGACATTTGAGCTTCCAGCCCATGAGGGCTGGAAGCCCAGTCCACTAAGGCTGGGCTATCAGCCCACTATGGCTGACAGCCCAGCCACAACCACAGCCTTCTGGGCTTCCAGCCCATGATGGCTGGAAGCCCAGCCCACTCAGAGTGGGCTGACAGCCCAGCCCAAAAAAAAAAAATTAAAAAAATACAAATTGACAAAAAAAAAGTATTTTTTTTACTATTATTATTATTCCAAAAAAATTCAAAAATACAAAAAAAATGTATTTGTTTTTGTGCATACGGCCAAATTCCATGATTTTTCCATACATATTTTTCGTAAAAATTATGTTGCATCTTTCTCATATTTTGAAACGAAAATTGGATATCGTAACCGGTTTATGATTATCCGTTGGAATTTGGCCAAAATATCAAAAATAATTATAAATATTTTTGTTTCATCTATTAGGGTGTAAATTTACATTGTAAAGTACACCCGCGGATAAATTTTTTTTTACTACGGTGTAAATTTACATTGTAAAGTACACCCGTAGATAAAAAAAGATTTTTACTATGGTGTAAATTTACATTGTAAAGTACATCCGTAGATAAAAAATTTGTAACTGCGGTGTAAAATTACATTGTAAAGTACACCCGCAGACAAAAAAAAAAGTGTTTTTGAAAATGCAGTGTAAAAATTTTAACTTAGAAAAACAATCAAACAACAATGCAGCTTACCTTAGGTAGGGTGCACTGGGGGTGATGCGTCTTCCCCCTGCACAACAAGTCCCCTTACCCAAGACTCTCGCAGACCAATAGGTTTCCTAGTGACCGTAATACTAGGTGGCGACTCCTAATAATTATAGTCGTAAATTTTACGGCTATAAACAACCCCATTTTCACCACGCGCCGTTGTCTTCCCCCTAATCACAGGGGAGATGGTGGGGTGTGAAGCGCGTAGAAAAATCGTCGTCACGACAGGGGGATTTTAAGAAAAAACCTCAAAAAAATTTCAAAAAGAATGTGGTAAATCTTATAGTATTAGAACCGCAACAACCAACTGCTAACGTTGCCCATCCAGGTATAATTGGTAAAAATTTTGCATTATCTATTATTGCTAAGAATAGTGCTTGGATTATTGATACAGGTGCATCCGACCATATGACTAGAGATTCTAGTAACTTAAAATTTCCTAAGCATTCCTCATAGTCTTTTATTTGCACAGCTAACGGTAGTACTTCTCTTATTATCGGAGAAGGGTCCGTAACCCTGACTGAATCCCTCACCTTAGATACAGTTCTCGTTGTTCCGTCTCTAGCATACAACCTCCTTTCGGTTAGCCAAATTACTTTAACTCTTGTATGTACTATAATTTTTTGGTCTCTGTTTTGTGTTTTTCAGGACATTCTAACCCGAAAAATTCTTGGCTATGGTATTAGACGAGGACATCTTTATTATCTGGAGTTAACCTAAAAGGGGGGGTCAAGATTCAGTCAGGCACATCAAGCAACCAGTAAAAATAAAAATCAAGTACTAGTATGGTTATGGCACTGAAGGCTAGGACATCTATCATTTAGGTACCTTAAGAAATTACAACCGCATTTGTTTTCAAATTTTAGTATTTTAGATTTTAAATGTGACACTTGTGAATAGCCCAAAAGCCATTGTAACCCTTATTTACCAAGTGTTAATAAAAGTTCAGAACCTTTCGCAGTTATTCACTTAGATGTTTGGGGTTCTGCAAAAATTCCATCTTTTTCCAGTGCATAGTATTTTGTTACTTTTATTGATGAGTGCACTCGGATGACTTGGATTTCTCTTCTTAAAAGTAAGAGTGATGTAGGTACCGCGTTTCAAGAATTTCATAAAATGGTGATAAATCAATATCAGAGGACAATCCGTACACTGGAATCTGATAACGGTACGGAATTTATGGATCACATTTTATGGACTTTTTTAGGTCACCATGGAATTCGACATCAGACGTTGTGCACCTATACTCCACAACAAAATGGACTCGCAGAATGGAAGAATAGGCAAATTATGGAAGTTGTTCGGGCATCCTTGTTTGGTATGAATGTGCCTAAGTTCTATTGGGGAGAAGCAATCAAATCAGCTGCCTATTTAATTAATCGCACCCCATCTGGTGTACTCAACTTTCAAACCCCTCAACAAAAGATGGAATCTCTGTTGTCCATCCCTCATTTTCCAAACCTTGAACCCACAATGCTTGGATGCATTGTATATGTTTACATACCTAAAGTTCTGCAGGGTAAATTTGATCCGTGCTCAAAATAGTGTGTTTTCATCGGTTACTCAGAATTTCAGAATGGATATAGGTGTTATGATCCGCTATACCCGAAGTTACATGTAACCCTAGATGCCTCATTTCATAAATCAGAACCTTACTATTTAGGGGGAGTATCTGGGTCATCCCTTTAGAGGGTGAGAAACAGTGAAGAGAACGACGACGAGTTTTTTGAATTAGAGGAAAATGGAGGGGTACTCGACTTGTAATGAATAAATGAAAAAAAAACGGTATGGCAGGTACTTATGATGGTACTAACTTGGAATTTTGCATAGATCAGAATTGTCTCAGTAACAACCCCCGGTCTCTAGATGCGCCTACATCTACACCATTAGTTGAAGATTCAATCGAGAATGCTTGTCCTCGAGTAAATCCAAACCATATCCTTGATGAAACTAATGAAATTCCTGCTCTTGTAGAAAATATAACAAATAAATACCCACAGAGATCGAATAGGGGAGTGCCGAGAAAAAAATATGAACCTGATCCAAATACCAAGACTAAATACCCAATCAGTAACTATGTGTCTTCCCAGAGGTTGTCTAAATCATATGCATTTTCTGTTATTCACTGTATCTATTCCTAGTAATATATAGGATGCTCTAGCAGACCCAAAATAGACTAAGGCAATAAACGAAGAGATGGAAGCACTTTAGAGGAATAACACTTGGGAGATGTGTCCATTACCAAAAGGGAATAAGACAATTGGGTGCAGATGGGTGTTCATTGTAAAACTCAAGGTAGATGGGAGTATTGATCGGTACAAAGCAAGGCTAGTTGCGAAGGGGTATACATAGAAGTATGGGGTAGATTATCAAGAGATGTTTGCCCTAGTTGCAAAAATCCATACTATTCGCATTCTCATATCCTTAGCAGTTAATCGAGATTGGGTCCTGCAACAATTCGATGTCAAGAATGCTTTCCTAAATGGAGACCTTGAAAAAGAAGTCTACATGGATTTGCCTCCTGGAGCTAAACAAAAATCCTCGTGTAGAAATGAAGTTTGCAAACTAAAGAAGGCATTATATTGTCTAAAATAGTCACCACAAGCATGGTTTGGAAGATTCTCCTCCACAATGAAGGAATTTGGGTATAAGCAAAGCAACTTGGATCACACGTTGTTTATAAAGCACAAAGAAGAAAAGATTACAACATTAATTGTGTATGTGGACGATATGGTTCTAACAGTAGATGATCAAGAAGAAAGAAAAGCGCTACAACAGTTCCTAGAGTCAAAATTTGAAATGAAAGATCTCAGGCAACTGAAGTATTTCTTAGGGATTGAAGTCTCAAGGTCAAAAACCAGGATATGTCTATCACAACAAACGTATGTGTTAGATTTGTTAATAGAAACTATAATGCTTACATGTAAACCAGTAGACACATCGATGGAAATGAATCACAAGCTGGGACAAATGAAAAATCAGACGCCAACGGACAAAGGATATTATCAACGGTTAGTTGGGAATATGATATATTTATCACATACAAGGCTAGACTATGCAGTAAGTGTGGTAAATCAGTTCATGCATTTACCAAGAGAAAAACATATGGAAACAGTATATTGGATTTTAAGGTATCTGAAGAGTGCACTAGGAAGAGGACTACTGTTTTCAAAAAGGGAGATTCACGAGATTGAAGGGTATATAGACTCAGATTAGGCAGGAAACTAAACTGATAGGAGATCGACATCAGGTTACTTTATGTTTGTAGAAGGCACCCTTGTCACTTGGAGAAGTAAGAAGCAGAAAGTGGTCGCTAGATCAAGTACGGAAGCAGAATACCGAGGTGTGAGTTACTATGGATAAAACATGTGCTAAAAGATTTAGAAATTGATTATGGGACGTCTATGAATTTGCACTATGATAATAAAGCGGCTATTGAGATTGCACACAATCTGGTACAACATGATCGCATTAAACATGTCGAAATAGATCGATATTTCATTAAAGAAAATCTTGATCGGAAGATTATACAATTTCCATTTGTTCGGTCTGAGGATCAGTTAGCAGATATCCTCACAAAGGCAGTTTCAAAAATGGTATTTTATGATGCTATTAGCAAGATGGACATGATAAATATCTATGCTCCAGCTTGAGGGGGAGTGTTAAGAATACAACTGTAAATACAGTTGTGTTGTAGGTGCAGGTTACCGTTCTTTTATGTATGTCTTTTCTTGTGTAATATTATTGCAAACTAGTATGACAAAGTAGTATAGTAGGTACATTAAGTTTATTTTTCCTTGTATATATTCTCTACTATAAACCCTAAAACATTAATCAAAAATACAATTGAAAGTTTTACAAACTGCAGTGATTCCTTTTGTTGAGAACCCTGAAAAGGATATCCAGTTTGATCGTAAAAGATTTGTGAATTGGTTGTTTGCGAGCGATAAGATTCGGGAGCTGCTAAATTCAAGGATAAATCTCAGAAAACTTGATAAAGAACTAGAGGGGCTGGTTTTCCAATTTGTTGAAACGGATTTTAGTTTACTAAAATACTTCTGTGAAAGAAAATGCAAGTTGTTAGAGTACCGAGAAACATTTACTGATGTTAAGAATATATGCCTTGAAGAATATAAGAGGAGGGAGGAAATACCGGAGTATAAAGAACAAAATTTCGCATCCCTGTTGCTTGAACGGTAAGATGAACTTGTTGATGGTCAGTCTGATATCACAGGGAATGAGCATGCTTGTTTATTAAATGTTCTGAGATTTGCACAATACATTGATCATAAAAAGTTTGGACTCGATGAAACATTGATCGGCACATACACTTAGTTCCCTGATTTGGAATGCAATCGAGATATACTGCTAGATGTGTGTGTCAAAGAAGCAATAAAGATGGAGAAACAAAATGTGGTTAGAGAGGTGGATCTGCAAGTTTGCAATTATAGCTCAACTTTATTAACCCTTACCTCAGCCTTTTGCTATTTGATCTTAAATGTCATTGTTCATTCATGAGTCTTTTTTGCATATGAGTGTATTATATATTACAGATAGACTTTTTTGCAATTTCTATTGCAATTTTAATACCTTAATGTTAAACGTCTCAAATTTCTTTGAGCATGAAAATCAAGACTCGAGTTTCTTTTCATAATATTTCCCTTTTTTCTTTATCTTAAGTCATTTTTCATCATATTTTTATACAACAAAACAATACTTATACAATTTATTACTCCAATGTAAATCCTTTATCTTTTATCCAAAACACCAAAAAGAAAAAGAAAACGATATGTTTTGTACTTAAAAATCTTTAAACCCTATTACCACTTAAGTATCCCATGATTAATTCATTGCTACCCTTTTCAAATATCAATTAATTTAACGAACTCATCCCTTTTTTTTCACTTCTTACTACTGTTCTCTAGTATTAACTTATAACTCATTCTGAATCACTAGTTTTTCTTGGGATATCTTTTCCAAATCTTACAGAGTCCTATGATAGACTACACTCTCTGGTTTTGTGGGATTCTTGTAATTTAATCATAACTCTATCTTTTTTTTAAGATGAATTCATGTTTTAATGATTCCTTATGTTTTAATGGATTTGTATTTGGTTTGAAGTTAGAGTCTATTATGATAATTAGCTAATTTACTTATAAAGGTTGAGGAAACATGGTTGCTTCTATACAACCTAGTCTAATGTAGATTGACTTCCCCCATTTTTTTATCCATCATTAAAATATTGATCAGGAATACAATAAAAGAAATTTACATCGTTCTATGAATAATATCTCTTTACACTGATGGGAAAACCTTTTGATCCTTATCTTATTTCAACATAAGCTTTGATGTTGATATTCAAATAGTCTTTTATGTTTGAGTTTGCAGCACTTATAGGAATATCAAGAAATCTTTATGTATATATTGAACCAAATATGTTTTTTTCGACCATAATTCCTAATATTTTTTGTTCAATTTCTTTTATTTTTTTATCCCTAGTAACTATAGTTAAAGGGATATATAATATTGTGTTTCTTAGCCATTTAACAGGGATTTGAATACATGTTGAATGATAGTATCCATAATCTTTGTCAAAATCATGCTTTTCTGTCAAAACAAGAAATGAATGCTTATTTTTCGTGTTAAAATCACATGTAATTGATCTAAACAATCTCTGGTTTTTCAAAGACCTCATATGATTATATAAATGTTCTAAGAAATTTTAGGAATCTTATCTTTACCTACACATAATCAAACCCTTTATATACTTGATACTTGTATTCGTTTAGTTTTTGGCATTTATCATACTTGTTAGTTTAGACCAACTCATTAAGATAAAATCTTGGTCAACTTCAATTCCTTTCTTCGGTAATTTTTCTCATCAGATACTTGTCGATTGGTGTTGGCTAATGTTCCCAACTTACTAATTTGTCAATTTATCTCGTCAGGTGTCAGTTTTGGTTACTTCAAACCCACCGTCATCATCCGAAGATTTGGTATTTCTCTAGCGATAACAGGGGGCTGTAGTAGGGCTTGTGGTGGCAGCAGTGGGCTTCACCTTTGAACCTTATCATGGATGGAGTGATAAGATGGAATATTTCGCACCAAATACACAGACTAATTGTTCTATTTGAAATGTGGCTTTAAATACATGAACAAGATGGAATCTTAGAACATTCTTTTCAGTGGGCAGTTAAAATCTAGATCATCCATGAAGATGGTTTCAAATTATAAAGCTTGAATAAGAAATCATTAGTTTTGAGGATCTCTCTTGTTCATCCATACTAATTACTTTGTTTCTGGCACCTCTTGGTTGAATCTTTAGCAATGCGGGTTTTTCCTTTACCCAATTGTTATAAATGCCACGCATGCTCCTTCCATGCCATCGCTATAAAAAGTCTTCAAGCAGCACTATTTGACTTCTTTTTTTAGTGGCATATATACACTTACACAGCTATTTTCCTTCAGCTGTACGTCGAAACCTTTTCAATTAAGATATAAAACGGCCGATTAGTTGAATTGGTCAGGGGAATAGGGAGTTTAATTATTATTATTACTGTTAAATACATGAACAATGACTTTGGAATATTCTGACTTTGATTTTTGCGAGTTAGTGTAGCCAATCGCCAACCCTGTTCCATATAGTAGTCCACCAGTACATCATTTCAAATCAAGATCACAACGAGAAAAAAGAAAACAGAGAGATATTATATTCATTATTTATCATATACATCAACATAAGATACGTAATTCAATGAAAAAAGTAATCAATATAGTCTTTGATTATGAGTATGAACATAAGAACATAGCAAGGTTAAAAAAAACACAAAAGTAGTCCCAAACAAAACGAATCGAAGAATAAATCAATTGAAAACGAAGTCCCGCAACCATGATCATCACCAGAACTTGATATCGCACTTGATGCTCTCGTCAACAGAAATCATGTACAAAAACATCATCACGTCATCACACTCAATCTTGGTCTTGAATTTTGCAGTCTTGACCTTACCTAGCTTCAATTTAACCCTCAAAGACAGCTCCATGGTAATACTGTAATGCCCAATTGCTTTTTCGCTATTAAATTGGGTCAAATCTTGACCTTGAAGGGTAACAGGCTGTTGCCCATTAAAAACCACATTCAAGACAGTAGTGTTCTTGTGTCCTTGATAGAACGGGGTCAGCGATTGATAGCCAAACCTCTGGCCCTCGTAAAAAGCTTTGGCCTCAATCCTATCATAGTAAATCCCAATCTTCTTGTTGGGGTTGCGGATATTGACGTTAAAAGTAAGGTTGTAGCGGAGCATGTTGTCGGTGTGGTTGAACTCCATTAAAGCAACGTCTGTGACATGAAACTGGGCCTTGTTAATGGGGCGGAATATGAGCCAGACAACAAGAAGGAAAAGGCCGACAAGCGCGAGCACGGTGACGATCACTTTGAGGAGGAAGGTCACGAGACAGCAGCAGCCGCAGCCAGAAGAACCACGGCCAGGGCGGTGGTAATGTCGTGGAGGTGGGATTGCTGGACCATAATAGGCACCATTCAGGCCTTGTTTCTCTGCCATGACAGAGTTGCTGTGCTTGATCAGAAGGTGAAAAGAGAGCAGACAAATAAGCTTTCAAAGAGAAAACAAGCACTATGATCGATAATGTAGAAATATGAGTTGGTCTGCCTGTACATGTATACATATAAATATATATATATATAGGATGGTTAGTAGCAGGAAGATGATTAGAGGGACACGGAAACTGAGAAGTTTTGGCCGCGTCAATCAACTCGGTTACTTAGAGGGTCTGGCGGTTTTTATATATAATTTTTCGGCGCTCGGGTTCATTCTATGTGGGGATTGACTTTTTAGACTGTTCCTATCAATTTGTATTGTGTAAATCATGCGCAAGGGAGTGAAGGATTTTATTATTGGCAGAATACCCTTAATTTTGGTAGAAATATCTATAATAGAAGATTCCAAATTATCAACTAAAACCAAAGATGTAAAATCCGTTCCGTTCCGAACGTGCCATTCCGTTCATAAAACAGGGACAAAACGGCGTCGTTTTTGTCCCGGTTTTAATTCCGGTCGGTTCCGGAAATTCCAGCCAAATTCCGGCCGGAACGCCTCGGTTCCGTTCCGGGCGTTCCGTTCCGGTAACAGGAAAAAAAAACAACGTCGTAAATGTATTCATCAAAGTAAACCAAAGAGACAGAGAGAGAACGTAAATGAAGTAGTAATGAACAACTCAAAGCAAAATATCCAAGACCCTGGACCACCTGGTAAACTCTCGACTCCCTTAGCAGATCTTCCATGGTTTCCAGTGGAAGTTAGAGGCACTGCCGAGGAAGGGTGGGGCAGTAGCAAGCAAAGGAAGCCAAGGGAAAGTGGAGGGATGACGCAAGAGAAAGTGGGGAGTGGGTAGGGTTAGGTTTTTATAATTTATACTAATAATAATAAATGGGGGCAGTAGGGTTTGTGGGTATATACTATATATATACTTTATAATAATAAAGAAGGTTTTTTATAATTTACAACTTGTAACGTGACTGTAAGCTTTTATATATATATACAGTCACGTTACAACTATAAAGTATATATATATATAAAAAAAAAATTAAAAATAATATATATATATATATATTATAAAAAAATGTTGCGTCAACTTTGATTTTATAAAAAATAAAAATTATATCTTTTTTTTTTGTTTTTTAATTTTTTTCATATATATATATATATATATATATAATTAAATAAATATGAACAGTACAAAACCAGAACGGAACGCCGGAATGCACCGAAACCGGAACGTTCCGTTCCAAACAAAAAACCAGAATGGGGTCCGGAACGGATTTTACAACTTTGACTAAAACAATTAATACAATGACATCAGATCCCAAATAAATTAAATTAAGATTATTTAACGACTACCCTTATAATTTAATAAAAATTCTATAAAGATAAGTTCTAACATCTCATAAAATAGCATAATCACTCCAACAAAACATTTAGCATCCATATTATCATCCAAAAGCTACACAAAATATGTAACATCAGTTTCTAACAATTCTACAAAGACTAGAAATAGTAAGGTGTCGAACACCTACATGACATCTGATCTCTATGTATGGGATCATGTCTTGGTACTCCCTGTGCAATTTCTATTTCAATTTTAATTGCTTAATGTTAAACGTCTCAAATTTCTTTGAGCATGAAAATCAAGACTCGAGTTTCTTTTCATAATATTTCATCCTATTTTTATACAACAAAACAACACCTAAACAATTTATTACTCCAATGTAAATCCTTTATCTTTTATCCAAAACACCAAAAAGAAAAAGAAAAGGATATGTTTTGTACTTGAAAATCTTTAAACCCTATTAACACTTAAGCATCCCTTGATTAATTCATTGCAATTCTACCCTTTACAAATATCAATTAATTTACAAACTCATCCTTTTTATTTTCTTAAATTGACCAAAAGCTTCCTTTTAGGCAGGGGTATATTTTCTTTATAAATGTTTTTCAATTAATCCATCAATCATTCATCAAATGGTCATTCTAATTCAATTTCATCTTACCCGGCTATAAAAAAAGTATTTTCAAGGTTTTTCAATCGATGTTTTCCAAGACTTGTCTCCTTTCACAACTTCTTTCTTCACTTTCTCACTCTAACTTAAAATTTTCTTTTCCTTGTTCTTTCTTAAATTCTGAGGTTATTTTGTTTTTCTCATTCAAAATTCCCCTTTTTTCACTTCTTACTATTGTTCTCTAGCCCTTCAAAGTGAAAGGAAAGATAAGAAATTAATAACTCTATTTTTCCCTTAACTATACCCTCTTAGTTTTATGGAAATGATAGCTAAAATGATTTGGCTGTTTTGAGAAACCATCCAACTGATTCATTCTAGTTGTTTATCAAAACAATTAGATCATGGAAAAAATGGTCATGTTCAGCTATAAATCCTTTTTCTTTATCTTTTCAGCCTCTTTTCTTTTCTTTTCCTTTTTTCACTTCATTACAACCTCATTCATATACTATTTATATTTTTTTATTTTTTATCTTAAGTTTTTACATTAATAAACTTGGGCCTACAAGGTTTCTTTCAATAACTTTGGAATGAGTCCTGATACGGTCTCATCTTCTATGGTCTAGATGGTATCATGATTCTTTGAACAATTCTTTGTATTTTACTTCTAAAAGCTTTAGACATTTGATGTCTTCATTTTTTATCACATCTAAAGACTAACTCTCAAACTTATGGCAAACTACATAGCTGACTTATATTGGAACTAACTTCCTTACATAGTCTTCCATCCATATAATATTGCTCAATCTTTTGTTGCATATATCAATATCTAGTACCAATAGTGTGAGGGGTGTCACAAAGATGTTTCTTCGCACTTCACGCCCCGGCGTCTCCGAAGGGGAGACGACACACGGTAAAAAGGAGGGTGTTTTATAGTCGCAAAATCACAACTATAATTCTTGGGAGTCGCCACCAAGTATTAAGGTCAATAGAAAACCTAATGGTCTGCGAGAGGCTAGGTAAGGGGATTTGTTATTCAAGGGGAAGACGTATCACCTCCAGTGCAACCTACCTAAGACAAATTGTATTGTTATTTGATTATTTTTTCTAAGTCAGATTTTTACTCACTGGTCTTTAATAAGGCTCATTAAAGATTAATATTTATGAGTGTACTTTATAATGTAATTTTACACCGCAATAGCTAAAACAAAACAATTGTTAATATTTTTGATATTTTGGCCAAATTACAATGTATAATCATAAATTGGTTACGATATCCAATTTCTGTTCAAAACATGTGAAAGATGCAAAACATAATTTTTTTTTACGAAAATATGTTTGGAAAAACCTTAGAATTCGGCTGTATGCATGAAAACAACATATTTTTTATTTTTTTTAAATATGAATTTTATATATTTTTTTTTAAATCGAACTAGGCTTGACCCAACTAAATGGGTCGGCCCATCCAAGATGAGCAAAAAGGCCCAACTCTGCTCGACCTGGGTGGGCCAAGAGCAAGTCCAGACCAAGAGTTAAAACAACAACAAAAAAAGAGAAAATCGGGTTGTTGCACTGTTCACGTAGCGCGAACAGTCTAGAGTGAATTAATTCACTCCTATAGTGTTCACATGTTACATGAATAGTAACAGGGTGGTCGACCAATAGTGATGAGAGGCTTACCTGCTACTGCCTCCAGGTAGAAGAGGCCGAGGTGGTTTTGTTGGTGGTGGTGGTGTTGAAATTGGTGGCCTGTGGTGGCCGGGAGAGCTGCTGGAAGGTTACAGGTCTGCACTGGAAACGGTTAATGTTGCATCACCGGAGCTTGTTCTTGTTGTTGGAGTTCTCGATGAGGTTGTCGGTGTTGAGGCAGGATATCAGGTGGTGATCGGCGGTAGAGAACTCACACACTATCGAGGGGAAGAAGCCGTTGAGGGAGAGAGAGATGGGGTCAACAGCTACTGTCTTCAAAAAAATCGTGGCTTGTTGGCTGCTTGGTTCTACTGTGGAGAGGGGAGGGCAGTCGATGCCGAGGAAGATGATGCAAGGAATGTTACTGGTGGGTGTTTGTATTTTTTTTTAGTTGCAATCTCTGCAAAAAAAATTACATTGTGATATTTTCTTCTTCATTATGTTTGTTTTTCTGTTCCTCTCCCCCCATGTGTGTATTTTTTATGTTGTCTCCCCTGTTTGTGTATTATTTCATGTTAATTCTCCTTTGTGTTCGACCTGGTCTGTAAATTTTCTCTCCTTTTATAGATTCAATGTGTGCAACTTGCAGGTATGAGAGCGATGTTTGGATTTGGTGTGTTGCAGTGGTAGGTGACAGGGCATGGCTTTCGGCATGGCACAAGCATGGTTGCCAACAAGGCCTCAAATTTTATTTTTTTTGAAATAACATTAAAATACAAAAATAATATTTTTGTTATTTTTAATTGATTTTGGGTAGATTTTGGGGAATAACCCAGAAATGGGTTATAACAAGGGGTATGATATTCATCATAGCATTGAATATATTTGTCATTCCATGGACTAGGCACCTTTATAAAGTATACTCTCAATAACTCCCCATTTGGGTAGTCATTGTAAATGTGATATAAGGTCAAATAAGTTTCTTGATACTTTTTAAATTCACTCATGTCAACACATTTAATGCATCTTTTTCTTTTCTTTTCTTCAAGTGTAAAAGGATCACTAAGTATGTAAAATAATCATTTGAGAACTTGTCCTAGTAGTCAACCTTTTCCACTAATCCTATTGAAGGTTTCTAAAAATATCCTATACCTTCAATCTTTTCAAAATCTTTTTAAGCTATCCTAGTTAGGCCTTGTAAAATGATAAGTTGATAGCTTATTTAGTGTTCACTACTAACTTCTATTAATATATATCTATCATCTCAATTGAAGGTTCCTGAATTGAAGATACACACCTTTAATATTTACAACATTGGTTGTAATAAAAGGTAAAGTTGTCTCTTGATTGAGTCCTTTGAAGTCAGACTTTACATCCAACTTTTCATGATTATAATGTTTTTGAGATAGAGTGTGGTGCCTTTTTTACTTTTAGAATTCATTTACCTTTTTTTTTATCGGTCATGAGCAAATGATTGATCTTCTTCTTTATACATTCCAAGGTTTATTTTTTGGTATGTTCGTACTGGTTTTATGAATTTCTTCAAATCTTATTTACTTATATCTATTGCAAATAAGCAAATAATGTATTAACTTCTCTACAACCATGTTCTTCTATAAATGCAAGTATAACTGAAATAATTTCATATTATTTTATGAATGGGGTATCAATTATTTCTCTAGTTATCCATTTCTTATCGATTTAAGATTTTTCTCATCTCAAACTCATGTTATGTAGTATGCCTACCTCTTCTAGTATTAACTTATAACTCAATCTAAGTCACTGGTTTTTCTTAGAGATATCTTTTCCAAATCTTATAGAGTCCTGTCATAGACTACACTCTCTAGTTTTGTGGGATTCTTGTAATCTAATCATAACTTTATCTTTGTCTTTAGGATGAATTCATGTTTTAATGATTCCTTATGTTTTAATGGATTTGTATCTGGTTTGAAGTTACAGTCTATTATAATAATTAGCTAATTTACTTATAAAGGTTGAGGAAATTGGTTGCTTCCATACAACCTAGTCTGATGTAGATTAACTTACCTTGTTTTATGAATAATATCTCTTTATACTCATGGGAAAAACTTTTGATTCTTATCTTATTTCAACATAAGATTTGATATTGATATTCAAATAGTCTTTTGTGTCTGAATTTGCAGCACTTATAGGAATATCAAGAAATCTTTATGTGTATATTGAACCAACATATAATTTTTCTGACCATAAATCCTAATATATTTTTGTTCAATTTCTTTTATTTTCTTATCCCTAGTAACTATAGTTAAAGGGATATATAATCTTGTGTTTCTTAGCCATATAATAAGGATTTGAATACATGTTGAGTGATAATATCCATAATCTTTGTCAAAATCATGCTTTTCTGTCAAAACAAGAAATGAAAGCTTATTTGTAACGTTAAAATCACATGTAATTGATCTAAACACTCTGGTTTTTCAAAGACCTAAGATGATTTATATCATAAAAAATGTTCCACGAAATTTTAGGAAACCTACATAATCAAACCCTTTATATACTTGATACTTATATTCGTTTATTTTTTGGCATTTATCAAACTTGTTAGTTTAGACCAACTCATTAAGATAAAATCCTGGTCAACTTCAATTACTTTCTTCAGTAGTTTTTCTCAAATTTTATTTTTTGAATCAGATACTTGTTGATTGGTGTTGGCTAATGTTCCCAACTGACTAATTTGTCAATTTATCTCGTCAGGTGTTAGTTTTGGTTACTTCAAATCCATCGTCATCATCCGAAGAGGGGGTGAACCGAGGGGGTGAATTATGAACACTTGCAAAACCAATTATATCACTTGCATGTCCTCGGGTTTGTTGACGAGAAACTTGAATAGGAGTATAGGGTAAATACTATAAGCAATGATTTGATGCAGCTGAATTCCCAGTGGGGGAATCAGGTTCTCTGAGGAGGAACTTGAACAGGAGTATAGGGCAACAAGACACCTTATCCTATTGAAAGTTTCTAGAAAACTTCTACAGCCTTCAGTTTTTTCAAAACATTCCCAAGCTAACTGAAGTAATAATAACGTTGTTAGTGGTTTATAAAGTCAACAAGATTTGGTATTGTCACTAGCGATAACAGGGGGCTGTAGTAGGGCTTGTGGTGGCAGCAGTGGGCTCCACCTTTGAACCTTATCATGGATGGAGTGATAGGATGGAATCTTTCGCACCAAATACACCAATTAAAAAGGAGACGAGACTAATTCTTCTATTTGAAAGGTGGCTTTAAATACATGAACAAGATGGAATCTTAGAACATTCTTTTCAGTGGGCAGTTAAAATCTAGATCATCCATGAAGATGGTTTCAAATTATAAAGCTTGAAGAAGAAATCATTAGTTTTGAGGATCTCTCTTGTTCATCCATACTAATTACTTTGTTTCTAGCACCTCTTGGTTGAATCTTTAGCAATGCGGGTTTTTCCTTTACCCAATTGTTATAAATTCCACGCATGCTCATTCCATGCCATCGCTATAAAAAGTCTTCAAGCAGAGCACTATTTGACTTCTTTTTTTAGTGGGCATATATACACTTACACAGCTATTTTCCTTCAGCTGTACGTCGAAACCTTTTCAATTAAGATTTACATTTTAAAAAAACGCCCGATTAGTTGAGTTGTTCAAGGTAAGAGGGTGTTTAATTAATATTATTATTATTAAATACATAAAACAATGACTTTGGAGTATTCGGACTTTGTTTTTAGTGTAGCCAATCCCGAATCCTGTTCCATGCAATAGTTCACCAAGACATCAATTTCTAATCAAAATCACAACGAGAAAAAAGAAAACAGAGAGATACTATATTCATTATTTATCATATACATCAACATATGATACGTAATCCAACGAAAAAAGTAATCAATATAGTCTGTGACTATGAGTATGAACATAAAAACATAGCAAGGTTAAATAAAAAAAATAATACTCCCAAACAAAACGAATCGAGGACTAAATCAAAATGAAAACCAAGTCCCGGAACCCTGATCAGAACTTGATATCGCACTTGCCGCTACTCACGGCACCAGAAAGCCCGTTCAAAGGAATCTTCAGGTCATCACACTCAATCTTGGGCTTCAATCTTGCAGTCTTGACCTTACCTAGCCTCAATCTAACCCTCAAAGACAGGTCCAACGTAATACTGTAAAGCCCACTTGCTTTTTCGCTGTTAAATTGGGTCAAATCTTGACCTTGAAGGGTAACAGGCTGTTGCCCATTAAAAACCACATTCAAGACAGTAGTGTTCTTGTGTCCCTGATAGAACGGAGTCAAGGATTGATAACCAAACCTCTGGCCCTCATAAAAAGCTTTGGCCTCTACCCTATCATAGTAAATCCCAATCTTCTTGTTGGGGTTGCGGATATTGACGTTAAAAGTAAGGTTGTAGCGGAGCATGTTGTCGGTGTGGTTGAACTCCGTTAAAGCAACGTCTGTGACATGAAACTTGACCTTGTTAATGGGGCGGAATATGAGCCAGATAACAAGAAGGAAAAGGCCGACAAGCGCGAGCACGGTGACGATCACTTTGAGGAGGAAGGTCACGAGACAGCAGCAGCCGCAACAAGAAGAACCACGGCCAGGGCGGTGGTAGTGTCGTGGAGGTGGGATTGCTGGACCATAATAGGCACCATTCAGGCCTTGTTTCTCTGCCATGACAGAGTTGCTGTGCTTGATCAGATATGCTTTCAAAGAGAAAACAATCACTATGATCGATAATGTTCAAATATGAGTTGGTCTGCTTGTACATGTATAAATATATATATATATATATATATATATATAGGAGGAGAACCGCAGGATGATGATTGATTAGAGGGACACGGAAACTGAGAAGTTTTGGCCGCGTCAATCAACGCGGTTACGTAGAGGGAGTGGCGGTTTTTATACATTATATTTCGGCTATTTCTAAGCTCAGGCTCATTCTATGTGGGAAGAGAAAGACTTTTTAGACTGTACCTATCAATTTGTAATGTGTGAATTTGGTGCCATGCCCAAGGGATTCGTGGTGCTTCGAAGCTTCCTTTATTGACCTGCGCGTGA
Organism: Salix arbutifolia; assembly: GCA_025169955.1. NCBI lineage: Eukaryota > Viridiplantae > Streptophyta > Magnoliopsida > Malpighiales > Salicaceae > Salix > Salix arbutifolia. The sequence goes on along the minus strand of CM045917.1, from coordinate 7,912,811 downwards.
ATGGATACCCTTTCAAGCTTGGAAAACGATGTTTCCACCAGACTTTTCTGTAAAATAATTAAGCTGACAAAGCATGAAAATACCTGCCATGCTTCTAACTTGTGTGTGTCTGAAATATTATATTGTATTGTCTTAGCCTATAGTTTTTGAACAAAGCCTTCCACACCGTTTACATAGATTGATAGTTGACATAGAAAGAAGGTTATGGACCGACTAATAAGTTTATTACAAATCATTGTTAAATTCATCGTATCATCATGAAATATACTTAGAATATGTTTTTTTATTACATACATATATCATGAAATTAAATAATTTTATTAACTTAGTTCATAATCTTAATTGATAAACAAGATTCACCAAATCATAGAAATGTTTACACGCTAATTTCAAGTCAAATACAATTCGAATTGCACTTCTTACAAATTAAAAAAACGTGTGATTAATGCTGAAGTTTACTGTGGGAGTCATTGCTTGCTTAATATTAATTATGGCCAATTTAGATCTGAATTTGGGGTATCGTTACAATCTTGTACTTTACTATTCAAATTGTTCAAGCACACCATGGTTTTTTCAACTTATGAGTTCTATTTAGAGTGCAATTGCGGTACCTTTTCAAAATGCTTTTTGTGCCGAAATACATCAAAATGATATTTTTTTTATTTTAAAAAAAAAAAATTTGACATCAGCACATCAAAATGATCTAAAAACATCAAAAAATATTCATTTAAAATAAAAAAAAAATCAAATTTTCGGTAAACGCCGGTTGCAACGCGCTCCCAAACGGAGGCTTAGTCTCATTGTTCATGCTATGCTAGGGATTTTGTTTTTTAAGTTTGTAAATTTATGATATATATTTTTTAATTTTTTAATAACTTTTTTTAATTAATTACAGACTTTGTTTTACATTAATTGTATAAAACGTTTTTCATAATACATGAAGATGAAATTATTTTTATGATAAAGTAGGGAATAACATGCCTTTTACATGAATAATAATATTTTTTCTTCATTAAAAAGATTTGCCAAACTTTTCTTTCGTTAAAATTCTCTTTCCTTTCTTATGTATATTTTTTCTATACATAGACTTATCATTTTTATTCATAGCATGGCTTTTTGAACAAAAACTTATCATGGAAAATAATTTAATGAAAAAAGATATATATATATATATATATATATATATTATGAGATTTAAAATTAATTTTTTTGACAAAGGGCTAAGAGAGTGAAGTCTATCTGCATTTGGGCTTCGAAGGACGACTTGGCATGATTAGGCTTTGCAAAGGTAGACTTGTATACCTGTGTTTTTTTCTTCTTTTAAACGCCTAACTTTACTAGTAAAAACGCTAAAACAGCTCGGTTAGTCAATGTTCACGCACACTCATGTACACTGTGGACTGGTTATTTTCTCCCCTGCTTCACGTGTATATGTGCTTCTTTTTTTTTGCACAAGGATACTTTTTTTATTTTTTATGGTGGAAATGACAAAGGAGCGGTTGTCCGCGCGCTGCCAGTATCGGCGCGCGCGAGTTTGAACCGCTCAGCCAGCAAAACTGAATTGGTTTTGTTTTTTTGTTTTTTTAAGAATTGTTTTTTTGTAAAAAAAAACACGGGTTTTTTCTTAAAAAAAAAAGGTTTTTTTTTAAATAACTGGTTGTTATTTTTTTTTTACCAAAAATAAGAATTTTTTTTTTAATAACTGAGGTGTCCGGGCTAACTTACGCGCACCACGACTAATCTCCGGATCCACTTTTTTTTGATATTTTTTTCCCTTTTTTTGCCACATATAAGTTTTTTTTCTTAACCGAGGTGTCCGAATCAGCTTACGCGCACCACAATTGTTTCTTCCCAAGTATTTTTTTTTCCTGGCCAACTGAGCGCACCGTGAACAATCCTTGGGCTCATTTTTTTTTAATATTTTTTCCTATTTGTTTTTTCTACTTATACATTTTTTATATATAATCAGGGTGCCCAGATTAGCTTACACGCACTATGACTATTATTATTTTATAGAAAACCTAAAGGAGATCACAATTCCAAAAAGTTATGAATATATATATATATATATATATATATATATATATATTTTAAGGTGCTAATATGAAATAAATAGCAAAATATATAATTAGTCTACCATATTTATCAGAGAAAAAATTACAACTAATTATTATCATTATTTTTAAGGCGCTAATATGAAATAAATAGCAAAATATATAATTAGTCTAACATATTTATAAAAAAAAATTGATGAATAATTATTATGATTATTATTATTATTATTATGAATGCCTTATCTACAATAATTAGAAATTCCAACACCTAATAATATTTATAAAAAAAAAAGCAATTAAAAAATAAAATAAATGACAAAACAAAAAAATATATATTATTAGATCTTAAAAAAATTATTTGACTTGAAGAATAAATAAAAAGAAAACAGAGAATAATTACAACAAAAGCTAAAACAAAATGGATCGTTTACTGTAGCTAGCCACTGTTCACGCATACACAAAGCACTGTGGACTGGATATTAGATCCACTGCTTCGCGCCGACATGAGCTCGGTTTTAAAAAAAAAAAAACTTCTTTGTTTTTATTTGTAGAGTAAAAATGAAAAAAAAAAAATAGTTGTGGCTGAGTGGTTCCCTGTGCGCTGAGCGCGCAGGAGTTCGAACCACTCCGCCAACAAAACTCAATTTGGTTTTTTTTTTTTCTTCTTCTTCTTCTTCTAAAATCCGGGTTTATTTTTTTTTCTTCTAAAATCCTAATTTTGGAAAATTACTGTCTGGAAAATTTTCTTTCTGTCTTTTTTTTTAAAAAAAATAGGATATCAGTGGCAGCTTACGCCTCCCACGACTAATCTCCGGATCCATTTTTCTTCCCTTTTTTTGTTTCCACTTATACATTTTTTTTCCCTTTTTTTGTTTCTATATATTTTTTTCCATGATCGGGGTGTCCGGATTAATTTATGAGAACCGCGATTTTTTTCTCATTATTGTTTAAAAAGATGCTTTCCCCTTGTATTTTTTTTATAACCGTGCTTTTTATTTTTAACAGTCATTTTCATTGTTCAATACTGCTTGAAAATATGGTTTCTGTTTTTTATTTTAACCGGGTTTTTTAAAAAAAAAACTGGAGAATCCGTTGCAGCTTATAGCACCGACTAATCTCTGGATCCATTTTTTATTATTATTTTCTTCCCTATTTCTTATTACCACTTATACTTTTTTTTTCGTGACCGGGGTGTCCGGGTTAGTTTACGCGCACCATGATTTTTTTCTCATTAATATTTAAAAAGATGCTTTCCTCTTACACTTTTTTTGGAACCAGGGTGTCCACGTCAGCTTTTTTTTTTTAATCGGGCTTCTTTTGTTGTGTTTTTTTAGCCAGGATATCCGTGCAACTTACGTGCACCACGACTAATCTCTGAATCCAATTTTTTTATATATTTTTTCTTTTTTTTCTCCACTTATATATTTTTTTTCCATGACCAGGGTGTCCGTATCAATTTACGCGAACCATAATTTTTTTTCTCATTACTGTTTGAAAATGTGATTTCTTTTTTTTAGAAATTGGGCTTCTAGTTTTTTTTATATATAATAGGGTGTCCGGGCTAGCTTACACGCAACACGATTAATTTCTTAACCCATTTTTTTAATACATTTTTTTTCCTTTTTATCCACTTATATATTGTTTTTGGTTTTTTTTTATAATCAGTGTCTAGGCCAACTTACGAGCACATGATTTTTTTTCCCACATATAATTTTTTTATCTCTGGATCCATTTTTTCTTACATTTTTCTCCTATTTTTTTCTCTTTTATACATTTTTTTTCATAATTGTGGTGTTCGAGCCACCTTACCTGCACCACGATTTTTTTTCATGTATATATTTTTTTTATAACCACTATGTCCAGGACAGCTTACGCACACCATGAATAATCCCTGGAACCACTTTTTTTTAACATTTTTTTTTCTATTTTTTTCCCCCTTATATTTTTTTTTTTTATAACCGGGATGTACGAGTCAACTTATGGGCACCACGACTATTATTTTATAGAATGGCTAAAGGAGATCACAATTTCAAAAAGTAATAATAAACATAAAATATTTTTTTATCAATTATAATTTTACTAATTAAATATTAAAATAACAAAATACAACATGCATAAAATCAATCAGTTTCCAATATAAAAAAAAACTCAGCGTATCACGCGGGCAAATTCGCTCGTTAATAACTAAAACACAATAAACAACGTGTCGTTGGCCTAGAACTCTTTTCAACCACTTCCAATGATCAGAAAATTAGAATCAAAGTTTTTTTACCTTTAAAATTCAAATTTTAAATTATTTTAAAAAAAATCGATCCTCCATCCATCAATTTCCAACCCCAAAACACATTCTAATCATTTTAAAAATTCAAAATCAAAATAAAGTTTCTGAATTTCAATTTAATTTACTTGCGGCATAATTTAAGGATAGTTTTTGTGGCTAAAATACCATTATCTTCCATAACAGCCGCCGGTGATTAAAATGTTATAGAAATATAGAGTGATAAAGCACACGTCACAGTGTAATGAATAATGCTTTTAGTTGGTGTGAATAGTAAAACCCACTTCTCATTTTAATTTAATATTTCAATGCTTATCGAAGCAATGACCGTATCTTTCACTTCAAGAGATTACATTATTTCAATTAGTTGGAAGATCTACGAAAGCAGACTACCATCCCTCTCCTTTTTATATAAAAGAATGTTTGTTATATACTTTCAACTTTCTATTATAAATTTATTTTTTAATTTTATTCATTTTTAATCTTTTTATGTGCTAATGATGCCAATAAAAGAGAGAGAAAACATTATATTTATCGACCATCTTAAATGGGGCGCAAGTTATACAATCAAATCACATGGAAGTTTGGCTCACTCGTTGACTCCTCCCGGGAGTTTAAAATAATTAATTAAAATGGAGAATTCTTATTAATTTAAAATATTCACCAGGTTCATTGTTTCTGAAGAATTCAAGCAGATGACACATCCTGTTGTTGGAACAAGTTGGTGGTCGAGTGATACAGCGGATTTGGACGTAGTCAAGTACTGGCTACGTCACAGCAGAGAGATATTTCATGTTACTTGGAAATTGGGCTAAAATTATCCAGGCCTCTCCCATATGGATTCGGCTTTGCCTTTGCTGATTTAGGCCCTGTTTAGTAATTCATTTTAAAAATATTTAAAAAAAATGATTTTTTAATGTTTTTAGATTATTTTCATGTGCTGATATCAAAAATATTTTTCAAAAATAAAAAAATATATATTATTTTGATGCATTTCTAAGCAACAATCACTTTAAAAAACAACGTCAATTGCACTCCCAAATAGACATTTAGACTAAATAGTTATATCTTGTTCTCTTAAAAATTAAAATTAAAATAAATAAATAATCCAATTTTCTTGTGTGAGAATTATTGACAATGAAAAAAGCATATGAATTATTTTAATGTTTTTTTAAAAACAAATGAGTTAGTGAGGTTTTGTTAAAAATCATTTTTGATCCGTTTAGTTTTGAAATTACATGTTGACATTCAAATTTTATTTATTTTTTATTTCAATCCTTGTGCTTAATAGAGAAGAGAGAGATTGGAAAACAATTATTTTTCATCAATATAATAAAGAGATACATTGATAGAGATTCAAATTTTCATTTTGATTTTGGTTAAACTATTTTATTTTTAATGATTAAATAGTGATTTGATATGTCATATGTTGTTTTATTAAAATTAGGTGGGGTGGATGACATTTAGTCCATCCCCTAATAAATAAATATAATAGAATCAAACTCGAGGGTCGCATCAAGGCCAAACTACTGGACTTTTTTAGTCCTTCATGATTTGGTTTTTTCATTTTTTTGTGTATGTTATTTGATTTTTTTTGCCTTAATCTATTTTTTCTTGTTTTGGTTTGATATTTATGGGTTTATCATATTTTAAAACAAACATCTCGATATTTAATTGGTGCTTAATTTTATATTTTATTTTATTTTTTATATAATTAAATAAAAAATTGTTTCACAAGAAAAAAATATAAAACCAAGTTGAGTTCTCACCTATAATATAATTAAATAAAAAATAGTCTCAAAATGATTTGGGAGAAAGATTTAGAAACAAGATCCAATTTCTAATTCTGAAATGCGAGTGTTGGACCTAAAGAAGATGAGCAATTGATACATAAACCTCCTTAAAATTATATTAATTGAAATAGGCTTTGATTGTCACCGTTTATATTCAATGGTCCTATATGAGATCTCATCGATCTAACTCAAAGTAGCACAACATCAAAAGGGTGTCCAAAAAACAAGAGCACATGAATAAATTCATTCACACATAAACATGAACACAAAGAATTCAAATTCAAATAACAATTGAATATTTATAAACATAATTTAAAATTAATGTTACAGTTTTACAAATATTTACATTTATAATTTTAAAAATAATATTGATATTTTAAGTGAATGTACTTTTTAAAGGTGATTAACTAGATAACTCAAAAGTAGCTTGAAAAGGTATTGCCGAGATACTCTTGAACCCACAAGTCCAAATTCACAAAATAAAACCTTATCTTATATTTTTCTATTTACAAAATAAAAGTAAGTTATTAACACTTGTATTTCCAATTAGACAACATCTTATGATAACACTTGATGATAATTCATTTATCTTGGGTTGATTTTACTGGTAAAGACAATTAATACAAAAAATAAATTTTATTTTAAAAACATTATAACTTGAAAATATTTTGCACATATAAAATAAATTCTCATATTAAATGTTTTCATTATCCATTCAATAGAGATCTAAGAATAACATCTAGTGACTGTTTATTTATCCTAAGTTTATTTTTAAATAATAATAAAAATATCTACCAGAAAAATACAATAAAACAATTTATCTAGAAAAATATAATGGTTTCAAAATATATGCACACAATATAGTTATATACCACACAATTTCATTATCCATTTAGTCAACATTCACGGATAATACCCAGCATTGATTAATTTATGCAAGGTAATTTTATAGATAATAAAATTATTAATATATAATTAAATCATGTATACATAATCAACACAAAATTTATGGCACATGACTTCATATCATACCAACATGTCCCTAGCCTTGCCAAATGACATAAACAATTGATGATATAAATAGGAGTATTTTTTAATAAAATTAAAATTTATTTATTTATTTATAATTTTAAATTTTATTTATGTTTTAATATCATTTTCATGTGTTGTTGACAAAAATATTTTTTTTAAAATAAAAAGAATATAATCTTAATATATTTATAAATAAAAAATAATTTTAATTACTGTACCAAACAAACAATAAGAATGTTTCGGATAAGAATGTTTTGGATAGCCCTAAGTTGTGATTGATTTAAAAAAAAAGAAAAAAAAGAGCCCATCATTTCAAGAATTGGCATCAAGAAAGTCCCTTTCTATGAAGCCATTATTAATTAGTACGTCAGAGCTGGTGATGGATGACAAGGACCGCCACAAAGTCCATGGAGACTTGCATCCACCCCAAAAAACGCCTCCACGCTGGAATTGGTATACCGTTCATTACTTCTTCTTTTTTATACAGCTGTGATGGAGTGTTGTTCGAAATTATATTAAAATAATATTTTTTATTTTTAATATTAACATTTTAAAATGACTGGAAATATAAACAAATTAAAACTATTCACGACGACGTACCCTTTATAAACACATGTCCATTGTAGGCCACTCCATATAAAAAAAACGTTTCAGGATTTCATCAGCTATTGTGGCGTGGTGTATTTGTTTACTTGGTTGTTGGTCATGATGCATGCTAGCTTACAAGTATTATAAATAATCTAACGGCCTTTATTTATTTTAATCTCCCGATATGGTTCCACCTTATCGAAATTTTCCATTTGCAAATGGCCTCACACGATCGATTTTATTACAAGTAAAACGACTCACCTAACGTTGTTGTTTGCTAACATGTGAAAGGCAGACGATTTGGGTTCTTACCTCAGTCAGGAATGGCTGACAGAGCTGACGATATATAAAACAACTCACAAAATCAACTGTACGTTACCCATATCCAGTTGACCCAAGCGATTTCGAATTTCGAGCCAGTAAGGCCTAATGTAACATGCAGAACTCAGAACAGTTCCTTCGCAACATCATGACTCGGTGGCTCCCAGCTAGCAAAAAAAAAAAAACCCTTCCGCGCGGCAGAGAAACAGAAGAAGAATCGTTTGTATCTTAAAATCCAGATCAAAGGTATCTATCTCGAAAGCAAATCTAAGAATTAGAAAAAGAAGATGCGTATATCGAAGAATCGCTTATGGTTGACGAAATATTCCCTTTTCAAAACTTTAGGTATCCGACTGGAAAGAGAGTGAGAGATAGAGAGAGTAAACAACAAGCAAACAGCAATAAAAGCAAATTTGATTTAAGAAAAAAATAGAAAAAGATGGACAACGACTCGACAACCTCCAGTTGACACTCAATTGTTTATCTTCATATAAAAAAAAAACAATTGATCTGACATTGAATGTGTAACCATACGCAGCAAGAAAAAAAAGAAGGAAATCAAACAGCTTGCACACCGAGAAATTGTAGCTTGGCTATTAATTTGTTTCAATATTTCATGATTTTTTCTTGGATTTATTCACTTTAGCAAGCTGTACACTTTCAATTTCAAAGTGCTTCATATAATCTATAAAACAGAGACAGCCCATCATCAATTCCATGACAATAATACATCAAATTAAACTAAAAATATTAAAGAGAGACCAAAAAAGAAAATAGTAACTTAACAGCGTCATATATAACGCTTTACCATCTTGAACTTGTACCATCGATCTCTTCAAAGGCTCACACTGCATCTCGTTACCAGCTGATACTTAATGGCGTTCTCACCGACAATGATTCCACTAGTTCTGCTGCCAAACTGAATACAAGCACGACACCGAACATTCAGATGATATTTCCCAGAAATAAAGCTTCCGACTTTGAATCGAACACGGCCATCAATCCTGATCAACAGCAACACAGTTCCTATAGCTTGGTCTTGACCTAAGGAAATGCAGTTGTACGGAGATACAGGCACGGCGTTGCCGCAGACAAAAGGGGACCAAACATTAATTTCGTTTTGTCCTTGGTAAGAAGTAGGTATGGAAGTGCGTAGAGTTATTTGCTGGTTACGGTACGTGGCATAAACATCGAGTTTATCATAGTAGATTCCGATTTTGTCATTGGGGTTGCGAGAGGATACGGTGACCTGGAAGTTGGAAGTGAGAAGATTTGGAGATGAAACGTTGAAGGCGTAAACTGTAGCATCTTGGAGTGTGAATGTTGGGTTTGAAGGACGGAGGATGGCCCAAACCAAGAGAATTATGAGTAGGACTACGAGGAGGAAGACTAGGATGCCGGAGAAGATCCGACGGAAGAGCTTGCGTCGTCTGTGGCCGTGGCTACCGCAGTCTTTTGATGACATGGTAGTGGTGGTGGTGGCAGCAGTGAAGAGAAAAAGAGGAGCGATGTGAGGTAGAGTTTTCGAGGGAAGTAAGGCGTTAATAACAAGAGAGGTAGAGGTAGAGAGGTTGGGTTCTTTGCTTTATGCGGGGGTGCATTGACGGTGCCGTGCGATAAACGCGTTGTGTTTGGGTTTATATTAAGATCTTGTAGTAAGAAGTGGTGGTTAGTGCTTTTATTTTTTTTTCGAGGTTGTGGAGTGGTGGGTGGGACTCGGGAGGTCTTGAGTTAGTGTTTGATGTAATTAATGAAGATTAAATTGTTCAGTCGAAGTGTCGGGAAAAAAAGAAAGAAAAACACTTGTATAAGGTTAGTATTTTTAATTACCATGGTTAACCCAAGATATTTTAGTTCATAATGAGTTCTATAACTACTTTATTTTTTAGTAATAAAATCGATACGTACATAGTTTTGAAACATATATATAGTCAACTAGAGCTGAAATTAATTCGATTAAATAAGTATTTCATCCAGTTAATTACTCTGTAAGTTGAGACTGACACATCAATCTCTGTCCTGTGGAGGAGAAAATAGAAAAGACATATAAAGATAATAAATACTATGTTGTCTTCATTATCTTCCTTCCTTTTCAAGTTATATTTATCGGTTAATGGTTTTAATTTCTTAGAGAAATCCCAATTAACTAATGTGCCTCATGTTCAATTTATGCTTGAGTATAATAACGAAAGTAAACGGTGTTAATATTGAAACCATATTAATATCCATAAACCTTATGCCCTGCATTTTCCAAGAGTTAGGCCAGTGATGCAAAAGGGTGCGACGACGCCATGATTCCTTAGTCGGGCTATTTTTTTATTAACATGAGTGTTCGGATTAATTTATATATATATTTTGATTAATTTTATAAATTTTAAAATTAATAATTATATAATTTTTTAATAATCATTATATTAATAATCACATAATTTAAATTTTAAATTTTTAGCACCGAAACATAGAAGATGTCCCTTAGCCGAGCTTTTCCCTAGACAACAAAGGGAGGCTGCCTTTTTGTTAATCAAACTTAGGAAGACAAAAAGGCAACAGAAGAAAAATAATGATAAAATAAAATTTCAACAGTTGGGTTTATATATTAGGAATAATGACTCCACTTACCCCTTGCATGTGTATGGTTCAATCGTGCTTTTCATCATCGTTCAATGCGGACACGTGTCAAGGATATACCCAGGGCCCAGTTACCAATAACGAAGAAGCTGCTCATCTCATCTTACCGTCCTTTTCTGCTGGGTTCTCGAATAAACTTTATGGCTACCTGCCAAGGCCTAACGTGATTGTGAGGGAAAAGAATCAATGAAATATAAATATAGCAAAATTTGTCATAATAAATTAAGGTCGGGCACAAACAAATGCATTTCGACTCTAAATTGAGCTTGAAAGTTCACCCTTTATTTTTCCTGCTCTGTTTGCGGCTTAAAAGTTCATAATTTGTTTATATAAATGAGATTAAAATTCAGCACACTTTAATGAATTTTTACCTTGTATATATCCATCCAGTTTCAAAAAGATTTATGTGTGATTAGCCAAAAAAAATAATCAGAAAACGGTCATCACGTCTACTAGCGTGCATTGGTCCCGAAGACGTGATGGAAAACGCGAGAAGCTTGAAGATGCTTTTCTATCAGCTTTAACGAACTCTATTTTAATCCGGAGAAAGAAAATCCAATTTTGATGTATTTTTAAATAAAAAAACATTTTCAAAAACATCATTAATTAATTGCAGTTCTTTTGTCGTGTTTTTTTTTTTAAATCCAATTATTTTGTCATGTTATGTTCCTATTATCAGTCTCATTTTTCATATTGCTATCATATTTAATTACAAATTACTTTTTGGAATCAAGGGAAAACGATCTGGTTGGTGAAGTTGGAGACCCTAAAGAACAACAAACTAAACGATTTAAAGTGGGATTGAATATTTATCATTGTCTAATATAAATAAGATTTATTGAATTCTCCTCATCTTATAATATATCCCACAACACACATTTGGATATCTCTCTTTTAATTTTTTTTTAATTAATGTGCTTAATATTGTTATAGTTTTTGTAATTGCAATTTTTAAAAAATAAAACAGCGATAAATAATAGATTTAAAGTTATAATCAAAACAAAAAATATATATAATTTCAATTAAATATCACCACTATACCAAACATACCTATTTTTAAAACCCAAGTTGACTATTTAATGACTTTATTTTCTAAAAGAACGGCAAGCATTTGTTTGAATATCACTCAACGTCCAATAATCAGATCACCTAATTTGCCAGCGGGTGCATCCACATAAGTATTCAAAGTCCAAGAAGTGTTGCGTGGAAATTTAAAAAAGTACCCACGTGAACTCAAACCTTCATGTACACTCATTCAATTTCTTCAATTTTCTTGTCGGATCGGAGGAGCCAAGCATGGCTGTAGAACAATTGCTCAGAAACTTCTGCTACACTAATTACTCCGATCAGACTTTATTAAATCAAGGGTCTATATAAATATATATCACTAATCATTACAATCTGAGAAAAAAAATTAAAATAGACTTATGATGATGATGATGATATCAGACTCACTCCATGATCGGTCATTGCAAGTTGCTTAAAAGGGGTCATATTAAAGAATAGATTCCGAGCACTTAATTTTCAGAATTATATATATAAAAATCGTTTCATTACTTAAACATTTTGTTCTGTTCATATATATTCATTCGTTGACCCTATTTTCTAATCAATTAAACCCGTAATTAATGTAACAACTGATCACATACATGGAAAACTGGGAGAGGGTTGAAAAAGAATACCACGGGCATGATGATCCAGAGCAAGCTCATTTCAGGACTGGTTGAGAGCCACAAGTACTTAGCCATGAGGTTGAATTTGTTTTTTTGTTTTTTAAGAGAAAAAAAAGAGGAGAGAGAGAGAGAGAGAGAGAGACAGGCAGGGCATGTGGTGCACCCTAATTGACTCCAAAATTCACATGGGCTGGAACACAAGAATAAAAAGAGGAAAATGATGGAAAATGACTTTCGGATGGAAAAAAATTAGAAAGTTCAAACTTCTCCTTCAGTAATCTCCCATATGAAGATTGAATGGACTTGCTCTCTCAAAAAGACAAGTGTAATTTCTGAAAGTGAGAACTACAGCTAGACTTTTTGAGTCCACGAGATTATCTTGACACTGTGTGATTAAACGCGTCTATCAGTTACAATGCCGACGTCGACAACTTCAATATTTAAATTGAATTTTGTAATTTATTTTCAATATTTTTATACAAATCTGATAATTCAATCATCATTAACATTTTAGAAGAATCATGATCATTTGAGTAGAACCACGTCCATGGAAGCTACAGAGAGGACAGCCCAAGATTCTCTGTGATAAAAAGGCTGCAGAATGCATGAAAGAGAAGAGAGAAGGCAAGGATATCCCTCTCCATGGTAGTTTCTTTGCAGAGCGTAGAATATCCTATCCCAGAAAGAGAGGCTTCTTCTCTTCCACTCTGCAACGCACTGAAATCTAGACTGATTCCAATCCCCATGTTCTTGTACTTAAAAAGTCCTGCAGCGGATCTCCTTCGAACCTCTCGAATTCCAATCTTTTATGTTTCGAACCCTGGATTTCAAAACTCTATCTGCTACGACAGGCTAGCTTGCCTGGTGTAACAATGTGATTTGTGCGTGGTGAGCACGCACCAGCTTCGTTTCTAGGTTAAACATGGCCCATCAACATGGCAACTTGGTTAGTGAAAGAGACAAAACCTAAAAGTCAGGATTGATGAGGAATAAAGGGAATGGATGAGAACAATTGATTGGTGAGAATTCTGATGGCAGGTATCTCCAAACGAAAAAAAGATGGAAAAAAATATATAGAATATAAAAGAAAGGGTTTTTTCGAATCCTAAATTATCTCCATCTTTTGGACAGAAGCTGAGCGAATCAACTCCATGATTTGTTCTGACAGGTTTTTCTTCTTAATGATCATCAGCCTGAAGAGAGTAGATATATTAAGATCAGAACTCAGGTTTTATGTGCACATGATAAATTTTGCATGAAAAATAATAGTTTCTTAGATGTTTATTAAACTTAACCTGTATCTATTTGATGCCAACCTTGGATAACGAATTAAATAAATTAACCAGATAAATCTAAATTTTTGAATTATATTGTATTTAAAAAAAACATATATTTTTATTTTATAAATAAGAAAAAGGTTAATGATGATCGAGTATAGCATCATTAGCCACAAGATAAGAGTTAGCAACTCTATTTTAAATGTGTTTTTGAACAAATATAAATTTTTTTATTTTAAATTATTTTTTTATATTATTTTCATGTATTGATGTGAAAAATAATTTTTTTTTAAAAAAATTATTTTAATATATTTTTAAATAAAAAATATTTTCAAAAACTACATCTAAAACTACTATACTGAGGTAAAACTTGATTGTCGAGACGATTTACGGTGGAGAAAATATTGTGAATCACATGGATGTTTCCGTCGCTATAATTATAGAGTTAAAGAAGAATAAAGAGAAGGAAAGCCAGGACTTCACATCATATGAGATGACTTCAGAGCAACGTAAGTACACGAGAAGTTAAAAAGAGATCATTATTATGCCCTGTAATAACTCTGTTCTGCATTTAACGAAACTATAACTGAAATTCCCACCGACCATTTGCTTTCACACTCAAACAATTGCCACTCGCAAATGTTTCTAACATTGAAATCAATCTCTATGATTTGAACTCGTTCTTCCTAGCTTTGTTTTTTCATTTTCATTTTCATTTTCATTTTCATTTTCATTTTTATTTTTCTTAGGCGCTAATTAATGAGCGTCAATATTAATTCTTGTTGATTAAGAGGGGTTTTGCATGCAAGAATCAGAAGTTTGATTTCTTTACATCGGAATATTATCTTTTATTTCATTTCTACTGACTCCATTGATTTCCAAACTGTGTATAAATCACAGGAGATTTTCAGTTTTCCATCAGAAGACAGAAATTAAGCCTCTGTGCACAAGTATACAGCAACATTAATAATTACTAAAAAAATCGACCAGTTAAATTAATTAATCTACCAAGTTCATAGACAAGAGTAATGAAAACGCACCTTTAAATTGATGTTAACCCCGTTTTTTTTTTTTTTTTTTCTCTTTACTGATACAGCCACCAGGGTCTTAATCATGGCTTACTGGGGCAATATAACGTGGACCAGTTACAGTGATGGGTATCTTGTCATGTTTGTATATACAAGACGCACCAGGACCCTTTCCTTAGGCACCCTATCTTTGAAAAAATAAGTTAAAAGCCAGATCATTTAGGTTAGGCAAACCTATGACAGAGCAGCAGGACCATAGTGGAGTAAATCTTTTATTATAATAAATATTTAAAACATTTACAGAACTTGAACTCGATGCAATAATGGCAAGGGAAACAATCATTTGAACAATGTTTATCATGTTACTGATGTGAATTTGAAGGAGTGTGTATATAAGTTCTACCCCAGCGACATCCTTAGAGGTTGCGAAACAAAAAGGTTCACCTGGTATTAAAATAAAATAGGTAACAAAAGAAGATCACTGAAACTAGAAGAGCATATATAGGCTGGATTTTTTTTTAGATGCAAGAAACTCCACCCTGTAAAGTGTACTTTGAGGGTCCAGGTGAGCGAGTAAAACTTTGATTGTTTTAGAGTTTTATAAAAAATACAATTCCTGACTCGAACTCGAGACCTACCGTATAGATCACAAGTCCTTTATTGACTCAGTCCATGGGGACTGAAAAAGGTTAATGATGATTAATTCTGCTTTGATGCTTCCATAACTATTCAAAGACTTCTATCTCTCATGCCCTCGGACAAAGCTCAACAGCCCCTTGCAAAGATAGGCTTCTTTCCAGCAAATCGTTTAGAGACTAAATATTAAACATGGATATTTGAAGTTGCTAAACATTCACAAAAATATACCATACGTCATCTGGGATTTTTGATTTACACAGAGCTGGTTTAGGATCATGCTCACGGCAAAATCATTATTTATTCTTTTGTTCCTCTTCGATCTTCCTTTGTTCCTCCTCCAGTTCCTCTTCAGGACGCCGCAATGCTTGGTAATGTTTCTTATTGTTAACGGGCCGGGGACCAGAAAGCACTGATCAATAACGATGAGGTCTCAGAATTAACGTCGTTAGTTTCCATCATGTACATTCCATCTGAAAAAGGAAGTCCAAACTTAAAGCTCTCGATGACTCGCATTGCAAATATCGCAACTCAGTTGACGTTAGCCGAAACTAATATAGGAGAAAATTGAAGACGTCGTCTAGTTAGAAGAAACTAGAAATCTTAACGATGATGAGTATAAAAATTCAGGTAAAGGATTAGTAATGATTAAATAAATAACATCACATTTATACCATTATTTTGTATGAAACATTACTTTTATTATGTGTATTATTTTAAATTTGTTTTTTTTTTATTGTTATCAACTACAAAAATTATTTTTAGTATTTTTTATTTATTTTTTAATTATTTTATGAAAATTTAAATTTCAATCTTTAAACACGTCATAAAATAATATTGCTCTCCAAAACTAAAAGACTTGTCAAAGATATTAACATTAAATCTTAAAAAAACTTTTTATCAAAATTGTTAAAAATGAAGGTAGGTTGTATATGATTTTAAAATTTGGATATCAATCTCTTTACCAAAATGAGATATTAAAAATAACATGTATCTATATATAAAAAAAGATTTTATTAAAATAATATACATTGAGTTCATACGGATAATAAAAACAATAGGCTTTGAACCCTAGAAGTGTTAAAAATATGTTTTGACCTTTTTGTTAAAAAATCTGGTAAATTAATTTTTTTATAATTGTTTATTTATTTTTTTCGCAAAGAAACATGATTGGTTTTCTAAGGAGGTCCAACAGGCTTTTTTATTTTATTTTGGTCAAATTAGATTTAAAATATTTATTATTAACTCCTTATATACATCCATAAATATAAATTAAATATTTTTCCGTTTTTTGTTTGTTTGTAAATTTAACGAGCTAGAAATACAAGCTATATATATATATAATAAAATATGCTAAAAATGATTTTTGAAAACACTGCTGGAATGCACTCCACATATTATTCGCAAAAGTTTAACGATATTTTTATTTTAACATGATGAGTATGCTCAACCCATGCACATTAAATACAGACTTAAAACAAATTAAGTAGCCCAAGTTCCCAAGCCATAGCACCAAAACTCATTAGTTTTTATCCAGGAAAGAGTAAGACCAGCCCAATATATATATCAAAGCCCACAAACACCGGCCCATACTTTTCCATTGAAAGAAAATGGATCATCACTCGAGGTTTTTCAGACAAAAACTTTAAAATACGATGAAAGCATGGGTAAAAACGAGTTATGACAACCCTCAATTATTTCTTTCATCTAAAAAATGTTGAATTTATCACAAAATGACATTAAGCATATGATAATAAAAAAATCTAAATTCTTTCATATCTAAAATTATAACTCGTATTTTTATACCACACCTTTATTATATTCGAGCTCTTTTATGAGTTTTGTATTTACAAACTAGTTCATAGAGTAATCTCAACACTTTACCCTTCAATGTTACATTTTAATAAATGAAAAAATAACATCAAGGGGTTAACATAGTAGTAAAAGTTTTGAACCTAAGAGGTATAATCCTTTTTAGGTTCAGGGATTGAATTTCACAAGCTATATTTTCTTAGAGTCATGCCTTTTGGTATAAAAAACTAATGATTTAACTTATACGTGTGTAAGGAACGTCTATCAGCACAAGCACAAGAATTCAGAAATTTAGTTGAGATGCAAGTAAGTTGACTTTGACACCCTGATTACAAAAAATATAAAACTTCAACTTTTGTTCCAAAAAAATAAATTTTATATTAAATTACAATAAAATTATATATTTAATATTTTGATGAGACTCTTGTTATATAAATACAGGATTTTGGTCTCTAGATTTACACACAAATATCTAACTTTTATTATAACATATATATTAACATACAAATTAACTAGCTACAAACCAAACAGTCCCTATCTGCACTGGTTGCGATATTCCCATCGCCTGAAGCACCCGCGAAAGCTATTATAATATCCTCGCACACAACTTTCATGCTTTGAGGATTTGATATAAGCCATGAACCCGATCTACATGAAGTCAAGAACACCATTCTAAAATGAAAACTCATTGCTTCTTTCCTTAGCCAATTTATCCACCACCAGGCTCTCCACCGAGTTATCCTTGTTATATATTGGCCGTGTGATCCAACCATAAAAGGAACCTTAGTTGGTATAGTTACTAGGTTTAGGGCTAAGAAGTTCAAAGAAGCTTTCTATGGACTTCTTCAAGATACATAGACTAAGGTGGACCTCAAGAGGATTTGTGATAATAAAGAGCAAGTCTTGATTAATCTGATTCATGTTCAAGAGGGGCTTGTTGGTGAAACCAAGACCATTACATAAGGATTGGGAGAAGAAGACTAGATTCTGACAATTGGACCTTTCATTACTCTTTTAGTCATAACTGCATTTACAGATCGCATTTTGATGTGATTCTAGTTGGGCTAGAAACTAAACTTTCATACCTTTCCAACGGTATATGGCACGCCTTCTAATTCATTAAGACGAGAGAAAATCATCAATTTTAAGTTGGGTCTTGCTGCTACCAGACAAAATGTAAAAACAATGAACTTGTCTTATTTAATTAGTTGGGCTATCAAATTTTAATTATTTTGAGAGGGGAAAATTTGTTTGGGCTTTAGACTTGTTTATTTTTATTAGTTTGGGCTAGTTTTAGCTTGACTTTATTATTATTTAAATTGGTTTTATGTGAGGCCCATTAGGAAAACTAGGGTTTTGGCTTGGAGTATAAATACTCTTTAGGAATCATTTTTAGGGGGACTTTTGGATAATATTTTCAGCATTGTAGCCGACTCTTGGTTGCTTGATCTTAGTTCTTGATTGAACTTTCAACTCTTCAAAGAATTGACCATTTTTTGCTGTGAATTTATACTTTTTTGCTCGTCTTTAGGTGTAGGCGTTGTGATCGAGTTGGTTTATAGTCTTGTTGCCCTGGAGCAAGTCTTTCATTGTGATAAGCTCATTCAAAATTCAACAAACTTGAGTTAGATTGATCTTAAGGTTGTGAATACCATTAAATTCTGCTAGGATTCGCATCATCATTAGCTTGGCATGAATGACGTTGCTTGTCTTTGTGTCCATGGCGAACTTTGGGGAATTAGTTGAAGCAAGGATATAATCTTTGTCGTAATACATATGGCTATGTATTTCACTAAATCAATCTGGTATTTGGAATCTTAACTAATACGTATACTTACCAATAAGCCGTGAAGGTAGGCATGGTAGCATTAAAATTTGATACAGAAAAGTTTTCAACTTGAAAATCAGGAAGTTCAGGACACAATACTAGTAACATAATTATATGAAAAGTAAATATAAACATCACCAAGAATATTATTGTTGACAGAGTGCCTTCTAAGAAACTTGATGACTTTTGACATCCTTGTTGATGTAATGTAGCATTAATCAATGTAATAGGCTGGTGGTGGTGCTTGTGCACAAGGGTAATAAGCGGGCCATGTGGTGGTGGTGGTGGTGGTCCATGATGAATCATATCCCAATGTAGGAGGATAACTGATTGGTGGAGGATACCCTGCCCCGGATACTTAAGTCTTCCTGAAGGAAATGGGTGCGCTTTCAGATGGTTGGCTTTCTCCTTTGTTGTGTCGTTGGGATTCAGAAGCCATAGAAGCAAAATTGATTCTCTCTCGTCGAACCCAAGAGAGGTAAGGGGGAAGAGATTTTCATTTTATCGGATGGAGTAAGGAGAAAACGAGAAAGATTACAGAGAGTCATGGGTGGCATAAACGTGAATATTGTGTGTTGCATGTTAAGATTAAGCCACCATAGTCACGATGGAAAAGAGCTTGTCTCGAGTTCGAGTCAGAGCATGTATCTCATGTATCTCTTGTAAGAGACTGGGATAGCCGGGGTTTTAGTCTTCAAGAGGTGTGGCATGGTGGTAAAGAGCTTGAGATTTGTACAGCAAATCTCAAGTTCAAGTCAGGACGTGCATCTCTTGTAAGAGTCTGAGACAATCAAGATTTTACTCATTCATCTGGGTTTACAAAGTGTAATTTTCAGAAGATTCCTCTAATCCAAAAAAAAATAAAATAAGCCAACATATACAAATGGATTTGGTTGTCATCTCACATGAATATAATAACACTGCATTAAAATGTTAATAATTCTGCTTAAATTCAATTTTAATTTGTAAAAAAAGAAAAAAAAAATCCAAAAGATGTTTGTAAGAAGATGCGCATTCTTAGCTGTTTCCAACAAAGCTCATGACATTTACATTTACGTTTACAAGGTTCTACGATGAGAGCAGATATATTGTATAGCTTTTATGCTTTATTGAGACCAAGTTGATTCATTATGTCAGACAAGGCCAAAGCTGTTTCATGAAATTAGATATGGCCAAGAAAACTTATACGAGTGATGGATAAATTTCCTTAAGCTTTTTGCTTAAAAATCTGTATCAGGATTAGCTGGTGTGATTTCCACGTCCAGAATCTGCCTTACCTAGGCTCGTACTCGAGTGCATTTGATTCCATGATGTACCCAGCCCTTAAGGTTGTCTGAAAATTTTCATATCAGCAGAGATTTTTATTTTCTTTGTAAGTTTTCAGGAGCAAATTGCATTGATTAATTACAGCAGTAGTGTTCTTAAATAAAGACAGAAATTCAACCCGAAGGAAAAGAACAGATAAATAAGAACATGGAGCAGAAACACCATGATCACTTGAGCAATGGAACAGAGCACGCTCTGGGCTCATCGCCAATCACCATGCCAGCACCTGGATCAAATTCAAACAACACATCCAAGTCGGTGCATTTAGCCTTCAGCCAATAGACCCAAGACCAGGGCCCTTTCCGATATGAAACCTGAAAATTCAACATCAACCCTAAATGCAAAGTTCCAGCATCTCCATCTCTCTTTATCTCCTTCAAAACCCTCTCCTCGACGAAAGGTTGTTCGCCCCCTCCACACCCAGAGGCATTGAATTTGATCTGCACCAATTTCTGCTTTTTAGGTCCCAAGTGAACTGAATCCACTAATGCACATGACAGAGCATCTTGGTGATTATAGTAAACGAAACTTTCGAGACTTTCAATCGAAATTTCGAAATAACTATGCCGGTTCCCGAACAACAACATGGCATCCCAAATGGCCCCAGATATGGAATTCGATACGTTAAGGTCTGATACTGAGAAGGAATTGAGTCTGATCACTAGAGGCTGTTGCTGTGTCCGTGGACTGTACTTTGAGTTCATCATAAGTCCTACGGTGATGATTGATATTCCGGCCACCACGGCAAGCAAGAAAAGAGCAAGCTGGCAAATGCTCCCACAATCTGTAGACTTCAACGATGCCATTGTTCTTCCTGCAAAACCATGAGCGTTGATTTATTTCTGTTGCGGTAATAATTAATCTGTGTAGTTCCAGGAAAAACCATACTTGAAAGGAATCAAAATTTTAAAGCAGTCTAATAACTACGAGACGACGGTAATATTTAATTATTCAATCCACTTGAGAGTGCCGGGATTTTCTAACAACGTTAACTAATGCTGAAACAGAAATTTTTATCTACTCCATTCAATGACATATATATATATATATAGCATTGTGATCTTTTCTTTTCTTTTCTTTTTTATTTGTTTTTTAAAAAATAAACACTAAGAAATCAACAGAAAACAGAAGGAAATAGAAAAGGATGATGATATATAGAAATCATGGCTTTAATTCACGTCCCATAATCTTTCAGAATATTAACATCACTGAGATCCTATATTTTAATTTCTTTCATTTTCGTTACTTCATATATATATCGGTTCATCACATAATTCTATCGTAGGAAATACAGTGAAAAACTCAAGAAAAAAACTTGTAAATATATCGTTTGATTATTTACGTACCTTATAAGTGCTAAACTTGTGTTTCTTTCTTCAAGATTTATGAATCCATAATACAAAAGTAGTTGTTGATGATGATGGTACCGATCGACAACTTCAAATTTTGACAAGACTAGAATGTTAATTCATATACTTTGGAGGGTATGGGTCACAACGGTTTATAACTGTCTGAGGTGTTCTTTTGGAGGGAACGGTTTTCAATAGTTTTTTTCGCTATTTTACCCTTCTCGTGATTTGTTTTCCTTCATGGTTTTTCAGTTTAAGGTTGTGTTTTAAGTATTTAACCTCTGATTTTGTTTGTGTTTTAAGATTTTTTTTAATGTGAGTAAATCCTGTACCCGAAAAGTATATTTCGTGGGTCCAGGTGAGTGAGTAAAATTTTATCTGTTTTAGGTTATTACAAGGAAAGCATATCTTAATTTAAACTCGAAACCTGTTTTGCAAATCACAAGTATCTTTCATCACGCCACAGCTAGGTGGAAATTATTCTTTAATTTTTTTTAATGCATTAAATAATATTTTTTAAAATTTATATATTTTTCAAATCCTTTTGTTTCAAATTCCATGTGCTCGTTTTCTTGCTGTATCAACACGAAATTAAACCCTTCAACAATAGTTGCCGAAAGAGCGTTCATAAAAAGATGTAACTATCTGATCCTTCTAAAGAAATATCCAGCCCAAGTTAGGATTAAAGGTTGAGGAATTGGATCCACATTTTGCAGCCAACTTTGTTCCTGAAATCAAGAGAGAGTTTAACTGGATTGTGGGAGATTCTGGGTCAAAATAATACATCATGATCATGTTTAGTGACAATTTAACGATTATTATTGCTGAAACAAAGGCGGGTAGAAGAGAAGAATGATTTTGATGATGCTCCAGGACGCATTAGACTCTGAAGGATATGGAAAATGGTTGGCGTTGATAGGAAGCAACGGGGAATAATTACATAGGCTCTCACATTTTAGGATTGAAGATCACCTGAAGAAGCCATTAGTTATTTATTAGACAGCAAAACAGGTCTCGAGTTTAAATCAGATTATCACAAAAAGAAGGCGTGTCCCCGATACCGAGGCTACGAGGGCGTGCTCCTAGTACTCAATTTCCTTGGCGCTTCTCGAGCCAGGGTTCGTTGGCGAGCCGTGTCGGGCGCAGATGCGTCCCTCCACGGCACGCGTGGACATGAGGGGCGGGTGCCCCCCGAGCCCAGCTTGTCATGTCACGGGTTCGCGGGTCGTTCTACCGGGGCATGTTTCGACAATAATCCTTCCGCAGGTTCACCTACGGAAACCTTGTTACGACTTCTCCTTCCTCTAAATGATAAGGTTCAGTGGACTTCTCGCGACGTCACCAGCGGCGAACCGCCCATGTCACCGCGATCCAAACACTTCACCGGACCATTCAATCTGTAGGAGCGACGGGCGGTGTGTACAAAGGACAGAGACATAGTCAACGCGAGCTGATAACTGTTATTTACACGAAAGTTGATTTCTCGGCCATTATATGTAGGCGGCTTCAAAATGGTCAAATAACAGTGAAGTGTTTCAGGAATGATTGTTAGAGGCTTTAAGATAAGAATGTTTGACGCTAGCTGTAGGAGGAGGATTGATATATATGCTCCGGTACCGTTTTTGGCTGGACAGAAGCTTGCTATCTTGGCATCATCAAGTAGTAGCCATGGCAGGATGAAATACCCAGATATAAACCAAAATAGAAGATCTAGTTGGCTATAGGATAGTTTTTGACTTCCGAAAGTTGCTGTCACTAAGGGAAAAGAAGGCATCGGTGAATCACAAGGATCCATAGGATGGCGAGCAAATTAGTTTCTTCCCACCATGGCGGAGCCAAAGAATTCTGGAAAAGGGCTGATGGGCAATACTTGAGTCAAAAAATTCACTCATTCTCACCAGATGATGCATATGAAAAAAGTATACTACATTCTTATTAAACAGAAGTTATTTTCGTTAGTTTATCCCCATAGGAGGGATGATGTACATTTTTTTAGTACAAAGTCTGCATATGCCTTAAAGGAAACATGCTCAGACTCGATTGATGGATAAATAACAACAAAACTTTGGCAGAAGAATACAACCCTAATGTGGATCGTCACACGAGTATATCAGCCACCTATTATTTGACCTTGTAATTGTACAAGAACATAAATGGTGCCAAATATTCGTTCTAGCAAATGTTTACCGTTTTTGCTCATTCCAAGTCTTACCCTCAAAGAATTCATTCATCATGTGGTCAAGATCCTCAGGAGAGTATCTAATGTACTTCTGAGGGTTTTTCCCGTTCTCGATCATAGGCCTGTAACATGCAAAAACAGTATCTGTTCCTATGAGTGATAGAAAAAAAAAGATGAATTTTTCTCATATATAATGATGAGAATCATACCCGAATCGCTTTAGAAAAGACCTATACGCGGGCAATAGAATTTCGGCAACAGCCAGCCTCAACGACTCGCGCAACTCGCTGTCAGGAACGGTCCATTGAGATTGCCTCTGATGAAGCTCCTCGAATTGGACATTGAAGGTCTTGAATCTATCCTTCACTGCCGCTCTTGAAATTCCACTGGCGCTACCGTCGCCTCCGATTCCACCACCTCCCTGAACAGAGAGACACTGCAGAATCTGCACATCTAAGACACGAACTGCTTAACATGACGTCCTATTAAATGAGAGAACTGGAAATTTCACTAGAAACCAAATGGTCTGATACAATTTTGGGTGGCAACTAGTTCTTATCAGTTAAACGCACAACCTCCACCGAGTGGTTGTCATCAAATATATTCAAATCAACATAAAGATTCAACAAATAGGTCCATATTTTAAATATATATATATATATATATATATCCTGAAAAGTCTAGTTAAAGAGACAAACCTTTGCCCAAGAAACTCTCTTGTACTGATTAGCATGCTGTTGCACAATCCTTCTGTGTATTTGCACCCAATCATCGCCCAGTAAATCCTTCGCTTCTGACCTGCACTTAGATGTTAAAAGGTGGCAGGCAGAGCCTCTTTTATAAAACACAAAAACAATATAAAACAAACCTCCGCACAGATCTCACGATATAGTGAATGTTGTTCATGAGAAATAGTTGAGTGAGCGCAGGATCTCTATACTGCTTTGATTTCCCGTCGAGGTTATTTTGAAGAGCCTGCATAATTCTTGTAGTCACGGATGCTAGCTGAGCATCAGGATCGCTTGCATCAAACTCTTGAAAGAGCTGTTTCAGAGTAGATTGGTAACTGCGCAAATTGAAAGACCAACTGTCAGATGCATGATATTTATAAAGTTATCTAATATTTCTTGACCTTCTGACCACCTTAACCACATGAACAAGTAGTAGCAGACTTGAAGAAATTATATTAAAAAATGACATGATAGAATTAATGAACGTCTCCAGAAAAGAAACGAGAAAATGCAGCAATAGTAACTTACTCGAAGAGAAACTTCACGTAGTTAATCACATAGCTAGTCAAAGGATGGACAGTTCCATCTAAAACAGCAGTTTTGGTGGCATCTTTTTCTACAGCTTCTTCAAAATCACAAAAGGTCTCTTGAGCTGTTTGAGCTAGTCGCTTTGTTAAGCTCGATGCAGAGTCCCGCATTTCAATGCAGGCTTTACTTCCAAAGAGTAATTCAATCTGCAGATGCAATCCCCAGCATCAAACCGAAAAACAAAGAAAAATAAACAAAAGATGATCATCAAGATCAAGAAGAATGAGAGATCAACTTGTTTAAACATTTTCCCACCATGGGATTCATACAGTATCGTTTCTCTAATGCTTTGTGATTAAAAATGACAGTGAAACGCTGTTAGCTCCATCATAAAGAAAACAGTTGGTTTTCTATATTCCAAATGTCATTTTAGTCGCCTTTCTCTAATAATTAACCAAGAACCGATACTATATCTCCAGGTTTTTTATGCATTTCAGTTTGCTTGAAATGGATTTTCATCCCCATGGATTGTGAGCTTCACGGCGACCTTGCATGCCATGTTCCATGGAAAGTCGCTTTTCACTTTCCTCACATTTTCATCTCTTCCATAGTTATATCTGCTTTTCCACAAATAAAACTATTTCTAGGGTCTTTATTAACTTAACATTTCATTTCATGCGCATCTGCGACTCATGGTTTATGGTTTCAATTATGAGACAAACTCACCTTGAAATGACTTTTTACCACCATCATAGATTCATTACCTTGTTGATAAATGATACAAGTCCCATACAGGTTTATCCACCGAAAATATTTAGAGCTCACATGATTATTTAGTATTGATAATATTCGCTGCAATTAGTAAAGGTTTTCATACCTCAGAGTGAAGTTCCCGCATAATCTCATACATATCCAATAGAACAAAAAGTTTTTCAGGTGATCTTTTGCTTTTGGCTATGGACTCCCCAAAACTAAGAAGCACAGACACGCTGTTTACAGTGACTTCAGCAAAACATTGATCCCTCAGAGAATCAACCCCGTCAAGTATTTGATCACAAAGTTTCTTTTCCCCAGCAAATAGCAGTTTGACCTGTTCCAGGCATTGAAAAAAAAATTGAGCGACCAAACTACAAAACGAAACCTTAAAACCTTCAATGGAACAGCTAAATCCTCACGGCAATCCTCATGTAATGTATCCAATTCCCAATCTTAGCCTCCAAGACCTCCCACTGCATTTTCTGGACATCATCCTTGCTGAGTCTCTCAACACCTAACTTCCTGACGCTCTGTTCCAAAACTGAAGCACGAGTGTCCCTGGAGTTTTTAAACACCAAATATCATCATCAAAATTCCAAAGTCAATGATAGTAAGATCCATATGATGATAAGAATCAGGATGGAATTTTACTTTTGTTCTTACATGTAATTTATTAGCGAATAATCATTCCAATGATAAAACCGATGTTATCTTCCTCCATTCTCTTTGTTAAGCAACGATTGTCATAACTCGATCGTGTCTTGAAAAGTAACTTGACCACTATATTGCTAGGTTTCTATTAAAGTAATTGCATTTCCTATTAAACCCAGCAACAACAGGTAGAGATTATCCAAACTTAAATGCATGGACAAGTCTACAACTCATTGTTGAAGACGAAAACTGAAGTGTGTTCGAATTTACACTAATCTACACAAGATCACTCGAAAGATTACCCATAAATAACCAGGCTAGAATTTTCTTCCCGTTTCAATGTTTTTATCATGGATCAAGCAATGGAAGAGCAATGTAGATTTCTTTTTATATTCCAGGTTTCAAGCTTGTTATTAGCTGTGAACGATAAAACACCAGAATTTGAAGAAGGCAATCTTCTGACATACATTTGTCTTGAGAACTTGCAAGACAGAAGAGAAACCTAGTTAAGATAGGTCTAAGAATGAAGAACATGAGCAATGATAACAGCAGCAATAAGAAAGGGGAAAAAAATCACCTGTAGATTCTGAATAGCTGTTGTTGGTGACCAGCTTGAGCCATTTGTTGAGCTAAATCATGTAGCAATGGAATAATCCTTGGCGGAATAAGTGTTGGAAGAGTGTAAATAGCATTCTCTAAGCTCTTCCCTTGGTGCTCTGTGGGGCCCTTGCTGTTATCATCACCATGCTTCCTCGGTGATCCTGATGATGATGGGCGTAGAGAATTGGGAAGACATTCAAAAAGTCGATCAGGTTCCACTGGCTTGCTGTCATTCAAATTAAACATTTTTAACTTATTTGAAAAGCATTGTTGAAGATCATAATAAATCAAAGCTTGCATCAGGCAGCCAATAACAATAAAATTTTCACAGTTAAATTAACTTTCCAGCTGCAGAAATCATCGCCATGTCCAATATTCGATTCATTGCTCAATTCAAAACACCAAAAAAAACATGAATTTTCGAGTGGAAGTTACTCCGAGGATACCACTACGCCGCCAGATCAAAAGCACTAAACAATTAACGTAACTTTCTATGTCATTATCCATTTCTTGAAACAAAAAAAAACAGAATTTCATTACAAAAAAAAAAAGTCGTCGAACCTGTAATTTGTTAAAAGCTGTCTAAACTCCTCTTCAAGCTTTGAAATGGCTTTAGCAAGCAATTGATTGGCATGATTAAGCACACCATCACTGCTTTTAAAACTCTTATTGCTGCTGAAAAACTTCACATTGCTTCTTAGCTGATCAATCGCTTCTAAATAACTTTCTAAATCTTCGTGTGGCCCTCTCAATATCTTAGCCTCTGCCTACAACATTCAAATACATATATATATCCAGACTAATTAATTAATAATATAACCACACAAAAAATTATTTACAAATTATTTAAAAAAAACAAATACCTTTCGCGTGAGGTCAAATTGAGATAAAATAACCTCTGCTGCCTTCAATGTTTTATCGATATTCTCATGCGCCCTTCTAATCGAATGCGTCCTTATCTACAATTTAAAAAACAAAATTCATTTACAAACAACATGCAGATCCGTTAAACAGAAATATGAAAAGTTGGGATGATTCTGAACGTACCTGAGTGGGACGCATGGCAGTTTCTAAGGCGGAGAGACGGTGGTCGAAGGAGCCAAGAATGGCGGCCATGTTATCAGTAATGATTTGGCTTTTCTGTAATGATTCTTTAATGAAATCAGCTCGTTCTCTTAGGGCCTCCATTGTTTGAGGCACCCCCATTTTTACAAAAATAGATTATAATTAAATTCCTGGTGATGAGGTTTGGTATTTGAAACGTTGTTCGTGCTGGTTTGTATTTCTGTTGAAGGATTTAGGGGAAGGGGAAGAGACAAAACATGAAGTAGTTATGAAGGATTTTTGGGGATAAGGGAATTTGATGGTGTTTTTTTTTAGTTTTCCAGTCAATGAGTGGGCCAGGTTTTTGTGGACCCTTTACGTCACAGCATCCTTTGTTTTGTCATTTTGTGCACCAATTTTTTCTACTTCTTTTTTTCTTTTATATATATATATATATATTAAAAAAAAAAAAAAGGGATGAAGATTGGTTCATTTCATGCACTAGTAAATTTAAAAATATGATTGTTTTTATTATTTTAAAAATATTATTGAAAAATTTAAAAAAAACTCTTTATTTTAAATTATAAATACTTTTATATTATTTTGATATGTTGATATTAAAATAAATTTTAAAAAAATAATTTAATGTATTTTAAAAAAATAAATTATAAACAAGAACATTATTGCGAGTATGATGACAATAATTTAATGCGTAAAAGGAATATAAAAGAGACTTCTGTTAAGTTGAAAAATAAGCATATAAAAGGCATGCTTATAGATAAGATTAAAGATTTCATGTTTTTTTTCACAACATTAACTATGTTTTATACTTTCGATGTTATAATATTTTAATTATTTTATATACTTTCAAGTATCTTTTTCTCGAATCTAGCCCTTTTTATTGGACAAGACTATGTAATGTTAAATAAAAGTTTGTAAACAAATTTAAATATTGTATTAAATCAAGATAGTGTTGTGATTTAATTATCTAGTAGGTAGTCCAGTAGTATAAACTTAGGAGTTAAGGGTTTGTTTTTCTTGTGGTCTTAAATTTAAGATTTTGATTGCTAATATGATAATCACTAGAATTTAAATGATCATTAATTTTAGGACTAGTGAGAGTAGTCAAGATATACATAAGCTGACCCGGATACCTGTATTAATAAAAAAAAATAGTGCTATGATTTTATATGTATAATTTATATATCATTGTAAAACATTGATGAAATTGATGGGTGGTAAGCTTGAGACTACCATTATGATGATTTCATGCATGTAAGAAAAAATTACCCCATTTTACACACAAATTATTATTGTAAATGATGAGGTTGCATTAAAAAGCTCAGGGTCATTACAATTCTAGAATAGTTCAACATCTGCAAAGTTAAATTTTTCGTAAGGAGGGTTAGAGGAGCTGCACCAAGATTCTATGGATCTATGCAGAAGCTTTTTATAGTGAAACTTTTTGTTTTTGGATTTAATGAAACCTCAAAAAATATATTTTGTGGAACCAGATAAGTGAGTAAAACCTCGATTATTCCAAAATTTTATAGGAGATATACGTGTTAATTCGAACTCGAGACCTGCTAGATAGATCTCAAGTTTTTTATCATTACACCACTTAAAACTTTTTATACTGAAACCCTATTGAGCAATGAACATTCAATGAGTTCTTCAATCATAAGTTCTTTAGGAAGCCAAGGCCAAACAATCCAACGATTCTCGTGCTAATTTCTGATTTAACTCTTGAGGACAAGAATCTGGGAATATTGTCGCGAACTTTGATTGATTATCAAGAAGAGTTTCAGAAGCAAGGCAGCAAAAAAGTCAGTTACAGCAATAAACAATGACAGCAGAAGAAGAAAACAGCAGTTGGGATGGATTCAAGGAAATCAAACAATGATAGAGATGTGAGAATTATCTTGGAAAGGCAGTCTTAGAGACTGTTATGTTTTTAGACCGACCAAAACAAAGAAATTGTTATGGTTTTGCCCAATGCTTTGTATATAATATTGGTTTTGTAGAAACTATAATAAATATATTTTTTATTTATAAGATATATTTTGCATGTATAGATTAATCTCATAATAATTTTAATCAAATATATATTTTAAGAAAATAAACTATAATTAATAAAAAAAAATATCTTTATTTTCAAAACACAACCACGAGGTAGTAGTACATGCTTGGAGACCGAGATATTTTGTTTCACAAAATGACATTACGGAGACGAGTGATAGTATTGTCAGGAATTCGTATATGTGTCGGTCTGTAAGCCTAGATTGCTGTGTGAATATGAACAAATTTGCAAGCGTGCCACTGTCCCGATCTTCTTGCGCCGCCGTATCGCTAACAGGGAGTAAAAGGAGAAGCAGGAGAAGCGAGTCGCCGCCGTCAATGGAGACGCCACCGGATGGGTATAGAAGGAATGTGGGGATTTGTCTCGTTAATCCGTCTAAAAAAGTAATTGATTTCGCTATCTGTTTCGTTTGAATTTGATTTTTTGCTTTTCGATCAAAGTTGTGATTAGGATTTTTGGTTTTGGGTGTTAATCTTGTAGATATTTACTGCGTCCAGGATAAACATCCCGGACACGTGGCAGATGCCTCAGGTAGTAGGTATTTTCAATGCTGGAATTCGAATTCAATTCTATTTGGGGGGATTGGACAGGAATTGATGAGAATTGGTTTTAGTAGATATTTTCTCAATGTTAGGATTTTGAATTATAATTTATGGGAAGAGCTGAATTTCAATCATCTTGTTGTTGAGTGATGTTTGGATTGATGGAGTGGAGCGATTGATTTTGAGTTTTATACATGAATTGTTCATGAAATGATTTAAACTAGACAAAACTTTGGATGTATGGTTAAGGCGTCAGATATGTGGGTTTCTAGACAGAGGGGTATGGGTTTATAGTCCCCAAGGGATGTCGTGTGATTATAAAACATTTGTGATCTGAACAGTAGATTACAAATTCGAATCAGGACATAAATCTTTTGTAAAAATTTGGAACAACTAGAGTTTTACTCGCTCAATTAGATCCACAAAATATATTTTACAGGAAGGTTTCTTTGCTTCCAAAAAAAACTTATGGTTTTTGGAGGTCTCAACAGCTTTTTTTGCTCATGGGATTATATGTATCACAGGGTGGTGTTGGTGAGGGTGAAGACCTAAGGAATGCGGCTATGAGGGAATTGAGGGAAGAAACAGGAGTTACTTCAGCTGAATTTGTTGCCGAGGTGGGTTTTTTATTTCCACATGTTAAGTGTTAATGATGCAGGGTGTTTCCTCCTGCATTTCAAAAATGTTTTGAAAAAACTTAATTTTTTTTATTTTTATTACTTTAAAATAAAAAACATTTATATTTTTACATTATTTTCATGCTTATATCTAAAATTATTTTTAAAAATTAAAAAAAATATCATTTTAATATATATTTAAACGAAAATCATTTCCAAAAACAATTTCAACTATACTATCATGTCAAATGTGTATCTAAGAACTCAGAAAAAGGAGCTTTTTGCTACATGTTTGAGGGGACTGGTTTTGATATTGGATGTGCAGGCACCGTACTGGCTCACTTATGACTTTCCATCACAAGCCAGAGAGAGAATCAATCGCCGATGGGGTACCAATTACAGAGGTCAAGCACAGAAGTGGTAAGGATACAATCATAATGAATAAAAGTGAATTCCGTGTACTGTTTTTCTTATGAAAGAAAAAAAAAGGCTTCTTTAATCATCTTCTCAAGTACATCTTTGTTGTTTTTTTCTGTTTTTCCTGGTAGTGAGCTCTCTCTCCATGTCTTGACATTTTGAAAACAGGTTTCTTTTTAAGTTTGCTGGGGAGGAGGAAGAGATCAACCTTCTGGGTGACGGAAGTGAAACTCCAGAATTTAAGGATTGGGCATGGTTGTTGCCGGAACGATTATTGGAGCTTGTGAGTGAAACATTTCTTGGAATATTTAACTGGGAACTCATGTTTAGATGTTTGACACTTCTTTTTTCACCGCGCAGGTTGTGGGTTCCAAGAAGCCAGTTTATGAACAAGTTATGAAGGTGTTTGGTCCCTATCTTCAGGCAGATGCAGAAGAAGGTGATCGTGCCGGACAAAACGAAACCAAGGCCAAGGAGCACGCGGAGTCAACTCCTGTGTGAACTGTGAAGTGTAAGCTAGCTGAAATTTTAATTAGGAAATTCGCATTAGCAAATCTCATGGTATAACAAATTATGGCACATCGCTATTTTTTAATCTCAATATAAGCCAGGTCAAATAGATCATTTATCTGTTTCAACCACCATGGTTGTTAATTTCATTTTTGATTCAGCTGAAACGGTTGAAATTTTTTGTATCAGTTAAAAAAAAGACAAAACAATGTTTGTTTGTTTTTATCTTGGTTTAAATTCCGGCTTATTCTGGATTTTTTGACCAAATACCAGCTGAAATGTACCAGTTTCATTCCATTTGCTTTATTTATGTCAAATAATATTTTTTTTAAATAATGAATAATTTTATAAAATCAATTATATCTTTTAATCCGATCATTAGATTAAGATAAATTTTACAAAGAATCTCTTGATATATTTATATATATTATGATATAATTTAAGAGCATTTAAAGAATATAACCTTGCAAGATTGATGATAATATTCTCATAAAATTTTACATGTTCATAATTTTATTTAGAAAAATTATTTTATTGTATTTTCTATTTAGATTACATTGCACAATTCTAAATAATTTTATTTTTGAATTTGAACTATTTTTGTTTTTAAATTAATATATTTAATTATATATATTATGATATAATTTCAGAGTATTCAGAAAATATAATGACCTTGCGAGATTGATGATGATATTCTTGTAAAATTTTACACGTTCATAATTTTGTTCTAAAAAATCATTTTATTGTATTTTCTTATTAAGATTAAATTGCATAATTCTAAATAATTTTATTTTTAAATTTGAACTATTTTTATTTTTAAATTAATATATTTAATTATATATATATACATGTACATAAACAGTATAACCCCGAAACAACACGCCAAAATGCTCCAAAACCAAAATATTCTGTTCTAATTGAAAAAACAAAGTACCAACCAAAATAGTATTGACAACTTTGTTTCCAACTGTTTCTTTTGTTTGCTAAAATATTTTTATGATTACATTTATAGTATATTTTAGATCATTTCACAGTCCATCTAAGAACATCCCTCCACTTGGGGAAGAGGAAAAGTGCAGCGTTATATTTGGATATACATGCACGATGCAAAATATGTTCTCTAGTTTATTTTAACTTCACTGAGGCCATAGTCACTGTAATATCATTAATAAAAACATCCAAATTCAGGAAACCATTTAAATATGAACAACAAACAGTTGATTCAATAGAATTCATCCTACCCATGTACGAGGAACATTTAATTGCTCGCATTTTTAGGTTTGTACGCCAAGAATGATGCAGTGCCAGCATAACTAGATGCCAATGCCTTCCCAGCTGAGGTTGGTGGAGAGAATGCCATTTGAGATTGTTCGAGAACAAAACCCATGCAAAAACTTCTCCTGCATTTAGAAGAGAAATGGGTTAGCCTGCTGAAATGTAAAAAACTGAACTTGCGAGAGTTGAGTAGCTAAACAAGGAGGGATGCTGAAAATGGGAAGAAAACACATTCACTCTGTTGAGAATTTCGGTAATCCTATTTAAAGATTTCATAAACTAATTCAATAGCTCTACAACTTTGCAAAACAAGGATCATTCCTATATCGTATGCGATCAGCTTACTTTTTAGCCCACAGTCTCACATAATGGAGTTCAATTAAAGAGGAGGAATCAAAGCATTACCAGTTTGCCATGAGAAAATGAAAAGACGACAATTGAACTGAATTAGACAATGAATTAAGCATAATCCGAGATAATGTGCAGAAGAATGATCATAAACTACATAAGTTTACTGCAGGAATATAGAGGAAATCACAAATTTACAATTGAAACTAACAGAGCTGTAACAGAACTAGAAGGATAAAATTTACCTCACAGCATCCAGTAATTGGCTAGCAATGCGTTTTCTTCTGTTAGAGGGAGTAACCCAGATTGCTCTAATGCCACAGAGAGCAGGTACAGCTTCCTCTTCACAAACAACAGCTCCATTGTGGTTCCCATTTATTACGTTAAAAGAATCAGCTGCAGTAACTTTTTTCATGGCTTCCCTTTGTAAGATGACTTCACCAAATTGGAGAGTTGTGGGGATTGGTCTTGAATTCTTTTTAGCAGCACATTTAGATGTTTCATCCACCGAACCTGTCAGAACTTTGAATGCTTCTTTTATTGGTTCAGCAACTAGACAACCAGCTACTCTCTGGGAAGAAACAAATAGATACACCTGCAAAAACAAAGGTGCGTAATAGTTCAGTAAATGGTTGCTATAGCAAACCAATCTTGAAGACACAGCTGGGCTTCAATAAGTGTTCTACTTTCAAAATGCAGGATTAAGGGTAAGGAATCCCATTATTTTTATACAAAACCAATCAAACAATAAGCAGGTAAGATGGAAAGAAAATTCAATGAACCAGAAATACATCAGGGTAAGTAAGCAATTCTATCAGAAACCAGAAGTATATAGTAGCATTTTGCTTCACAACGAGCTATTAGGGATATTTTAACAATAAATGAGCCGATCAAAATAATTGGTTCAAGTACAGTATTATAAAAAATTCAAAAGCCTAAACATTTGGAGAAAAGAACTTGATTATAATCAAAAAATTCTCAAGTCTGTTACCTTACAGAGCTTATGAAAAATCCATCCATCTCCAAGCTCAATCTCCATCATCTTTATAACCTCCTGCAACTGCCATAAAAGTTCATCATCCAGATTAACATTCTAACAAAATTTTCTTAACTGCAAACTCGGGCATCATAAACTACAAAAATTCCCTGACTACCATTACAGCTTCACATATAATGGAATTCATCAACCAGAAGAGAGAAAAAGAACCGAAACCTTATTTCTCAGTGCAGGAGGATCAGAATCCAACACCAAAACAATGCGCCCTGCTTCACTACAAGGCATATGCACAACCCTTTCGCTCCGAAAAACCTATAAATAAAATTAACTTTTCAATTCAATCGAAAAAAATATAAAAATAAAAATAAAACCAGATTTAGAAATTTAAACCGTCGAAAAATGCAACCTTGAATTGAATTCCATGAGTGTAATTCTTGTGGAAGATTTTATGTTCCTTTTCATCACCTTCATCTCCCGGTGCATATTTAGCCCCGCATGTTGAACATGTACGAAGATTGAAATCAGATTGACCCAAGTCTAGATGAAACTGTGCATAGCTTCTCTTCTTGTTAAGCACTTTCCCACAAGCCTCTGTTTCTGGTTTCGAACATAAATCTTTTGATATTAATTTTGGCAGCATCCCCATTT
The DNA here is from genome assembly GCA_025169955.1 of Salix arbutifolia. NCBI lineage: Eukaryota > Viridiplantae > Streptophyta > Magnoliopsida > Malpighiales > Salicaceae > Salix > Salix arbutifolia. The sequence continues at coordinate 7,877,265 of CM045917.1, read as the reverse complement.
GTTGTCCTTTATTTCCTTCACTCCTCTGATCCCTGACCAAAACCCCAAAATCAACGAATAAGTAATAGAACCAAGAGAAAGGCCACTTCAGATATAACCCAAGTTAGCAGAATCAGTATTAAACACTGAGTTCTTTCGTTAAACTTAAGTATTTAAGATAAAATACCCCAAATTTCTTTTATTTTCCTTCGCTTTCTCATCAACCAAGAACCCAGTTCTCCAAATCAAGCCATACATTAAAAATAATACAATAACCAAATAAAAAGTACAAACCCATTAGCTGAAAAGAAAAGGGAATATCCTTAAAGAGGTGTGTATACCCAAGAATTGATTTTGGAGCGGCTCGACGTGCGTAAGTATTGACAAATTGGTGCTGAGAATTATGCCAAATAGCTAAGTCATCGTCCGAGAAAGAAGGTGGGTCTTCTTGGAGGCATTTTGGCGGAGAAGAAGAAGAAGAAGGGGATTTGAAGAAGGAGCTTATTTTGGATTGCATAGGTTCGTCTCTCTGTTTCTCTTTTGGTCTCTCTGAGATGAGATCTCTCTATCTTGTGGTTCTTTCATTCAGCTATTTTTGGCGGCAAAGGCAGTGTTTTTTCAATTTTGAGTGGCGAGTTCCCTCCTCCGTATTTTCCACTTTCAAAAGATGTGCCCGCCCGCTTTAACCCTCATGTTTTCTCAGTATATAGAAGCCTATTTGGGAGTTGTTTGAATTGTTTTTTAAAATGGTTTATTTAAAATATATTAAAATAATATTTTTTTATTTTTTAAAAATTATTTTTGATATTATCATATTAAAATGATTTTAAAATATCAATAAAATCTAAATTAAAATTTAAAAAAAAATCAAAAATGTTTTTGAAACATGTTTTCTATTTTTCTTTATAGATTTTTCTTTTTAGAGTTTGGATTTATGTAAATAGCTTTAATGGTTTTCTATTTTCACTTGATCAAGCCATAATTTATTATTTTGAGTTTTAGGGGTGATAAACTTTTAAATTATACCCCCCCTCCTTAAAAACTTTTTGTTTTCTTCAATATTCTGTCTTCTTATAAAAAAAAAAAAAAACAATGGAGTCAATCCTATTATGTTTTTTGAATCACCTCTTACTTTGATCACACTCTTTTAAGTGTTCTTTGAGTTTTATTTAGGAAGAGGATATATAGAAAAAAAGTTTGTTATTTATAAGGATTTCTTTCATTGAAAATTTTGAGAGCTTCAAAACCATTTCAAGCATAAAAGCTATTTTGGTTTTGGTTTAAAGGTAACTTGTTCTAAAAATAATTCAAACAATTCCTATTGTTAGGTTTTATGATGCTATTAATAGTAAGGTGAAATGATATTTGTTTCACATCTCAATGATTAGAAAGGTTCAAGTTTTGACTTGGGGTTTAGGGGAAGGATAAGCTTGTGAAGTGTTTATAAGGATTATTTCGTATAGAAAAGCATTGTCTACCAATCCAAATTACTTGTGTTTGATAAAAGAGGTTTCAATTGGGTATGTAACATAAGCTTTGGTTCTTAGTTACAAGGATAAGGGATATTTATAAACTCAAATAATATTTAAGAGATTTTAGGGCTAAAATCATCAATGCTTGCTTCTAAACCTCTTTTTGGTCAATGGATTTTAGGAACTTAAAATTGATTTGTAAAATAATTTATAATGCCCCCTTAGCGTTTGGTTTGGGTTTTTCACCTTTGTTGTTTTTTTATTATTAAGTTTTGTGCATTATCATTGTATTTTTCTTTTTGGTTTTTATGTCCTCCCAAGTTTTGTTTAGGTATATTTAGTCATTGAGGACCATT